>JAJHPC010000004.1:2185240-2862740 GCA_024447665.1 Juncus inflexus | reverse complement strand
ATTACTATATTACATTTAGGAGGTATAATTATTTTTTTGTTATTATATGTAACATAAAGAGGACTTGAATAGACCTATTGGTTCAGATTGTTATAGGAGGCTCCAGTTCGCATTAAATAAGGAAGGATTCCAGATTCATAATTCTTGAAATTATTTTTGAGTAAAGGGAAATTTGTAACTATATCTCTTATTTATATATGTTTTTTTTTTATGAGAGGCTCAAAAAATTCAATACAGATTTTAGTAAGTACATAATTAAAGATATATATCATAACAATTTGCTTTTAACTGTGATGAATGAATATAACATAACAATTTACTTTTAACCATTGTGTAAGTTTTTGTGATGCTTGAATGTAAATATTGTTGTCGTTAATAATCCGTTGGAAAGTGATATATTCTTTATAGCTTTAATATTTCGCGCAAAGCGCGAAGGTTCTGCTAGTTAACTTGTAATTTTGAATGTAGAAGCCAAAGCTTGCTAGCTCAAGCGGTAAGGCATCCCGTCAACTTTGGTGAAGACCCAAGTTCGAATCATGGCGAACACATTTAGCTAAATATTTAGCAAGTCTAACAACCCAATGGGTTATCTAGAAAAAAATTTGAATGCAGAAAACAGCAAGATACAAAAGAAACAATGTCTGCACGACGGTACTGTAGCACGAATGTTCATGATGGATCCAATAACAGTATATATAATTTATTTTCTAATAACAATATATACCTAACAATATATATAATTTATTTTCTAATAACAATATATACCTAACAATATATATAATTTATTTTCTAATAACAATATATACCTAACAATATATATAATTTATTTTCTAATAACAATATATACATAAAAAGTAAAACCAATATATAAAATGGAAAACTGTATATAAAATGGAAAATAGTATATAAAAGTAAAAAAAAAATACACAAAGAATGAATAACAGTATATAAAATGGCAAAACAATATATAAAATGAGAAAAACAATATATAAAATGGAAAAACAATATATCTACAGTGCCATCGTGCTATAGTTGTGGTACAATGTCGTCGTATTTGCGCATTTCTCTTTACATAAAGCAATGGAAAATGAGCATTGGTAGCACTCACTAAGGTTACATGAATCACCCGTATAAATATTTCTATCATAAGCTACAACATGAATAGAGCTGTAGGTTTAACTCGTGGCTCGCAACTTGCTCGTGTTCGACTCGAAATAAAACTTGCTAACTGCTCTATCGATTTTAGCTCGAATTAATTTGGTGTCAAGTTTGAGCTGCTCTTCTTATCTGATAGAAACTTGAAACTATTTGAGTTGTATTTTAAGTTGCAGATTTATGAAAATAGGTAGCCTGATCATTAAAATTTGGATTTTGAAGCATTATATTAGTGACAGATTATGTTTTTGGAGGTTGAATGATTAATTTTGTTTAGATGTAATTTCAAGTCCAGCGGAGAATCGACTTTTACTTCGAGTTAGAGGCAAGCTAACTATAATGACATTCAATTTAGATCTAATATTGAGTTGTGACTCGAGTCAAGATCAAGCTGACTTTGAGCTAGAGTTTTCAGTCTGCTAAAGCAATTTTGAGCCGATCAAGCTTGAGTTCAATTTCAAGTTGAGTTCAGCTCGCTCGAACTCAACACGTTTGCAGCCCTAAGCATGAATGCCGAATCTAATGTTTCAATGATATAATCTCAATTTATATAGTTATTAATAATGTTTTGATCGCATTTAATATTGTTATCATAATTAATTTGAAAGAAATTTATCATAAACGGTTATATTATTTCAGAGAAATTATTACTTCAATTTTATCAATAATATTATTATCAATAATGTTACAAATTATTTATCAGTTACAAATAAATTTATCCCTAGTAAAATTAATGTTACAAATGAATTTCATCAGTAGGTTTATCATTAGTAATGCCAATCCCTCTCTCTAGTTTGTTGTCACAACCAAGCCTCCAAATCCCCTCAGACATGCATTACACCAATTGGGTATAGAAGATTTCCTAGCTGCACTCAGCAGACCTCGAATTATAATTGCTGTTCTGCAACATACGTAATAACAATCACGAAATATTTCAAGAAAAAACCAACAATAAACAATGTATAAAAAAATAAAGAATTCAACAAATTTAGAGTCAGCTGAAAACCACCATCTCTCTAACCCTAAGATAAAGAGAAGGGAATCTTTTGAACTCGAATAATTCCAGCAGCCCCACTATAACAAAGCCACCTCTCACAACCTTTGTTCATGTTCCATCTAATCTTATGAACCGCCACTAATTTACTAGGAAATGCATCACAAATTTCATCACATTTTACATCACCAATATCATCTTCCAAATTTCCTCTTCCTATGGCTTTCTCATCACCTATTATGACAAAAAAGAAAATAATATTGTAATTATTTCTAATGTAAAATATGAATGATTATAATAAGCTGACCTTTATATCGGCTGGGACCTTTGGTGGATTTGAGAGGAAGATTTTTTATAAGACTATTATTTTCATCTGAAATGCTCATTTTAATAACTCTCGTATCCTCTTTAAAAGAACCACAGAGGAAATATGGCACACGGTTTCTGGCTGGATCCTTCTCCAAGAACCTTTCATTAAGCTAAAAGAATATTAAATATGTTAATTAGTATTTGACTTCTCATGCTTACAACTTATTTCTCATACTACTTACGACTTATGATCCATTTATACCTTTTAATTGGTACTTGTTAATACAATATATCAAATCTGTTATTACCTGAAAGCGAACAGCTGAACCATCAGCAACAGAATAAGCTACACAACCTGATAAGAATGTGAATTTTAAAATAAAGATATTAGTACTTGAGTTTATTTATTCCATTCCACCTTAGTTGATTCATCCCCCAAAGAGCGTTCATATATACCCCTCGAAAAGTACAAATTTACCTTCAAAAAAGCTAAAACCATCAAATTTTGTTTGCCACCATAATACTAACGATTTTATTCTAGGTGGTAATTTGACACACAGAAGGGAGCGTTTGCAATTTGCAGTTTTGGAAGGAAAAATTTGGTGGTTTTGACTTATGAGTTTAGAAGGATAATTATGATACTTTGAGTGTCTGGAAGGATGTAAATGAATAAATTAGTATTGAATAAACAAACCTGTAGCACGTGAAACATGGACGCTCCAAATATTAAATAGGGACAATGTATAAGAAAATAAACCCTCATATTTTTTCCCATTAAATGAACTTCCAGTTACTGGCAAGTCATTTGCTGCTTTAGGTATGCTTAGAAACTTCACAGTTCCATCATCCAAACTCATCACAACACATCTAAAAAATGAAAAAAAAAAAAAAGAGGAAATTATTTATCAATTCACTCAATAATCATATTTTGAAGTTTCATTTATTATTTTAAGGGAAATTTGCAAAAAAAAAAGAAAAAAAAAAAGAAAGAAACCCTACAATTATGCCGAAATTGCAAAATAACCCCTGCATTATCAAAAATTGCAAACAGAGCCCCTAATTATTGCCAAAATTACAAAAAAGCCCATGCAGTATTGCCACAATTGTAAAATAGCCTCCACCATTAGTTTTTATACTTTAATTATTAAAAAAATAGTTTAGGGGCCTTTTTGCAAATTTCAATAATGCAGGGATTTTTTTGCAGTTTCAGCATAATGTATTTTTTTTTTTTTGCAAATTGCCCTTATTTTAATTAACATACCTGGGATTATTGAAACTGCAAAAAAATCCCTGCATTATTGAAATTTGCGAAAAGCCCCCTAAACTATTATTTTAATTAACATACCTGGGATTTTTCAACCAATCAACACACATCACTGATTTGTGAGGAAGCTTTAGATCCCACAATGGACGATATGGATCTCTACAAAAATCAATCGTCAATTCTTTTATTGAAATATTTATTTTCGTTTTCTAAAAATCATTTGAGAAGTAATACGATTCAAAATGCATACCTTTTATCCCAAAATTTTATACCTTCCCCAGCAGTTACAAACAAATTTGAACATTCTGTATCATCACTGAATATGAACTTAACAATTAATACCTTGATATGTAAATAATTAACAAAATAATGTTTGTGTTTGATGAAATGTAAATAAGTACCTCTCATTAGGAGCCCAGCAAAGCGATCTAATTGGAACCGAGTCTGCTGTGATGAAAAGCATTGGTTTCGAATCTGCATTTACAATTGTTTAATCTTTTAAATTATTTGTATTGCATATTTATTGGATGTTGGATTTATCAAATGAACGGTTACAAAAAATATTTTGAAGTTTTGTTGAAGTACCCTGTGACGGAACTTCCACAGAGAATTTCCATAAAGCAACCTGAAATATACAAATTTCAAATATTAAAATTGTGATATAGACATATTTGTAAGTTTAAATTCTGAAATTTAACTTCATAATAATAGTTCTAATTAATCGCACGCGAATTTAACCTAGTAATAAGGGAACTAATGCAAAAAAAGAGAGAATTTGAGAAGTGTTTCAAACTAGGATAAATTAACATGAAACCAAATGAAAATGAATAAATAAACAAATTAATTAATTATTTAATTAAATGAAAGATATAGTACAGAGCCATCATGGCATCCAGCCAATATCAAGTGATTAGGAGGCGACGTTGACCACTCTAGAGTCAAGGGAATACTGCACCAAATCATATTATAAAATTAATAGTTAATAACAATACAACTATATAAATGAAATATTATTAAATCAAAAGTTAGGAACACATGAATCAACAAAACAAATTAAATCAGTTAATTTAGATATAAAATTAAATACAAATGGAATTAACTACCTACCTTTGCCTCTCACCACATTTCAATTTTGAGCATCTGAATACCGGCCAACTCTTCTTCCTCACATGGACCTGGTCCACCAGCCAACTCTTCTTCCTCACATGGACCTGGTCCACCAGCCAACTCTTCTTCCTCACATGGACCTGGTCCATCAGCCAACTCTTCTATTTCACGCTCAACTGATGGACCATTCTGTGCTCGAGTGGCTGGACCGATTGTTGTCAAGCAACTACCATGACTTGAATCTTGATTTTTTCTTGGTTTCTCCTTTTTCTTTCTTTTACTTGGCTTTTTGGTACGCAAAGCACTTATCGGCAAGGCGACATCTAGCGGCTCAATTATCAGGGGAAGGGTATTTTCGTAATTATCCACTTCGGTGCTGGTGCTAGTGATTAGCTCTTCATCTCTATTTCGTAAATATATGCTTTTGACCTGTCTCCTAGGTCTTTTCTCACTGCTTTGAGAATTTTTCATTTTGGTCCCTTTTTGAGTTGATTTCTCATATTTGGGCTCAGGAGGAGGCAATGCGAGCAAAGTTTCATTTGAATCCACACTTGGAGGAATTTCAACACTTATAAACACACTATTTTCAGATCTACCCCTCTTTTGGGGCGTATTTATACAGAAATCCTCATCAAGTGGCCTTTTTCTAGGTCTCCCCTTTTTCTTTGGAGACTTTAAGTTTTTTTCATCTTGGTCTGAGTTAGACAATTTCTTAGGCCTTCCTCTAGGTTTTGAAACGGTTAATCCTTCTACTTCATTATTTCTCTTTTTGGAACCATTTAGGTTTTTCACAATCGGGTCCTTTTTAGGTCTTCCTTTTTTGGTGAAATTTTTAGGGTTAGAAGCTTCTAGTTTCTCTGTTTTGGTGTTTATACACCAAATTTGAATTGCACCTCTTCCACTTAAAGGGGCGCTCATTTTATGGTAATTTGACCCTGGTGGATGAGCTGAGATAGCCAAATACTGAAAATACAAAATAAACAAATAAATACATCAAATAAATAAATAAATAAATAAGCATACAAAAATACCTCGCAAGTGATGGAAGGGTCAGGTTTGTTATCAGGTTTAGGGCACCAATCCAATGCCCAAACATTTCCACCAGCACATAACACATAATCACTGCATCAAAAAAAGTTAATAAAATAAGATTGAAGAAAAAGGAAAAAAAAAGATAACTAAAATTATACGAATTAATAGTCAGTACCTGCTTGGATTCTTTGCATCGCCAGCTAACTGTTCCACCTACAAAGTGTACAATTCAAATAACATAATGATTTTACTATTTTAGGTAAAGTTTTAAAAAATAACTGCCAAATATTAGCTTTGCACAATGTCCTGAAATATTCAATGCAAAAATGGGATATTATTTCCCTTACCCTTTGTTTGATCTTTTAAATTTGCATAAAAGTCAGATAAAGGAAGAATAAAAATGAAATATAAATAACCTGAGGGACAGATGCAGAAGAAAATTGGGGCAACTCAAATTGATAATTCGAATCAAAATCTTTCGACTGAGTGAAGAAACTCAGATTTCTAGGTTCATACCTAAAATGCTTCCATTCGCTACACATAAACATAAATAAATATGTTAATAAAGGATCAAATAGAAAGAATATAAATAGAAATATATACCTTAAAAAGGTGATCATAGAGCGAAGACGCTCCAATTCAAGTTCATCAATGGAAGACTTCTCATCATAAATGGGAGAAATGAATTTCTCTACAGAGTAATCAAATAGAGATATTCTTTGACCTTCTTTATTTTCCATTGCCACAATTTTCTCGCCCCTTTTTCTCCTTCCTTAAAAAAACGAGAGAAAGAATTATTGAATAAGGGTTACGGCTGGAATAGGGTTTTATATATTTGCCTTCTTCACTGCCGCTCTGACTTGCCGCCTCAAAAGCAGTGGATGAGAGAAATAAGTGAAGAGTAGTCAATAGGGAAGGATCTCTTTCCACATATAAAAATGAGAATATTTCAAGGACTGAGTTTATCGGCGGATGGCCGGAAAAACGCCGGAGAAAGAGCTTTTTTTTTTCCTATCCACGTACAGAAGGGAGAAAGATTACTTGCCGGCCCAGAGCATATATCATTGGGCTTTAGAAAAATTAAAGGCTGAAAATAATACAAATAAACTATGGGCTGTATAATAATAAATTCGGCCCAGTGAAGATAGAAATAGCAATATCCAATAATATTTGCCCGGAAACTGTCAAGAAAAAAAAAATGCAAATTTTAGTCTCCATTTATTTATAATGGAGAAAATAAGTACTAGAAAACTCTCTCCTTTCTCATTATGCATAGTACTGGAAAGGAGGTTCAATGGAGAAAATTGGACTAGCTTCTATTCATGTTTCAACTTTCTTTTCTTTTTGAATAAATTGAGGTATTCATGTTTCAACTTTCAAAGTGGTTTTTTTACCAATTTTCTAATCTAACTAGTTAACAAATGCAAGATATAACATAGTAAATATAATTATTTGTAGACAGAGGAAACCTCGTGAATTTATTCTGATTTAGCATTATTATATATGTATGTATATATTTTCTCCTTCAGCAATATCTTGAATATAACTAAATTGACTAAATATGGTCTAGAATTCCATGTATGCGCATCTAACTTAGGTCATTTCCGTGGAACATATGTATTTTTTCAGGAGAGAGCATGTTTCACTTTTTCCTTTCTTATTAACTAGTACCGGCACGTGCGATGCATGTGTGCGTTGCATGTTTTTGGTACGTGACAGTATTTTTTGCGATATGTAGATGAAAAAAGAACAATTTTGTTGATTTTGTTATTAGCCTCATAATTATTGATGAGCATGAGTTTGTTGGTTTGTTTGAGCTATATTATGTGCTTTTATACAAGGGAAGAATGGGACATTAACAAAGGTGGTGTATTAATTGAAATTAGCACAATTATTTTTCTCGAAGAAATGATCTTGAAAGTAGGGGTGTTCATTTAGTCGGTTCGGCCTGAACCGAACCGGTTAAAGCAAACCGGATTAAAACCGAACCAAAATTAGTAGAACCGACCGGATAAGATATCTAAACCGAAATAAAACGAACCAAAAAAATTAAACCGAACTTTAAAACCTTGCTATTCATATATGAGGGAAATATCGGAAAGAAGACAAAATATTTGTCATCTTTTCCAAAGAAATCAAACAATAATATCTCATCTTTTCCAAAGAAATCAAACAATATCATTTGCCCTTTTTTTCCAAAAAAATCAAATAGAAAAAAAAAAGAGAGAACGATCCCATGAACTTGAGAATGAAAAAAGTACAAAAATAAATAAAATAAATGTAGGAAAAATCAAATAGGTCAAACTCATATATTCATACAAGAAAATCAATTAGAATATAGAACCGGTAGTACAAAAAACCCAAAGCTTGTCTAACACAATCCAAAAATAAAACAATCTAGATGATCATTGATTTGAAGTTCTCCCTAGATAGAAGGATTTGTTTTCTTCATTAGAGCTTCATTTTTTTTGCTCAGGAAAACATATTGAAATTTTAAATGAAAAAAATAAAGGAGATGAATGGACTCTTCAGAAAAGAATGTATTTTTCAATAGTGAAATATATCATTTATAGCTGTATAGGATGTGTAGCATGTGTAGAAGTATAAATTAATGTTTTTTTTCCAATATAAGTGAGTCAATACACAGACTACATAACCGTTGAAGCTACAAAAGAAATCTGCTGTAGCATATGATTTCAAAATCTATTTTATTTGAGTATAGATTAAAATATTAAATGAAAAAAAATAAAGAAGGTGAAAATTGAAAAGACCTTGAGAGCATGCATTTTCCAAGTTTCAACATTGAGGATATATCCTGTATAACCTTATAAGATACATAACATATGTTTATGCAAAAATAAAGAGTACAAATTGATGTTACACATATATTAAAACAATTTCAAGTTAAAAAAGATCTAAACATGTCTAGGATTCCAAAATCAAAAGTCTTTGTACTGTCACAAGAAAACCCACCCACATTTGAATAGACCAAGAATAATCTATTAAATGAAAGATGGATATTTTCAAAAGTGGAACAACTCCCTTCACAGTATTAATTAGTGCTATAACCGAAAAAGATCGATTCGATTCCCGAATAAACCGAATCATTTGAACACCTCTATTTAAAAGTCAGAATACCTATATTAAATTGTTTAGTAAAAATATAACTTTTTTATCCTTTTTGTATTGTCATTTTTTTATAAAATTTATATTTTAGTTCTACTGAGAGTTACATTAGTTATTCTTTTCATATATGATATATTATGTTTTGAGATTCTTATGTATTCTTCATTTTATTTGCAAAATATTTTCAACAATTATCAAACTTTTAAACTTTTTTTAATTAATGACTTATTTTATTTTGGTTGATATTGCTTTCATGTACATGTACACCCAAGGTTCTAAAATGCGGTCCAGGCGGCCGCCTGGGCGCCGCCCAGGCGCTAGGCGGCCGCAAAACGCCCAGAAATTATGCTAGTCGGCCTTCTGTGCGTTTTGTCCGCCCAGCGACCGCCCAGACCCGCCCAGCGTCCGCCCAGACCGCCCAGACCCGCCCAATCTGTAACGGTTTATACGAAAGAACCGTTACAAAAATAGATCTGTAACGGTTTTTATGAAAAAACCGTTACAAAAATGCATACAATCTGTAACGGTTTATATGAAAGAACCGTTACAAAATGATACAATCTGTAACGGTTTATATGAAAGAACCGTTACAAATATAGATCTGTAACGGTTTTTACGAAAGAACCGTTACAAATATAGATCTGTAACGGTTTTTAGGAAAAAACCGTTACAGATATTGGCAATTCTGTAACGGTTCTTTGATGAAAACCGTTACTAAGAGTTAATTAGTAACGGTTTTCACGAAAGAACCGTTACAAAATGCATACAATATGTAATAAACCGTTCTGTAACGGTTCTTTGATAAAAACCGTTACTAAAGTGTAATTAGTAACGGTTTTCACGAAAGAACCGTTACAAATATGCATACATTCTGTAACGGTTCTTTGATGAAAACCGTTACTAATATGTAATTAGTAACGTTTTTTTGAATTAACCGTTACAAATTACAAAGAAGTCCAAATCATTATAGAATTTAAAAAACCGTTACCAAATTTAAACAACCGTTACTAATATTAAAAAACCGTTACTAAACTGTAACGGTTCTTTAAAAAAACCGTTACTAATTTATATATAATTTATAAAAATAATAAAAAATATAAATCCGCCTAGTTCCGATTAATCTCCGATTAATCCCCGATTAATCCTCGAAGGTTCCGACCGCCCGACTAGCGCCTAGCGCATTCTGTAACATTGTGTACACCTCATATTTGAGAAATAAATTTTTCTGTAATTACCGTTAGCTGTTATTAAATAGATAGAAGATAATAATTTCCTTTATTAGCTCTAACGGAGTTAGATACAATATTTAAGGAAGAATATTAAAACAGAAATCACATTGTTAACATTAAATTAGATGACTGTAATCCATCAGAAGTTGGATCATATCTAATATGGTATCGATTGCTACTTATGTTGTGTGGACACTTCAAAAATTTATCCGCGTCTGTGTTAAATACCGATGTTGCTCGGACATTTACCAAACACGTGTCTGACATACCATAAATATTTTGTTATTAAAAAATATTGTGACACATCCCATAATATTTCTTGTGGCGCACATGAATACGCACCACAAGAAATCCAGACATGTGTTTGTTGATCTAATTATTACATCAATTCATTCTCTCTTTGTTTTTATAGACTACTTCAATCTACTTTTTTTATTTCAGTGATTGTGAAACTAAACATTTAAAAGCGAATTTTGATTATTTAATGTTAAATTTGGGTACGCAAACATTATTCTCGAAATGCAAAGCACTATACACTATAGAAAATTTAAGAAAGTTGTGTAATATTGTTATAAAAGTTAATTAATATTGAAGAGACTTTTTAATGTAAGTAAAGACGTTTTTGACATTTTAGCTTCCTTAGTATAATTGTCAAAGTTATTCAAAACAATAACTTTATATTTATGAAGGAAATAACCTTATACAAAAAAATTAATACGTATTACCCCTATATAAAAAGCTCAGTTTGAGCTAGAATGTTGACATGGGTCAACTTTATGATTTTTTGTAGCCAAATCATTATATTATTCAGTATAGAGAGTCACTTTCAAGCATATTTTTTTAATTATATTATTTTAATGACCAATTTATCCTTTATATTAATTACATTAAATACATATTAAATTACTACAAATTATAGAAATTGTACACGCGTCAAAACTTTTATTTTCTATGGCCAAATCTTATGATATTCAGTATAATGAGTCATTTTTAAGTATATTTTTTAAATTATATTTTTTAAATGACCCTTTTAACTTTTTGTATTAATTACATTAAAAAGAAAGAGAACAAAGAAACCAAAGCCCCATCTCATAGTGAAAGCAGACAGCAGAAGAAAATCTACGGGTCATCTACGAGTGGCCCATTTTATTGATCATTTTAATCTTTATATTAATTACATTAAATACATATTAAATTACTACAAATTATACAAATTTTATATGCGTCAAAACTTTCATTTACTATGGCCAAATCTTATGATATTCAATATAGTGAGTCACTTTTTAAGTATATTTTTTTAATTATATTTTTTAGATGACCCTTTTAACCATTTATATTAATGACATTAAAAATATTAATTAATATATAAGATATTATTTATTTTACTAATTACATGTTAACCATTGTTGTAAATATTCTTGCATTTTTTATGAGAAAATAATAAACGATATATGATATTATTATTATTATTATTATTATTATTATTATTATTATTATTATTTTTTTTTTTTTTTTTTTTTTTTTTTAGTATATACTATTTATTATGTTAATTGATATTTAAAATATTTAGTTTTTTTTTATATTTAAAACATATTAAGGAGTATAAATCAAATTAAATTTAGAAACAAAAGAGGTCAAGAAAAAATTTAAATGAGTGCAAGTCTTTTTGTATTCAATGACTCAAAGATCTAATTACTTTAAATTTTTAGTACTTAAGAAATAATACATAACTAGCATTTTACTTATATACTAGGATAATGCTCGCGCTTCGCGGCGAATATTTCAATTTTAATAGTTATTTCAATCTAATAATGTATTACTTACAATTATGAAAATTCAAATTTAAGGTTTATAAATCCATAATACATAAATAATACATGAGAATTCAAAATTGTTGTCTTTGATTTTCTTATGTCATTATGTCTTGAAATAATATATTAGAAAATAAATTAAGTATTAATCATGCTTAGATGAATGAGATCGGAAAAAGATAAAATGCCGGATAATTTATTTCGAAGATTTTAGTTGAAACTACATAAAATTAAATAATAGATGATTAACTTAAAAAAAATATTTAATATTATATATATGGGAAAAAAATATGTATACTACATAGGAAAATGTAAATTATTCATTTTCTTCAAAAATTTGTCACCGCTATTTTTCTTATTTTTTTTAGATGTTAAAATGGTATGGATTACACATATATTATTATGAAACCCGTAATACATTAAGTAATATAATATAGTTTTCAATATTCTGAATTTTTTTGAGATGATAGTTCGACATAACGGAAATATAATACTGAACATTAATCTAACTAATCATGTGATATTATGATAATAATTTATAAATTAAAAGCTAAGATTTAATAAATTTTTTGATTCGACAGCGGGAAGAAAACTGATAAATAGTTCTCTTGGGAATTTTCAAAGAGGTAAAAAAGAATATGATAAGAGTAAATGATCTTATCATTTTATTACATGTTCTTTTGTATAGTATTTATTCACATATTTTTATCAAGAAAAAAAGAAACTGGAATCATAACAATATATCTTTATGTGATATTGTGATAATAATTTAAATGAAAAGCTAAGATTTCAAAAAAAAAAATTGATCCAACACCCGAGGAAATTGACAATAGGTCTATTAAGAATGCTCAAAGAAAAGTATAAAGTATAAGTTAATGAGCATACTATTTTTGTACATCCCCATTCATATATTCTATATTCACATATTCTAGCTAGAAAAAAATTTGAACTATAACAATATGAAACTCAAAATAAAGAGAAAATTCTAACAAATTTATATTTGATGATTTTAACCTGAGAAATAAAATATTTCATTAAAAATTATAATTTTTTAAAGAAGAAAAAAAAAATTATTTATATTTTAATGAGTAAACTCTTCATTAACTATTGGTACATGTGATATTGTGGTAATAATTTAAATGAAAAATCTAAGATTTAAAAAAAAAAATTGATCCAACAAATGAGATGAAATTGACAATATGTCTCTTAAGAATGCTCAGAGAGAGATGAAAAATAAGGTATAATATATAAGTTAATGCGTATATCATTTTTGTACATCTTCTTTTATATAGTGTATATTCACATATTTTAGCAAGAAAGAAAATTGAAACCATAACAATATGTGACTCAAAATGAAGAGAAAATTCTAACAAATTTATATTTGACAATTTTAACATTAGAAATAAAATATTTCATTAAGAATTATAATTTTTTAAAGAAGAAAAGAAAATTATTTATAATTTAATGAGTGAACTCTTCATTAACTATTGGTATTAATAATTGAACATAACTTTGTATCATGATTCATTGAAACCATTTGATTAAGATTTGATAGTCACAAATAAACTCATAACGGTTCTCACTAAATCGGGTATAGAACACAAAACATCAATTCAACCAATCATATGCTTATGTTTTAATAAACACATAAATATTGCCATAAAATATCAATAAATTTGAGAAAATGAATGTCTAAGGTTTGACCAAAAAAAATGATTTAATGGTCGAGATAAAAGTGATGATGTAGCATTTTGAGGAGGCTTAAAAGTAGGTGAAAAATAAGGGGTTGGGATTAATACTAAGCTCTTAATTTTTTTCTCAAAAAAAATAAAATAAAGAAAGTTGAAGAGTATCGTATCCTAAGGGGAGCGACGGTAGTCGCTAGTTGTATTGATTTTAACTTGTTAAGTAATTGTTTTGTTATAAAACTATAAGTTCATTTTTAAGTATAAAACATGTATCTCTTGACATAGAAATTATTATAGGAAAGAAATATTATTAAACTCATGTTTTATCATTTTTTGATCAAAATGTTTGGCCATCAATAATATAATATTAGAAAAATTGTTAAAATAACTCCATAATACACTGAATATAATATTTTCTTGAAAATTTGATTATCTTTTTTACGTTATTTTAGACCATATAAGTAACTAAAATATATCAATAACATGTTTGTTAAAAATATAATAAAATTCATACATGCAACAAATTTCTTTGAAATGAATCACAATATAAGTGTAAATATTAGATCTAAACAGGTCGTTTTCTTGACAGCACAACGACTCTCTACATAACAAGTAAGATTAGTGATATCACAAATACTATAAAATATTGATTTCAGCCCAAGCCCATAACAAAATTAGTGTAGAGAAGATTTATGTGGACCATAATTTTGCAAGATATATGGTGTTGATGAACCGGGTTTAGTCATTTAAAATGTTGCTATAAAGTGTTCACATTCATCATGCGTTTCTTCCAACTCAGAGAAGTTACACGCGGACAAGGTTTTTATAAACCGCCGTTTGAATGAATATTGTTCATGTGAACCTGTTTTTTGCACGAAATTGAGTTTTTAAATTGTGTTTAGAAATTAATTGTTTATTTTGTAGACCTTTTGGACCGAGCAATTTTGTGACATGCCTTTAGTGAACCGAGTGTAGTTAATTTTTGCAGTTTTAGGACCCCAGCCATGTGTCATTCAATCAATGGCTATGTGTCAAACAATTGTCGGGGCTTCCTCCTTTTAATATGATGATGTAGATATAGATATAGATACGAAATAATGTCAAAAAATATACTTGATGCGTGAAACGTTATTATTGAATTTTCCAAGAAAGAATAATATTACAAATGACAATGACAAATGAAAATCAGTTTTGTTAAGATTTTTTATAAAAAAAGAAAAATGAAGCAAATGAAATGTGAACTGAACTAGAAAAAATCGTTTCGGTTCTGTTTATGAGCTATTGAACTAAAAGAAAAAATATATATATTTTTTGAGAAAATTAGAGAGAAAAAATTGTTTCTGGTTCTGTTTATGAGCTATTGAACTAAAGAAAATATTGGTCAGGGTGAATCCAACCTCTAGGCGTTGTAGAAGATGTATTGGTCACGGTGAATAGGCTGGTTTTCCCAGTCGACTTTTACATTATCGAAATGGGAAGCGCAGCGGCTTCCTCTTCCATTCTCTTGGGGAGACCATTTTTCAGGACTGCAAAAAATCGAATCGACTGCCATTCGGAAACTTTGTCGATGGAGTTCGACAACGAGAAGATCTCCTTCAACATTTTCGACACGATTAAATTTCCCGATGACCACAACGTGCCGAGCATTTCCATCATTGATGAGATTGACGAGCTCATCTATGAACATTTGACAGGGGAGTCTTTTGATTCCTTCAATTCTTTAAATACTTCTTTTGATGAGTTTTGGGACGAATTAGAAAATGTGAACATATTAGATCCCCAAAAGAACGAAAATTTGTTAGGCAATGAAAGTGACATTAATACGAAAAGTTGGAAATATGAATTTGCCTAACTTTGAAAAATGCATGATAGAAGAAGTTTTTCGTTTTCAGGACCGATGACGACAGAGCTCAAAATCTCGGGAGAACGAATGCCACCATCCATCGAGAAGGCGCATAAACTCGAACTAAAACCTCTTCCAAACCATCTCAAGTACACATACCTTCAAGACTTCCACCCTATCGCCTTACCTGTCATCATCGCCTCCAACCTCACATCTGATCAGGAATGGCGCATGGTGGAAGTCTTGAAAAAACACAAGAAGGCGATAGGGTGGACATTGGCAGACATGCCAGGCATCAGTCCCGCTACTTGTATGCACAAGATCACCCTTGAGGAAGGAGCGAAACCCTCAAGGGAAGCTCAAAGGCGATTGAACCCTGTAATGATGGAGGTGATTAAGAAGGAGTTGCTTAAGCTTTTTGATGCAGGCATAATATATGCCGTTGCCGACTCTGAATGAGTGTCTCCTATTCATGTGGTACCAAAAAAGACGAGGATTATGATTGTGGAGAATTCGGAAGGCGAAAAAGTGCCTACACGAATACAAAATGGGTGGCGAGTTTGCATTGATTACCGCAAACTCAACGTGGCTACAAAGAAGGACCATTTTCCTCTCCCTTTTTATCGATCAGATGCTTGAAAGGTTGGCGGGCCGACCCTATTATTGTTTTCTCGACGGATACTCAGGGTACTTTCAAATTGCAATTTATCCCGCCGACCAGCAGAAGACAACATTTACTTGTCCTTTTGGTACTTTCGCGTATCGAAGGATGCCTTTCGGGTTGTGCAATGCTCCAGTTACATTCCATAGATGCATGATTTCTATTTTTTCTGAATACATTTCAAAATTTATAGAAGTTTTTATGGACGACTTCTCCATTTACGGCAACTCATTTGATGAGTGTTTAACCAATTTGGGGCTAATAATGGTGAAGTGCGTCGAATCTAACCTTGTCTTGAATTTTGAAAAGTGCCACTTCATGGTGAGCCAAAGAATTGTACTAGGTCATCTTGTTTCAGAAAAGGGCTTGGAGGTGGACAAGGTGAAGGTCGACGTAATCAAGACGTTACCTTACCCTCAAAATGTGAAGGATGTGCGCTCATTCTTGGGCCACGCAGGCTTTTACAGGCGCTTCATACGCGACTTCTCCAAGATTGCGCAACCGATGTGTCACCTTCTCCAAAAGGACGCCAAATTTGACTTTGATGATGCGTGCAAGGAAGCCTTAGACATCCTGAAGGAGAAGTTATGCACCGCCCCGATAATCAAACCACCCGACTGGAACCTACCATTCGAGATCATGTGCGACGCGAGTGGACTAAGCGTTGGTGCCGTCTTGAGCCAACGGGTCAGTAAGGATCATCACGTTATTTATTATGCTTCTAGGACACTTGATGATGCACAACGTGTTAGTAGTATGCCCTAGGCCAATGTATTTGAGACCTAGATATATGGATTGTGTTAAACAAACATTGTTTTTTATTTAGAGATATTTTATATAATAAATGCGTATTGGTTATTTTATTCTTATTACTAAAATGAACCTTGAATATGATATTCAGCTTTATATCATCAAAGTATGTGACTTTGATAGTAAAACTTTAAAGTATTATGAATGATATTCTAAACCGTCCCTGATCATTCATAGGATGTTTGTGAGACAAACATACTTTATGATAAGCTATAAATGTACATCAGTATGTTAGTTGACTGATGGTCATGTTTTACTGATCATGAATAAGTGTTATTAAGTCATTAGCATAAGTATATGTTAGAGACCATATACTGGATTGACCCACTGTGAGAATACTACATGGTTCGTGTCATTAGTTATTCTCAGTAAAAAAATGTATATGTAATCCTTAGACTTGAGATTATCTCAGTTTCCTACATGAGAAATTTTATACTTTAATATAATCTAACATCGTCTTTAACCGGGCGGTCATAAAGATTATAATTAGGTATATAATGAATTATGCGGAGGAAAGAGTTTAATTAAGATAGGATTTGTTCCTCTCATAAATTGAGAGAGATATCTTTAGGCCTCTTGATGATTTGATTGAAGAAACGCACGGCCGTGCTCAAGTGAATTAATAAAGAGTTATTAATGTCATTTCATGTTCAATCAAATTCGGTGTCAAGAAATATTTATCTACCAACATAAGGTTGACACATACCATGCCTTATGGATGATATTGATATCGTGTAACAAAGGGATACAATGCATGACATAAATTAGGTTTGATCGAATCATCTATATTTGCTTAATTTGGGTAATCATGATGTCTTGCTAGAGACCGCTCATGATTTATAATCCGTTGTGATTATTGCCAACATTAAGTAAACCTACAGGGTCACACACAAAGAACAACTATTGAGACGTACGCAGAAAATTCATAACTTATGTGATAAGTTGTATGAAGAGCTATATAGTCAAGTTACACATTCAATCCTACATCTTATATGATAAGATGTGTTGCATATATGGTTACACAGTTACCATGCACATAGGATATGAAACTCATGGATTATATAGGCACAAGAGACACCCCAAAAATAGTTAAGGAGACATATTTTTCGTCCATCTTTTGTGAGACAAAGAGGAGAGAAAAATCCGAAAATTATACTCTTGTTATTTTCTGTGAGAGAAATGAAGAACAGATACTAGCATATATCGTTCTTTATCCGTTCAAAGGGGTTGTTCGTGTGGATACCGGTAGAGGACGAAGCGAAGTGCGGCGTCTTTGTGATTCGGGTTGAAACCGTAGTTTTGCTTGGAGAATCGGTTTGCTTGGGGAATCCGTTCGTTTGGTGATCAGTTTGTTAGACCGGTTAGGCGAAACATACTAATGATCGGTTTGGAAACCGGTTTGGAATCGACCAAAGAAAAGCGTCAACCTAATTCGCTTTTGATCATCACGGATTAAGCGTAATCCGAAGGTACAAAGTTATGAACTTTTCTTTGATTTAATTGTAATTCACGGATCCTTCTTTTGGGTTTCGAATTCGATTTTGTTTCGTTTTGTATTTTCCGCTGCGTTATGAATGGTAGAAACCCAACACAACGCAATTACACGACCACTGAAAAAAAACCGTTAGCCATTGTATATGCCTTGGAAAAGTTCCGATCATATTTGGTCGGAACAAAAGTGGTTGTGTTTTCTGATCATGCAGCGTTGAAGTATTTGATGAAAAAGAAGGAGTGCAAACCACGCCTCTTACGATGGCTTCTCCTCCTTCAAGAATTCAATGTGGAGATACGAGACAAGAAGGGCGCGGAGAACCTCATCCCCGACCATCTCAGTCGACTCCCAACGAATGAAGGCGACATTCTTCCGATCAACGAGTTATTTCTTGATGAGCACCTTTATGCAATCCAGCCGAGTACCCCTTGGTATGCGGACATCGTCAACCTCTTGGAGACGGGATAGATGCCTGACACGCTATCTCGCGCTTAGAAGGACAAACTCAAGAACGACTCGCGCTACTACTTTTGGGAAGCTCCGCTCCTTTACAAGATCTGCTCCGATCAAATGGCGCGCAAATGCGTACCTGATTACGACTTTAACACGGTATTATCTTTTTGTCACTCTTTAGAATGTGGGGGCCACTTTGGAGCTCAACGCACAAGCCACAAGGTACTCCAAAGTGGACTTTACTGGCCAACTCTTTACAGTGATGCTCATTCCTTTGTAAAGAGCTGTGAAAACTGCCAAAAGACAGGCAATCTATGTTACACCCCGGAACCAAATAGTGGAAAAGGGAGGGCTAGTTGATTAGTCCCACCTTGAGTAGTGAATGAAAATTGGAGTTACTTAAATAGGCTAGTACATTAACTATTAGCACCAACCAAGCTTAAGCCTTTTTCAGGACAATATGGTGTGGGCCTGAAGGTTGGGCTGGGCCAGTTAATGTGCTAGGCTCTAACAAATGGTATTCACAGCAGTTCGATCTTGAGGGTACTATCGTTCGGCCGGAAACGTACCATACTGTTATCATGCCCAGAGAACCTGAGGATCTTATATGCCTCAGTGGAGATACATGTATGGGGTGAAGGCTCGCACAGATGTGTACTAGGACGAGACTAGGAACCATATGTCAGTTCTGACGGGGACGTCAGAAATTTAAGTGGGGGAGTTTGTTACACCCCGGAACCAAATAGTGGAAAGGGGGGGGGGCTAGTTGATTACTCCCACCTTGAGTAGTGAATGAAAATTGGAGTTACTTAAATAGGCTAGTACATTAACTATTATATTTTACACTAAATTTAAATTAATGACTACAATATAGACAAAATCACAATAAATAGTAATGACGCAAATAATATTTTATGAAATATAAAATTATAATTTAAATATAGGATAATAAAAAAATTGTAATATAACACCATAAAATAAAAACTAACATATCATAAAATAATATCATAAAATATCGTAAAATTAACATCGTAAAATATTATATTAAAAAATAATATATTTATTTATTATTTTATTGAATATAATAAAATATGAAAATAAATATATGAGGGGTATTTTAGTCTTTTACAAATCAAAATTGGATGGAAAAGTTGAGATTAACACCATAGGGGCCAAAAAAAACTTTATTGTTTTGCGAGCTTTTCGATGTTTGGGGGATAGACTTCATGGGTCCTTTTCCTCAATCCAATGGGTATTTATACATTCTTGTGTGTGTGGATTATGTCTCTAAGTGGGTTGAAGCTATTCCAACAAGGGATGCCAACTCCAAACCGGTGATTGAATTTCTCAAAAAGAATGTCTTCCAGCGTTTTGGAGTTCCTAAAGCCATCATTAGCGATAGAGGGTCGCATTTCAACAATAAATACATGGCCAACCTATTGAAACGTTATCATGTCCAACACCGAATGTCAACTGCATACCATCCCCAAACCAATGGTCGAGCCGAAATAACTAATAAAGAAATTAAGTCAATCCTTGAGAAAGTGGTAATCCCTCTCGCAAGGATTAGAGTCAAAAGCTTGGGGATGCGTTGTGGGCCTATCGGACCGCATACAAAACACTGATAGGAATGACTCCTTTCAAACTCGTGTATGGAAAGAGTTGTTATCTACCAGTAGAAATCGAACACAAAGTCTTTTGGGCCATTAAAAAGGTCAATTTCGATTACCCAAAGGATGCGGAAATGTGGAAATTGCAAATTCAAGAGTTGGAAGAACTTAGGCTTGATGCCTATAACAACTCCCGAATTTACAAGGAAAAAATAACCACCTCTCATGACAAAATAATCACCAAGAAAGCATTTGAAGTGGGTGATAAGGTTTTGTTATTCAACTCCCGGTTGAAGTTGCATCCCGGGAAGTTGAAGAACAGGTGGACCGACCCATTTATAATAACCAATGTTTTGCCTTTTGGAGTTTACGAAATTTTCAGTGACGCGAATGGAGCATTCAAGATGAATGGGAACAGACTGAAGGCTTTCTATGAGAACCATGACGCCAGGTGGATGGACGAGCAGGAGTTTGGGGAGTATCCCCTGGCGAAGATCACAAAAAACTGAGCGCAAGTGCGTCGAGCTCGAGACGTAAAACGAGAGCGCTTGACGAGAGACAACTCGTCGTGTCAAGTCGTATTTTTCTTTTTACCTTTTATTCGTTCTTTCCACAAAATCTCTTCATCCACACTTAAACTTTTCGCAAAAGTTTAAGAGTGGTGAAGGTGGTTTTGCACAAAATCCTTGAATACTTTCAATTTACACAAATTCTTGAACTGTTCTCGTGTACATATAAAAGTTTAAGTGTGGTGATATTGATTTTGTGCAAAACCAAGTTTTGTAACCTTTTTTGTATCCAAAACAAGTAAAATTAATAAATAAATAAATAAAAAATATGAAAAAAATTGAAAAATACAAAAACATAAAAAAATTTATTTTTATTTCATTTTTTTCTTATTTTTGTAAATAAATTGATTATTTTTCGTGAATACATATCTTGCTTGGATTTGTAAATAAATAAAATAACTTAAAAGAAAAGTGAAAAAAAGGGTGTTGGAAAAGAAGAGTTTTGAAACCAAGTCCTTCAAGCAACGAGTTTTTGAAAAAGTATAGGGTTTTGAAAAATGATGAATCTTTCTTTTGAAAACTTTTAAATGATATAAAATTATTTGCCATAATATTCCTCATTCCATCTCATTCCATCTATACTATCCATGTAAAGTCCATTAATGGTTTGAAAATTTCATAACAAACTGGAATTATTGTCAGATTGGGCTCAATGGATTCATATAACGGAGCTTGATTATTTGTGGGTTGTGGATTAATGTTAGGTTGGGCAATGTGATACTCAGGTTCATTAGGGGATTGTGATGAAACTGTGTATGAGCATGATGGTATGATGGTATGTTTTCAAAATCTTTGGAGGTCTCATTTTTGGTTATCTGAATCCCCTTTCTTTTGAAGAATTTTTCAGTCTCCACATTTGGATAGTTTTTTGTTTTCGTCTCCACTCATGGGTTATGGTTGACTTAAGTAATTAGGGATGAAAATGTAAACTTTGTGAGAACTAAACCCATCAGTTAGCTTCAAAGAATAAGCTACATTGCTTTTCTTCTTCACTAAAATGGTAACTGTTATTTCCTTTAAATTATGATTGCCACTTACAGATTTTATCTCTTGTAATTTACCGAAACTTGACACTAAGTACTCTATCTTTTGTTTTGAAGTCAGGAAGAAGGAACTTTGCGAAGAGTGATGCATAATGACAGGACAGTATCTTTGCTGCCTTCAGGAATGAAACTACCTTCTTCCAAGAAAGTAGTTATTTGAGCCCTTCTATCTTCAGATAAGTTTGGATCCTTAAACTTTGGTTGTAGTTTTTTATATGTTAATCTCATTGGATCAGTCTGGATTGGATTAATTGATTGATTAACTGAAATATTTTTGTGTTCTGCAGGTACTGCAATAGGATTTTTTGGGAAAATCTAGGAATCTTTCTTTGTCTTACTCCAACAGAAGCTAGCAATATGACCTTTATTTTTACAATTGTAGTATATAATTTTATTCTTGCAATCTTTACATACATGGTCTGTATCTAAACACCTAAAGCATTGCCTTTTCTGTTCCTTTTTTTCATTTTTGTCCCTCTTTTCTTTGTTTTCTTGATTTTTGTTTTTCCTTCTTTGCACCTTGATCCATTCATCGTGATTGTCTTCTTTTGGTTTGTTGTTACTTTCTGTTTCTAAAGCCATTGAAACTATCTGAGAAAAGGTGAGTTGATCCATTGCTGAAACTCAGATCGGTTGAAATCCGATCTTGAATCTCATTTCTAGGTGGAAGAGAGCTCTTTGAGGTAGGGCTCAACGACCTGGGTAGACTACAGGCCGCAGTCCCTATCCTCTTAGAAGTACTCAACCGAGGTTCCAAGGGAATCTTCGGTCAACTCACTTTAGAGCTCAGGTCGCCTCAAGAATCGTCTTCTTGAATCGCCTCCCTCACTTAATTTGAATTTAAATCGCCTCCCTCACTTTAGCGCCAACTAAAGAAAATGTTTAGAATATTTTATCAAAAGTTAAGATTTGCTTCGCATTTTCTATTATGGGAAAATATTTTAGAGCCAATCATAATTTAGGGCTAGGGCAACTAATTCATCGAGGCCGGTCCTAGTTGTAACCTAGGCGAAAGATAGAATAAGAAGGGGCATTTTGGTCCGAAATTAGAGTAGTTTTGAGCAACTATCAAGCCTAGACTATTGGAAGAATTTCCCAATGGTTGGTCATTGATTGTAACCTATTTTTTTTTAAAATAATAAAAGAAAAAAAAAATTGCAATTTGTAGACTTTTAATTACATTTATTTATTGAGTGCTGATTCATGCAAGACAAGGATTGAAAAGATTCCAATTCGTCTAACCGTTGAAAAAAATGATGGAAATTTTTTCCTTTACATCAGATCATGTTCAAATTGATCATTCGAATTTAATTTTATTTGAATTATTTTTAATGTATGTCATTTGTTTTTGTATTTGTAATATGTCATAATTCATTTAAAACAAATAATAGGATCTAAAACAAATTTTATAAAAGGATGCCATGTTTTCAAATGTCTACATATCCCTCAGTCCAAATTGTGTTCTACTTTTCTATTTCATTCAAAAGTCAAACAAATTTCAAATTGCTTTGCTTGAATGACTTTTTTCTTTAAGCGTCAAGAGGAGATTGCCTCGTTGAGATTCTATTAAATTAAAAAAAAAGGTTTTGTTTGGTTACAACAAATAATTACAATGGATAAAAAAGAGTAATAAGAAAAAGAAAAAAAAATTTTGTACTCCCTACTAGGAAATGGAATCCGATTCTATTCTCTAACAGCATCTACTCCAGTTTGTTGTCTGTTGGGTGATATCTCCCGGGACGACGGCATCTCAGAATGGCCTTTAATATCACATTCTAAAAGCTTTTTTGGAGCTTGTATTAAGTTTCTTAACAGTCATTACCAGAATTTGTAAATTAGTTTCTTATCTTCTCATACTACTTTCTTTTTGAAAAATCCTCTCATTATAAAAGTATTTACTCCATTCCAAATATCTAATTATTTAATCCTTTCTGTCGTGTTTCAACCATTATTTTAAGACTCATAAAATTACGCATGTAACACTTTTTTAATTTATTTTAATGAAATCTCAACGAGACATTTCGCCTCGTGAAGTTTTAAAAAAAAAAGAGGGCAACTCAAATTATGTATTAATTAACACTCAAAAAGCATCAAGACTCAAATAACCCTTAAAGAAAATATCTTAAATACATGAGAAAAATATATCTCAGTAAATAAATTACTTTTATATAATATTTACATACTATACAAAAAAATTGATTATACACTATAATATGATATGATGTGATAATTATAAATATGGGGAATAATAGAATGTTATTGTGTGATGTTTCAACCAACAAGGCTGGTCTTCAAATCAAACTTGGTGGCTCTAATAATTGATAAATAAAATTTTATCCTTTGATTAAAGCAGCCCACAACTCGTTGACCATTTTCCAAAATTCAAACTTCAATTGGCTCCTAAAACGTTTATGTCATTTTCTGCTCATCTAATATATTATTTTTTGAAAATTTTCAGAAAACCTCTAACATTTGTGAATGTCTGAAAAATTCCTGCATTTTTATATACTACATATATATGTCAAAATATATTAAATATATTTATCTATCGTCTTGCAAACTTCAGTAGGTTATTTTCTCTATTTAAATATTATATCTTTGTTATTACGAACATAGAAAGATATATGATAAAATAATATACTAAAAAGTATCATATATATTCAAAAACATTACACTAAATATACATTTCCTTTCACTTTCTCTGTGGGCCAACAGAGAAACATGAACCCCTGTTATTGTTACTTATATTTATTTTCATATGAATTTAATAACCTATAAGACATCTCCACATAATGTTTTTAAATGAAATGTTACTTTATAATTAGGGAGTGTTATGATATGTACATGACCTTATATAAATGCAAAAAAATTAGGTAGATATATTCATTTTTTCTTTTCCTTTTTTTAATCTTCAGTCTTGATTATTTTTTTCTTAAGCTTTTCTTCCAAGTTGACCAATAGAATATTGAAAATGATAAAGAATCCCCTCCATTTGAAGTTGGTGATCCTCCTCAAATAGATCCTCATTTATGTAAATGGAGAGGATCATATAAGATTTCATACACAATGAACCCCTTGTGCAAGTCAGAGATTTTTTTGCTCATGTTTATATAATAACTGCTTAATTTGGAGTTAAAATCAAGACTGTAAAAGGATTTGCTAAATTAATCTTCAAGTAGCTGTTTATGTTGCCTATAACTTACCATATTGTATTAATCTAAATGGCTTGCTACATAAATGCTCACAAATATGAGAAAAGATAAAAGCTGGATCTAATTCAAACATACTTTATTTGAATTAATTGAGATTATCAGAAAGGGAAGTGCAAGTTGGCAATTAATTAAAAAATTAATAATTAATTAATGATTAATTAAATGAGAAGCCAAGAACCAACTGGCTTCTTTCCTTTGCATTTTTAGCTATTTATACTCCTTAAAACCCTCTCTCTTTCATCCCACATTCATTTTCAATTTCTTCTTCTTCAAGATCTCATTTTTTCTTCCCCTGATTTTCAAGAACTTCCAGATCAAATCAACCATGTCTGCTTACTGCGGTCAATATGCTGGTATAGTCTTTTTTCTTCTTCTTCTTTTTATTGATTTTGCATATATATATATATATATATATGATCTGTTTTTTCAGAGAAGTAGCTGAATAATTTCTCTTCTTTTTGGTTGTTTTCAGATCTGTTGTTTCTTGTAATTACAATAATAAAAGTATTTTCTTGATAATAAAAAAAGCAAAGTTAGATCCAAGATAAGAAATTACTCTTCCAACACTGAAAATATCAAATTTAGTTACCTTCTGAAATTCAAAGTATAACAAATAATGCTTTCAAATCTGCAAATATCAAAATATGTCCTTTCAATCAAAACTCAAAAGTATATCAAGATGCCCCGTTGACTAGTTAATATTCCATAGTAATATTTCTTGAAAACTAAAAATATTTTTATATTGAAATAAATTAGGATCCTTTAATTTTTGAATATTACTTTTGTTTATTAGTTTGGATTGATGTGTACAACTAAGCCGCACTATTAGGGCCCAAATCTGACTTTTCCTTTTTTTTCTCTTTTTTAAAAGAAAACAATAACAATAAATTGTCACAAAGAGGAAGGAAGTTAAAGAAATAAGGAAATTAAAGATTGGTAGATTTAATATACACCGATCAATTGTCCACTTTCAAAACTAAATCATTTTCAAAGTTTTTTTTTGTGTGAGTTATTTCAAAATTATATTTGGAACTTTTGATTGATTCCTAAAGTGGCCCAAAACAATGGGCTGATTAATAAATTTGTAAGTTCTTTTAACAAGATGTTTACTTTTTTTAGCCACTTTATAATTTTAGAAAATTAGCAGTCTTTCGGTCAATATGCGCTGTAATGACTAAATTAAGAGATTTAAATCCTTTTGCAACTCTAAATAGATGCTTGAATCCCTCACGTTATTCACACATCTTATTTTCTCTTTCAATAACATCTTAACTTCATTCCTGTAATTATTCATTCTCTCAATTAAAATGTCTTATGATGGTACTGCCGGTTTCATCTGTCATAATTTAGTTTTGTACTTTTTTCTTCTTGTTTTCTAATAACTAAATTGAATTAATTTTTATCAAAAAAAAATAACTAAATGGAATTAATGGGTTCAATTTCTCTTTGATACATGCACATATCAATTTCCAGTCCTTCAATATTATTAATTATAATTTCACTTCGAATCCTTCAAATATTATAATTTCTAAACTAATATTTTGACGCATTTTGTGTGATTTTCTATTTCAGAGGAGCTGATCAAGAACGCGACCTACATCGGCTCTCCCGGCAAGGGAATTCTGGCCGCCGACGAATCTACCGGCACAATTGGCAAGAGATTCGCGAGCATCAACGTTGAAAATATTGAGGAGAACCGCCGCACGTACCGCGAGCTGCTCTTCTGCACGCCCGGCGCCCTCCAGTACCTCAGCGGCGTCATTCTTTTCGAAGAGACTTTGTTCCAAAAGACCAAAGAAGGAAAGCCGTTTGTCGAGATTCTGAAGGAGGGCGGAGTTCTTCCTGGTATTAAAGTCGATAGCGGTGTCGTCGCGCTTGCCGGTACCAACGGCGAGACGACCACTCAAGGCCATGATGATCTCGCTAAGCGGTGCAAGAAGTACTACGAGGCGGGAGCCCGTTTCGCTAAGTGGCGTGCGGTTCTGAAGATCGGCCTGACTGAGCCTTCACAGCTCTCGATCGACCAGAATGCTCAAGGTTTAGCCCGTTACGCCATCATCTGCCAGGAGAACGGTCTTGTCCCGATCGTTGAGCCTGAGATCTTAGTCGACGGATCCCACAGCATTGATGTCTGTGCTGACGTTACCGAGCGCGTACTCGCTGCTTGCTACAAGGCCCTCAACGACCAACACGTCCTTCTGGAAGGCACCCTTCTCAAGCCAAACATGGTGACTCCCGGCTCCGACGCTCCCAAGGTGTCGAACGAAACCATTGCGAAGTACACCATCACCGCCCTTCAGAGGACCGTGCCGCCGGCCGTGCCGGCGATCGTTTTCCTCTCCGGCGGGCAGAGCGAGGAGGAGGCGACGCTGAATCTCAACGCGATGAACAAGTTCCAGGGGAAAAAGCCGTGGTCTCTCTCCTTTTCCTTCGGACGCGCGCTACAGCAGAGCACACTCAAGGCGTGGGCCGGCAAGGAGGAGAATGTCGAGAAGGCGCGCGCGGCTCTGCTCGCAAGGTGCAAGGCCAACTCTGAGGCGACTCTCGGATCTTACGCCGGCGATGCGGCTGGCGGTGAAGGTGTCTCTGAAAGCCTCCACGTTAAGGACTACAAGTATTGATTTGATTGATTGATGATTTTGAGTTTTGGGTTTTTTCTGTGAGTTTTTGTTTTCGGTAAGGGGAGAGTGTGTTATTGTATGTTTTTAATTTTGGCGTTGTTAGTTATTTTGTTATTTATTTTTTGTGAGAATTTTATTGTTATTAATAAGGGAGGAACATGACAAGTGAGGCAAGGAACTCTCTTTTGTATGACTCAATAATTATTGCAATTTTCTTTTCAGAAAATCCATCCCCCCCCCCAATTTGATATTTTCACTAGATTTAGCATTTTAAATACAATCTTTGTCATAAATATTTGTCAAAAAAAAAAAAACCATATGGCACATAAATGAAAAAACTTCTTGTTCATATAATTTCTCCAGAATTTAACCTCTCCACACTAAGCTCGTGTCTTTTTCACGACGATCAAAATTGATAACATCCTCCAAAATCAAATTCTAGAATCGAAAGACACACAATCAACAAACATGCATTTCAATCCATGCCTCCTTCCCTTCTTCTTCTTCCTCCTCTTTCCTCCCTCTTTCTCCCCGTAAAAAGCCCAAAACCATCTTCCACTCTTCTTCTCAAGAACCCCAAACCAGAACCCAATACCAAAACCCACAATCTCTCGCTAGAAATAACTAGTGAAAGAAGAGAGATTTCACATGTTTCGTATTCCAAATCAAGAAATTTCAATACGGAGGTGGTGGTGGGAGAAGACGATGATGCAGAGCAGTGCTTGAATAGGTTTAATGCGCAAGTGAAAAGGATGGGTTTGTTGAGGGAGTGTAACAGAAGAAGATTTCATGAGAGTGCGTTGGAGAAGAGGAAGAGGAAAGCTCGTCAGGCGGCCTGGTTCCGGCGAAGAAGGAAAAGGTTTGATCTTTGATTTGTTATGTTTAGATTTTTTAATTGATTTTTTCCTTTTAATTGCAGAAAAAATAGGGAATAATCTTGATTTTATCTGTTGGATTATGGGTTCTTCTGACATTTCATTAAATTTATTGCAAAATTGGATAAAGTAAATAAATACTCAGATGTAGTTTGAACTTTGATCACTGAAATCATTATGCTGAATTTTGTATGTAAAATGTTCTTGTACCAGTGCACCAGTACAGTGTCGAATGCTGATGTTTTATGTACATATAATGAATTGATAATATTATTTATATTGTTATAATTATTTTTTTAATTTTCAGGCATTTTAAGACAAGTGATTCTTCTGAAAACAGTAAAGAGGCATCGGTTGAAAATGATAATTGGAAAAGTGATTTTTGGGCAGATGAGAATTCAGAGGGGTTAATGGAAGAAGATGAAGAGCAAGAGAAGAAAGATATGGAAGTGTGTTTGGAAGAAGATGGCCATGGCACTTGGGAGCTTTTTGATAAATTATCTCACATTTGATTTTTGAATTTGATTCATTATCTTAATGAAAAAGAAAAATCATGTGTGAGAAAAAAATGTTATTCTTTGTGAACTTCAGTTGTGTATAGACAGTGAAATATGTATGTATTAGTTTTATGTTCTATATTCGGCCTTAATTTTCATACTTTAGATGAGATTATGTACTTCAGATTATTTTCATACTTTAGATTTAAATATGAATGTATTAATTTTCAAACTGTGGATTATTTTCAATTTTTATCTTGGGCCTATGTTATATAATTTAGATATATCTGATGCCACACCACAAAATCAGAAAAAATATTTTTCCGAAGATTTGAAACATAATTGAATAGGCTGGATCTAAATGGGATTCATATCAGGCTTAATGGGTTCATATTAAATTACATTTGAGACCGGTTTCTCTGTTCAGAAAATTAGTCATACTTGGGCTTTTGAATAGAAACATTGGACTTATTTAAACATGTTTTCTTCAGAAGTGTAGAACAGCTGTTTGTCGATATAAAATATATTCAGGTATATGTTTTTGTGTATATATTATATAATACGTCAATTTAGCATAGAGTATTATTACATGTGAGAAATGATATATCATGTTGGACGGATGGATGGTCGACTAAGAATCAATAATTTGCAACCAAATCACCAACATTTGCTGCTAATTATTTGATAATTTATCAATAAAAAATACAAATTCTAGATTGTGGCATACTCTTAGTTATTTAATTTGGTACTATAGAACCTTTTTTTTAAGGAGACCTACTATAGAACCTTCAAATCATCATTCCACATGATAACAACATGAGAGAGAACTATTCATAGCAGCCCCAACGTGATATATTCCATTGATATTCTTTTTCCTTGTCTTAAAAGTAAAACTATTAGGATAAGTCCACACTCCACACCCACTACAAAATCAAGTCCTCTTTATAAAAAATTTGGCAACACACACCCTATAATTATTTTTAAGAAGGGTTACATAGCTCTAGAGTCGACATACCACATTATTTTGTAATTTAGTACACATCACAAGAGAACAAATATCCACCTAATCCAAGCAAAAAAATTATTCCTTCCCTCTTATCTTAGTTTTCATTATTATTCCTTAATATATTATATATCCTAAGTGAGACTCATCTCCTATTTACATCTCTAATGTTTTCTTTGAAAGGTCCTATATTTAAAGTTGACCTAGTTAAGAAAACAAAAATGTGTGTGGATACTAATACTAATTACTAGCTTGGCGTTTACTGCTTCCTTCACACCAAACTATCAATGGTTCCAGTTCATGTGTTCAAATTCCATGTCTTCTCAAATCGATTTTTATGTTAAATGTAAAGACTGAACACATGTATATTTTCTTTGAAGCTCGAACACATGTATTTAATTCATATCAACCTAGAAAGTCTTGTGTATAGAGTTGAACAGAAGCGAAATAATTTGTATTTTTTATGGTCTGAAATGATCAATCAATCACTTGACTACATAATTTAATTAGAGAGCATTATTAGCCCTCTCATGATAATGAAATTTTTGTTTCATTAACAGAATTGTAGCTCTTAACTACGATACTGGGACTCTTAAATGAAGATAAAATGATTCTGTTTCTAACTTTAAGCAAGTATATGTGACAGGTTTAATTTTCAAAGCATAATCTTTAACTGATTTTTGAAATAATAATTGACTCTTCTCCTGTCCAGAAAGGGATTGTTCCATAAAATCATCATTAATTTAACTGAATATATGTCCGTTATTATAAGTCGGACATTAAAAATGATATGACATTAACCTGATTAATTACAACTTCAAACAGGATTTTTTTTTAGTGAAAATATATCAGGGGAAATTTCATGGATATGTATATATAACATTGCAAAATCTCAATATACCAAGTATATCCCTGCAAAAGAGGAAATATCATGAGAAAACAAAACCCTATAATGCTTGTATAAGATCTAACATCACAAAATAGTGATACTCTAAAATGGTATATTGGCATTTTATTTAACAGTGGAAAAAATGTTTACATTCCAAGTTTCCAACTCTTTACTTAATTTTAGCACTACCTTTCTTTTTTCTACAAAGCAATTCACTTTTGCTCTAACTTCACAGGAGGTCAATTTTCAAAACAGAATAAATCTTAAAACAAATCTCTTTTTATAGCTTTATTTTTGTTTTCAGCATATTTCTTTATCTTTAATTTGTTTTCAGTAGATTTATTTATCTTTATTTAACCTCACAAAGATATGGATGAATTTTTAATGCGTTTTGGTCCCTTAAGAAAGGGCAAAGATCCTTTTAGGTCCACATCAAGCAAGGTGTAACATCTCTATCTTCTAAGACTCTTTTTGACATATTGATTAGAAAAACAAGAATAAAAAATTGATTCATAAGCTACTTGGCATATTCATTCATTGACTTGTGTATGTATAACCATTCAATCTTCCAATTATGCAGTTTTCTACAATTACTGGCTATTTTTATCGCTATCTTTTTAGGATTGCAGTACTTCATGTATTTTGAAAAATAAAATCTGGATTACAAATGTAAATATCAGGTTTTGAGAGACCTGTCCAAAAAACAAGTAGAGCAAAATCAAGAAATCATACATGAGCAAACTCATTGTGAAAATAAAAGCAAATAAAATGAACTTACCACTATAAAAAAGAATATTAAAGTGTTCCAAATTTTATTGTTCAACCCTTATTAACCTGACTCAAATGATTGAACCTATAATAAATCCTCTCATCTCTTATCTACAAAAGAATGACTTAAATCCCCTCTATTCTCTACTTACAAAAAACAAAAGTCCAAAACAATCATCAAATTTCCAAAACAAATTACTCTACTAAAGAATCAACTAATCAAATACCAACACTCTCTATTCCAAAATTACCCTTCATCAAATCAACACTACATCTCCTAATAAACCAAAACATCACAACTGGAGATCTCCAGTTATTAAATCCACAAAACGTCTCATCAAAACCCAATCTCTCAAACCGGTATCATTCACCTCACAAAACCGGCTCGGCCAATCAACCGGCTCGATCGGTTTGGTCCCCAAACCCGGTGCTCTATCCTTCGATCCGACATTTTCCTCATCCTTCCAATCGGCCACGTAAGTGGCCACACGGCGGTAAAACTTCTCCTTAAAAACCTCCCAAACTTGGTACTTGTAATGGTTTATCACCATCGATCCTTGCCCCACGTTCACGTATCTCACACCGTCTTTTAAATGGAAATGATGCACCACGTTTATTAAACTAGGGTTTAATAATTCGGGTTTGATTATTGATTTGTGCCGTTCCGGCGCGAGAACGCGACACGTGTAACCTAACGTGACGAGTTTCGGCGCGGTTTTTAGGTGTGATGGACCGAAACTATGGCACGAGGTTCTTAACTCGCCGATCCAAGGCTTGTTGGTGTAGTTTTTGAGGAGGGTTTTTAGGGTTAGGGTTTCGTTCGGGAAGTATAGGAACTCATCGACGTCTATGAACCCGGTCCATTCGCATTCGGCGCGAGAGCGTAAGGCGCAATGGGCGAAACCGGCCTCTTGAGTCTTGACCCACGGCCATTGGTGGAGGGTAGTTTGGTAATTTTGGTGGAATAATGAGTTGATTGTTTCTTCGATTTGGTCCTCGCTATTGTTGTCATAAATGAACCAACGTTGGATCCCGATTTGCGAGTGGTATTTGACCCATTCTTCTAGGAATCGAGCTTGGTTGCGGATCATTGTACACACGCACATTAAATGCTTCTTCTTCTTTTTCTTGAAGGGTTTTAGGGTTAGGGTTTCGGGCCGGGCGATTGAGGGGAGGGTGTTGGATCCTCGGCCTCTTGTTCGGACGGAGACTAGGGGTTTAGGGTTTAGGGTTTTGTTGAAGTATCGCGTGAGGATTGTCAAAGGGGTTTTGCACCGGATGATTTCCTGCGCTGCTGATATAACCGGAGCGGAGAGGAGATATTTAGGGTTTGAGAAATCCCAACCGAATAGACATTCGTATCGTGAGGGCTCTGAAAGCCGTGCGGAGCGAAGATTGAAACCTTTCGCGAAAACTAGGGTTGAGTTGTCACGAGGCTCGAATAGGGCCGTGTATGCCAAGTGGTCCCAGTTGTAGGGTTTTGTGGTGGGGTGGAGAGAGAAAGGGGCGGAGAGAGAGAGGGAGAAGCCTTGGGGGCCGATGGGGCAACGGATGAGGGAGGAGGAGAGAGAGAGGGGAGGGAGGTCGAGCTTGGAGGAGAGAGAGGAATCGGAAGGAGGGGTGTATTGACATTTTAGGGTTTGGTTAGGGTTTTGGTAGGGGTTTGGGATCGAGAGGAGAGAGTGGTGGTGGTTGGTGACCAGCAGGATTTGGTCGGGGAAGAGGACTGCATGGTCCACTCGGATCGGAGGGTTTTTAGGGTTTTGGGTTTGAGAGGGGGTTTTAGGGTTAGGGTTTTGGTGAGAGAGAAAGGGGTCGGAGTCAGAGGAGAGAGAGTTTAGAGTGGAGGATGGCCATCCGGGGAGAAGTACCGGTTGGAAAACTACAACAAAATTAAAGGAAAAAAAACAAAAGTTAGCTAGGATTATAAAGTGAATTAAATAATGAGTCATTTATGTTAATAAACTTAAAGATATAAAGTGGGGGAAAATGAATAATTTAATTTTAAAATGACATAAATATGTGCTGGCTTTTACTTTTTGTGATTTTTTATTGCTTGGTTCAAAAAATATAAGTGGATTGGCATAATCCAACAGATTCAGGCTTTAAATTTTAAAAGGTAAATTGAACTCTACTTTTAGTAAGAAGGTAAAAAAACAAATTAAAATTTTGTCTTGTTTGTTACTCAATACATACCAAACAACATTCATAGTGTATTAATACCAACCACTCAAATTTGATTCTTTTTTCCTCACTAGAAAAGGCCAAATTTTACTGCATAATTTTTTTCTAAATAAGTACTTGCAATAAATTAATTCACTCAGAAGATTTGCATTTTTAGCTACTACTAAAATCAGAAAAATAACACCTGAATAAGACAACTCATTATTAATAAAAAAAACACTGACAAGCTAAGCAAAAATTAAAAGCGAGTAAATTTGTGTTAGTTAACACCACAATTTTTTGTTCATTTGGATAAAATAAGTAAATTGTAAAAACTAGAAAGAATCTCCAAATTTACCAATAAAACCCAAATCCCAGTTTCAGTTAAAAATGAAAATTTCAGCACAAACAAATTTCAATGTCAATCCCATTTACCATGTTCCCCTCAAATCAATAAATTTCAGTTAAAAATGGTCTAAATTCCACTTTCTAACCAAACAAAACTCATTCAGCACAATCAAAACAAAACCCACCACCCAAAGCTCCAACTTTCGACCACTAACAATGAAAAACTCTCAAAAAATCAAAAGAATTTACCTCCAAACAGCCTGAAAGTGGAGAACCCAACCGTGACGAACAAAGCGAAGAAAATCAGCGCAAAGAACACCGCAAAGAGCGACAAACGCGTCCCCTTCTGAATCGGGGCTCTCCTCCTCTTCTCTTTCATTTCTCGCAAAACCCAAAACTAGTACTACTCAAAATCTCAACGTACTAACAATGGCAAATCCGCTTCCAAAGCTTCTTCCACTCTTTACGCCGCATTTGATAGAGAGAAAGGAAAGGAAAGGAAAGGAAAATAAAAGAGAGGCTTTAGATTGTAGCAATAGCAATGTTAGCTGAGCATTTTTATTTTTATTTTTCTGTTGTATTGTTGTTTCTGTATATTTCGCTTTCGGAATTTCTGGAAAATGGTTTTTTGTGGACCAATAATAGAAATTGGAATTGGAATTGAAATTTGGATTTGGATTTGGATTTGTCCTTTGTATATTATTAAGTTTCATTTAATTAATTAATCGTATAGTAGAGTATAGCTGGAAGGATATTAAATTGACACACTGTCAAATTATGAGAGGTGGTGGGTTTTTAATGTGTTAAATATGAAACATTTTTTTAAGGGAAGTGGGCTTGGTACATATCTCCAACAAATTTTGCTTAGCGATCCGTCGTGATAAATTCATAAATCGAATTATTCGAGTATCATAATAACTTAGAAACTGACTGCTAAAAATTTGAATAGTTACAATACTAAATATACAAATATGTAAGCATATTTCTCTCTTTTATAAACATAATATTATTCAAATAAATCTCATAATGTGGTTATTTAATAAATACAAAAAGCACACTATTTTTATTAATATATTCTAATTTACATATATGTCTGATGTATATTATATAATAGAAATACTTGAACCCTTTAACCGAATAAACATATACTTTTAAATTTTATAAATTTTATATAGACCTATTCTTAAAATACATTATTAAATAAATGCATATATGATATAAGAACCTTTGTTAGGCCGGATACATCTTGTGTAGTATTTTTGGTAGATATATATACATCATATCATGTTACTCTAATTTTATTCGGCACCTCCAAATTATTCCTCCACTTTGAGCGGTGGAATAATTGCCTAGACCGGGTCTTGGTGCACCGAGTGATTAATGCTGGCTTAAACACGGCATTTAAAAAGAATTAAATCTCGAACCTTCAAAAGGTAAAGTAAAAAGAACAAAGTCCATTTCGGAGGCCATTCAACATTTCTTGTACTGTGCCATTCATTATTTCATAGTGGTCCCTAGATTTTACTTATCCCCCATAACTTTTGCATAATTCATATTTTGTATGGGCTTCTTATTTATCTAACAAACATTATAAATTTAATGATTTACTGGTAATTTATAACATTTAACTAGATAACAAAAATTGAATTTAGGAAGTTTGTGGTACTTTCTGTTTCATAAAGATGGAAACAAATGATTAGGTTGCAGGTCATTACTGCCGTTTGAGTTAGGGCATATTGATCTGTCAAACCAAAAACATGTTCTTCTAATTATCAACAAATTTATTTTCTACCAATAAGAATTTTCATAGCCAATGTAAAATATGAACATGATTAATCTAATCTTGAACTAAGTTCAATTAAACGAATCATGATTTTATTATAGGGTAATGATAAAGGCAGGAACAATTTTGATGCGAGCAGGAAATAAATTGATATATTGACGTTTTTGCTCTTACAATTTACAAGTTACACCATAAACTTTCAATTTTAGAAAGTAGCATCTTTCCAATCAAACTACATCTGAATCATGATTCTCTCAAAAAAAAATTATTTAACTTTCCAAATTTATTTTTTTGTACTTAATTGTATTATCTAATATATGTGTGTTTCTTGAATTTAGTATTCTTATATTATAGGAAATTATGGATAAGAGTGATATTATTTTTCTTTTTATTTGTTTGAACTATATTTCATAAGAAAACTCAAAATAAGATTGTAATATATATTTTTAGCTTATCTAGGTGTCTTAATTTTATTTTAAATGAAATAATTTAGATTTTTTTATTTGTGTCACTATTATGCTTTGAGATATTATTATTGAAATTTATTTTGATATTTCAAGTACTTATTTTTGTTGTTGATTATACTCTTATGAAATAAATATTAAAATTATTACAATCATGATGGGTTCAAAATACAATATTACGAGTTGTCGAGTTTAGCCATTTGAATTTGGATAATAATATCATAATTTTTCAATATTTTAATTTTTTTTTCAAATATTATCTAAAGATTTGAAATTAATCAATGATTTGAGGAGAGATGTACTTTCCAAAAAGGATAAATCATGTGCCACATTAATAACAAGGGTAAGAATGTATTTTTGTATTAAAATTTCCTACTCACATCAAATTAATTCTTGTACTTATCATTATCTTTTATTATAAATTAATAACTGGAAATATGAGGCTGTGACATAGTGGACTTGAAACAGAAATAGACTGACCAACTAAATTAAAGAATATTCTCCCAACTGTGAGATCTAATAACAAACTGTTAGTGCAATTATTAACTTACATTGCATGAAAATTACAATAGTTAAAGTTACTTATTTTCATTAAATGAGTTGCACTTCGCAAAAAGTTCTGCTTCTTCAGCAGATAATTGAAGCTTGCCACATGTCAAATAGTGTCTTGCTCTAGACCTATCAATAAATAAATTATAGTCAAAATTATATACCACAAAAAATAAAAAGGAATATAACAATTTCACCTATCTAGAACTAAAATTGAATCAAATTTATGCCCAATCAACATGGGTTTGAAAAATAAATTTTGATTGTTTTGAGTTCTTTTGAAAAAAATTAGGGACATTATGAGTTTTGGACGGGTAAATTTGAGATTTGCAATTTTGGGAAGGAATATTTTTTATTTGATTAAAAAATAATATAAAATAAAACTAACCTTCTGTTTAAGAATCTCGTTTCGGTTTCTGAGAGTCGAGAGAATTCAAGTTTCGAGATTCGGCTCATAGAAGAAATATACTCATGAAATGAAGGGCCTTTTAATGATATTGCGAGTTTAGGGGGCACCAATGAGAAAATCGCATCATATAGACACGACTCTTTTTGCCTGCATAACAAAATAAAACTCACTTGTAAATATTACATCACTAAATAAAATATCTCCAAAATGGCACGAATTTATCAACAGAAACCCAACCAAAATGCACATAAATAACGTACCAAATCCATTTTCATTAATACTTTTTTCAAACAAAACCAATTATTTAAAAAACAATTCAATACCTTCTTTCTGAAGAGAAACAGCTTGACCGATTTGCACTTAAGTCCCCCTCATTGACAAATTCACCATTTGCACCTCTTAAAAGTTTTCCAATTGAATTACTATCATTACTAGAAACCAAAATCTCCTTAGCCAAATCAATTGAATTTTCAAAAACCGTATTATTATTATTTTTTAAGTATAGACCGAGTCCGTGGCGAGCGTAGACCGATCCAATTTCGACTAATGTTTCATTGCATGAAATATCATTTGATTCTAATAATGATTCATCAATTTTGTCCTGCAAAAAGTTTAATTACAAAAAAAATATTACCAACTTAATGAGGTTTTTTAGATGGAATTTGGTGTTTAGGCCTCAATAAGCTCAAAATAGCCAATTTAACCCATAAAAAAAAAAAATCAAATGTATCAGACTTCTTGGTAAAGGTTAAATTGTTCTTTTTTTAATTAAGATTATATATGAAATTTCAACAAAAAAAGGGGGGGTTAATTTACTTACATAAATTAGTGGATTACTATCTGAGAATAAAATATCGGTTTCAGAAACCAAATCCGAAACCCGCGAAGTGATTTTCAGAATTTCATTTCCTTCTCTGCAATTATTTTCCATGCAATTCTTCAAATCATTGCATTTGTCTTTCAGTCTCTCCCACATTTCCTTCACCAACCCAATTTCACTCAATCTAATGCCACCATTATTATTATTATAATCATTATTACTGTTATTATTACAATCATTATTATTATTGATATAATTATTTTTATTATTGAAATTCCATTCTGCACTGCTACATTCATCCATTACCACATTTCTTGCCTCAAATGTGTTACTAACACTCGCTTCAACATTCATATCATTATTATTATTATTATTCCTCTCACTTATATCAACATTTCCGTTAAAATCCTCATTTTTCAATACTATATTATTATCATTATTATTTTTTTCGGCTGTACCCTCGTTAAAATTCCAATTCACAGAAACTGTGTCGCACAAAGATTCAGGCACGCATGAAATAAAAGTATCGCAAATTCTTGAAGGAGAAGAATTGGTGCAATTAAAACCAAACGGGTCATTTGCATTGTCACTCAACAGACCCAATTGCAATTGCGTAGAATCCATTAAAGGACTGTTATTTTGCACCAATTGAGATTCCGTACAATTTTCTTCGTCTGAATCGGAAAATATCAACGCTCTTTTTTTGCCGGATTTATTTTTGGAAAATGGTAGTGGAGTTTTTGGAGGGGAATTAAAATCGTTTAAATAATTATCTGGATTTGGTACTGTCGATTCAGGAATCGATTGATTCTTTTTCAGTTTGGATTTTTTCTTAGGTTTTTTAATAGGGGATAAATTCAGATTAATTAGGTTTTGGTATTCGATTTGGAGCAAGTGGGTTTGAAATGAAGAAATGGCTTGATTTATTTCTGTATGGATTTTTTCTGAAAGGTCGCATTGGAATCCGAAATTTAAAGCTTTTGGTAAAATAGAGTGAATTGCATCAATTTCAAATGGGATATTATTAATATTCTTTTTTGTACCTGAAAAATAAAAAAATATAACTCAAATTAGCAAATCTTACATTGGAAAAAATCAAATAAAAGAAATATAAGTGAAAAATCTGATGTGCAAATATTTATTAATCTATTTTTATCTTTACAAGCGATAAAAAAATATTTATTTTTTATAAAACTTACAATTAAATTCTCTCTTGCCTTGGCACCAAAACTGTAATAGAATTATTGACTTGCGAATATCATTTAAACATGAATTAATTGCATGCTTAATTAGAGGAATTGGAATCCCGTTTTTTTCCAAAGTACAAATCTGTCAAAAAAGAGAGTAAACTAGTCAAAATAACAATAATATGAAATAAAATAATAAATATACATTATAAAAATTATTAAATTGGTGGATTACCTTGTTTAGATACGATAATAGCTCGTCAGATGAAGGCCGATTAAATTCCAAAACTAGGTGATTCAATGCTTTTGGCAATATAGGATTCTTGTCTTTAAAAAAAAAAAGAAATTCAGTATAGGATTATTAATTAGATATTTATTTATTTAATAAAACTTACTGTTGCTGGTAAGTACAATAGGCCATTTAGTAGTATCGGCCAGCTGGATTATTGTTGCAATAAAACCCTTATCTTCATCGAAAACCGTGTCAAAATCCTCAAATAGAACTAGGGTTTTATTCACAATTATTTTATTATTATTATTATTATTATTATTATTATTATTATTATTATTATTATTATTATTATTATTATTATTATTATTATTATTATTATTATTATTATTTATCTCATTACTATTCTCCAAACAAACAGATGTGCTTGGTAAGTTATTTCCACCCAATACTTCTTCGCGCGACCTGATTAAAACAAAAATTAATTAATAATAATAATAGAATAATGAGGAATGAAATAGTATATTGAATAATTAAATTAATACAAACCATTTGTCTAGACCGTGTGATTCTGTTGCCTCGCCAAATTTCTGTTTTATGTGAGCACCGTTTCTCAAATCAGATGCACTTACCTAAAAAGAAAAGTTAAACAAATATGATATAAATTTGATATTTTATTTCAGAAAAAAAAATTAACTTATCCATGTGGACCTTTATTAATATTTTTTCATGTAACTTGCACGAAATAGATTGTATAATTTTTTTATAAAAAAAATTAATTACCTCAACTATATTAAAGCCTTGCTCTTTCGCACAAGCATAAACAGCAGCCGATTTACCACTCTGTATAATCATAAAAAAATACATCACTACAACTAAAAATCAGAAAAAATAGAGAGAAATTTGAAAAAAATAGGCAAAAATAGAGATAAAAATTAAAAATAAAATAAAATGAACACTTACACCAACAGGTCCAGTAAGTAAGAGCACATTTTGAAAATCATTTTCTTCTTCTTGTTCTTCAAACAATTGGTCCAATTCAGACTCATTATACCAACTATTTTCACTTTCCTCAATTGAAATATCTTGCAAAAATTGGGGTTTTTGGCTTATTTTACGGCCTCTTTCGTGCCATAATTTAAGCCACTCGCTAAGGAAATTTACCGACTCAGAGTTTCCACAAACCTACATATTATTATTAAAAAAATTAGAAAATTAATTAATTAATTAAATTTATTATGGTATATCAAGCACATATATATAGGGGAAAAAGGTATATTACTTGAGATGAATTTTCAGGCTGGTATTTATCTGTCCAGAGTGAAGAGTCTGTTTGATGACTGAAAAAAATTTCCCAAAAAAAAATTTAATATACCAGATTTTAGTAAAAATATAATAATTATAAATCCATGTTATGCAATTGATATAGCTATACATTTTTATAAGATTTCTGACCTTTTATTACAAATTATATTTTCATTCGCATTTTCCAAATCATACGAAGAAATATGACAGCTGGATGGCAATGAAATCTTGCTTGAATCACAAACCTAAATTCAAATTACACAAAATTAGTAAAATATTATGCGAAAAAAAGAAGAAAATAATCAAGTGAAATTTATGTATTATAACTCACAGCATCTAAGTATGAAATTATCTCCTTTTTAGGAATTACTACTCCATCAGTCTCCAAAGTCAAAGTCAAAGGTTTGACTTTGACCAAAGAGGAAGCTTCTAGAACTGAAACAGAATTCTTTTCAAGAGCTGATTTTTCTTTAAAGGCCCATTTGCCCCAATCTAGCTTAACTTCACACTGAAAAATCACATAAAAAATACATTAATATTTTCATATTTTATAAATTCTCATTGTATTAAAAAAAAAAATAGAAATCGAAAATTAGTACCTTTTCAGTGTCATGAACATGAATAGGTGGGCAAAAAGAAAGCTCATTTTCTTTAATCAAAACAGGATTTTTATTTTTTTCTTCTATTTTTAAATTTTCTGAGGTCTCAACAGTCTTTTTGGCTGAAATACGACTCGCAAAAAATGGATGGATTTGCTTTCCTTTTGATAACCTTGAGTTCTCCTGCCAGACCAAAAAAAATTATCATTACAAAAAATTCAAAAATAACCCTACATTATGCCTAAATTGCAAAAATGTTAATTGAAATAAAAAAATAACTGGGTCTGTTCCAGTAATTTCACTAAAAGAGGGCCTTTTTGCATATTTTCCATAAAAAATAATTAAAATTAGCGTAAAATTTATTTTTGTTCAGCTAAGTGCATCATATCTAAATAATGGTATATATAAACCCAAATTTAAGATTATTTAATTTCGCATAAATCAAAAGAGTAAACTTGCCTCTGCAGCGATCCTTGCCTCTGACCTTAAGTCAACAGCAACAGGCTTGTTTCTTTCTGGACTCGGTCCATCAAGCTCCTCTGTACACCGTCACAGAAAAAAAAAGATCGATTTCACAATTAAATCATGAAAAATGAAACATAAATATCTAAATGACAGTTTATCCAACCCAATTTCCTAAAAGACCACATATTTTTCTAAAAAAAAAAAAACTATTTTTCAGCTCAGTTCCTGAATTTCGGAACCAAAATCGAACTTCTTGAATTAAGACGATTGAATTGCAATTTGCACCTGCCACAGATTCAATTGCCTTGCACCGCTTCCTACTCGGCACGACCTTCACTCCCTTCCTCTGCTTCTTCACCGGACTCGCCTCAGGCGGCGTCACCCGTCCGGCCCTCATCCGGCCAAACACACACTCGCAGACCTCACCGCACGCACGGCAAGCCTTGGATCGGGTCACGGGCCCGCCCGATTGCTTCATCCGGACTCCGATCTAGGGTTAGGGTTTGCAATGCTGGTCAATTGATAGAGCTATATCGATCTATAATTAGGGTTTGACAGGATTTAGGAGGGAGGGATGGATGGATGGAATTTAGGGGAAATTGGGGAAATTGGCGCGCGCGTTTTTTAATATCTCGTTGTTTTTTCTGCAGTGAAATAATTATAAATAATTATAAAGTTGGATGAATTACTGTGATTTTGATACGATTGAAATTAATTATTTGAATTATAAGTCGGTGACGAGGTAGACTTGTTTAAATCAGAGATTACGTGTCATAAACATATAAATTCCGTCAATAAATAAATAAAAAATTAATCGGGTGACATAATTTGGACAAATCAAAAGTTAAGTGATCTATTGAGGAGATAATTGAAAGTTGGATAACCTATTTGGTCATTTTATTAAAGTTGAGTAAGGTGAAATTTACCCAATATAATATTATGTGTACCGTGTACAACTGAAGTTTTTAGTATTTACCCTGTAAAATTCAGGAATATCATTCATAGCCCTGATAACGTAGTTTGTTCGTTGTAGTTCAAATTTTCTCGTTTTAAATATATAAATAAATTCGTTGGGATGGGGGGATTACTTGTAAGACCTCTCCAAATCTCTCAACAAAAAATAACTCGAATTTTATAAGGTTTATTTGATATTTTGTTATTTGCAAGGATGTACATGAAATTATGCATTTTTATTTGTTGGGCTTTGTAGGTGTAGTAAATAATTATTAGTTCAAACATTTTATTCTTTGTTTTGTAAAGAAGGTTTTTTTTTATTATATTATACTGCAGCACATATATATGGCCCAATTTGTTGGGCTTGTTTTGGTCTAGGCACACTTTTAAAATTTAGAATAGTTTTACTACAGCCATGCAAAAGACATGAGAGGAAAAAAGAATTGTCACAACATTTCCATTTTATGAATCTTTTTCAGTTTATAAGTTCTATAAATACAGATGGAATTATGATACTTGATTATATATAGTTTTCCAATTTTGAACGTGAAATGCAGGATTCGAAAATGAGAGTTGGATGAAGTTGAATTCATTTTGCATATATTGTGTTGTGAGTTCAATTTCCTCCAATATCTCATATTCGGTTCATCTACTTAAAATTATACCTATAAAAATATGATATTTTGAACGTGAGAATTGGAGAAAATCAAATCAGTCCTTAGCTATGCAAATATGTGTTGGTTTGGTTTCCTCTAAGGCTCTAATATCTTATTTTCAAATATGCATCATAATTAGGGTTTCGAAAAATGAGAGGCAAGAGAAAATTCTAAAATTTTGATGAAAGTAGAAATCGAAAGTGAGAATTGGATGAAACTAAATCCATTTGCGATATTTATTTTGGCGATGTGGGTTTAGTTTCCTCCAATATCTCTCATCTTCGACTAATTTGCTGGTTTCAACAAATTTTACTTGTAAAAAATATCATAGAACAACCAGATTTATTGAAGCAAGAGAATAATCAATACTACAATTCTTTCAAAATTTTAAGCGACAAAAAGGGAACAATTATGTAACATATATTGTTTTAATTTGAATATAAAATTTATTGTGCATTTTCATCAGTTAGTTTTTCTTTTTTTTATCAGTATGTGACATTCTTTTATCATTCAATAATCAAGAATTAAAAAAAATGTCTTGGTAAATAGTAGTAATAATATGGAGCTGCTTAATATATACAATGCCAAATAGATTTTGAAAATACAGGACATTGTTTTTGAAAAATATAGTTTAGAGCGTTAATGATATTGAATTCAAAATGAAATGAATATAATTTCCGGTGATTACTAAAAAAGAATGTTATTATTGTTGAGTTATTCGTATATCATTAATTTTCTTCTGGATTAAATGGGTTTATATATTATGTAGAAGTATATGCGTATCAGTGGATGATTCAGATAAGCAGGTAACAAAGGGATCAAAAATTTCTTCTCATTATTCATATGATTTATGAATAAGTTTTTGGAAGTTACAACGAGAGATAATGTGACGCATGAGCCGACGAACACATGATGTGAAGATGAGCGCATGAGCCGAGAACACATGATGTGAAGATGGGCAAAAGGGCGTCAAAGGAAACGACGGACAAGCTCGTAGAGGAACACATGTTGTGCCACACATATCTCTCTGCGTCTACAATAATATATTCATGTGTTAAAATGTGTTGTATTTTCTTTTCTTTTTTTTGTTAAAGGTTGCTCATGGCAGCCTGGTGGTGTTTTGATTTCATTTATTTTCATTTCATTTCAAAATTTATCCTATGTCAATGGACTGTAACCGAACATTGATTAATGGAACTTACGCGAAAACCCCCCAAGCTTTTCGTATATTTAAAAAAAGAAATAGGAAAGTGAAATTACCACTATATCCTGCAAAGTTTAGGAAATGCTTTTTACACCCCTCATCTTCTACTTTTGCAGAAATAAAATATCTGCAGATCTATCATCTTGTCCTTCATGTTGGTTGTAAGTTGTAACTCCTATTTTATAGGGTTTGTTGGATATTTTGAGATTTTGTAAGGGTATACATGAAATTATCTCTTTTTACACGATGAGCTTTTGTAGGTGTAGTAACTCATTATTCTTTGTTTTGTTAAGGAAGTCTTCTTTTATATTATTAGACCAGCCCATATAAGGCTCAATTTATTGGGCTTTTGTTTTGCTTTAGACTCTTAATAAAAAATTAAAGGATAAATTTCACCATAAATTACTAAATTTTTAAAAATAACTAAATAAATTACTCAATATTTAGTTGTTCCATAAATGTCACTCAACTTTCAAAAATTATTAGATAGCCCACTCAACTTTCAATTATTTTTTATAGGCCATTTTAATGAAAATGATTAAATATATCACCGGATTAATTGAAAGTTGAGTGACTTACTTAGTTATTTTTGAAAATTGAGTGATCTATATGAGATAATTGAAAGTTAAGTAACATATTTGATATTTTTTTAAAATTGAGTGACCTTTATGTGACAAATAAAAATTAAGTGACTTATTTGATTATTTTTAAATTTAAGTGATTTTTGACGAAATTTATCCAAAATTCAAATGCTTACAGTACATTCATGCAAAAGCCATTAGAGATAAAAGGAAGTCACAACATTATCATGCACTGTGAGTCTTTTTCAGTTTATGAGTTCTATTAATACAGATGGAATTATGAAACTTGATTTATCTACTCTTATAATCATTGGATTATATATAGTTTTCCAATTTTGAACATGAAATGTAGGATTCGAAAATGAGAGTTGGAAGAAGTTGAATTCATTTTGCATATATTGTCTTGTGAGTTCAATTTCCTCCAATATCTCAAATTCAGTTCATCTACTCGGATTCATATGTATAAATAATGATATTTTGAATGTGAGATTTAAAGGAAATCAAATCGGTCCTTAGTTACAACTACAAATAGGCTTTGATTTGGTTTCCTCTAATATCTTATTTTCAACTATGCATCATCTTAATCATGGTTCCAAAAACGAGAGACAAGAGAACAACTCCAAATTTTCGATGAAAGTAGAAATCGAAAGTGAGAATTGGATGAAACTAAATTCATTTGCGACTTTAACTTTCACGATATGAGTTTAGTTTCCTCCAATATCTCATTTTCGACTTGCTGGTTTAAAGATATGTTACTCGTAAAACGTATAGTATAGCAAAGAGATCATTGAAGCATGATAAGACACAATACAACTTCTTTTAAATTTTTAAGCACCAAAAAGGGAAGGAAAATCATGTAAAAATTGTTATTTTGATTTGAATATAAAATTTAATGTGCATTTTCATGAGTTCATTCTTTGTTTTTTTATATCTGGATATGAGAATTTTTTTTATCATTCAATACTCAGGAATTAAAATTTCAAAATGTCTTTGTGAATACTAATATTATGGAGCTGCTTAACATGTACAATGCCAAATAGATTTTGAAAATGCACACTGTTTTTTAAGAATATAGTTTAGAGCATTAATGAAATTGAATTCAAAATGAAATATAGTTACTGTTGACTACTAAAAAAAAGAATGTTATTATTGTTAAATTATTGTAAATCAGTATTATTCTTCTGAATTATATGTTTGTTTACTAATATATTATGTAGAAGTATATGCGTATCAATGGATGATCTAGATAGGTAGATAACCAAGGGATCGATTTCTTATTAGTCATATGATTTATGAATTAGTGTGGAAAGGGAGAATTTGGCCATACCAAAAAAAAAAAAATGTAGCAAATTTGTTAAAACTATTAAGAAAAATTAGTGTTTGTGATTAGTTTTTATTAAACTTTCATCATCATCATAATCATAATACTCCAAGTTGCGTCGAGTAACTTCACCTAATTGAACGGGAATATCAAACTTCACCTTCTTCGTAATCCTCAATAGTCAGACAATTGCTTCTTTACTCGTAACAAAACCGGATCAAAAACCACGTCTCTCAAAACAAGGAGTTCTGCAACCGGACACCACAAACGATATGCCTTCACACCTGAAGCATATCTAAGAAGAATACATTTCTTCTCCTCATACTCGAGTATCCATTTAACGACTTGTGCATAAACGGAATATCCATATACCTGCAATGTTGAGTAACTCATCTGTTTACCGACCAAACATTTGTTGGTGTCTTGCACCAAATTACTTGTATTCGGAGAAAGGTTGACCAACCACCAAGCACTATTAGTGGCTTCCGCCCAGAACTCCTCGCCTGAGCCCGCCCCAAAAAGCATGCACCAAGCTTTCTCGAGTAGTTTCCAATCAGCCACGCATTATGTTGTCGAGAGCAAACAATCATGCAATACTGAACAATCCTTATAAAAGGATCACAAATTTGTCCCCACAAATCAAAATAGATATTGTCCAAAATTTCTTTTGTGTGATGAACGACTGTACTAGAGCCGAGTCTCCTCCATTTGCCACAAACGGAATCCTCACAACTTATGCTTTCTAGTATTCTGGCCACACAGTAGATCCCTCGTGCTCAAAACTGTCACCCATCATCCAATCGTAAACCCTGACCTTCTAACTGAGGCAGAGAAGGCGACGACGAACGAGTCTAAAGCTGCGCCAACTTTCCGAAATAACTTTGCGGTACTCTGGACTTCCAGAATATAACACACCGATATTCTGGCCACATAGTGGATCCCTCGTACTCAAAATTGTCACCTCGCATCTAATCATAAACTCTGACCTGCTAACTGAGGCAGAGAAGATGACGACGAACGAGCCTAAAACTGCGCCAACTTCCTGAAATAACTTTCAGGTACTCTGGACTTTCAGAATATATAACGCACCAGTCATTCTAGCCTTCATCGATGTAAGAGCCCATCTAGATACCTTGAGAACTCCACCTTCACATCGGAACTTGCAACTGATATCTCCGAGAATGTCTAATGGGATCAAATGGACAACCCGGTCCTGCATCTTGATCAAATGGACAGTCTCATCCTGCATCCTGATCAAATGGACAACCCCATCCTGCATCTTGATCTCAAGCGTGCCAACACCGGCAACGCAACATAGATGATCATCTCCCAAAAGAACATCTCCACTAGACGCCTCATATATGATGAACCACTCTCGATTCGGGATTATCTGATTTGAATTACCCGAACCCACCTAATTCTTCTCAAATCCCTCCTTCTCATCGCCACAAAAAGTATCTCAACCTTACCGGATTTAGCCTCGTAAGCTTCTTCCAATAGAACACCGTTATCCGCCTCTTGTTTCTCTTTGAGCTTGTAACAGTCGGTCTTAATGTGTCCCGTTTTCTTGCAATAGTTGCTTATCAGGTTTTTGTACTTGAATTGCGAATGAGTCTTCTCTAAACTTGAATTTCTCTTCTTATGTCTCCACCCCTCCACAAATAACTCAACTTCTTGATGACTACTCTCGGTCATGGACAAGTTATAGTCAATGCTAGACTTGACTAATAAGTTACTCTTGACATCATTAATGGCAAGTGATTCCCTGGTATGAAGCATATGCAGCATGCACAAGAACACCACGATTTTATCATCTTCATCCATCTTATTATCGATTGGCTCCACATTATTAAAGAAACTGATATTTCCCAGAATATGGACCTTAACCGGCATACCTTCTGCCTGATGGTGTTATCCCCTAGGCCAAAGTGTTTGTGACCTAGATGATGGATTGTAATAACAAATATAATATTTTTTCTAAGATATTTTATATAATATGTTCGTATAGGTTATTTTAATATAATTAAAATAGACCATGAATATGCAATTCAGGTTTATGTCATCAAAGTGCGTGACTTTGATAGTAAGACTATAAAGTGTTATGAATGCTATTCTAAATCGTGCCTGGTCATTTATAGGATATTTGTGGAGACAAATATACTTGCAGATACATATAAATATATATATTTATATACAAGCTATAAATGTACACCAATATATTAGTTGACTGATGATTATGTTTTACTGATCATGGATAAATAGTTATCAAGTCATTAACATAGGTATATGTTAGAGACCATATACTGGACTGACCCACCATAAGAATGCTACATGTTTTACGTCATTAGCGATTCTTCTAACATAAAGTATTTATAGTCCTTTGACCTGAGAGTGTCTCGGTTCCCAACATGAGTAATTTTATACTTTAATATAATCTAACACTGCCTTTAACCGGGTGGTCATAACGGTTATGATTAGGTATATAATGAATCATGTAGAGGGATGAGTGCAATCAAGACGGGATTTGTTCCTCTCATAAATGAGAGAGATATCTTTAGGCCTCTTGATGAATTGAACTGAAGGAATGTATGACCATACTCAAATGAATTAATAAGAGTTATTAATGTCATTTGTTCTTGTTCAGTTTAATTTGGGATCAAGAAATATTATGCGATTAATATAAGGATGATGTATTACATGCCTTATGATCGATATAAATATCGTGTGACAAAGGGACTAAATACGTGATTGTTGATTAGGTAAATCGGATCACCGATATTCACTTAAATTGAGTAGTCATGATGGCTTGCTAGAGTCCGCTCATGATTTATAGACTGTTAAGTCTATTACCAACATTAAGTGAACCTACAGGGTCACACACAAAGAACAAACTGAAACGGGTGCAGAAAATCCTAGCGACTTATATGATGAGTTGCATAAGAATGTCACAAAATATATTGTCATCTTATGTGATAAGATGTGATATATATGTATATAAAGACTATGAGCACAAATGATCATGTAATCTAGAAGAGTCTAGATGATGTCATATGGATAATAATGAGTGATATCATACAGATCTTTTAGTGTGAAGAGACATGACTCTTCACCTCTATATAAGGACATAGAAGACTCTAAATTCATAACACAACACATCATTCTCTCTCTCATTATTTCTCATTTTCTTTTGTGAGACAAAAGAGAGAAAATATACTTTCTAATTTGTATGACAAAATTATGAAATTGTGCTTTCCTTTTTGTATGACAAAAATGAAAGAGTGCGATTATATGAGAGGAATTATATACATCTTTTGTGAGATAAAATAAGAAGAGTTTTCTTATGCAAGAGGAGAACAAGCTACTAGCATATATATTGTTCTTCTTCCCGTTTTAAGAAGTTTGTTCGTGTGGACACCGGTAGAGGCGTTCGTACTTTCGGCGCTTGTGATCTATTTGGCCTAAGAAGATGAGAACGGTTTGTTGAGAGTTTTGGTGGAGACCGATTGTGTGTGCAGTAGATGACTTCCGCACGATCCGACCTAGACGGCCTAGACGGACGTAAAATCGGTTAGGACGGTAACCGGTTTAGAGGCGCATGGACAATATGCATGGTTTGAGCGTCACGGATTAAGTGTAATCCGAAAGGTATTATTAAGATTTATTTCTTTGATTTAACCGATACGCACGGATCCTCGGATTGGTTTTGGACGAAATTTTTGTTTTCCGCTGCGTTATGCACGTCTGAAACCCAACACTGCCATCTTCAAAGAGTGGAATCGCTGCTTCAAACATAACCGGTTGGTAACTAATTTCTCCATGTAGATGCCTTCTAACTTCTTCCATGCGTCAACTGATGTAGCCTCCATGAAAATTTCTTCAAGAGTCGAGTTGCTTAAATAAAACGGAATTGTCGAAAAGGCTCTATCATCCATCATCTCCCCAACATCGCCCTTCATCTCCTTCGGTCGCCCAAAAATGACAGCATTCACATCTTGACTCGATAATATAGCATTCATCCGTACTTGCCATAGTGCAAAATCCGTCATGCTACCGTATTTGTCAGTATCAGATTTGGTCGACATAACAGTACTTGAATTCATGATAGAACAAGACGGTATACTTGACATACGGAAGCACAAAGATTATCGTAACATAGCTCTTGGTACTAATTTGTTAGGGTAATGAGGAGAATATTGATGTAGAGAAAGAGAACTCATGAAAGAAATAACTAGAGAAGAAGAGAGAAATCGTTTATTCAATTGGAAACTACATTGTAAGAATTGGGATACAATTACAATAGTTATAGGTCTCTTTATATATAGGAGATGGCTACACTAATTACCAAAATACATTGTCTAAATTAAAGATACAATTACCTAAAATACAATACAAGGATGGAAACAACTCACCTCCTTCCATTGTCTAAATATTCTCCAAATATTTATTTTCATAGCCTAATTCTTCACTAAATAATATTACCAAATAGAAAATAGATTATTGAGAGATTTAGAATCATACATAACAATATATATATATATATATATATATATATATATATATATATATATATATATATATATATATATATATATATATATATATATATATAATTGGGAGGTCCTATACCATGGCTTGGTCTGCCATGTCCAAGGGCGGCCCCTGATTGTTCATGCATGGATTATTGAAAAATCATCTGGTACTTTTTAATTATATGATTATATATGGTGATAAACAAAATTAAATTTTACAATAAGCGATTTTTTGTTAGTTAGATGAAATTTCAATACTATATATCAAATTGGGGTATATTAGGTAGGTTCATGACAGTTGTGGGGATTCAAAAAGCTGAGTATCATGCAAATGTCATGAAATGGAATGAGAATCTCACACCATTTTAATTAAAAAGAAAAAGAATCTCACACAATACTTCCTTCTAGCTCGTATTTCAAATCTATATACATATATATGCTTCAAACTATAGTCTCAAATCTATATAAGTATATGCTCATTTCTTATAAAAAACAATATAAGTATATGCTCCAAACTATAGTTAACACTTGATCTTTCAAAACATCTGTAAATACCATTTGATATATATGAAGAACTCTGAAAATGAGAGTTGGACAAAACTGAACTTTATTTGAAAATTAATGAAAGGTTCACAAGAGTTCGGTTTTCTCCAACATCTTATCTTCAACTATTCTTTAGTTGTATGTATATTTCATTCAAATAGAACAGGGGTTATGAATTGAGAATTGGAGGAACTAATCAAAATAGAGACATTTAAAATGTTTTATTTTTTATTTGATTTCTTTCTATTCAATTGCTTCTTAGAGAAGTGTTAGCATGATAAACAAAGAGCAAATTTTGGAGTCTCGAGTTTCTCACCTTAAAATGCTACTTTTCTTATATCACGATTTTTTTAACTTGTACTTGTTTATGTAATTATGTTATTTATTTTTAAATGAAGACCATGACTTAAATCGAACTTATGTTATTATGTCAAAGAGAAAGTTAATTTGAACTGATTCACAAAGTAAGTTTAAGAACCGATCACAACACAATTAATTTCATCTTACTGGCATTAATCTAAATTGTATTTGTATAGAAATGGAAATAGATAATTATTTAACTAATTGAAATGTTCATCTTATGAACTTAACCAAAAAAAAGTACAATATGCAGTTAGTTATCAGGCTAATCAAATCAATTCATGTTAATTGCCCTGACGTACTCAGGCTTTTCCTCAAAAAAAAAAAAAAATTGCCCTGACGTACTCAGGCTTTTCCTCAAAAAAAAAAAAAAAAAATGCCCTGACATAACTCATATTGGAAAATTTCTATTAATTTAATTAAATATCAGACCCATATTCAAATGTTTCCAAAATTTTGTATTTAAATTTTCTCTTTGTATCCGTAACATTTAGATGTAACTTTAAATTTTAAGTTTCAAGCTCTTCCATTTTTGCCCGTTAATTTTTTTTTTTTTTTTTTTGAAGCAGTGTATGTGGATTGCCTCGTAATTTCATTAATATCATGAATACCCTTTTACGTCTACTGATCATGTACAGAATCTTTTCTTTTTTAAAAGAAAATTAACCTAAACCAAAATTAAGAAAAGACCGTGAAGTTTTTCCCTTTATTGGTCTCTTTTTCTGTCTAACAGTTTTCTATCCAAAGATTTGCCTGAGAGGCTTCATGTTGGAAGACAATTTCCGGAGTAGTTCGCCTCCTTTGGAAGATTCGCAGTTTCTCTACTTCCAAATCTCACATATGCAAGATAGAAAGAGTAGATCCCACTATTTCTTGGTGGCTCGTCGTTTCGTGTTGATTCGCACAATTAGGGCAGAAGGTTTGATTAGGCCAGGTTTGTTTCTGAAGGTTATCAGCAGTTAGGAGGCGGTTTAGAAAGCAGAGCCTGTTATATTAAGAGCAATGTTATTTTTTCTTGGCCAAAATTTCGTATACAATACAAATACATGATAAAGTATATCGAACTATATCGATACAACTAAAGAAGTAAATGATAAAAAGTATATCGGTACAATAAAGAACATACGGATATAGAATAGAAGAAATATTGGTACATGCATTAAATTATTACACACTAAATAAAACATACAATGGAACAAAAATTTCAGTAGCCATGTCTCTCTATATGCATTTTTTGTTCTATATTTCAGTTTTCAATGTTACAAAGAAGAACCTGCTATTTCATTAATTTGTCATTTTTTAGTCTGTTATCAAACTTGGAAGTAATAAAAGAAATATTGACATGAAAGGAAATCAAATTTATTTAGTTCATTAAAAATTACAAGATATTCCAGTTCTTAATTTCTAAAACCCAAAAATACTTTTCAAATATCTGTAGTACGACATTCTTTAAAATCGAAGAAATTCCCAATTAGGATGATTGAGTACTTAGAAATAAGACATTGGAGAAAATCAAATCATCTTTATATTGTTGAAAAAATGATTTGATTTTCTACAATTCTTACTTTTAAAACCCAAATTGATTTCAACACTTCTGCAGTTTCCCTTCGCCAACAGCAGAAAGGAAGAAATTATAAATTAGGAGATTAAGAGTCAAAAATAAGACATTGGAGGAAATCATATCATCTTTTATTTGCCAAAAAAAAATGATTTGATTTCCTACAACTCTCACTTTTAAAACCAAATTGGATCAAAATCTTTCACCATATATTCTCTCTTCTCTAAAATCAGGAAGGAAGGAATTCTAAATTAGGTCGATTAAGTAGTCAAAAATAAGACATTGGAGGAAATCAAATCATCATTAGTTAGATTAAAAAAATGATTTGATTTCCTACAATTCTCAATTTTGAAACCTTAAGATTTTTGGAACGAGAAAATCGATCAAAAGTATTAGTTTGCATTTTAATTTGTGAAGATAAGATGTTGGAGGAAACTGAACTCAGATTTTTTTTCTATCAAAAGAGCTCAGTCTCCTACAACTCTTACATTCACAACCCAAAATTCTAGTTAGAACATATTAGTTTGATCACTATGAATGCATATATATATAGATTCGATTTACATTGAAATGAAAATGGCGTGATATTTCGAATCAGTACCAAATTATGTACCTGTGACTGGCAGGTGTCAATTTCCTGTGAAGTGAAAAATTGGCATGATTTTTTTTTGTGAAACTGTAGAATTCTCAGGCTTTTCATATTTTTTTTGTTAGTTAAAATAGGAAAAAGAGAATATGTTGGTACAGTGGAACGGTTAGGTGAAGATATTAATCGCATTGATTATGAGATGAAAAATTGAATAATTATATAGTTTGTCATGATTTCTATATTCTTGTAATAAAAATATTGTAAAGGGTTAAAACGAATATTTGTAGTACGGTAGTTGATGGATGTGCCTGGTAGCATTTATTGTATGGGTGAAATTATAATGGTAGAATTCACTTTATATAGAGGAATAAAAACGAAATTTCCAAAAAATACATTTTCGGAATAAAATTTCAATTTATAGCATTTTCGCACTTACAAAGTGCGATTTGAAATTTTTTTTTTTGGCTGAATCCGCACTTTAGAAGTGCGGTTCAGGAAATTTTTTTTTTCCTAAAACCGCACTTCTAAAGCGCGGTTTTAGAATTTTTTTTTTTTAGGATGAATTTTATATGTTTGGAAAAAAAAAACATATAGGTCTTTATCTATATGCTAAAAATGAATGTTTATAAACATCTATTTCAATATATGTTGTCAAACATATATTGTAGGATAAATATTTTTATAGGTCTTAATTTATTATCATGATATAAACATTTTTATTCAATTTCAACAACATATAAAAATGCACTTGCCAAGTATTCATTTAAGGACATATAAAAATATATGTTTGAAAAAAAATATGTAAGTCTTTATTTATATGCTAAAAATGAATGCTTATAAACATTTATTTCAATATATTTGGCAAGTGTATTTTTATATTGATCAAAATGAAAAATATTTTTATATGTCCTTAAATGAATATTTGGCAAGTATATTTTTATATGTTGTAGAAATTAAATAAAAATGTTTATTGTTGGGTCTCGGACGTGCATAACGTAGCGGAAAATAAAATTTTCGTCCAAAACCAATCTGAGGATCCGTGCGTATCGGTTAAATCAAAGAAATAAATCTTAAAGATACCTTTCGGATCACGCTTAATCCGTGACGCTCAAACCATGCGTGTTGTCCATGCGTCTCTAAATCGGTTACAGTCCTAACTGATTTTACGTCCGTCTAGGCCGTCTAGGTCGGATCGTGCGGAAGTCATCTACCGAACACACAATCGGTCTCCACCAAACCTCTCAACAAACCATTCTCATCTTCTTAGGCCGAATTGATCACATGCGCCGAAATTATGAATGCCTCTACCGGTGTCCACACGAACAAACTTCTTAAAACGGGAAGAAGAACAATATATATGCTAGTAGCGTGTTCTCCTCTTGTATAAGAAAACTCTTCTTATCTTATCTCATAAAAGATGTATATAATTCCTCTCATATAATCACACTCTTTCATTTTGTCATACAAAAGGAAAGCACCCTTTCATAATTTTGTCATACAAATTAGAAAGTATATTTTCTCTCTTTTGTCTCACAAAAGAGAATGGGAAATAATGAGAGAGAGAGAGTGATGTGTTGTATATTGTGAATTTGGAGCCCTCTATGTGCTTATGTAGAGGTGAAGAGTCATGTCTTTTCACACCAAAAGATGTGTATGACATCACTCATCATTATCCATATGCCATCATCTAGACTCTTCTAGATTACATGATCTTTTGTGCTCATAGTCTTTATATACATATATATCATAGCTTATCACATAAGATGACAATATATTTTGTGACATTCTTATACAACTCATCATATAAGTCGCTAGGATTTTCTGCGCCCGTTTCAGTTTGTTCTTTGTGTATGACCCTGTAGGTTCACTTAATGTTGGCAATAGACTTGACAGTCTATAAATCATGAGCGGACCCTAGCAAGCCATCATGACTACCCAATTTAAGTGAAGATCGGTGATCCGATTTACCTAATCAACAATCACGTATTTAGTCCCTTTGTATCGCGATATCTATATCGATCATAAGGCATGTAAGACGCCATCCTTATATTAATCGATTAATATTTCTTGATGCCGAATTAAACTGAACAAGAACAAATGACATTAATAACTCTTATTAATTCATTTGAGTATGGCCATACATTTCTTCAGTTCAATTCATCAAGAGGCCTAAAGATATCTCTCTCATTTATGAGAGGAACAAATCCCGTCTTGATTGCACTCATCCCTCTACATGATTCATTGTATACCTAATCATAACCGTTATGACCACCCGGTTAAAGACAGTGTTAGATTATATTAAAGTATAAAATTACTCATGTTGGGAACCGAGACAATCTCAGGTCAAATGACTATAAATACTTTATGTTACAAGAATCGCTAATGACATAAAAACATGTAGCATTCTTATGGCGGGTCAGTCCAATATATGGTCTCTAACATATACCTATGTTAATGACTTGATAACTATTTATCCATGATCAGTAAAACATAATCATCAGTCAACTAATATACTTGTGTACATTTATAGCTTGTATATAAAAATATATATATATATATATATATATATATATATATATATATATATATATATATATATATATATATATATATTTATATGTATCTGCAAGTATATTTGTCTCCACAAATATCCTATAAATGACCAGGAACGATTTAGAATAGCATTCATAACACTTTATAGTTTTACTATCAAAGTCACGCACTTTGATGACATAAAGCTGAATTGCATATTCATGGTCTATTTTAATTATATTAAAATAACCTATATGCACATATTATATGAAATATCTTAGAATAAATATTATTTTGTTATTATAATCCATCATCTAGGTCACAAACACTTTGGCCTAGGGCATAACACCATCATTTATATCATGACAATAAATTAAGACTTATAAAAATATTTATCCTACAACATATGTTTAACAATATATATTGAAATAAATGTTTATAAACATTCATTTTTAGCATATGGATAAAGACATATATATTTTTTTTCAAACATATATTTTTATATGTCCTTAAATGAATACTTGGCAAGTGCATTTTTATATGTTGTTGAAATTGAATAAAAATATTTATATCATGATAATAAATTAAGACCTATAAAAACATTTATCCTACAATATATGTTTGACAACATATATTGAAATAAATGTTTATAAACATTCATTTTTAGCATATAGATAAAGACCTATATGTTTTTTTTTTCCAAACATATAAAATTCATCCTAAAAAAAAAAAATTCTAAAACCGCACTTAAAGTGCGGTTTTAGAATTTTTTTTCCCTGAACCGCACTTCTAAAGTGCGGATTCAGACAAAAAAAAATTGCAAACCGCACTTTAGAAGTGCGGATATGCTATAAATTGGAATTTTATTCCGAAGGTGTATATTTTGGGAATTCCGTTTTTATTCGTGTATATACAGTGAATTCTACCAATTGTAATAGGAACCAGAAGGTACCATCGTTCTCTTTCAGATAAAATATTTTCATATAAAAAGAAATTAAGCCAATACTTTTTAAATTTTGTATCACACGTATGATAATTCGAATTTTGTAGAGTATCTACATTAAAATGTTTATTGCATCTTTTTTGATGTTTCACGATCTTGATAAATTAAGGCCAACATATTTTAAAATTTTAAAGTTTCCTATTTTACATTTACACATTTTGAATTTTGTAGGACATATATGAAAAAAATATTTGTTCAAATATTTATTGCATCTTTCTTGAAATCACATATTTTGTAGGTTCATGATATTTTGTGATCTTTTAAGAGCACAAACGAAAATGAAACTTCCCCTTCACTTCCGGCGTAACCATTACATATTTATTCATATTTATGTTTTTTTTTGAAGCTGCAGTAGGCGAAAAGCTTCACTGAGATTCTATTAATTTTTTTTTTTTTTTTTAGTTTGGAGGTTACCAGAAGCAAAGCTTCGTAGAAAAAAAAAAAAAAATAAATAAATAAATAAAAAAAAAATAAATAAATAAAAATAATAATTACAATCCCTATCTCACGGGATAAAAAGAAAGAAAAAGAACTCATCAAATGTAAAAATCAGTTTCTAGTAGAAAGTCCTCCAGTTAATTGTCTGTCGAGCGATCTCCGCTATTACTTCATCCCGGTTGGCCGACTTTTGTCTGAAGATTTGATGATTTGGTTCAACATGTGCTTAGCCATTCCGTTCCCCATGTGTCATGCTCGTTTGGGTGACATGCCAACCGCTGCTCTCTCCAGAAATCTCCGATGTTGTCGGCGATGTCAGCATCTAGACCCTTACGTCTCCAAATCAAGTGATGCAAAGTCACAATGAAGAAACAAGTGTGTGGCTGTTTCCTCGACGTGTTGAGCGCACATCGTGCATTCTCCATGTTTTGGCCAACCCCTTTTTATTAAGTTATCTTGGGTCATTAAGCGACCTAGAACCATTTGCCAACCAAAACAGCGCACTTTCTCCGGGCATTTAATTTTCCAAAGTTTCGCATTTTCCTTAGAGGTAGTGTTTGTCAGATGTAGCATTTTGTACGCTGATTTAGTGGAGAATTCTCCAGAGATCTTCCATCTCCATCTCGGTCTATCCCTTTGAGAAGTAGGGTTGAGGATAGCTATAGATAGGAAAATGTCTTGTGCCTCGGCTTTAATATTGGGGTCAGAGGTTGCTAGTAATTGTTGGAAGTCCATGGCCCCATTAAGCACTTGTGCGACCGTCAAGCTATCGTCTCTTATGATCCCATAGATTGTTGGGAAGAAGGATTTGAGAGTCCCCTCAAAAGCCCAAATATCATTCCAAAAGTTAATGTTGGAACCATTCCCCAAATCATAAATTATCGAGGGTGTGAATATTGGCATTAGTTTGCTCAATTGGGCGAGGAAGAATGAGAGTGTTTGCGAAGTCTTAGTTAGGTCACTCGGGTCTTCAAATTCGTACAATTGACGGAGTGTTTTTGCCCATTGGCCATTTGGATCGGCTTTCCAAATCCATAACCATTTAAGAAGTAAAGCGATATTTTGCTTCTTAATGGAGACAATTCCTACACCCCCATTTTCTTTTGGAAGGCAAATCCGGTCCCAAGCCACGAGGCAATGTCCTCCGGAGCAATTTTTGTTGCCTCTCCATAGGAACGACCTCACTATTCTATTTATTTCATCAATAAGCCACATAGGGAAAAGTATGACTTGCATCTCATACGTGACAAGAGATATAAGAACGGATTTTATAAGCGTGAGTCTTCCTCCAAAAGATAGAATTTTACCTTTCCATCCCATCAACCTTCGTTGAACTTTCTCTAAGATGGTAAAAAATATCGATTTTGACGGTCTTTTTAATGTTAGAGGTAACCCGAGTAGTTTGAGAGGGAAGTTTTCCACTTGGAATTCAAAGATTTGTGGTACCAAGGAAGCGACATTATCCGGAATCGCGATGGTAGTGCAAGAGCTTTTTTGCCAATTGACACTTAGACCCGATATCTTAGAGAAATTATGGAGAGTTTCTTTTATGAGTTTCAGGTTTGTCGGGTCTGCCTCGGAGAGGATCGTCGTGTCATCCGCAAATTGTAATAGCATGGGTGGAAGCAAGAAATGTGTGTTGAACAACGTAATTGCTTGTTGAAAGTACGTTTGAAGTACATCCACGGTTAGGTCGAATAGCATAGGAGAAAGCGGGTCTCCTTGTCTCAAACCCCGTCTATGGAAAAAAGGCTCACCTTCCCATCCATTGACTTTAATAAATGATGAGGAGGAGGAAAGTAGGTTATGGATCCACATAATCCATTTAGGCGGGAAGCCCCGTCTTTGAAGTACTTCGGAGAGAAAATCCCAAGAGACGGAGTCGAAAGCCTTTTTGAAATCCTCTTTAAACAAGACGGACGGGATTTCTCTTTTTTTCAAGAAGCAAGAGACCACTCTTGTATTGACAAAAGTTTGTGTGATATGTCTTTTTTGAATGAATGCCGTTTGTTGCGGTTTAATTAGTTTGTCAAGGAAAGGTTGTAATCTTGTTGCCATGATTTTGGATATAATTTTCGCGGGCCCGTTTATCACACTTATTGGGCGATAATCATTCATAGATATGGCTCCTTCTTTTTTGGGAATAAGTGTGATAGCCACTTGATTAAATCTCCAAAGCTCAAGAGAATGAGAGTAGAAATCGTTAATTAGAGCCGTTAGATCCTCTTTGGTTTCTTCCCAAAACATTTGAAAAAATTCATTCGGTAGGCCATCCGGCTCACACGATTTTCCTTTTTGCAAGCTCATAACAGCTTCCTTGATTTCCTTTATCGTGAAGGGAGACTGGAGAGAAGATAAGTCAATAGAGTTGTCTAAATTGAGCATATTAGACGGCTCCGGTTGAAGCCTAGTTCCCAAAATATCTTTGTAGAAGATGGAGAAGTGTTGAAGGATATCATATGAGTTAGAGATATTAACCTCGTCTACTAAGATGTGCTGAATGTAATTTTTCTTGTTCTTGAAGGATGCCAACCCATGAAAGTATCGGTTATTTTTATCACGCAATTTGAGCCAATTACAAGAGGAGCGTTGTTGCCATCTTGATTCTTGTTCCATTGTTAACATGTGAATGTGTTGTGGAAGATCTATTCTGAATAGGAATTCTTCTTGAGAAAGATTTCTAGCCTCCTCGGCCCTATCAAGAATGTGTAATATGTTTTTCGATCTATCAAGATAGACATTCCGAAATCTAGAATTGTTTTTATTCCATTTTGTGAGTGTCCTTCTCAATCTACCAAGCTTTGTAAGCAAGAGTTTGGCCATATTGGATGCATAGGCCGGAGCTGACCAAGAGGCCTTCACAATCTCCTTAAAATCTTCCTTATGAAACCAATATCTCTCCATACGGAACCTATTATTTCTTGGCTTGTCTAGTTCATGCAATTCCAACAATAAGGGGGCGTGGTCGGAAGTGGTGGCTGGCAAGTCCGTAAGAAGAGGGGTGACGTTTGATTGTGTGAAATGGACCGAAAGAATGTCCTATGCAATTTTGAAAGGCACGGTTCTTGCCTTTTACTCGACCAAGTGAACTTCCTTCCCGTAAGATCCACTTCAATGACTTCAAGGTCATTTATTAGGTCATTGAAGGAGGACATAAGTGAAAGATTGGGAGTTACACTCGTCGTTTCCTCAGGTTAAAGTCTCCTACTATTATCCAAGGTAAATTGTGAGTTTCTTTGATGAGTCTCAATTCTTCAAAAAAATCATGTTTGAGATCGTCATCCGTGGGGCCGTACACATTTGTAAGAAGGAAAGATGAGTTTGTTGAGCAGTGAGAGAGAATGACCGACGCACAATACTCAGAAGAGAAAGAATGAGAGAGTGAGAAATCTCTATCCCATGCAATGAGAATACCACTTAGAGAGGTTCGAGTTCTTTGCAAAAAAGTTTAAAAGAAAAGGACAAACATTACTTAATTTAAAGACAGTTGTCTCATCCCACTTAGTTTCTTGTAGACACACAATCTTACTACTAGACGATCGTATTGTTTCCTTGATGGTCTTACATTTATCACTACAACCTAAACCACGTACATTCCACGACAAAATATTCAAATTACAAAAGTGATCCATAAATAAACTGATAACAAATAGAGAGGCATCCTAAGGTGGATGAGATTAGAGTGCAGTAGCTAAGGGGATCAGTGAGGCTGAGCCTCCCTTTCGCCTGCCACAGCGGGCGCACCATCAGCTGAAGAGCCAGCTTGAAATTCAGAGTACATGTTCCTCCTGACATTTCTTTGCATACCTACGAAATCAGCAAGAGAAACCAAGTCATCAGATTTTATAGGCCTAGCATTAACCTTTTCTTGTTCAAGAGCATCTTTCAATCCGGCTTTTGCTAGGTCTTCTTTAAATTTTAAGTTTTTTGACTTATTTTTCCTAGTTCTTTTCTTCGCAGGAGTCTGAATGAAATCTTGGAATAATTTAGTGGGTTTCAATTTTCTCATAATGTGACAAAATATACCAAAGCGTGGACAATAAAATCAATAAAATTTAGCGGGTTTCAATTTATGTTTAAAAATATTTTTTTTCAAAGCACTATATCGAAAATAAGAAAATCATTTAAAGATTTTTTTTTGTTTTATTACCCTTATCAACATCTTACGTTACCTTCATGATAATGTGACAAAATTGAGTACATAGCATGATAATGTGGTAAAATATACCAAAGCGTGGACAATAAAATATCAGTGAATTCATAACAAATAACTAAAGGACAAAATAAGATACTATGTAAAATAAAATAAAAATTATTGAACAATAAAATAAAATAATGATTTAAGTAATATAACATCTTAAAATAAAACAATACATCGTTAGCATAGTATTTGAGCACAACAAAATTAATATTCTGAATTATTTGTACTCAATAATTTGATTATTTATTTATTATTTTAGATTGAATAAAAGAAAATATTAAATGAAAATGATGAAAATATTTTGTTCAAGAAAAAAAAAGTTGAATGAAATGTTAAAAGATAATTTAAATGGTGGGGTGAAAATATGCCCATTTAACTTTGTAGTCTAAAAATATAATCTTAAAATATGTGAAGTCAAGAAAAAAAAAGTTAAATGAAATGTTAAAAGATAATTTAAATGGTGGGGTGAAAATATGCCCATTTAACTTTGTAGTCTAAAAATATAATCTTAAAATATGTGAAGTTTATTAAAATATTTAGCAAATTAATTTTTTTTCAGTTCATATATTGTCATTTATTTTGTCATAGCTTCATCTCTTTTTTAAGAGAAATATTGGCACTGCCCCCATGTTATTTATATGAGTAATCCAATGTTATTTCACCAGGTAGTTTTTGTACATTTCTCTCTCGTACAATGCTTGAAATTTCTATCAATGCAAGAGACCAAAATCTATTTCACTATTCTTAACTTAAATATACCAAACCATATATTATCACATTTTGAAAGTGTATTTTTCTCAACTTTTTAGATCTTTCTTATTTTGAAGAAATTTATAAATTAAACTTGATAGGAATTTTTTTCTTCTCTTTTTTTTTTTATAAAATTTATAAAACTTAAAAAAAAAAATTACAAAATACTTCCTTGAATAAACTTTATAAATTACAGATATCTATCAAACTTCTTTGAAACAAATTGTCGAATTCATTAATTATAAATTTTAGATAATGAAGGAAACTATATTCTATAACGGGTTGAAAAAAGGGGTTCGTCAAAACCATTCAATAACGGGTTGAAAAAAAGAGTTCGTTTAATATAATATAAGGATGTTCCGCCACTTGTAGTGGCGGAATAAGCTAATGATTTTTTTTTTGAGTTTAACGGATTGAAATGGTGCCCGTTTAATATAATATAAGTCTGTTCCGCCACTAATAGTGGCGGAACAAGCTATATTTCTCTTGTTCCGCCACATGCAGTGGCGGAATAGGGTATATTTTTTTGCCTTTTTCCAGTTAGAGAGGAAAAAATATTTTGGCATGTTCCGCCACTACCAATGGCCGAACAAGAGAAATTTACACATGTTCCGCCATATGTAGTGGCGGAACAAGCTAATTCTTTAATTTTTAGGCTAATTGGTCATCCATGAGCCATGTTTAACTATTAGTGTGGCAAAAAAATTAATTTAACATGTTCTGCCACTAGCAGTGACGAAACAAGAATTTTTACACTAATTAATTCTGTTTAGCCCGCCAAATGGGCCGATTTTGACAAAACTGAAAATGAACACGTTCCGCCACTACTAGTAGCGGATCAAAGTCTGTTCCGACATTGAGAGTGGTGGAAATGATAGTTATCCCATTATTTTCAAAACAGTGACAAGTATTGAATTATTTTTCAAAAAAATGATATATAAAAAATAATCGGATAATGCGGTCGACTTTTTGGGCTATTGTACAAGCTCAGTTTCTCTCTTCGACATGAATGACACTTGAGATAATTTCTAGCTGCTTGAAGCTATTGCTATTTATCTTGAGGTTTTTTTTTCATAATTCCATATTTATTAAAATAAAGAGTCCGGATACAGACCACCGACTTCTATATCATCCAAACCATCGACTCACTCATATATTGCCGCATCATCCAAAAAATATGCGCAGTACGCACTACAAAAAAGAATCATCCACACGTGTACGTTGGTGAAACACGTTAATATGTTGCTGATCATGCGATACATCACATCGCGCGATCAGTACAAATAGTATGTGAGCAATATAAGAAAATATATCAACAATACTGAAGGTATATTAGAAATATATAAAGACATACGGCAATATGAAAAGACATTTCATCTATACAAAAAATATGTCAGCCATACAGAAAGACAGAGAAAAATTAAAATACAAAAATGAATGTGAGAAGTACTAAAAGGCATATCATTAATCATAACAAAAAAATATATCAGCAATACAAAATGTATATCGTTAATACAGAACATGAGACATATCAGCAATATAAAACGTATCTCAGCAATACAAAAGACATACCAGCAAAATACAAAAAACATACAATAATACAAAAAAATATGCCATCAAATATAAAGGCATATCAGCAACACCAAAAGATTTACAGAGAAAGATGGAGTTTGGGAATAAATAATTCATGAATTTGAATGAGACGATAATAATTTGGGTCATGTATTTGACAGATCGCGTGCTTAAATTGAACCCGTATGTTTAGAAGGTTTAACATAGGCCGACGCTGTTTGAGTGTGTCGCGTTATTTAATTTGGTTGTTTTAATTATTTGTCTGTAACTGATGTTTAGATGGTATACATGTAGGTGGTGCATATCATTTCTCTAAATAAAATATCTTTACAAATCCATATCATTTTTGTTGCATGACTAAACTGCTTTAATTGCGTGACTGTATAGGTGAAACAATATGTATACACAAAGAACGTCCGTCTATATATACTTCTTCATCACTTCTGTATTTCATTGTAAAAATGAATGTTATGAGTTATTAACACTACAAAATAGAAGTGATGAGATATTGGAGAAAGTCAAAATAAATTTTTATTTTTTCATAATACCAATTAGTCGATAACCATTATCCCAGATTCTGCATGGTCCATATTGGGGACCGGGGTAGTAAAGTACACTTGTGGGATACCTACGCAGTATTATATGCCGGCAAAATCATTACGAAATTAAATAAGTCAAAAATATCACATTAGTTAAGAGATTTGAGATAATTTTCACAATAGTTATACACATAAATGTGCTTAAACTAGTCTTGACAGTGTGAAACTACAATATTTTTTTTTTTTTTTTGAAATGTGTGAAACTACAATATCGGTCAAACACGGGAAAAGTTGTCATCATTCGACCGGCAAAATAGTTTCTATTATAGAGAATACCGAACAATTAGAAAGTTAAACCTTTTTATGCAAATAAAGACTTGATACTCAACAGTCATAACTGTTCATATATATTCATTCTTTGTATTCTATATATAATTTTTTTTAATTAGAGAGGAATAATCTTCTATTATATTTCATATTACAAATCTTCAAGGTTTATTACCAAGATCAACAAATAAATTGTAGATTTTTAGTGTTACATTCTGGAATGAAATTAGAGGAAAAAGAGACTAGTTATTAGTGTTATCTTAAGTAGTAAATGAAAATTAAAATTACTTACATAATCTAATGCATTAACTAAAAACACTAATCAAGTTTAAGCTGTTTTTAGGATATATTTAGTGTGTGAACCTGATTGGTTGGATTGTGCAAGTAAATGTATTAGACTAACATTCAGTCTGTTATTCAAACTTGAATATAGAAGAAATCACTTCATCTTTAGTTCATTAAAAAAAGATAGTTTTAAAATTTTGAAACCCAAAAATACTTCAAAATTTCTGTATTTGTTACATTTTTAAGCATACAAAATTTATAAATTCCAAATTAGGAAGACTGGATAGTAAAAACAAGACATTGAAAGAAAATCAAATCATTTTTATATCATTAAAAAGATGATTTGATTTTCTGCAATTCTTATAACTTTCAAACTCAATTTCTAAAACTTCCGATAGATTTCCTTCTCCAACATAAAAGTGAAGAGAAATTATCCCCACCATCCACTTATATACCACGTAAGTATCACCAACATGTTAACAATTAAAGCAGATACTACAAGAAAAATAGGGTCTAATGACGAACAAAATCGTCACAAAATGTATAAGCAGTGCCGGCCTACACAGGACCAGTCCTGTAAATTGAGGGGCCTTTGACAGATTTTTCATGAAGCGTTGAAATTTTAAAATAATATAAAATTAAGTACAAAAAATATTGCAAATACAAGAAATTAATAGACACTAAAAATGAGTTACGAAAGAGTTGTCTAACATTACAATAATAAACATTCTTAAAAAAATAATACAATACAATAACAAATAGTAGAGATAGAAAATTAACCTTAAATTGATAATTTACAACAAGCTGTCAAAATTAGAAACAATTGAAGCTTGGAAGTGGATGCAAATGAAAAATTAGATAAAGTAATACCATGAAATTGAAGTCTACATGCAAAATTAAATTATTGAATAATGAATTGAATATGGAGCAAAAAATAACTCGAAATTAAAAGGAAATTGGGCTAAAGAAAGGAGGAAATTTTATCTTTCTAATTTTCTGTCATCAATTTCTGTATAATCGTATATGCTTTCATTTCGTTCCAATTTGATTTTGCGTGGTTTCCTTTTTCTTGCTTTCCATTTCTTTTTTCGTTTATTGTCTTCCATCGATGGAATTCAAGAGTGAAGAACGAGAGAAATGAGGATGGAATTGTATGGGATTGCGCTGAATATAATTTATTTTGGGCTTGGCCTTGAACAAATTTATTCATAAGCATGAAAGAGATTAAATAACTTGGAGGCCTTGGGTTTTGGGAGGCTTTAGGCAATTGCCTACTGGGCCAAAGCCTAAGACCGGCCTTCGGCTTACGTTAAATCTCTTAAACACGTGGGTTCAATTTAACCACACGATCCGTCAAACACACAACCCAAATTATTATCATCTCCTTCAAATTCAAGAATTATTTATTCTCAAACTCTATCTTTCTTTGTAAATCTTTTGTGTTATTGTTATGCCTTTTGTACTTTACGATATGTCTTTTTTATTGCTGTATGTCTTTTTATATTTTGTTATATGCATTTTCTATTGCTGATATACCTTATTTATTGCTAATATATCTTCTTGTTATGTATTAATGATATATTCTTTATATCGTTGATACGTCTTTTTTGTTTTGTATTTGTGATATGCCTTTTAGTATCTCTCACATTCATTTTTGTATTTTAGTTTTTCCGTCTTTTTTATAGTTGATATTTTTTTTTTATAGATGAAATATTATATGCCTTTATGTATTGCTAGTATACATTCAATATTATTAATATGTTTTTTATATTGCTCAAATGCCTTTATATTGCTTGCACATTGTGATGTTTCGCAGGATCAGTAATACATTAACGTGTTCCACTTACGCGCCGCTCGTGGGTGATTCTTTTTGGTGGCGTGTAGAGCGCATTTTTTTTAAACGATGTGGGAGCTTTTGAGTTAGTCGGTGGTGCGAATGGTATATAAGCTGGTGATCTGTATCTAGAGTCAAAAAAGAATCCTAAGTTAGAATGACCAAGCATTCAAAAATAAGCCATTGGAGGAAATCATATCATCTTTGGTTCGACCAAAAAATGATATGATTTCCTACAATTCTCAATTTTGAAATCCTAAGATTCTAGAAACAGAAAAAAATCTTGGTCGGATCAATTTTGAGTATAATTTGTGAAGATAAGATGTTGGAGAAAACTGAACTCCGAGTTTTATGCATAAAAGAAGAGTTCAGTGTCCTACAACTCTTACAGTCACTACCCAAATTCTAGCTAGAGCATATTAAGTTGAGAAATATGAATACATATATATAGGTTTTATTTGCATTGAAATGAAATGTTGTGATATTTTATGGTCAGTACCAAATTTTGTACTTGAATCAAAGGTGTCAATTTCCTTTCAAGGGATAAATTGGCATGAATTTCTTGTGAAAGAGCTCAGGACTCAACTTTTTCAGTGTTTTTGTGTTATTTACGATGCGAAAGAAAAAAGGATGTGCTGTTACACTATGGTTAGGTGAGTGTAGATTAGTCACACTTTACCTTTGACTGAAAATGAACATATTTTCTGAAGACAATAAAAACGTATGAACTATTTTTCAGCGCGCTTCATATCAATTATAAGTCTGCAAAAAAAAAAAAAAAACTCGTTCAGCTTTTTTTTTTTGCCCACTGATACATCTATACATCTAACACCAAATAAAAAAATATAATCCATGGTATATATTGTTACTTGATCATTTATCATATATTCATATACCATACTTTAAAAGCAATCTTCACAAATCGTACCAATGCAAGTTACGTGATATCATTTATATTGCATGATTTATTACTTTGATTTTTCTTAGCAAAAAATAGGAGATCAATGTTTTATCATTTTAAATTTATCAATTTAAAATGTGATCAGAAATATCAATTTTTACAATAGCATGATGTTGTGAGTCATATAATTAAGGTGAAATATGTTTAATGTTTAATCACAAGCTTCATGAGTCAGTCCTCAAAAAAGCACTTTATTAAACACTAGCTAGTGATATATTCTTTGAAATAAAATAATAAATGCAAGAGAAAACAATTCAATTCTTATTGAGGCTTACAAAAAGAAGAAAAAGAAAAATCAGAGAAAAAGAACTTATTATATTCCAAAGTAGTTTTCTTTTTTTAATAAAATAGTACATATATTTGACAGTTTGACCAATAATTTGTATGATAAATGTATGGAAAATTATTGTAAGCCCCTGGATTTCCCCGCAGTTTCAATGGAAGAAATTCGTACGTCTTCACAAAGAGCTTGTGATTTTTCCTTTGTCCGGTACATGATTGCCACCTAGGCCACTGCTACAACCTGAACCAAATAGAACATTAAAAAAAATTAAAAAAAATGAAACAAATAGATGATTAATATCACGATATTTTTCTTTCGTCCTTTTTTTTAATAAATTGGTACGTATTTGACACTCTGACCAAACCTTTTGGATACTCAAAAACATGATGAATGTATATAGACAAAAACATGGAAACAATTTTTTTTTTCTTTTGAAGGAAGTGGAAACAAAAAATTCATGTGCATTAAAAAGAAATCATATGCTTTCGCAAAGAAGTCACGAATTTTACACACCACTTTCATTTGAAATGTTCTTTATAAATAGAAACCATATAAGCCTCTACTTCAAATGTACCAAAGTTTGATTGTGAAAGTAACAATTGTTGGAAATACATAAATTATACGCTTAAAATAAGGAGTTTAGTTTCCAACAATATCTTATCTTCGCAAGTAAAACATGTACTAATTTGCCTCATGTTCCATTTTAAGCACTAGAATTACACTTTGAGTTTTAAAAGTAAGAATTGTAGGAAATCAAATCAATATTCAAATTTTGATGTAAATGCTGACTTGATTTCCTTCAATATCTTATTTTCAACTTCTCAAACAAACTTCATCTTTATAAAAAGAAGGCGAAAACATTACTAATAATAATGACCAAGTGTTTTTTTTTTTTGACATTATGTACCTAGTTTTAAATGTTATTATGAAACAAAAAGATTTTTTTTTAAGGTTATTTGTCCTACATCCATTATTTGATGCAAATGAATATTGAACTCATGACTTGTGCCTTGTTGTTTGTTTCGTACTCATTCATTAGGCCATGAGTCCATTTGCAAAAAAAAGTTATGCTACTACTAATAATAGATGCAAAAAGAACAACCAAGCGCATAACTAAACATTCTTTTAATGGATAATTACAAGTAATCGTCACAATAGAAGATACACTATTAATTCATTTCAACAAGTCATAATAATAATAATAATAATAATAATAATAATAATAATAATAATAATAATAATAATAATAATAATAATAATAATAATAATTATTATTATTATTATTATTATTACTATTATTATTATTATTATTATTATTATTAATGACCCACTGTTTTTTTTTTGTGACATTCTCCATCGTACCTAGTTTTAAATGTTATTATAAAATGAGAAGAAAATTTTAATACTATAAAACCTTTTCATTTATACGAGGACTAATAATAAGTGAAAAAAGGACAACCACATTAATTATTATTGCATAAATTTGACGCTTTTAATGTCTCATATTATTGTATATATGAAATTTCAGTAAATATAATTAAATAGCATGTTACGTATAATAGTAATATTAATTGTGTATATTGTATATGTAGCATATATAGCAGCCATATAATTTCCTTTTTTAGTTAATTACTTCCTTGTGACCTTAGTTCACATTTTTAGGAAGGGAGCTAATACTGCGTGACGGTACTATAGCGACCATGTAGCGACAATATATAAAAATTGAAAACAATATATAAAAATTCATTCGATAAAACAGTATATATTTTAAAAAAAATGAAAGCAATATATACAAACATATAAACTGAAAACAAACAGTATATAAAAATTCATTCGGTCAACAATATATATTAAAAAAAAGAAAACAATATATAACGTATATAGAAATGAGAGAAAATAGTATATAATTTTAATCCATCGCTACAGAGTCGCTACAGTACCCCCCCCGCGTGATTTCCAATTTCCCTTCTAGGAATTCATGACACCATTTTCACGTGATTAAAGTTAAGGGTATATATGATAATTTTATGTTTTATATGGATATTTATGATATTTCACATTTTTGTAAAGGTATATAGGATATTTTGAGATTTTGCAGGGGCACACCTGAATTATCTCTTCAAGTTTGGCGGCATTTTCTATGGAACAACGGAACAGGAACCAGAAAAGGAAATCAAATCAAATATTTGCTGATGTTGTGTCATTAATCATCACCCTCTGGCTTCGTTCGGATGGAAAAGGAAAATCAAATCAAATCAAGTAACATTACTCATTACCCTCTAAGTATAGCATTCATCTTACCTGTATTACTTTCTCCAATTCCTTTCACCCTTTCCACCGACATACCCACAATTGTATGGGAACTGATATTGCGTAATGGATACTGTAGCGATCATATAGCGACAGTATATAAAAACTGAAATAAGTATATATAAACATATGAACTGAAAACAAACAGTATATAAAAATTTATTCTATAAAATAATATATACTTAAAAAAAATAAAAATAGTATATACAAACATATAAACCGAAAACAAATAGTATATAAAAATTCATCCTATAAACAATATATATTTAAAAAAAATAAAAACAGTATATAGCGTATATAAGAACGTGAAAAAATAATATATAATTTCAATCCGTCACTACAGAGTCGCAACAGTACCCGGCGTGATTTCTAATTTCCCCAATTGTATTTAATCCCCTCTTTCATTTACCTCAATCTCATTCTCCTCTCCTCTCACTTCTTTCATTTTGACTCATCTTGAAACCCATCGTTCGTGATTTATATCCTCATCTTTTTACTAATTCCAAATAATATCTTTCTCTTTTTCTGAATTTGACATGGAAACAGAAATTGATCTCTTGGTTAATTTGGATCAGAAGCTCAGCCAAATACTCAACATTTCTTCCATGATGGAGGCTTGGGGCGAAAAGGTCAGCCTCAAAAAAGGAGATCGCTGATATATATGAGACGCTCAGCGATGACAAGGCGTGGCGGTCAAACTCCTCTCGATCTCATTTGAATTATTTTCTCAATTACCATCATGTGACTAATGAAGCTGAAGGTTTTCTCGAGCAATTGGATCATTAGCGTATGTTTGGTCTGTTCTTTAGTGCTAGTCTAATATGCATGCCGTGGTGTGAACTGAAATAAAAATATAAAAAATTGCCAAAAAGCCCCTACATTGTTCGGATAATGGAAGGACATGTTTTTTGCAATTTTGGCATAGAGAAAAGTTTATTTTTAGCCCCTCTGTTGGGAAACCCGTAGCCATGTACGTTACATGCGCAGCGGAACCTACGGGTTCAACCCTCCCTAGAATCATCGTAAAGGAAATAAAGGTACGAGATTATGATATTAAAATTTATACCTCGGATCTTCCTGATCCAGGAGAGAGAAGCAAATGTAGGTCTGAACGAACTTCCGTCTTGCTTTATTCTCCTTCCTGGCTTCTGAAGCTCGACTCTAAGAACCTTCTTGCTCTTCCTAGGGATGAAGAACTTGATCGCTCGCTAGTCTTCAAAACAGAAGACCTCTACTCATATCCACATCGAACTTCGAATCGTCGGAATAACCGGACTTGGCTAGACGAGTCCGAAAATACTTTCATGAGTCTCTCTCTCTCTCTCTCTCTCTTTCTCTCTGTATTATGGCAGCCTGGAGGCTCTGTAATGTGTGTCTAATAGAGGGGGACTGCCCATCTATTTATACTAGAGAGGGAAGCAAAGAATTGCTTAGTTACCATAATTACAGCGCTTATCCATTCCCAACGGACCTATTCTGTTGCCAACGGAATAGGGTTTCCTAATCTGAGAAGTTGGCTATCGAGAAATTGGCTGAGTTCTGTTGCCAACGGAACTGTTCCATTGGCAACGGAACTAATCTGTTGCCAACGGAACTATGCTGATTTTTTGCACAATGACTCATATCAATCATCCAATGATCGATTATTTCCTTCACTTATTTATACATCATATGTATAACGATTTAAGAGCATTTCCTTCCCGACTAGACGTTGTTCTATGTGTGATCGTATAGGCTCCATTTAACACTGGCAACGATCTTCCAAAGATCGTAAGTCATGAGTAACCTCTAGACTGGTGTCACGACTACCAATGTTAAATGAAATGATCAGCGATCATAAACCTATCTGAATAGACATTAGATTATTCCTTTTGTTCTACGATATACGTCTTGATCACAAGGCACGGTAATATGTCATCCTTGAGTTTGATCAAAGTCTCTTTCCTGATCGAGAATTAGACTGAATAAATACAAAATGATATTAACAACACATGTTAATCCATTTTGAGCATGACCATGCATTTCCTTCAGTCCTAGTTCATTAGGGGCCCAGAGATATCTCTCTCTTAACGAGAGGAACAAATCCCATCTTGGTCACTCACATTCCCCGTCATGATTCAGTGCATACCTAATGATGACTCTAATGATCATCCCGTTACGGATGATGTAAGATCATATTAAAGTATGCAGTTCCTCATACAGGAATCCATGGCGACCTCAGGTCGTAGGAACAAGAATACTATTCATATGAGAATCACTAATGACATATACCATGCATATTCTCGTAGTGTGGTCAGTCCCGTACGTGTTCTTTAACATGTGCTTATATTCCAGACTTGATATCCCTATGTCCATGATCAGCAAAACATGATCATCCAGTCTTCGAATATACTAGTGTGGATATGTAGCTTCTTACTTGAAATATGTTTATCTCTATAAACATCCCACATATCACTAGGGATGGTTTAGAATGTCATTCGTTGGTTCACAGTTCTACTATCAGAATCACGTATTCTTGATGACGTGAACCCGAAGTGTCATTCATGGTCGATCTAATATACGTAAACATATTAGTCACCCATACACTCATTCATATATGAATTGAATAAACAAGTTTCTCATAATCTAATCTCTAGTCCAACACTTTGGCCTAGGGCATAATTCCTTCAGTCTCCCACTTGCACTAGGCCAATCTTAAGCATCCAATGCTTATTAGGCAACATGACTTTCATGTTCTACTAGCGCGAAATATATGTCTATCAGATTATAGAAATTTGCATTACAAACTTATAACGACTACTATTGATCTTTATCATTAGTCGAGAACTTCTGAAACATGTACTTGTATCCTTGTAGCTCTATTCTGAGCGACTCTTTGTTCATAACATAGATCGTCAGGCGTTAGGAGCAATCGGAACTACTCTTAGTTCCAATATCAAGTTTTGATCCAAGCATACCTATTGTTTGCTTCTAAAGCAACAATATGGGGTCTTGTTTCAGTTACAGTATCTTATTTGGAACTCTTTCCAAATTACTGTATTCGAAATAAACGAATTGCGATAATGATCCATGTTAGGAAGGTGTAATAACTTACCACTACCTAGCTCCTCTGGATATCTTAGTTCTTCATAAGAACTTAGATATTTATTATAGTCATCAAATGACTATCATTTGCTCTCTTATGCTCTAAGCATATTGCACAGTACATTGTATGACTTGAAGAATCTTATTCATCCCGTTATCAGGAACTGTTTCTTGTATATTGAACCTTTCAATAAAAGGATGATAAACGTATGTCTTCATTATATGAACTTCGTAGGCAAGAATTCTTTCTTTCATATTGAACTCTTTCAATATATATTGTTGAAAACATATAATCCAATTCATGTGTCTTTCATTGTTCATATTAGTGCCACAAACAAGAACTCTTTCTTGTATATTGAATATTCAATATAGGGTTGAAGGCATAAAATCTAATTCTTATACCGTTTTATTGTTCATGTGAATGTCATAAGCAAGAACACTTTCTTGCATGTTGAACATTTCAACGTACGGCTGAAAGTATAGAATCTCATTCGTTTACCTTTTCAGCATTCATATGAACACCATGAGCAAGAACATTTCTTACACATCGAATTCTTTCAATATTTCTTACACATCGAATTCTGTATAGACTTCAACTCCTAACTATTAGGATGTGTAAGTTGTTGTAATGCAGGCAGATTGCTATACTCCCACTGAATTTCTTGAAATCAAGGTGGTCGTATCTATTTTGATTAAGTCAAATTCTTCAATTTACTTTACCAAATAGATTCATCCTGAGATGCTTGCCTTAATCCATTCATGAATGAATTTACCTTTCAGAATTCTTGCGATCACAAAACTCTTTGCCATGTATCAAAGATACATCCACAGTAAAGTTCCTATAAAGGAATGTGAGTTTTATATCCTTGTTCCATCATTCACAATCACATTGTGCTATGGAAGTTAAAATTAGTAATAGCAACAAGTGAGAAAGTCCTTTTACTATAGCTACTTTCTTTGATATTTGTAGGTTATCCATGTATTGTATGCAATGGCCATCAAGCCATTGGATACTCCAATCAAGTTTCAAACATGATTGCTCGTACATGCGTTGCATCTTAGTTCTCATGGTCCAACCATTTTGAGAACTTTGTCTCTTCACAGTCTCCTCGGTAGAAAGTCGACTCATCTTCTATGAGCATCTTTTATGAGAGATCATATCTCTCAGCCTAATGTCTACCGGTCTGTGAGGGGGACCTTATGTTTCAAGTATAAGCCTTATCAACGACTTGATAGTCTCATTAATGCTTCATCACTAGTATGTGGACCTCGAACCTTTTGAGATGTATTACACTCCCACTGCTTCTTTAGGAGATGAGATCTCTTTTAAAGAAGTCTGAATTATGAGTAGCAAACAATTTGAACTCATAATGGATGTAAAACAATATCGAGTTGATATTCCAGAAAGATTATTGTGTTGACACTGTCAAATCTTTTGACACGAGTCGTACTTCAATCTTTAAAGACAATTTGGAACTATCCCAAACCCATATCATATACGGTGTCCATTTGAACCTTATGATATTCAGTGTTTAGTATATTCAAGAGTATAAATCTATAAAAATCTCGGAGGCATAGACTGAATCTTATCCAATAAGTTTCATCTTCTTCTTTATCTGCACATCGTGAGATGCTACATATAGAATTAATCGTGAAACCATTTTCATAATTTCTAAGATAATTGTCGAACTATTGACTCAAATACTTGTCACTTTTATTTGATCGAAGTGCTCTTATTATTTTGTCAAGGCAATGTCAAATGTCAATCTTTGCTTTGAACATTTCAAATACTTTGTGTTTCATTAAGTAAACATTTTACTTAAAACACTTTTAATATGAAATTCTAATATTCCTTATTTCTAGTTGGCTTGCTTTTGTCTCTCATGCATCTACATGCATGAGACTCAGCAAACTAACCCATCAACTTCGTGATGGTTGCCCATTCTTGTCATCATGTTCGATAAATAAAATTCGCACGTCTCAATTGATCCTAGATCCAGTGACAAACTTTCCACATAGGGTGGAGTTTTAGAAATGCAATTCTTATTTTGTGACTTAGATGACATTGCTAGAAGTATGAAATCAATGGACTTATTATTTAGTATATAAAGGTTATTTTCTAAATGAACATTTCAAATAGACAAATCTAGGAAATTTTATTATTCCAAATAATAAATTTTACAATCATTTTAATGCTAATGTCGAAATAACATTTATTTCATTACAAGTCCACAATGGCTAAGTCAATAAAATTCTAGAGCTAATGTAGCATCTTGCTTCATTCTCCACTTGTAGGTTGACTTCTCATCTAGCTAATCTTCAACTTCTAAGTAATATCCTGCACATCCAAAATGTGAGAATTACAGTGGATATCCAATATCACAGTAGAGATTTAGGAAGAGGAATATTTGAAATGGCAGTCATTGATTCTTCTTCTTGACATATCTTACATCCTGCTCTTCAGTGATCATGCATAGAACATGCAACCACTTCTTCTGATTTCTCAGGTTTAGGCAACTCCTTGCCTTTACTCTTGATCCAGCTCTCTCATGCGGCATGTCTATTCAACTCCCTTTCCTTTTCAATCCTGAGGGTATCAATGACAACTTTTGCCTCTATGTCCTTCTCTGCCTATTTAAGCATCTTATTCAATTCCGTGATCGTCATATCCATCCGACGCTTATGATATTCATTAATGAACAAATCAAAGCTCGGAGGAAGTGATCCAAGAATCATGTCAACCACGAATTCCCTTGGAATAGGTGAACTAAGTCTCTCTAAGTAATCGATGTGACTTCTCGTCTTGAACACATGAGTATCCCGATGGTGTTATGCCCTAGGCCAAAGTGTTTGCGACCTAGATGATGGATTGTAATAATAAACATAATATTTATTCTAAGATATTTCATATAATATGTGCGTATAGGTTATTTTAATATAATTAAAATAGACCATGAATATGCAATTTAGCTTTATGTCATCAAAGTGTGTGACTTTGATAGTAAAACTATAAAATATTATGAATGATATTCTAAATCGTCCCTGGTCATTTATAGGATATTTGTGGAGACAAATATACTTGCGGATACAAATAAATATATATTTATATACAAGCTATAAATGCACACCGGTATATTAGTTGACTGATTATCATGTTTTATTGATCATGGATAAATAGTTATCAAGTCATTAAGGTAGGTACATGTTAGAGACCATATACTGGACTGACCCGCCATAAGAATGCTACATGTTTTACGTCATTAGCGATTCTTGTAATATAAAGTATTTATAGTCCTTTGACCTGAGATTGTCTCGGTTCCCAACATGAGTAATTTTATAATTTAATATAATCTAACACTGTCTTTAACCGGGTAGTCATAACGGTTATGATTAGGTATATAATGAATCATGTAGAGGGATGAGTGCAATCAAGACGGGATTTGTTCCTCTCATAAATGAGAGAGTTATCTTTAGGCCTCTTGATGAATTGAACTGAAGAAATGTATGGCCATACTCAGATGAATTAATAAGAGTTATTAATGTCATTTATTCTTGTTCAGTTTAATTTGGGATCAAGAAATATTATTCGATTAATATAAGGATGACGTATTGCATGCCTTATGATTAATATAAATATCGTGTGACAAAGGGACTAAATACGTGATTGTTGATTAGGTAAATCGGATCACCGATATTCACTTAAATTGGCTAGTCATGATGGCTTGCTAAAGTCCGCTCATGATTTATAGACTGTTAAGTCTATTGCCAATATTAAGTGAACCTACAAGGTCACACATAAAGAACAAACTGAAACGGGCGCAGTAAATCCTAGCGACTTATATAATAAGTTGCATAAGAATGTCACAAAATATATTGTCATCTTATGTGATAAGAGGTGATATATATGTATATAAAGACTATGAGCACAAAAGATCATGTAATATAGAAGAGTCAAGATGATGGCATATGAATAATGATGAGGGATGTCATACACATCTTTTAGTGTGAAGAGACATGACTCTTCACCTTTATATAAGGATATAGAGGGCTCCAAATTCACAACACAACACATCATTCTCTCTCTCATTATTTCACATTCTCTTTTGTGAGACAAAAGAGAGAAAATATACTTTCTAATTTATATGTCAAAATTATGAAAGGGTTCTTTCTTTTTGTATGACAAAAATGAAAGAGTGCGGTTATATGAGAGGAATTATATACATCTTTTGTGAAATAAAATAAGAAGAGTTTTCTTGTGCAAGAGGAGAATAAGTTACTAGCATATATATTGTTCTTCTTCCCGTTTTAAGAAGTTTGTTCGTGTGGATACCGGTAGAGGCGTTCGTACTTTCAGTGCTTGTGATCTATTTCGCCTAAGAAGATGAGAACATGTTGTTGAGAGATTCGGTGGAGACCGATTGTGTGTGCATTAGATGACTTCCGCACGATCCGGCCTAGACGGACGGAAAATCGGTTAGGACGATAACCGGCATGGACAATATGCATGGACAATACGCATGGTTTGAGCATCATGGATTAAGCGTAATCCGAAAGGTATCTTTAAGATTTATTTCTTTGATTTAACCGATACGTACGGATCCTCGGATTGATTTTTGGACGAAATTTTTGTTTTCCGCTGCGTTATGCACGTCCGAAATCCAACAGTGGTATCAGAGCTTCGTGCGTGTTTCGGTTAAATTGAGACGGTATATATGAGATATATACTATTTAGATACCATTTATAATTTTGATTTATAATTATAAGTCTTGCACATAGAGTTTTCAAGTGTTGAATATTCTTAATCGAAATGATGCAAAGGTTTGGGGATTCATGAAAAGGTACATTTGATATATCATCTATATGAAAGAGTTCATATAATGATTAATTCATGAAAGTTCATTAGTCTCTTTTGAAGAGATTATACGGAAAATTTGTTTCATCTGGTCGTGTCTCATTTGAAGAGATTATACGATGGCATCCCCTCATATAGATGCAACAAAGAGAATATGATTCAAAAGTTGTATCAAAAGGCTTAAACCTAAGAGATGCGATCAAAAGATGCGATGAATGGATGTGATCCAGAAGTTGTGTCCAAAAGATGCCGCCAAGAGATGCGATCCAAGAGTTGTGTCAAAGATGTGCGACCAAGGGATATGATCCAAAGGTTGCGAGGAAAAGTTGTGACCAACAGGTGCGACCAACAGATGCGACCAAAAGTTATGTCTAAGAGATGCGATCAAAAGATGCGATGAATGGATGTGATCCAGAAATTGTGTCCAAAAGATGCCACCAAGAGATGCGATCCAAAGGTTGAGTCCACGAGTTACGACCAACGGATGCGACCAAGTATGCGATCTAAATGTCACATCCAAGAGTTGCGTCAAAGAGGTATGACCAAAGGATATGATCCAAAGGTTGCGAGCAAGAGTTGTGACCAACAGGTGCGACTAACGGGTGCGACCAATATATGTGACCAAAAGTTATGTCCAAGAGATGCGATCAAAAGATGCGATGAATGGATGTGATCCAGAAGTTGTGTCCAAAAGATGCTGCCAAGAGATGCAATCCAAAGGTTGAGTCCGAGTTGCGACCAACGTGTGCGACCAAGTATGCGATCCAAATGTCACATTCAAGAGTTGCGTTAAAGAGGTGCGACCAAAGGATATGATCCAAAGTTTGCGAGCAAGAGTTATGACCAACAGGTGCGACTAACGGGTGCGACCAACATATGTGACCAAAAGTTATGTCCAAGAGATGCGATCAAAAGATGCGATGAATGGATGTGATCCAGAAGTTGTGTCCAAAAGATGCCGCCAAGAGATGCAATCCAAAGGTTGAGTCCAAGAGTTGCGACCAACGGGTGCGACCAAGTATACGATCCAAATATCACATCCAAGGGATGCGTCAAAAGGTTGTGTCTAAAGAGTTGTGGCCAATGGATGCAACTAAAGGTGGTGACCAAAAGGTCCGACTAACGGGTGCAGTCAAAGGGTGCGACTAAAAGGTGTGACCAATGGATGTGATCCAAATGTCACATCCAAAAGACGCGACGAAAGGTTGCGACCAACGGATGCCACTAAGAGGTGCGACCAACGGGTGTAATCGACATGCTTAACCAATAGGTACGACCGAAAAGGTGCAATAGCAAGAGTTGCGGCCTCTTGAATAGTTGTGTCTTCATGAATGGGTGCATACCATGAATTGCTTTTTTTGAAATGGTGCATGTGATGCATTATTTCATGAAAAGTTGCATGTGATGCATTGAATTCATGAAAAGATGCATATGATGCATTAATGTAAAGAAAAATGTGTGTTGACTGTGGATTGTATTGACTGTTAATTGTTGACAGTTGACTACACTAATTTACCCCTTGACTGTTGACCATTGAATTGGTCAAAAGTTGATCATGACCTAGTCAAAATGTTGACCATTAACTGGTGACCTTATCAAATGTTGATCGTTAACCTAGTCAAATGTTGACCAAATCGAATATTGATTTTTGACTTGTCAAATATTGACAATGACGACCGCGCCCCGAATTCGCATTCGTAAGCCTTATATATATATATATATATATATATATATATATATATATATATATATATATATATATATATATATATAAATGGATAAATAATCGAAACATAATATGATTATGTTTATATTTGATATATTTGTTGATACGTGTTGATATAATGAAAGAGTTCATTAGGCATAACAGATCCATCATGGAGATAAAGGAATTCATCGTCCATCATGAATACATCATTAAGATGACAAGTTAATTTTTAACAACAGATCATGGCGATGAAAGAGTTCATCGATTTCTATACATGGAGATAAGATTTTCATATATAATCTAAAATGAGAGGAATTATATACATCTTTTGTGACAAAAATGAAGAGTGCGATTATATGAGAGGAATTATATACATCTTTTGTGAGATAAAATAAGAAGAGTTTTCTTGTGCAAGAGGAGAATAAGTTACTAGCATATATATTGTTCTTCTTCCCATTTTAAGAAGCTTGTTCGTGTGGATACCGGTAGAGGCGTTCGTACTTTCGGCGCTTGTGATCTATTCGGCGGCCTAAGAAAATGAGAACATGTTGTTGAGAGTTTCGGTGCAGACCGATTGTGTGTGCGGTAGATGACTTCTGCACGATTCGACCTAGACGGCCTAGACGGACGGAAAATCGGCTAGGACGGTAATCGGTTTAGAGGCGCATGGACAATACGTATGGTTTGCGCGTCACGGATTAAGCGTAATCCAAAAGGTATCTTTAAGATTTATTTCTTTGATTTAACCGATACGCACGGATCGTCGGATTGGTTTTGGACGAAATTTTTGTTTTTCGCTGCGTTATGCACGTCCGAAACCCAACATATCCACAGAGGAGCCATGAGTCATCTTGCTCTTATTTAATAACTTGGTGACCTTGTAGCGCTGAATATTAGTCTACTTTCGGAATATTTCCTTAAGCGCCTTGATCATATCATAGGCATCCATGAAACATATCTGCTTCCGAAGCTTAGGTTTCATTCCTGCTAATATCATCCAGGCTACTTCATCAGAATCATCAATACACTTCTGATAAGTATCTTGAATGAATCTAGAAGCGGTCGAAGGCGGTGGATTTGGGATGGGTGTCTCAAGGACATACAACTTTCTATCACTCTTAAGAACAATTCTCAGAGTCCTGAACCATTCAGGGAAGTTTGTGCCATCGAGCTTATCCTTCTCAAGGATAGATCGTAAGTCCGTAAATTTCGAACTCATTCTACAAGTTTAATATGCAATGTAAAGTTTATTATTTGAAATTAGAATTATTCTAATTTTGTTTCATATATTATAGTCCCACTATTTTTCTTCAAATCAAACACCTTCAGTAGTATTGATTCGGAAACTTCAATTAAATGAGGTTTCATAGTGGGTCAAGATCCGTATTTCATTGAGCACTAATTGCGCTTTTGCGCAACCCTTATTGCTCAAATATTTAGGTAGGAACATTTCTAATTGTATCATATAAAACTCTTGCCTTTTATGGAATGAGCATCATATGCCCGGTGTATTATCCCATCTTGTGCCCTGAGCCCAAGTCTGATTTGCTTGCTCAGTTAAGTTTAACCATGTATGATTATCAGCGAAATGGAATCTAGCACACTCAGCTTTGGCATGACCCATGCTGGACGCCATTTCCCGTGTACCTTCCTTTACAAAGACAATCCCCCATATGCTCAGCTTTGGCATGACCCACATGGAAGACTGTCTAAGTACCGAGGGCTTCAGTGACCTTGGGGGCACTTCCTTACTTAACATTCTGAAGGATTTTATTTTTAGATTTATAAATATAAACATCACAGAAACAAGTCAAATACGATATGAGTCTATTCCTCACGAGCGATCATGAGGTTCCTAATCCTAGATCTATCTCTAGATTGCAGGTGAATCTTCAACGAACCCTTCGTTGTGTATGTGCGAAGATCCAATGCCATCTTCTGAATATTGCGCCAAGATCTTTGTCTCGTAGTCTTCATATAATATCTATCCTAACAATTATCCTATTGCTAGAAAAGTAACGTACAATTTTGGACAACTCATTGGTTGCCATAAATTACAACTTTGGACAACTCACTGGTTGTCATTAGATATTAAATAACATTACAAGCATTCACACACAATATTACATCACAAAACAATCACAGATCTAAGGCTCATACCATATTTAAATAAAAAATTTCATGCATAACAAAAATTAGGGTTTTCGCAAAATTCAGTCTTGTTCCGTTGGGAACGGAACTATTCCGTTCTCAACGGAACCTGCGCTGAAAATCTCTGACATAAATTATGCCTATTCCGTTCTGAACGGAATTGTTCCATTCATAACGGAATAACGCTGAAAATTATGTTTCCTTTTATTTTAGTTCCGTTTCCAAAACAAATTCCGAAAAACTATTTTTTTTTGAAACTCTAGAAAATCATAATATCCAATATTATATTCCTAGAAACTATTTCCGTGATGTTTTGAAATAATATTTTCAAAACCCTAAAATTTATTTTACTAAAATTTCATAAATTTTAAATATAATCGATGATTATTTCCTTAACAAACGCTCTGATACCACTATTGGGAAATCTGTAGCCATGTACGTTACATGCGTAGCAGAACCTACGGGTTCAACCCTCTATAGGATAATCGCAAAGAAATTAAGGTACGAGATTATGATATTAAAATTTATACCTCGGATCTTCCTGATCCGGGAGAGAGAAGCGGATGTAGGTCTGAATGAACTTCCGTCTTGCTTCATTCTCCTTCCTGGCTTCTGAAGCTCGACTCTGAGAACCTTCTTGCTCTTCCTAGGGATGAAGAACTTGATCGCTCGCTAGTCTTCAAAACAGAAGACCTTTACTCATATCCACGTCGAACTTCGAATCGTCGAAATAACCGGACTCAGCTAGACGAGCCCGGAAATACTTTCAAGAGGCTCTCTCTTTCTCTTTCTCTTTCTCTCTATATTACGGCAGCCTGGAGGCTCTGTAATGTGTGTCTAATAGAGGGGGACTGCCTCTCTATTTATACTAAAGAGGGAGGCAAAGGATTGCTTAGTTACCATAACTAAAACCCTAATTACAGTGCTTATCCATTCCCAACGGACCTATTCCGTTGCTAACGAAATAGGGTTTCCTAATCTGAAAACTTGGCTGTCGAGAAATTGGCTGAGTTATGTTGCCAACGGAACTGTTCCATTGGCAACGGAACTTCCATTGGCAACGGAACTGTTCTGTTGCCAACGGAACTATGCTGATTTTTTTGCACAATCACTCATATCAATCATCCAATGATCGATTATTTTCTTCACTTATTTATACATCATATGTATAACTACACAAGAGCATTTCCTTCCCGTCTAGAGGTTGTTCTATGTGTGACCGTGTAGGTTCCATTTAACGCTGGCAACGATCTTCCAAAGATCGTAAGTCATGAGTAACCTCTAGACTGGTGTCATGACTACCCATGTTAAATGAAATGATCAGCGATCATAAACCTATCTGAATAGACATTGGTTATTAATTTTGTTCTACGATATACGTCTTGATCACAAGGCACGGTAATATGTCATCCTTGAGTTTGATCAAAATCTCTTTCCTGATCGAGAATTGGACTGAATAAATACAAAATAATATTAACAACACATGTTAATCCATTTTGAGCATGACCATGCATTTCCTTCAGTTCTAGTTCATCAGGGGGCCCAGAGATATCTCTCTCTTAACGAGAGGAATAAATCTCATCTTGGTCACTCACATTACTCGTCATGATTCATGTATACCTAATGATGACCCTAATGATCATCCCGTTACGGATGACGTAAGATCATATTAAAGTATGCAGTTTCTCATACAGGAATCCATGGTGATCTCAGGTCCTCATACAGTTTCTCATAGTGTGGTCAGTCCAGTACGTGTTCTCTAACACGTGCCTATATTCCAGACTTGACATCCCTATGTCTATGATCAGCAGAACATGATCATCCAGTCTGCGAATATACTAGTGTGGATATGTAGCTTATTACTTGAAGTATATTTATCTCTATAAACATCCCACATATCACTAGGGATGGTTTAGAATGTCATTCGTTGGTTCACAGTTCTACTATCAAGAATCACGTATTATGATGACGTGAACCCGAAGTGTCATTCATGGTCGATCTAATATACATAAATATATTAGTCACCCATACACTCATTCATATATGAACTGAATAAACATGTTTCTCCTAATCTAATCTCTAGTCCAACACTTTGGCATAGGGCATAATTCCTTCACCCTCAACTATTCGATTAGTCTCTTTTTTGCCCTCAACTTTTTATTGGTTCATTTTTTACCCCTCAACTATTGAATTGATTTTTTTTTTTTTTACTCTTTCATCCGTTAAATGCTTATATGTCTATTAACTTAACACGTAAGCGATCATTTGGTATGCAACTAGCTATGACGTAGCAATTGTGACATGATAATTATTTGAAAAAATAAAAAAACTCTTAATCCCTCTTTTCACTCGTATTTTTTCTATCTTATATTTTTTATAAAACAAATTAATTAATGAAGAAAACTTGTATTGAATCAAACTTAAGGGGACAAACTTTTAGAAAAATATCAAATAATTGCCACATCATATTTACATGTCAAATCATCGTTTACGTGTCAAGTTAACGGACACATAAGTATTTAACGGATAGAAGGGTCAAAAAGGAACTAATCCAATATTTAGGGGTCAAAATGGGACCAATAAAAAGTTGAGGGTCAAAAAGAGACTAACTGAATAGCTGAAGGGTCAAAATAATTTTTTTTCTTTGGCATAAGATAGGTTTTTTTGCAATTTCCAATAATATAAGGGTTTTTTTTTTTTTTTGCAATTTTGGCATAATGTAAAAGGCTTTTTTGCAAAGTTCTCATAAAAGTATTGATTGGGCTTTGAAACATTGATTGTTACAGTGTGACCTCTTGTATATTTGCATTTCAATGATATATGTTGAACTATTATTAATGATTAATTAAATTAGTTAATGTATTTTGAGCATTAGTAATATAATTAATTATTGTTTAAAATAACCTATGGCATGCTCTTTTGATAAATATAACCTCTGGACTATGGTATACAAAGTTAATTCGAGATGTTAGCTGTCACATCGGACATGTCATTATTTGTTACTACTTTGTTATTATCTTTAAATATTTGTATTTGAGACCAAATATTTGAGACACTTGTATAAATATTTATCATTCTTTATTGCTTATTAGCTGCTATTAAATAACATCCTTAAGTTTTCGCCTCTTTTACAGATCAAGATCATTGAAGAATTTCGAGTTTTTTCTATTTCTTTTCTTTTGTAAATGTAACTTATTAAGCAATGTCTTGAAACCTAATTGGTTAAAAGTATTTACAGGTATAACAATATATTATGGGTTCAATTCCCAATAAACATAATACAACACATATTTAGCAAAATCTTTCAACTCAATGAGTTTAACATAAAAAAAATTCTCGAGCAATGTTTACATCAAAAAACTTCTCGAGCAATGTACATCAACATTACAGTCATATGCCTTCACAATGAACTCATGATATTTCTCTACGCTTGGTACATAATTGACACTTGGGCAACTGGTACAACTGGTGCCTAACAGATGATTAATGTCACAAAATTTTCATTTCAAGTGCCCCTTTATAAATAGAAGCCATACAAGGACTGTTTCAAATCAATGTAATGTTTGGTTATAAATTTAAGAATTGTAGGAACCTAAACTCCCGTTGAATAGAAAAATCAAAGAGTTTAGTTTTCTCTAATATCTTATCTTTGTAAGTTAAACTTGTTATTTATTACAAATAGATATTTTTTTTTATTTGGAGATGTTTTGGGTTTTGAAAGTAAGAATTGTAGGAAATCAAATCATTATTTGAATTCGTCGCAAATTATGATTTGATTTCCTCCAATATCTTATTTTCGGCTGCTCAAACAAATTTCATCTAATAGAACAAGGTGAAAAAATTAGATTAAGAATAGGTGTTCATTTTTGAACATTTGGAGACATTTTGGGTTTTGAAAGTAAGAATTGTAGGAAATCAAATCATTATTTGAGTTTGTATCGAATTATGATTTGATTTTCTCCAATATCTTATTTTCGGTGCTCGGATCTAATAGGACAAGATGAAAAAAATTACCCTCCATTACTTTTGACTTCTCCGCATTTCTATTTAAATGCTAAATGAAAAAAAAATGTTCCAATGAAACATTTTCGTCTCTTTTTTAAGAAAGTAAAATATTTTCATTTATACTATATATTTATACTTTAGTAACAGCATAATTATATCATACTCACTATATACCAATTTCTCTCTGTATTGTTCATACAAAAAGAACAACAAATATAAGTTTATTCATAGACCTATGGATATTCATATAATTTGCCTGTAAGTCAAAAATTCAAAAAAATTACATATAATGAAATTTGTTTGAGAAAAAGTGACATGATGAGGAACAAATTTCACATATTAGTTTTCATATGTGGAACAAATTGCTTAAAGATTTCAAAACTTCATCCCAAACTTAGAATTTTAATTAAAAATCATCGTTGGAAAATAAACACATAAGCTACTGATAAATATTTCATTCTTGTCATAGTAATCATCTCTATCCACAATTTAAGTTTTACAACTTAATTACTTGTGGCTTAGTATATATAATTATAAAATAACCATTACTTCATACTAGGCTAAGCCCATTATATTTCTTTTCAGCCTACAAAATACATAAACCACTGATAAATAATTAAATATATCATTTTTATCATCGTAAATCTCCATTCTTACTTATTACATATGGGCTTAGTATTAAACTGGGCTAAGCTATTTACAATTCTTTTCAGCCCAAAATAACACAAGGGTTTTACGAGCTTCTCTTCTTCTTCTTCTTCTGCTCTCATTTTTCTTCTCTTCTCCAAACACAAAAATGGCGTCGATTGGTAGATCAGCAGCCGCCATTAACAACGCTTTGAGGTCTGCTTCACTCCGCTCGAAAGCCGCCCTTCCGAAACCATCAATTTCTCAGAAACCCTCTTTGCCTTTCACTCGCAGGTAAATTGTTGTTAATTTCATTCAAATCGTGTTTTTTTTTTCTTTTTTTTTTTTCATAGTTTGGAATTTATATAGTAGATTTTGTAATTCCATCCTTCAATTTGTATATTTTGACCTCATAAATGAGTTAATGTTTGTATGACTTTTTGTATGTTTTGTATCATTTCTGTCTAGATACCAATTTGTATGTTTATAATACCCTTTTTATATTTTTTAGAAAAACTTGAACAATAGTACAGATGGAAAAAAACCTATTTCTTTCCATAATAAAAAGAAAGAATCCCAAAATCGAAACAACTCCCCCAAATATTTCATTTTGTTTCTCTATCAAAGATTCATTTTTTGGCATTATTTAATTATTTATTATTTTATTTTTAGGTCGGTAATTTCAGCTTTAGGTGCAGTTGAATCATTAATGCCTTTACACAGTGCAATTGCATCAGCTCGCCTTAAATCATTTATTGCGACCGATTCTTCTTACTGGAGCTGTCTCTCTCAAGGTTACAATTTTCTCTCTTTTTTTTCTTAATTTCATTTTATTTTGGGTAGATTTTAATTAGTCCCTTTAATTTATCAAAAAAAGAAGAATTTTTGACACTGTGTTATGAATTTCTGTCTTGGATTTGAACGGTAGGCCTTTTTTGTGGGTTTTTTTAATTTTTTTTTAATATGTTCTGGGTTTAATTTTTAATTGTGGTTTAGATTTAATGGGAGTTTGTTAAGTAAGCATTCCTTTCTATGTTTAAATGAAATATACAATACTTTTATATGAAATCTCAAACAGTAAACCAGACAGTTCTTTTTAGTGAAATTTCTTCAGAAAAATCTTAATTATAAAATAAACTTTGTATTGTTTTGTACTAAAAATGGGTCTTTTAAATTGAAATAATTATGGTTTTAGGTTTAAACAAGCGCATCTGATCAGAGCTTTGAAGGGCAGAGAGAGGTATTCAATATTGAGTCCTGATTAAATGCTTCAAATCCTTTTCTAATTTTATTAATGGAATAATTTTTTTTTTTTTACTTTTGGGGGCAATAATGTAATTTTTTCCAACTCCCATCTTAAATACTGTTTATTTTGATTTCTTCACGGATTTTCATTATGGAAAAATTATTGCAATTTATACGATTCTGAGTTGGTTTATTTGTTTTTTATGTGTTGAATTAAGCGAATAAAAAATTGATTATTTATTTTTCTATTTTTGTTAATTAATTTAGATTTCGCTCTCCCTCGGTGATGAAGATGGATGAAATGCGGAATTTTGAACCAATAAAAAATCATCTTTTCTTTTTATTTTCATGATTTTGTTGTACCTTTGAGAAAGAAATGATTCAAGGAAATTGGATAAATTAATCAATACTTAGTTGTACGAAAGAAATTTTGATGATTGTTTGACTTAAAATAAAGTGCTCTTTACTTTTGTTGAGTACTTGATTTAAACTCTTTCTTTGCTTTCAAATGGGGTTAACATGGAATTAGAAAATAAATGCTCTTAAAGTTTGTTCTATTTGATCAATATGCATAAAAATCAATACTTAGTTGTACGAAAGAAATTTTGATGATTGTTTGACTTAAAATAAATTGCTCTTTACTTTTGTTGAGTACTTGATTTAAACTCTTTCTTTGCTTTCAAATGGGGTTAACATGGAATTAGAAAATAAATGCTCTTAAAGTTTGTTCTATTTGATCAATATGCATAAAAATAAAAAATGATTCATATATGCTAGTTTGGCATAACGTAAGTGGTGCAAAATGATTTCAATTAATGAATTGCTTGTTTGGCATTAATATCATTGTCATTAGTGTTTTATTTTCAAAATGATCATTTTCAATTTTCATGCTATAAATTTCATATTTGTCCTGTTTGTCATTTTTGAAAGTGTTATATCTGTCTTGTTCGTAACATGTACTTGTTAGTGTCAATATATTAATTTTATTGTGAATGTATATTTTTTTATATTTCAAACGTATACTTTTTTTGGTTGTACTTCTAGCTCTTATATGCTACCCAAAGCTTCCATGATGGATTAAATTTAGGCCCTCCAATCTAAAGGGGTATTTTGGGTACTTAGAAATTAATAATCGGATTAAAATGTAATTACTCCTTACCTTGTTTTCTTATTTCCGCATGTTCTAACTTCTCCATTTCGTTTCATTTTTATACTCTCTTCCCTCTTCTCTCACGATTTCTTTTTATATCTCATTTCGTCCTATGCAACATACCTCTGATCTCTTGCACACAAAATATTACAGTAACTTTGAAACTGTTAAAACAATACATGTATTAGGACTTAAAGATCTACACTAAGACTCAACAAATAATATATTAGAATTTAAAAATATATATTATAACTTCAAAACAAATATTTATATTGAACACAATATATTGACACACAAAATGATATATAACAAGAAAATTGTCAAAAAAAAGTATATATTAGTACTTATAAGTATATATGGATACTACAAATATAATATATCAGAACTCAAAAAGTGCATTATGAGTTGAAAAATATATATTTATACCAAAAAATATTTATAATTACCGAAAAATCTTTTTTGAACATCCACAAAAGATTATTTAGTCATAAGTTCTAAACAAATAGAGGTCACTCATTATCAAAAATATATGTTGAGTAACCACAAAATACTAAAGGTAATTGAGCAACTAAATTAAATAGAACAATGTATTAATACAAAAGAGTATATTGGCACCAGCATCATACTTGTAGAAAAACGACGTATTAGCACTAAAGACGGTACATTGACAGCAAAGATGATTTATTGATGATGAAAATGATGTATTTTACACTAAAAACAATATATCGTAACATAAAATAATATATTAATAGTAAATTGGCATGAAAAACACATTAGTACTTAGAAATAATACCCAAAAAATAATATTCAATCTAGATTCTTCAAATATCATTTTTTCGAAAGTGATTAAGAATATATCACTTCTTAAGAACCATCCAAATAACATATTGCACAACATACAACAAACTTAATCAAGGATGACCTGAGTTGAACCAGAAAACAATATCATACTTATACAAAAATGATATATTTGCAGAAAAAATGGTATATCAGCTTGGATCTTAGTTCATAAAATAATTTATGGGACCAATGAGAGTGATATTAAATGATTTGCAAATTCTTCTATCATTTTAGCACATGTTGTTTCTAAATTTATGAAATATGGTGAACTAGTACTATGCTGAAAAAAATACATTAGCATTTAGATTGAATGATTGATTATCCTTACACTTCGGCCTTGTTTTTCCACAAAAAAAAAAGTCTTAAGAGATTCTGCTTCTTCAGTCGTCTCTTGGAGATGGATATGCACAGATCATACCTGTTTGAAAGAAAGAAATATGCGATTTAAGCCTAAATACTATGTAATTGATTCGTGTTATTCAAATTGGTGAACTAAGCGAGTTATGCCAGTGTAAACTTAGTCTTCAAGTGTCTCTCTTTTCCTTCAAGCGTGTTATTCAGTAGGAAGAACAGGAACAAGTGTCTCTCTTTTCCTTCAATACTCAAGAGACAACTTGAGTGCGAGAGGAAAGAGCCCGGATAGAGACTGCAGCAGAGAAGTTAATCGTGGAGAGAGATTAGATTAGATGACCGGCTGTTTGAGGATTAAATTACAAATTTACCCTTTTTACTTGATTTTGGAAGAAAAGGTTAACCGGATGGGATAATAAGGTAACCGGCTGGGAACTTCAAATCTTTAACCACAGCCATTGGATTGAGAAATTACCTGTAATTATAATCGTCCAATTTATACTTCGGGTAGCATATAATTTCTCACTTCTTAAATATCAATACACCTTTCAGAATGTAACTGGAAGCCTTGCATTTTGACTGTGAAATGAGGCCTTAGATATCTAATTATTACTTGATAACTAACACTTACCACCACTTGACGAGTTTTACTTCAAAGATAACTAGCATTTTGTCACTTTTGTGTCGATAATAAAACCATAAACAAGCTATAGTACTGGCAACATTTATGTCAGAAATTCAGGAGCTAGATCTAACCTCGAAAAGTGAAGCTAAACTGTTTTTATTCTAACAAAACAATAGTTCAGATACATTGAATATGAAATTCTTGAGAAAAAGAATGTAACAGATCTATGGATCCAAAATTCACATGTCATGCCACATGCTAGTTTTTTCACGGACCATGTATATAACATAGGTTTTGTATACATTATGCTAGAGTCTAACTTTACCCATACTTCTGTTGAATTAAAAAAAAAAATCAAAAAATTTCGTAGACAAATCTGGGCCCGACCACACATCCAAATATCCTATAACTGCTCTATATAAACAGAACTTCATGATATGCCTCATACACACATTAAACTAACTTCCAAATCGCAAAGATCAATTATCTATCTCAAAACTAAGGTCTTGAAAGATGGTATACAAAGTTGAAAAGAAGAGACAAGATGCAAAAGAGAGAAAAACAAGGCAAAGAGAAGGGATAAATCTTCTTCAATGCAGCAAGGGGAGAGAGTCAAAGTTCAAGAGAAGTTTCTTCAGCAATGAGAATGATGCTTCTTCCTCTGCAATTTTCATTTTGGCTTGTGTTTTTTGTTCGCCTTCTTTTCGAAATAATTAATAGATTATAAAGTTCTATGTACAATTTTCTTGTTTTTGACGCAATGAAAAGGAGTTGAAAAAATGATATTGTAAAAAATGTAACGGTTTTTGTTTCGATTAATTGGTTTATTTCAGCTCTATCAAAATGGATGAGTCAAAAATAAGATATTGGTGGAAATTGAACCCCTGAAAATTCAATTGAAAAGATAGGAATAATTAGGATTCAATTTCCAACAACTCTTACATTTGAATCCCAAGTATTTACTAAAATTTAAAACACAATATAGTGTTTCTTCAATTCAAATTTCACAAGGCCTCTCTATTGATTCTGTATAAACTGACATGATATTTATGGCACCATAACTGTTCAATGGTAGTTCGGGTACAATACAATACAAATGGTGTGATAGCCGTACTTATTTCATATCATGTGAAACTCATGAATGACACTCTTAAGACCTCATTATTTATTTATGGTTGAATAAAGTGGAAAAAAAAACAAAACCAATTTTTTGGTGTTGGAAAAACTTCCATGCTCATTTTTGCGTGCATATATACACTCTAAGAAGAAAGTCTGAAATCCTTAAATTTTAATTGATTCCGAACACAACAATAAAACAAGTAAAATGAACAAAATCTTCAAGATGATAATTAACTGTAAACAGATTCCAATATCCAAATGATGTGATTTAAGAAAATAAATGAAGCTAAAATACCAACTAAGATACAACAGATAAATTTCCCAAAACTGCATCAAACACTCAAAATTCAGCCCAAAATTCACCCGAAAAATACAAATAAAATATAATTTAGAATAATCTAAAATAAAATCACTCGTCTGATTCAGTTTTCCTCTTTTTAGAATCTTCATTTGATTCCTTCTTACTTTGTCTCGCCTCGCGCCTTTCCCTCTTCAGCCCTTTCACCTTACTTGTCATTTGCATTTTCTCAAGCTTAACAAAAAAATAAAAATAAGTTATATTATTATATTCTCATCTCAAAACAAAGTAGTATTAGTTGTAAAAATAAAAAAAATAAAAAAATGAGTTGTGAAATTAATCAAACCTCCTGATCTGGCATGTAAATTCTTCCAGTTCTGCCCTTGATTACATCACTTGACACATTTTTCATCTGCAAAATAATTTCAATTATTAGCTTATACATATCATTACAAATCCATCACAACAGACATGCATAATTGTAAACTTAATATTTTTCAAATTTTCAAAATAGCGAGGGGATTTAATTTCAATGTTCTCCTAAATCAAAAATAATTTCCCATATATTAATTTTTAATTCACATTAGTAAATTCATATTAGTGAACAAAACTAAAATAAACAAACAAATAAATAAAAATAATAAATAAACACATAAATAATAATTAATAAATAAATAGTGAACAATAAATAATAAATAAAAGTAACAAATAAATTATCTCAAAAAAAGTAAAAAATAAATAAACAAAAGTTGCAAACAAACAAACAAACAAACAAACAAAAGTAAACAAATAAAACTAAAAAATAAAAATACAGTCAAATAAAATCTTTGATTCTTTAAACCAGCACAACAGTCCAACAACCAACAACCAACAAGGCCGTAAAAAGAAACACTAAAACTCGATACCTTCTTGGCCTTGTGGGCGGACTTGACGGCCTCCTTCCTGAGCGCGTCGCTGGGCAGCCTGTGCCTCCTGACTATGAAATCCATGGAGGGCCCCACCTCCACCAGCTCCATGCGGGGGACCGCCGTGCCCGACCGCCGCAGCCGCAGCGCGCAGTGCTGCATCAACACCGTCCCTGGCGAGATCGCCGTCACCACCAACACGCGGTCTATTCCCGCTAAATTCAGGTTCTCCACCACCTAGTTGGATAATAATCAGAACCTTATAATAATAATAATACACAAATAAATAAATAAATAAAAATAAATAATTAATTAATAATAATAATAATAATAATAATAATAATAATAATAATAATAATAATAATAATAATAATAATAGTAATAATAGTAATAATAATAATAATAATAATAATAGTAATAATAAATATAACAACAATAACAAATATGTCCTTTTAAAAACCCTATATTTTCTCAAATTTATGAAAACAAACAGATGTTTATTTAAATTCCTGATATCTGCTTGAATTTATTGAAAACTAACTTTTGGAATGTTCAAAACATACCTACTTTCAACTTTCCATTTTCTAAAAACCACTTTTATTCTCAAAAATTAAAAACACGAGTTTTTTTTTTCTTTTGGCATTTTACAATTGCAACATGGAAAGTGTAAAGTAGGGCATCTTTTGAAAATTCCAGAAGCCACGGTTTTTTCATAAATTTGAACAAATATAAGTAGCTTTTTTCATAAAAAAATCCCAAATACAACAAAAAAATTCCCAAAAAACAACAACGAAAAACAATACTAAAACAAACTACCTCGCCTCTGAAGAGATCTAGAAGGACTTCTTTCAAGTGTTTGAGCTCCTCCTGAGTCTCGAAGAGCTCTCCTATAAAAGCGAAGAAGGGCTTGGAGCCGATCTTGGGGGCGAGCCTCTTCTCAAACTCGAAGGATTCCATGGACTTGAAATTTTCGACTCCTAATTCAATAAGGTCGTACACGTGGTGGTCGTAGGTGCGGCCCAGGACCAGGTTGTTCGGCCTTTTTTTTGAATGCGATCCGTACTGAATGTTAAAAATAATAATAATATATTAAAATTAAAATTAAAGGAAGTGTGTTGAGATAGGAAAAATATGTTAAAAGTATTAAATATTGAAATTATATTAAATATAATTAGTATATCATATTTGATTTTGATAAATATATTTTGGGGATTGGGATATTTGTGGGAAGTATGTCGTATGTCAAATAACTGAAATAATGCCTCTAGACAGATTGTTGTTATTACTAGAAATAAATTTGATGATATATTAGATGTTAATATATTGTTGTGATTAATATGCCATTCTATAATATGTTGTGCTTACTATGTTATTTGATACCCAAAAAACAACAAGGGAGAGAGTGTACATCTTTCTTCAATAAACATGAATGTGAAAACTAAGACAAATATTATTTCCAAGGTTATTTTTGGAATTTTTAATTTTACAAGGGTAATTTTGCAAAATTACCACAAAAAGAGAGCAGTCAGTTTTGAGAGAGAAAAACTCCAAGGAAGTTTCACCACCAGCTTCAAAAGGGTGAATGTTATCATTTCTCTTTGAATATTTCACTGCACTGTCTCTCTTCAAATGGAAAATTTCCGTCAGGACAGAGTTTATTACTCCGCTCGTTTTTGTGCCGTGCAGAATTAGAGTTTTCTTTCCGTTCTCAACCTGAAATGATTAGAGATTTGATGTAATTATATGTGTATTTTTTTAATTTTGGGGGTTATTAGGGGGTTGTGAAATATTTTTTATCTGAGGGTAATGATGAAAAAATAAAATAAAAAGGGAAATAAATGAATAAATAAAATTTGAGAAGTGATTACGAGTTTTGGAGAGCGCTTTTCGATGGCTCTCCTTGCTTTTAGGGTCTTTGGGGTTTTAATTTGCATCATTTTATCTGTTATTAGAAAAAAAAATGGTATTTGAATCAGATTTAGGTAAACAAAAGATGAATTTATGTGCGGTATATGCAAAACTTAAAATGAAAACATAAAAAAAAAATTAGGAGTTTTAGCTTTCTACTAGAATAAAAAAATATATATTTGAATCGAAAGCTTTAGGTAAACAAAAAGAAAGCTGTCTACTAGAATAAAAAAAAACAGGTTTATTTCTTCTATTTTCTCGGTTTTTCTTCAATATGAGCTGCTATCAGTACAATCCCAATTTGTTTTTTGCATTTTGATCACACTGAGATGATTTGAATCGAACTTCTGCCCAATTTTGCGTGTATTTAGTATCATACAGAACAGCCGAGACTTTACACACTCTTTAATACCAAAAAAACAATCAAAAAGCACTTTGAAAAGGATAAATTCACACAGAAGAAGGAGAAATGGTGTACCTTTACGATTGAAGTGAGGATGATGATACTAATCGCTGATTGAGATAGAAAGTATAGAGAGTTCTGTTCTGTTTAGGGTTTTTGAACGGAGGCTGGCTAGGGCTTTGAGAGAGAGACACGAAGAGAAGAGAGTTTTGTTGTTTCAATATTTTAGCTTGTTTTTGTTTTAGAGACTGAGGCCCAAGACTTCTTGTCTTGGCCCAAATTAATTTAGCCCATTATTCAAAGAAAATCGACTTTTTTTTTTTATATACCACTCTATTCAAAAATAATTCAGCAAATACCACTCATTTCAAAATAATGGGGTATCTACCATTTTCGCCACTACTAGTGGCGGAACAATGCGGAACATGTGGATTTTCAGTTTTTTCAAAAAATTCTCATTTGGTTGGCTAAACAGAGTTAATTAGTATAAAAAAATACTGTTCCGCCACAGGTACTGGCGGAACATGAAAAAAAATAATTTTTTTGCGTTTTTTTCTCTTCCGCCAGTGGCAGTGGCGGAATACGTTTTTTTTACTAATTAACCTCATTGTTGAAAAATTATAAAATCCACATGTTCCGCAACTACTAGTGGTGGAACAACATCTGTTCCGCCATTAGTAGTGACGGAAATGGTAGATACCCCATTATTTTGAAATGAGTGGTATTTACTGATTTATTTTTGAATAGAGTGGTAAAAAAAAAAGTCAAGAAAATCACCTAGAAAACAACATTATTATTATTATTATTATTATTATTATTATTATTATTATTATTATTATTATTATTATTATTATTATTATTATTATGATGTAGAATAATTTTTATTCCCTTCACTTTCTTTTTCTAATTATTATAAATGGTATGATTTATAAAATATGTATGTACTGTTTCAATTTTGTTTGTTCCATAGTTATGTCATAATACTTGGATAGATATATATTTATTTTTTATTCTTAATGGGAAGCAAAATTAGTTTCAAATTCATATCTCTATCAAAGTATTAAATATTATTTTGTTATTTTACTCAGTTCATTGAAAATGTTGATTCCAGATATATCGGACTAAGATTATGTGATCGGAATAAAAATTATTTTTGTCTCTTTCTAAAAGATCTAAAATCTTATATAACCAACAAGAAGCAGTGTTCTAGAAATTGCTAGGCAGTCATCAGGTGCTAAAGCAGCGACTAGCGCCTAGGCATTTTAAAATCATAATAAAAGTTTTCTCATTAATATATGCACATATAAAATAAAGATGTGATATTTAGAAAATTTGGGACAAAAATTATTGGAATTAGGTGGGAAAATCGGAAGTAATTGGAAAAATTGTGATCTAGGCAGACAAATCAAGATTTAGGCGGAAAAATCGGTAGCCAGCCGGAAAAAATCGGCACCCAGGCGGCCAGGAATTAGGTGGAATTAGACAGTTCTAGACGACAAATCCGATTTTTTGGGCTGATTTGGCCAAAATTCCTCGGTGGTGGGACGATTAGCCTAGACACGATTTTTAGAAGACTACCAACAAGTCACATCAAAATTTGATATTTTAAAAAGTATAATATTTGTTTTGAAAAAAAATATTTTATTAGTTTTATATGCTCTTTGGTAATTTTTAGTTATATAAACCGGTTCCTTTTTCCGGCTCTTATATAAAAGAGAAAAATAAAAATTGAGCAAGCTACTTTAAACAGCTGAAATGCAAGCGACTCATAATAAAAGGTTTGTGGATTAATAATTATCTATTATATCATGTTTTAAACAAGTTCGTAATTCATCTTAAATAATAATTATAAAATCTTAAAAAAAGTAAAAAATATTATACAGAAACATGATTCTAGAGGCGCCGTCCTGCATCTCAGTTTTTCTCAGTCAATTCAATCAATATTCAACTTCCTAAACTTTATTCAAAACAAAATAATTTCTTCAAAAAAGAAAACAAAGTTCTTCACAAATTTTGACCAAACCGAAAACTAGAAGCATCCATATAATCAAAATAATAATTTTACTAATGTATTTTCCAAACTAGCTATCAGCATAGGGCCTTGATAAAAAAAAATACACCCTTTTATTTGATTCTTGACGTCACATTATCCTTGCTGTGATGCCATTATCTATCAAACACTATGCTAGATTTGTCTTCATTGTTTTTAGATAATATACCATCAATGTCACGGATTTGTTAAATATCAAGTTAAATATTTTCGTCTATAATTTAAATTAAAGTCTCTTTCAAAATTGATGAAGTGTTTTATAACTTAAGATAACAAGTTTTAGCTATTTGTATTCATTGTTTGTTTAATTTGAAGTAAAAAAAATGACAATTTAGCGATAATATGCTAATAAAGAAAAAATGTAATAAAAACAGAAAACATTTATGCTTGTTTTCTGTTATATACTTAAACATATCTAAAATGAGTGAAGTGACTAAATTGTCATTAACCAATTCTGTACAGGAATGGAGCTTGAACAAATATGTTAGAGGGACCAAATTTTTTCTCATCATTAATTAATCTTATATAAAAATTTAGGGGGCAAATACATAAAACTATATATATTTCAGAAAAAATTTATTGCAATCATATTAATATATACTACTTTATCAAATATGTTAGAGGAATCATGACTCCTCTGATTCCTATTAAGTTTCATTCCTATCAATCTATCAATGTAATTTCCTGAAAAAAAAAGTAGAATAAACAGAATCTAGAGCATATTCCATCTTGTTGTGCAAGAAAAAACCAGTTGTTAATTCAAAAACTGAGGTGCAGCCTTACAAAACGCCAACGACTTAATTACTTTTCTATTTGCTATTTAATTTCTCTTTAATTTTCTATTTAAAATTATTAACCTCATTAACTTTCCATTAGAATAACTAGGCCCCACATTTCAGTGATTGTTTTGATTGAATAGTTAAAAGAGCATTCTAGTCTTTCTCACTCACTCTATAAAAGAGAGAGCATAAACCCTTCATTTCTACAAACTTCTTTGTTCTTTATTCTATTCTCTGAGTCTAATCACTTTATTCTCTCTTAATTCTCGTTCTAATCCAAGATCACAATGGGTAAATTATTTGATCTCAAATACTGATATTGGATTTTTTAATTATACTTTTTAGTAATTTTTCTTTCTGATTCTGATTTTTTTTTTCTGTTTGTTTTTTCTTTATGACAGCCAAGATCAAGCTCGGTATCAACGGTATGTCTATGTCTCTTGTTTCATTTTTTTTTAATTTCTTTCTTTTTTAGTCACTGATTTTATTATATGGAGAATTAGGAGATTTATGCATAATTGCATATACACCCTTTAATTCATTTAGCACAGGAGTAAATTTTGTGTATGTACCAATAAAAAACGTTTTCTAGATCATAAGTAAAACAATTTTTGTTTTGATCATTTGATCAAAATTTGATATTTACACATGAAAAACATTGAATTTTGGAAGATGAGATAGTTCAAACCATTCTAAGTTTATATGTTATAACTAATAGTGTAATTTACATCAAATATTTTTAGGATTTGGAAGAATTGGCCGTTTGGTTGCAAGAGTCGCTCTTCAGAGTGACGATGTTGAGCTTGTTGCAATTAATGATCCATTCATTACCACTGATTACATGGTAATTAATAATTGAATGTTATTATTATAATATTATTGCAAAATATAAGGGAAAATTTATATATCTTATATAAATTTCGTAGATATATTCTCTCTATATACATTTTTAATGAAGTTAGTCAAGGAATGTTAAATATGAAAATTTCCTGATTGTTCATTTTAAGAGGGTATGTGTGAAATTTTGTTGTTTTGAACGGTCACTTATTATTTACTCAAGTTCTTAATTAATTAAGTAATTTCTTTTTTTGATTGGTTAAATTTGTAGACATATATGTTCAAATATGACACGGTTCATGGACAATGGAAGCATAGCGATGTGACAGTTAAGGACTCCAAAACCCTAGTCTTTGGGAAGCAAGAAGTCATTGTTTTTGGCATGAGGTAATAAACCCTAATTTCATTTATTTTCATAATTCTTGTTTGTGTTTATTCGCATAATTTAGGTAAAATTGAGTCTAAATTGTGTTTCGTATATTGACACTAAATTGAGTTCTTAGAGACTCAATTCGCAATTTAGTGTTACATAATACTTAATTTGTGCACTGATTATTAATCTTTGACATTAGCCCCAAAACAAAAATCTTTTTAACTTATGTTTTTTTATTATTTTGAGAGCATATTTTGACAAACTTATTATTACAGAAATCCTGAAGAGATTCCGTGGAGCGAGACTGGAGCTGAATACGTCGTGGAATCCACCGGCGTTTTTACCGACAAGGCCAAAGCTGCCGCTCACTTAAAGGCATCCATTAATCTAATTAAAACACAAAAACACATTGTATTTTTTTACAATATTGATTCTAGGGTTATATTTGCGTAATTCCAGGGGGGCGCGAAAAAGGTGATTATTTCTGCGCCGAGCAAAGACGCACCGATGTTTGTGGTTGGAGTAAATGAAAATGAATATAAACCGGATGTTGATATAGTTTCGAACGCCAGCTGTACTACCAACTGCCTAGCCCCACTCGCAAAGGTCTGTCAATTTACCGTTTTACCCCTCAGCTTTATCAAAAGATGGTGTATAATAATTTGTTTTTTTGTGTGTGGTGTGGCAGGTTATTAATGATAAGTTTGGGATTGTTGAGGGCTTGATGACCACTGTTCACGCAATTACCGGTATTTAATTAACTTTATTTTATTTTTGGACCTATTATGTACAAATAAATTATTATGAACAAATAACTTAAGTATGATACACATTATTTTTTTTATTATTACTATTTTACAGCCACTCAAAAGACGGTAGACGGACCGTCAAACAAGGACTGGAGAGGCGGGCGCGCGGCCAGCTTCAACATTATTCCTAGCAGCACTGGCGCCGCCAAGGTACTTTATTATAACATAACATAATTTCAAAATACAATAATATAACATGATATAGTATTAATTAAATGTGTTGGTTAGGCGGTGGGAAAAGTGCTGCCATCTCTGAACGGAAAGTTGACCGGCATGTCTTTCCGCGTGCCCACTGTTGATGTGTCCGTCGTGGATCTGACCGTCAGGCTTGAGAAGCCTGCTAGTTACGATCAAATCAAAGCCGCTATCAAGTAATTAATTGTTTGTTTATTTTTTTTTGTTATTATTATTATTAAAGTGGTATTTAAGTTTTACCCATAAAAAATATTGAAATATCATGGATACCCTTACAAGTTATAAGAATTATGTCATGGTTCGTTTGGTTTGGCTATCTGATGCATTTCATGTTTCATGTGGGTATTCATGATGTTTTATTCCCTTATGCAAGGGTGTATTTACTTTTTGCGATTTTAGAAGTATTAAAAGTTGAATAATGCCTCTAATAATTATTATTAATGAAATAATTTATAAATGAACAGGGAGGAGTCGGAAGGGAAGATGAAGGGAATATTGGGATATGTTGAGGAGGATTTAGTTTCCACCGACTTTGTTGGAGACAGCAGGTTTGGTTTTTTATTTATTACGACTTTAGCCTTCTTTTTTTATAGGTTATCATGTTTAGAACCTTGATTTAATGTTTATTTTGGGTTAAGTAGGATTAAGGCCTGGTATGCTCACTGTTCTTGAAAAACATTGGGCTTTATGGAATAATGGATAGGACTTTTTCTAGTTGGAATTAGCCCAATTTTAGAGGGAAAAAACCACAGTAAATAGCCCAATTCTGGAAAGAGAAAATCCCTTAAATTAACCCAATTCTAGAATGATAACTCAATCATATGAATGCTTTTGATTCTTGAATTTTTGTATTATAATCCTAAATTCGGTATAAAAAAGCCCATGTACGCGTATGAAAAATATCTAATTTATCTTTGAATTATTATTGTCTTAATTAGGTCGAGCATTTTTGACGCAAAGGCCGGAATTGCATTGAACGATAGTTTTGTTAAGCTAGTCTCTTGGTATGACAATGAATGGGGCTACAGGTAATTATTAATCTTGTAATTTTTAATATTATTTTGATATTTATTTAGCAGGGTACAAATGAAATTGCACCTACATTTTCCATTATATGATTTATTTATTTTTTTCTCCTTTCACATTTTAATTTTCTAAATTTTACGTTCATCTTTTTTTATTGCAGCAACCGCATTGTTGATTTGGTCCGCCACATGCACTCTGTCGCATAAAAGAGTTTCATACCGCGATTTCCCCACTTTTGAAGGTTGTTTGTGTGATTATGCCAATAATAATAGAACCAATATGAATGCTTGAGTTTCAATAATGATAATAATAGAACCAACATGAATGCTTGAGTTGCAATAATAATAATAATAATAATAATAATAATAATAATAATAATAATAATAATAATAATAATAATAATAATAATAATAATAATAATAATAATAATAATAATAATAATAATAATAATAATAATAATAATAATAATAATAATAATAATAATAATAATAATAATAATAATAATAATAATAATAATAATAATAATAATAATAATAATAATAATAATAATAATAATAATAATAATAATAATAATAATAATAATAATAATAATAATAATAATAATAATAATAATAATAATAATAATAATAATAATAATAATAATAATAATAATAATAATAATAATAATAATAATAATAATAATAATAATAATAATAATAATAATAATAATAATAATAATAATAATAATAATAATAATAATAATAATAATAATAATAATAATAATAATAATAATAATAATAATAATAATAATAATAATAATAATAATAATAATAATAATAATAATAATAATAATAATAATAATAATAATAATAATAATAATAATAATAATAATAATAATAATAATAATAATAATAATAATAATAATAATAATAATAATAATAATAATAATAATAATAATAATAATAATAATAATAATAATAATAATAATAATAATAATAATAATAATAATAATAATAATAATAATAATAATAATAATAATAATAATAATAATAATAATAATAATAATAATAATAATAATAATAATAATAATAATAATAATAATAATAATAATAATAATAATAATAATAATAATAATAATAATAATAATAATAATAATAATAATAATAATAATAATAATAATAATAATAATAATAATAATAATAATAATAATAATAATAATAATAATAATAATAATAATAATAATAATAATAATAATAATAATAATAATAATAATATGTATCAATGCTTATTTAAATATTGCGTGTTTAAATCTGAATAGCATGTAAAAAAAGATTATGTAGTTTGAAAAATCTACACTCAATCCTTTTCTGATATGGCCTTTCAAAGATTCTTTTGCTTAATTTCAAGTCTATTAGGGTTTACTTTGACTCTGCCAACCAAGGACGAAAAAAATTAATGCAGAATAGTTTAATGTAAAATAAGTTAACAAGAACCTTACAAAATAGTTAGTGGATGAAAGTAACAGGTAGCTATGAGATGGAACAGTAGCCAATGAGAAGATGCCACGACAGCTAAATAACAGATGTGTCATATTCTCATTGGTCATGTAAGAAATTCCTCTAAACATCCAAACGTACCGTACTGATTGGTATAATCGTATAAGAGCTTTTTGACTTGACTTTGTTGTTTATTCTCAAGAGAGTTTCCTTGTTCATTCCGTTTGGGTTAATCCATCATTACAAACTTTGATCAATTAAAATTGAATTAAATGAATTACTCTGTTTAAAATGAAATTAGATGTTACTCATAAGTAAAATGAAAATCATACCTTCAGATTTCCCATAATGAGACTTTGATGTTGCACAAAATTTAGGATTTCCCATCATGCAGTATGATTTAACAATATATAAAATTAAAAAAATAATATATATGGTTCACGTTGTGTAAAAAGCTATGTTGCACGGATATGAATATGGGTATCGTATCCGATACGATACGGATACGGCGATACGGTAAATCTCAAAAAATCTAGGATACGGATACGGCTATATATTTATTTAATTATTTTTAAATTAAATTTATATAATATAATAATAAAATAAATACCATTTAAATTTTTATACCACAACATAAAACCTGAACAAATACTTAATACATAATATTAATAATGTTCGTATACAAAATGGAGAACCGTTACAGATGAATTTCGTAGCGGTTATTTATAAAGAACTGTTACATAAGAGCTTTAGTATCGGTTCTTAACAAATAACCGATATAAAATACAAATAGCAACGGTTATTTATGGAGAACCGTTACAGATGATTTAGTAGCGGTTATTTATAAAGAACCGTTACAGAAGCCGTTTAGTATCGGTTCTTAACAAATAACCGATATAAAACACAAATAGCAACGGTTATTTATGGAGAACCGTTACAGATGATTTAGTAGCGGTTATTTATAAAGAACCGTTACAGAAGCCGTTTAGTATCGGTTTTTGACAAATAACCGATATAAAATACAAATATCCGCAACGGTTATTTATGGAGAACCATTACAGATGCGACCTTTAGTATCGGTTAATTATAAGGAACCGTTACAGAAAACTTTAGTATCGGTTATTTATAAAGAACCGTTACAGAAGCCAGTTTTTTTTTTCATTTTTTTTCATTTATTTTTGTAAACGGGTTGCAAACGGGGGGAGAAAAAAGAAAAAACAAAACACACTACCTAGGCTTCTGTAACGGTTCTTTATAAATAACCGCTTCTAAATTTTTCTCAAAATATTTTGGGCTAAAAAATGATGGGTTGCCGTTTCCTTAACGTATCCCGGAAGTATCCTAGCGTATCCTGCCGTATCCCTCACGTATCCGGAAAAAATATATATTAAAATAATTGGATACGCCAAGTGGCGTATCCGATACGTATCGGAGCCGTATCGGTGCTGTATCCGTATCGGATACCCGTATCCGTATCGGATACCCGTATCCTTAGGATACTTCTCAGTTTTTGAAGTATCCGCGCAACACAGGTAAAAAGTATATAGAGGACGTTTTTGCGTGTTCTAGCCCGTCCTTCAAATTTTTCATCATACTTTTATATGCTGATGTACTACACAGCTCATCGATTTGTACAAAATTTCTTCAAAATACTTCTCAATTCTCATGCATGCTTTGACTTTTGTGGTTAAAAGCCCAATTATTATTTTCTTTGTATTTCTAAGAATTGACATATATTCCTTAATATGAGACCCTGATAGATTCAAGTATTCAACTACAGTGGAATTTTATTTACATAACAAGTCTTTGATTGTCTATTTGAAAGGTCTTGTCTTGTTTTCATAGAAATAGTATCACAGGTCGTAGTAGTAATTAGACTTAACGTAATTCGGTACTTATTTGATAACTTAGCTTACTGACCGATCCATATAATGCTGATTTGATATCCCATCCAAATTTAGCTCATCGCAAGGATGTGTGAGACATTATTCGAATCATGATAAATTTTTTGTTTTATGAATATTACAACAACATGCTTAGACGGTACGAATTCTTTCTAATATATAAAACTTAGAATTTGAGAGATTGTTGACATGTCTACTTTTTAAAATGACTAAGTATCTTCAATTTGTATCCACATATATTTTTATTTGATATGAGTTTCTAATTTGAACTCAATCATTAAAAAATATTTAAGAAAAAAATTTCTTATAAAATATGTTTTTGAATTAAAATTATGAAAAGATAATATTTTTATTAATTTTCTAAATTTTCTCCCAATTAAAATTTTTTTTTTTATGAAAAATATATTTCAAAAGGTATTTTTATGAAAAAAAAATTCAAAACTTCTTTTATGCAACCTTTTTAAAGAATAGTTTATTGAAAATATTTTTTTGCATAAATAATTTTCTCAAACAAACACACTATTCGATTTTTTTTAAAAATATTTTTTAAATGGTTAAACTATCAAGACTAACGGTGTCAACTTCAATTTAAGTAGGATTCATTGCAATTTAACAATAATGCAGCAGCTTTTTTGCAATTTAAGCATAATATAGGATTTGTTTTTGCAAATTTTTATTTTTTTTAAACTGGGGTTGCCAATAATTATTTGGGAACCAAAATATAGTGGGCCGGCTGGGCAAAGATTTCATGAAAACCATATAAAATTTATATTTAGTAACTAAAATATAAGAAACATAGTAAAACTTGCATATCACAACATAATTTCTTTAAGGATGATTTTATCCATGCAAGAATTAGTAGTATCATATATTGTAAGATATAGAATTATCATAGTGTCCTACAAAATAATATATAAACTATATATTGTAATGGACATTATAAAAATGTAAATGAGCAAATTGGGTCTTATATCATATTTGTTATTATATTTATAAAGAAAATACAATTTTTTATTTCTAATTTGCATCAATTAATTTACATTTTTTTATTATTATGTTACATCATTTTAATAATTTCATCATACAATTTTTTGGAAAAAGAATTTTATAAATATTTTATTTCAAGAAGTACACTCAAAATCAAAGCAACTATAAATTAACTAAGATATATTATTTTGTTGGTATCATAAAGATTGTTTATGTTTATTTAGTAATTAAGTTATGTATTTCTTTTCTAAAGTACTAATATTTTATGAATATATTTTATATGTTGAGTGTAAATTTGAAAATTAACTCAAATTTGGCTTACCCCTTTTCATTGTCAAATTTATCGAGCTTGAAAGAAAAGTGCCATGATTGTTTGATTATAGTTTGATATTAGCATCATAGTATATTATTATTCTTAATTAGGCTAAAATTATATTACAATAAGGGAACTGATACAGCGTGATGGTATTGTAGCGACCCTGTAGCAACTATATATAAAAATGATAAAAACTATATAAACTGAAAACAAATAGTATATAAAAATTCATTTCTTTAAAAACAGTATATACATGAAAAAACAAAAATAGTATACCGTAAAACAATATATACGTGAAAAACGAAAATAGTATATAGAAAACAAAACATAGAAATAGTATATAAATGAAACGGTCGTTACAGGGTCGCTATGGTACCCCCTTCTTGATTTCCACTTTCCCTTATAATAATAGCATAACTATAAGAAAATAATTATGAGGTTATTTATTTTTAATCATTTAATTTTTGGATATTAATTAAACAACATTAATATTTAAAAAATAATTATTTGAGAAAAATAGAAAAAATGGAGCATTTTGATTTTTCCTTGAATTGATGTATTAAAGTTATACAATAGCAAAATTAAGAATTTTTGAAAGGAACAATAATATTTTACTAATTTCTAAGGTTGTATAATACGAACGGGTTTCCTATGTGGCGAGCTGCATATGCAGTCTTCATCCCAGCCTTTCATAAGATACACATGCCCACATATTGAAAGGATAAAAAGAAGGCTGAACGTGAAACTCGCCACAGAGAAAATACACTCATATAATACATTTTTTTTCATATTTTGGAAGGCATAGATGATATTTTCCTTCAATCTTCTTTTAAGTTAATTTTCAAGTATTACAATAAGATAAGGAAGTAGTACCATTAAAGCAAATAAATCAACAAATTACTTCAAATTGAAAGTAAAAATTAGAGAAAAAGAATTTTAAGTTACAATTTTTTCGTATTATAATATTATTGTTCTATTATAATGTCTCCATCTTTAAAGACTGCAACAAAAAGTACACCATTTTGTCCTAAAGTGTTCATTATTTTTTTATATTTGAATATTTGTAATTAGGGAGTTCAAATATATGGTAATTTGAATATTTGGTAGTTTAAATATATTGAATCATTTTCGAAACTAAAAATTTCAAAAACACCGCAACTAAAAAATTAAAAATACAATTACCAGTTTGAGGCCATAAATGAGAGCGAAATGGATTTTTTGATCACTTTTGTAAATGTAAAAACTTTTGTCAATTACATATCAATTTTTTTATGTTGATTCGCATTATTTTTTATATTTATTTATTATTAAATTTTGATCTATAAAGAAAAAAAAATTTAGTTAGCATCTAAAATGAATTAAATAAAAGAAATTCAGATAAAAACCGAACCGCAATGACGTCCTGTCTAGTTATTGTAACAATTCAAAACGACGAATGATTAAATAACTGCAAAAAAAAATAGAGGTTATGCATGCAAACAAAACAGAGGTTAACAAAAGTAGAGAAGATAATTTGTAAAATTGCATATCATTGTTTCCAATATTTTTATATTATTTAGTGAGATGCAAATTTGTCTTACAACTTTCTATATTTTTAATATTTGCATAGAAACCAACGTCAAACTTGGTGCAATATTTTTTGCCCAAATTTGAACTCTAGTACTTTGGACTTTTGTTGTAAGTCAAATCAAGATATACATCAACATTACACGTTTGAACTAATTCCCAGTTTAAACCATCTTCAAAAGTAGGCGCAGCATTATTTTTTTAAAATAAAAATGCTGATATATGATAAGGGCTTTCATTAGTAAAGCAAAACATGACATGCTGTTAGTAAAGTTTCAGTTTCAAAACATCACTCATTTGGTGAAAATATAGGGGCAATGGTAGCTAAAAGCTATGTACTCGCAAGCACGGAATTTGACTGGATTTATTGGGGGTCGAAAAAAATCATTCTTACTGATTAATACTATACAAAAATTTTGGGGTGGTCAAATGCATAAAAATACATATATTTCAATTTTTTTCCCACTAAAGTATTACTGATATATACTATTCTGTAAAAATCTTGAGGGATCATGACCCCCCGTCCCTATTAAGTTCTGTCCCTATATACTCGTACTCAAATTTGAACTCTTTTCAAAAATAGGGGCATGATACCAAGCCAAAACGTTTATCTAACAATTTGAAATCCTTTCAAATTTCAACCATTTGAAAAATTATCGATTTATGAAAATGACAGTGTGGTATGTACATTTCAACCAATTGGGAGCATGATTTGGACAATGTAGTTATCCAGAGTATTATTGTTTGCATATCATCTATATAATTTGCATCTAATTTTTTATTGAAAGGCTTCATTTTAGTATAATATCACTACATGACAAATAATGATTTACATGTGCATGGAACAATTTCTGAAGACAAGAAATCAAAATATGTACAAAAAAAATAAGACTACGTCGGCTTATTGCTGTATACGACACACCAAACACATGCAAATGATGTACTTCTTACGTGTACTAATAATGCAAGAAATAAAGAATCAATATGAGCATCATCATAATTCCTCTATATGACAATTTCTGAACGAATTACATCCGAAATATTTGAAGCAACTTAAAGTCTCAAATTCTTTGTCTCCACCGAAAACGTTTTTAGATTTGAGACAGCTATGTGAATGAATTTAGGTGCATTTAGTGCACGCGTATTTCTTGGATCAAAGTCAAATTCCTTCGATAATATCTCTAAATTGGGTCAAATGGACTGAGATATCTTAATTATGTGGGACTAATTTCTGCAAACAAGCTGGCTAAAAATTGATATCCAAAAGCGAGATGATATTCTGAGAGTGTTGTTATGACAACTAAGAGTATGAAATAAAGATGCTCTCATAATGTATTCTAGCTCTCAGAATAAGAAACACACTCTCAAAATTAAAGTTATGGTAGGTTTGAAAATAAAAGAATTAGGATTTTTATTAGTATTTTAAAAGTTTTTTTAGAAAATGGCTATTTTGAAGTAGTTTTTTTTTTATTTTACAAAAATAAGTGGTTGTTTATGAATACAAAAAAACATATGGAATTTTTAGAAAATCTCTTCAATCTATTTCAAAAATCATATGGTTACACTTGAAACTTTTGCAACATATTTTGAACAATGACCAGTTTCTAAATAAGGTTATTGAAGAAAATTATTCCTCTTATTGTTTTATGGTAGCTTGTTCAAACTTCAAATCATATCCCTTTTTTGGGGGCAATAACAAAATAATGCCTTGTTGTTTTGGCAATAAGCTAAAATTATAATACATTTTTTCAAAAATCATGTTCAAACCGTAAATGAAGCAAGGGGCACTTCTGTTCAGAATGCAACTTGGTTTATTTTATCTCAAAAATATGATATCATTTATTCATTAGCAAATGGTAATAACTAAAAAGGGCTAAAATATGAGATTCGGAATCTTCAAATATCAACTGACTTAATTGATTTCTACCTTGTTACTAAGAAAGGGGGGCATCATCATGCCCCTGTTTTCAAATTCAAAACCAATGTTTATAGACGTGTTATTTATCAAATTATTCGTATCCTATCGACCAATGTATACCAAAAATGTGGAACTCAAGACTTAGATATCAATTTATTATTAAAGGGGCCAATTAGAATAATACCCCTTCAGGACCCTTCCATATCCTCCATTAGGTAGTAATGTGTAATACTGACAAGAGAAAGTTGATTTTTACAAATATACAATTTTTAGCAGACAGGCGAATTAACTGTAGTTTAAGTAATTGAAGTGTGCAAGTAACAGGATGAGCTTATGTGGTCAGCTCCCTACAAATAAACACTTATGTTTGGCGAAACAGAGTTTGTTTAGAAATACAGAATGATGCATATTAGAAGTCACACTGCTTTTTCTAGATTTATTATTAAAGATAAAATCAGATATTAAATAAATTTCAATTGTCAGATCATGTAAATATATATTCTGTTTACATATGCATCTTCACACAGTCAAACGAGAGAACACGAACCAAAATCATACTAATTATAAAGAGCTCAAAACAAAGATGGAATTCAAACAAATTTTAAATATGAGATTTTGGAATGACAAATACATTAATTGATTAAGAAATCACTAAATTAGCATGGTGGTTATGATATCAATCTCATCTATTTATAAATGAATGGTTCGAATCCCGCGACTAGTATGATTTATTTAAAATTTAGTGCATATGAGACCACCTAAAAGAGAACAAACATCATATCACTTGTAGTTCTTTCTCATTAATTGTTTAAGAATCTCTTTTTTTATATTATAACAAATATTTTGTGTTTTAATAGGTGATTTCTTTTTTGGGAAATTCTTCAAAAATCTCCTGACTTTTCTGCTATTTATCAAAAACCCCCTAACTTTCAATATTCTTCAAAAACTCCCTATAAAGTGAATTCAATTTTTTTTAGCCCCCTATGGTGTTAAATTCAACTTTTCCATCCAATTTTGATTTGTAAAAGACTAAAATGCCCCTCATATATTTGTTTTCATGTCATATTTTATTGAATTAAATAAATTAAATTAAATTAATGACTACAATATAGACAAAATCACAATAAATAATAGTGACAAAAATAATATTTTACGTAATATAAAATTATAATTTAAATATAAGATAATAAAAAAAATTGTAATATAACACCATAAAATAAAAACTAACATATCATAAAATAATATCATAAAATTAAAATCGTAAAATATTATATTCAAAAATAATATATTTATTTATTATTTTATTGAATATAATAAAATATGAAAATAAATATATGAGGGGTATTTTAATCTTTTATAAATCAAAATTGGATGGAAAAGTTGAGGTTAACACCATAGGGGCCAAAAATAAATTAAATTCACTTTATAGGGGATTTTTGAAGAACATTGAAAAGTTAGGGGGTTTTTGATAAATAGCAGAAAAATTAGGGGGTTTTTGAAAAATTTCCCTTCTTTTTTACTCTAATTTTGAACTCTTCTAAAAATTGGGGCGAACCAAAAGGGTATAATATCTATCAAACTTTAACCATTTGAAAATGTTTGGAGTTATGAAAAGGACAGTGTGATACTATTCATACAGTATATTATGAAAATTTCAGTCATTTTATGTTGAGATTCAAATCTATCATTATTAATGAGTTAAAAAACTTATTAAATTGTATTAAATGTATTTACTGAAATTCGAAGTTGAACTTGAGACCTTCCCTTAAATTCATTGATTGATGCCCAACTTAAATTGATGCCCAACTGCTCAAGGCACGCTTTGAGAGTATAATTGGGTCCAATTTGCATTGGAAGCATGACTTGATCTTTTTAGTTATCCACAGTACTATTGTTTGCATATCATCTAATATGGTATTGAAAGGCTTAAATTTGAGTATAATATCATTACATGACAAAAAATGATTTACATGTAAATGAAACAATTTCCGAAGAATATGTAAATATAGAGCCTACTCATTTTCATAAAAAAAAGAATATGTAAATACAAAAAAGAAAGACTACCTTGGTTTATTGCTGTATACACACCGAACACATGCAGATGATATTCTTTTGGGGTTTAGCAATAATGCAAGAAATAAAGAATCACTATGAGCAATTGAGCATCGTCATAATTCATATATGGCATGAACGAATTATATCCGAAATACTTGAGTCTCAGTTTCTGTCTCGACCGAAAACGTTCTTTGACTTGAGACACCTATGTGAATTAAATATATGATGCATTTAGTTCACACGTATTTCATGGATCCAAGTCCAAATTCCTTTTGATACGTACTTAAATATCTTTAACTTAATTAGTCAAAAGAACTAAGATACCAATGGTCTTGCCACTTGTCGTCACATGGAAGGTCCTCAGTTTCGAAACCTGGGTCCTTACCCTTCAAAAAATATTGTGTGGCAATTTGGACAAAAACCCTAGTTGAAAATTTGTAGTATTTCATGGATCCAAGTCCAAATTCTTTTTGATATGTACTTAAATATCTCAAACTTAATTAGTCAAATGAACTAAGATATATTGTGTGGGACCAATTTGGACAAGACAAAAACCCTAGTTGAAAATTTGTAGCCAAAATTGATCGATATTAAATGATAAAATAGAGAAATTGTTCAAGAAACATCTATAGTTTCTCAAACTTACAGAAGACCCACAAACTTTTTGAATATTGAAAAAAGATGTTATTTTTAACTTTTCATATCCCTCAAACTTCTGAAGTAAAAAAAAATCACTTAACTTTAAGTTTTTATTTTCAAAAATCTCATAAACACATATTTTAAAAAAATTCTCATAAATAGATAAATAATATATAACACATTTTGAAAAATTATTCAAAATAAATTAAGATGTGTATCGATTATTTCTCTTTTATTTCGAAATGAATGACAAGATAAAGCATTAAGTTAGTGGGATTTTGAAAATAGAAGGTTAACATTAGAGGTTTTCAGGGTTATTTTAGAAAATGAAAAGTTAAAAATAGTCTTTTTTTTAATATTTTACAAAATAGGGAGGTTTTTCGTTTTCATTTTCCATAATACGAGAAAACATGAATAGTTTCTGGAAAAAAAAATCCCTGAAATTTATTGCAAAAATCACTTGGACCATTCTGCACCTTTTAGGACATATCTGGAACAATGGCCATTTTTCTGATCCACCAGTTTCTAAATAAGGTTATTCGAGAAAATGATTCCTATTATTATTCTATGGTGCCATCTGCCTTCAAATCATATCCGTTTTTGGGGGGGCAATAAGGGGGTTTTCCATAACCACTATTATCATTTTTTTCATACTATGCAACAGAATTGCCCCCACTTCACTCGAGCCACTTTTCATTTTTATTCATTGCTTTCAAATTTATAATGCCCTGTTGTGCTGGCAAGAAATTAAATTGACCATGTTCAAACAGTAAATGAAGCAAGCGGCACATGACATAACACGTTCTTTTTCTCTCTCTCTCTCTCTCTCTCTCTCTCTATATATATATATATATATATATACACTATTTTTAATATTATATAGATAGATTATTATATAAATAGATAGACAGATTGATAGAGAATGAGTTTATGTTTATCAATATATTTGAAGTGTATAAAAAATTGATGAATCACACTTGCATACCTTGGATACTTCGTTCAATTAATCATGGTATTCTAGCGGTACAAACATAACTTTTTTAGACTGAAGACTGAAGTAGGTGGTACCCTAGTATATAATTTTATTTTTATATTCAGTATATAATTTGTTGATAATTTTTTTTAAAGATGTTTTATGTGTAGAAGTAAAATATTTTTAAAAGTTAATCATGCTTCATTTACAATTCTAAGGTGTTTCGCTTATCATTAAAAAAGAAAATGAGACCTATGTAGTCGGCCTTAAAAATTCTTATATAAAATATGCAAGTTGTTCTTATCTGTCTAATATGCAACTTAATTTATTTTGTGGAGATGCTAAAGATCATCTCAAGAAACTGAAAATCATTTCTTTAATAATAAATGGTAATTAATTAAAAAGGCTTAAATTATTAGATTCGATATCGTGAATAAATTATCAAGTTATTCATATATATGACATTGACAAAAGAAAGTCGATTTTTATATATTTTTCTAATTACCAAAGTATAATGGCTTTTAGCTTATATTATTGATGAAAGGATGGAAAATTAATAAATTTAATTTGTTTTGTATTTATATGGAGCTGCTACTCTCTCCAGAACAAGAAAGCATGCCTTTTTAATTAACAAGTGCTAATTAAAAAGGAATAACAAATTATTTGTTGACTTGATTCTGCAAAGCCAATAACACAAAAACAAATATTAAAATATACTATATATAAATTAATTCCAACCCCTTATTTTTTATCTACTTTTGAGCCTCCTCAAAAGACCACATCATCATTTTTATCTCGATCGTTCGATCAATTTTTTTTTGTCGAATCTTAGCCATTCATTTTCTCAAATTTGTTGTTATTTTATAACAACATTTATATAGTTATTAAAACATAAGCATATGATTGGTTGAATTGGTGTTTTGTGTTCCATACCCGATTTAGTGAGAACCGTTGTGAGTTTATTTGTGACCATCAGATCTTAATCAGATGGTTTCAATGAATCATGGTGCAAAGTTATGTTCAATTATTAATACCAATAGTTAATGACAAGTTCATTCATTAAAATATGAATAATTTTTCTTTTCTTCCTTAAAAAATTGTAATTCTTAATGAAATATTTTATTTATAATGTTAAAATTATCAAATATAAATTTGTTGAAATTTTCTCTTTATTTTAAGTTCCATATTGTTATGATTCCAATTTTTTTCTTGCCAAAATATATTAATATAAACTATATAAAAGAAGATGCACAAAAATGATATGCTCATTAACTTATACCTTATATCTTATTTTTCATCTCTCTTTGAGCATTCTCAAGAGATCTATTATCAATTTTATCTCGGCCGCTGAATCAATTTTTTTTTTAAATCTTAGCTTTTCATTTAAATTATTATCACATGTACCAATAGTTAATGAAAAGTTTACTCATTAAATTATAAATAATTTTTATTTTCTTCTTTAAAAAATTATAATTCTTAATGAAAGATTTTATTTCTCATATTAAAATCATCACATATAAATTTGTTGGAATTTTCTCTTTATTTGAGTTCCATATTGTTATAGTTCCAATTTTACTTTTTCTTGATAAAATATGTGAATATAGACTATATAAAAGAACATGTAATAAAAATGATAAGCTCATTTATAGAAATGATAAGCTCATTTACTCTAATCATTTTCTTTTATCCTTTTTTGAAAATTCTTAAGAGAACTATTTCTCAGCCGTCAAATAAAAAAATTCAAATCTTAGCTTTTAATTTAAATTATTATCATAATATCACATGATTAGTTAATGTTCAGTGTTATATCTCTATTATGTGAAAACTATCATCTCAAACAAAATTTCAGAATATAAAATTATATTATATTACTTAATGTATTATTGGTTTCATAATAACATACGTGTAATCCATACAACTGTAGCATCTAAAAAAAAAAAAAAATAACGGTGACAAATTTTTGAAGAAAATTAGTAATGTTATATTTTTCTACATAGTATATATATTTTTTCCATATATATATATATTAATTATAATAATAATTATTTTTTTTAAGTTAGTCATATCTTGTATTTTATTTTTTTCGATCTCATTCATTTAAGCCTCGATTAATACTTAATTTCTTTTTCTAATATAATATGTCAAGACATAATGATAGAAGAAACTTAAAAACAACAATTTTGAATTCTCATTTATTATTTATGTACTATGAATTCACAAACTTTAATTTTAAATTTACATAATTGCAAGTTATACAATATTAGATTGAAATAGTCACCGCGAAACACAAGCATTATCCTAGTTATATATTTAATATAAACCAGCTCCACGTATTCCCACTGCTGTAGAGAACTAAATTCTTATGCGTATATGATTTAATCATAGAGTGTGTATAGATATAAATAAATATATAATACTGCTAATTTCTGTCAAAAAAATAAATAAATATATAATACTGAAAGTACTGTAAATGAACGCAAAAAAATATTAGAATATATAATTATATATCAGTGAAAATCGTGAGTACTTTCCAAGGTTTGTTCCAGCGTTGATAGAGAAATAATATTGCAAATAGTTGAAAAACTGCTGTCAAATTATTTAAGAATACCATGAGAAAAAAAAATCTAAAGATAGTTTGTAATATGTATAGTATAAGGATTTTGTGTTGTGAGTTGTAAAAAGGATTCAATTTTAATTTAAAAAAAAAAATTCCATTTCCTTAAAGCAATTATATTTGTTTCAGTATAAAACAGATATAGAAAAATTACTAGGACAAGCAATTTATTTATAGCAGAAACATGAACACCTGCACCCTATTTAAGAGTTGTTATTTGATAAAATCATTATGTCATTTCTAAGAGATGCCAGCTAATAGACTAATGTATCATTTACAAGAAATGTCATTTAATAGATAAATTTAGGACAAGTATCTATTTATAATATAAAGTGAATCAGGACATCATTTCTAGCCAGGAGATGCCATTCAATGGACTCATAGCATCATTTCTAAAAGATACAATGTAATAGTATTATTGCATCATTTCCAGGGAATAATCATTTAATAAAATCGTTGCATCATTTCTACATGATTAAGGATAATCACATTCTTTTAATGGCTAAATCACAATATAATATATATATATATATATATATATATATATATATATATATATATATATATAATTTAGTTTCTATGGCATATATTGAAAAAAATTAATTTTAAAAAAATAAGAGAAAAAAAAATATATTAGAAGAAAACCGTGTAAAGTGATAGACACTAAATATAGAAAAAGCGTCAAGAGAGATGGAAAATGTATTTGATTTTGTTGAAATTGTTGGCTCTGTTGTTGGAGCACCGTATCATCGCTCAATTTAGAAAATCTTTAGTCAACCGTTTGTGATACATGTTTGTCTGTTTACATTCTATATATACGGCCTCTAATATAAGCGTTTTTGAACTTATATCCTCTCTCTCTCTACTCCCTTCTCCTCTCTCTCCCTCTCTATTTCTCTCTCGCTCGAAAATGGGGACTCAAGGGCAAGAAGATTATAAGGTGCACAAAATTTCCTTTTTCTTCTCGTGTCTTATTCTTTTTTATGTTTTTCATTATAATGAAAATGGTTAGTTAATATATTTGTCTTGTAAGTTTCTCTGTAGTTCAAAGTTTAGGTCTTAATGATATTTTCTATGTTAATTTATTTATGAAAAATGATGAAGATGTTGCATTCAGATTTCACAATCTTGCACAGTAATATTTCAAAAAAAGCTAAATCAACATTTTTGTAAACTTGATTTTCTTGACTGAGAAATGGGTGGCTATTTATGATCTATAAGACTATAATTTCAAATAATGCACTTTTTATGAAGCTTTTTATTTGAGATTCATGAAAGGGAAATGGACGTCTCTAGTCAAATAAAAATTGGAGATGATTCTGGCGTTTTTTTACTCCAGCACAATTAAGGAATTTTTTTTTAATATTTATGTCAAAATCATGGTCTGTTTTCTAAATAGATATTTCTAGCTAGCGGCCTAAAAATAAGACACCGATTTAATTCTGAAATTAAAATAAAAAGAATTATATTATTTATTTTCATTTTTAAGGTTGATTTTGAATTCAATTTCCGGAGTTTTATTTATTTCTGAACATCTTTTGAGTAAGAATCGTCAGTGATAACATGTGGAATATATGTTAATAAAAATAAGAAGATGACGATGTTATGTGCCAAAAAAATTTAGCGCCTTAGATAGTTTTTTTTCTTTTTCATTTTTTAAGTATAGACTGTTGTGTAGATATTATTTTGATAAAAATTGTGAAATAATATGTATACATCATTAAAATATATCGATTTTTTAATTATATGTTGTTTTCTATGCGTATATATTATTTTAAGCAAAAAAATATATATAAGTACCTGATATTTTTTTTACCATTCATTGAAATCCGAGTTTTGTGGTACTGTCCGGTGCCGTAGAGTACTTGGTTTAGATGTTGATGCTTTGGTTAATTTATGTGGCACAGTTAATTATGCACCCTACAAAATTGTACAGCATCATGAAATCTCAAAATATCATGTGTAACAAAATGAAGAAATGTGATCTGTGCATGAAAAAGTAAAAATTGATACTGTAGGATTTTTTTTTTTAGAAAATATGGAGATTGTATTTTCATGGTTTACAAAGGATTCATATGAAGTTATGCCTTCATATTTAATTTACCACGGATAACTTGCTCATAATTTCACGTGCTCAGTCAACATGGCATAGTTGTAGATATTGATTTGTAGAAAAAATTCTTATATACCCTTGAGAACATAATAATTTTTTCCCATGCAGAATGTATTTTTATATCCATTATACATTTTGAGGATATGATATAAGTATTAAGTTAATACACAAACTAATATTATTAAATTGTTCAGTAGATATATTGTTATATAACCCCCCGGCCTCAACAGATATATTGTTCAAAATATATATTTGTATATGACAACAAATATTCGTTATTCCATAAATATATTGTTATATGACCCTTAACAGATAATTGTTCTTCAATAAATATATTGTTATATTATATATGTATGACCCACAAGTAGATATATTGTTCAGTAGATATATTGTTCAAAATATATATTTGTATATGACAACAAATATTCGTTATTCCATAAATATATCGTTATATGACCCTTAACAGATAATTGTTCTTCAATAAATATATTGTTATATTATATATGTATGACCCACAAGCTCTGTTGTGCGGACACTTCTAAAACCCGGCCGTGTCCGTGTCGGACACCGTGTCGGATACGACGCTCCTCGGACACGTGTCGGACACACCACGTGGCGTGTCAAATATTTTATTATTAAAAATCGTCAGGACACTTCTCAGGACACTTCTCGAACACTTCTCGGAACACTTCTCAGACAAGTGCATTGAGTTTGTTAGCGCAATTATTGCACTATTTCATCATACTCGTATTTTAAAGACTAGTTCATCTCATATTTCTATTCCAGTAATTGTGGGACTACACATTTAAAGTGAATTTTGATTATTTAGTTTCAAGTTTCCATACATAAATATGTAAAACGTCAAATATCTTGTATGCACGTATAAAAATGCAACTTCAAATGTTATATATATTGTAACAATTATAAAATATTATGTATAACTTTCTAATTATATGATAAAAATATTATGTATAATTCTTTAAAATAAAATAAAATTGACATAAATAATATATACAATAATTAAATTATATATTTTATTCATAAAAATAATATAATAATATATATATTTAACGTGTCGTGTCCTGATGAATTTTGAGATTCGCCGTGTCGCCGTGTCCGTGTCGTATCGGACACGACACCCATGTCCGTGTCCGTGCAACATAGCCCACAAGTATTGTTAAATATAAAATTATTATTTTTTAACAAGATCCCTATAAAATAATTCAAATTTAAATTGTAATAACAGGTGAAGTCAGAGCAGGATATAGCAGCAGACAAATGGCTTCCTATCGCATCTGACCGTAACGCGAAATGGTGGTATTCGGCATTTCACAACGTGACGGCCATGGTCGGCGCAGGAGTCCTCAGCTTGCCGTACGCCATGTCAGAACTCGGATGGTACGATATATTCAACTAATTAGAACAAAATAATAATCTTATTTTATTTTTTTCTTTTGTAAAATTAAGATGAGAAAACATCTATTTTTTTCATTTCACAGGGGTCCAGGTGTAGTAATCCTTATCTTATCATGGATAATCACTTTCTACACCCTTTGGCAAATGGTTGAGATGCACGAAATGGTGCCGGGCAAGCGGTTTGACCGTTACCATGAGTTGGGTCAGCATGCGTTCGGTGAAAAATTAGGGTTGTGGATTGTCGTGCCACAACAACTGATCGTTGAAGTCGGTGTGGACATTGTTTACATGGTCACCGGCGGAAAATCTTTGAAGAAATTCCACGATACTGTTTGTCCGGATTGTAAATCGATCAAGACCACATACTTCATCATGATTTTCGCATCGGTGCATTTCGTCCTGGCTCAGCTGCCGAACTTTAACTCCATTTCTGGCATATCATTGGCTGCTGCTGTCATGTCACTAAGGTTTGATTAACTGATCTCTCATTATTCTCTTTCATCATCATACTAAGAAGAAATATAAACATGCCTAATTTTAGTTCGTAAAAACATGAAACATCGAATCAAACTTAAAAAGTGGTGTATTGCAATATAAGTTATATAACTGTGCTGCAGTTTCCAAAATCGGTTGGATTCCAATCCAGTTCCAATCAATCTGATTAATACTTGATTCACACGATTATGTAAAATCGAATGTTTTATACAAATTGATCTGGTTTTGTATCTTATTTGGTTGATTTCTTGACCCTAGCTTTCAGGAACCGAATCTTATTCTGACTTTTGGAACCATAAATATAAGTACATATCATAAATCATATGACCCTCTATATATATAAGACTCATAACTAACACATATATATTTTTTAATTACTTTAGCTACTCAACCATTGCATGGGTAGCCTCAGTGGACAAGGGCAAACAGCCGAACGTGTCGTACGACTATCGTGCCACCACAAAAGCTGGAAAAATCTTTGACTTCTTCAGCGCGTTGGGTGATGTGGCGTTTGCTTACGCGGGCCACAACGTGGTACTTGAGATCCAGGCGACAATTCCTTCGACTCCTGAAAAACCGTCGAAAAAACCAATGTGGCGTGGCGTTATTGTCGCTTACATTATTGTGGCGCTGTGTTATTTCCCGGTGGCTCTTATTGGATATTGGATTTTTGGAAATAGTGTTAAAGATAATATTTTGATCAGCTTGGAGAAGCCGAGGTGGCTCATCGCCACGGCTAACATGTTTGTGGTTATTCATGTTATTGGAAGCTATCAGGTAATTTTTTTTCTCTTTTTTTCAACCAAATTTTATATAATAACTACAAAAGAGATAGTTCAATGCAGATTGACTTACGCGGTATCTGTCTTCAAATTTGTTGCTTTTGAGATTATCAGAGCTATTACATTCTTAACAGAAATTATTATATATATAATTGAGACACATTAGCCTTTCTTTTATGACACTAGTTTGAAGTAGTTTATTTTTAATGTAATATATATTTAGATTTATGCGATGCCGGTCTTCGACATGATTGAGACAGTTCTCGTGAAGAAACTACATTTTAAGCCTAGTTTTGTTCTTCGTTTAGTCGCTCGAAGCTTATATGTTGGTAAGTCACATACTCAATTTTTCTTTTGGGGAAATATTTCTAGAATTATACAGTTGGGAGATTAAAATGACTTAATTTTACTGATTTTTTAGCGTTTACGATGTTTGTTGGAATATCCATCCCATTCTTCGGTGGATTACTCGGATTTTTCGGAGGCTTCGCATTTGCTCCAACCACCTACTTTGTAAGTCAATAATATCTTTCTTTGAAAAAACAAAAATACTTTGTTTAAAATGATATAATCAGCCAAATTGTTTTGAAAGCACAATAAGCTATAGGTCATTGGTTCAAAGCTCATTAACATCAAATAATGAATCTAGGATAAAAGAACCTTCTCCATTCAATAAAAAAAAGATATATCAACTTCAATTTGATTATTGTTTAATTGTCCCTTTTATTGTAGCTTCCATGCATTATGTGGCTGGCCATCTACAAGCCTAAACGATTCAGTCTCTCTTGGTTCACCAATTGGGTAAATTTTACTCCACAGTAAATATTTATCACCATATATATACACTTATTTTATTAATATAATAATATCTATCTTATTTTCTGTTTTTTTCAGATATGTATCATTCTTGGAGTAATTCTGATGATTCTGGCACCCATTGGAGCATTGCGACAGATTATTTTAACAGCGAAGACATATACATTTTTCTCATAAGCTGCAATTTCCTAACAGATCGATCTTTTGGTTTAAAATGGTAGTTGAGAAATGATATCGACAGAAAAATATTTTATTGTGCACTGTAAATTAACATTCAAAATGATAAGTATACTTAAAATACATGCCAATAAAAAATATCATGTCAATATCATGACTCATCTGATCTTGTCTTACATGAGTTTACAAAAAGAGTGGTTGTTAATGTAATGTATGTCCATGTATGAATTCCAATTCCGTGTGATATGTTTCATTTGTTCTGTAAAGATATTTGCTTAAAGAGTGAAGAAATTATGCTATCAATTTTGTTTTCTTTATTTGTAGTAGTATTGCCTCATGTTGTGAAATACGCAAGAAATCATATAAATTAAGTTTCAGTATTTTATACAGATTATTTTTCGATGGAATTTATACAGATTATAGTAGCAATATTATTTTTTGGGAAAAACGCATCATGAGCCTCTGTATTTAGGTTACAACTTATTTGCTGAACTATTGACATTTAAATCTCTGATATATACTTCTCCTTTTCAATGATCTTAAACTAAACAAAGAATTTTCAAATCAGGATAGAAACTCAATTAAGAAATTTATAAACCTAACAAGTAACAAACTAAGAATAATAAAAGAAAATGTGAGTAACCCCACCCTAATTTCTATAAACATATACAGTAAAATGAGAAAGAAGTATCGGGAAAAAGCGATAAATTCAGAAATTAAACATTTAAAACAAAAAATCACTACAGAAACTAAAATTACAGCACCATATTTTTTTCAATATCATCCACTAAGCAGAACAAAAAGAATCCAAATCGGTCCATTTCGTTCCAATTTCCACCGTGCATTTCTACAATTTTCACAAAAAAAAAAAAATACCACAACTAAACCTTAATTAATTAGCCTCAAACCTAACAACCAAGGCCTCATTAAATCCCCCTCCCTTTTTCCATTTACACCAAAAGATATTAATCAATTTATCCATCGGTCGATTCACATTTCCTTTCGGATAATAACAAACATATCCCCCATGTACAAACCAACCAAGTTAACAGACTCGCCTAATCAGGTTTTAACTCACGAATAACAATATCATATCGATATAACAAACAACCTAAAGAGCCTTAGTCTATTTCTCCCTCTTCGACCTCGTCTACCTTCATGTTGCTAATAATGTTATTAATATCGTTATTAATATTATTTTGGGGGGATTCTTCTTCTTCTTCTTCATCTTCTTCTTCTTCTTCTTCTTCTTCTTCTTCGTCTTCTTTCATGAAAAGGCCGAGCTGCTCTAACGGGTTTGAACCCGGTTTGAAACCCGACCCGATTATTTCCTCGTCACCTTTCATGAATAGATTCCCCTCGTTTATCTCTACCGTTTGCTCCATCTTAAAATAAACAAAAAGAATATATAAAACCAATACTATTATTATTAGATAAATGCACGGTTAGTCCTTGTACCTTAATTGGATTGCCACTTAGTCCTTGGACTACCTGATTTAAGCTATTTGGTCCCTGTACTTTGTACAATTATTCACAAGTAGTCCCTGACTCAGGAACTAATCATGTGTATTTGCATAAACTACAAGGACCAAAAATTTTAAATCAATAGTACATGGATTAAATTATTATTATTATTATTACATACTCATGTGAGAGTAGTAGTTTTAGTTAATCAAATTGGTATATACATATATATATTCACTTTTAAAAATGACTGTTGATCCATACACACAGTGAGTCAACCACCCTAACACAACATTAGATTTTCAAAGAGAAAACTACTAAAGACCAGACCAGAGCAGACCAGAGCAGACCAGGTCTTTCTTCTCTCTTCCAGGGGCCCGTACGCAAATATCCAAAACACAGGGGCGTTTATGCAAAAAGCAGGGGTAAATGTACCTGTTGCAAGGCTTGGCGAGCGGCTTCTCTCTCTTGGGCTCTTTTGCGCATGGCTTCTTCTGCCTCTGCTTGTTTTTTCGCTGCTTCTGCTGCTTTCGCTTCTGCCTCCAGCCGCACTTTTGCTGTCAGACCCCCCAATTTATTTTATTTCAATTATTCAGCATTTTTTCATATAATACAAGATGAATGAATGATAACAATAAAGGATGTAATATTAACATAAGCTTTCAGTTTTGGAAGAGTACCTTCTCTTTTCAACCTCTCAAGCTCCTCTTTTTCTCGCCTGAGTTTTTCAGGATCCTTCTTTGCGCCCTAAATTCATTTAATATCCATTCAAATTATTAGCAATAGAAAAACAAATTATTAGGCGGATTATTACTTGGTCTTTCAATTGTTGCCTATTTTTTACAGTAATCGTCAATTTGTTGTGCCAAGTTTTGTTACAGTATAGTTTTATCTAATACTTGCATGGTACTTGGATTGAACGCAAATTTACCCTTCCAAAAACACAAAATATCAAATATACCCTTTCAAAAACTTCAAGTATCAAATATCAAATTTGCCACTCCAAAACTAAATAAATCAAATTCAACCAACTATGTTAAAAAAATTTACACCAAACTGATCCAAATCAGACAAATTTAACTTTTGGAAAGTTAAATCTGGTAATTTGCATGTGATATTTTGACATTTTGGAAGGGTAGATATGAAAAATTACCCAAAAAAGAAAAAATAAAATAAAGAAAAACCTGATCAAGAGTTTTCTCACGAGCTTTCAAAATCGTATCGGCAAAACGGCCCTTCAATAGTGCCGCTCTGTACTGCTTATCCCCTATATAACATATTATATCACATATAACTTACTACTTTATTGATTGATAGGTCTTCAATATTTCATTTCATTATTTCTTACCGTCTAATTGTGCTTCTGACTCTGTTTCTGGTTGTTTCGACTCTATAGAAGATTCTGTTCAATTCGAAACGAAAAAATATTTAGAGAATTTAATAATAACTATTTCCTTTTTTTGGGGTAATAGTGAGTTCATTCATTATCTTTATTTAATATCAAACAAATATTTCTATTTAGTTTCAATAAATTACTTTTTTCTCGCTCCGAGGAGGCTGTATCCTGCAAAGTCAAATACAATAAAAGATTATCAAAATGTTCTCACAAGTAATACGTACTAAACGAAATCGTTAAATTCGCACATTATAGTAGCAATAAAATAAATAAAATTAGAAATAAAATAAATAAATAAATAAATAAACAAAACCTTATTTCCATTCAAGGGAGGAGAGGAAGCTTTCGCATCCGAACCGCTTCCAGAAGAACTACTCGAATCTGAATCTTCAATTCAAAAACATTACTCAAAATAAAAACAAAAAATACGAATTATAAAATATCAAAGAAATAAATAAAAAAATGAAAAATATATTTATTAAATTACCATGAGAAGTAGAGGCAGAGCTGCCGCTGGATGAGCTGGAAGTCTCGCACTTTGTTTCTTTTTCAATCACAACTGGAGAGGATCTTCTCACTGGAGGGTCCATTCCTACTATATCCACCTCTTCTACTAACTCTTGCCCTATTAAAATATTATAAAATATTAATATAATGAAATAAATGAAATGATGATTTAAGAGAGAGAGAGAGAGAGAGAGAGAGAAAGAGAGAGAGAGACCTTTGGCTTCATGCATCGATGAATTGCTTAGCCCAGATTCGTTCAAATTCTGACAAGCAAAACATTAACATAAATACGTCAAATTTTAAACCTAAAAAACCAAAAAATAATAACAAATTAAATAAAGATATAAAATTAACCACCTCATATTGGTCATTTTTGGCTTGATCTTGCTGAGTCTGTTTCTCTTTCTCTCTCATGAACTCGTCCAAAAGCCCTTCGAGCTCAAACAGAGTGTCATCGCTCAACGAATCGATATCAATCTCAATTTCATCATCCCCATTTTGCCCCTCACTCGAAATATTCCTCTTCAAAAACTCAATTATATACTCAGGCAGCTCAGCAACAATACTCTCAAGTCTCCTACTCAGCCCTATTTTCTGCTCATCACTCATCCTCCTTTTATTACTCAAATTCACATTTACTAACTCAACCTTTTCTCTCTCCTGTTCTTTCTCTCTCTCTGGCTCTCTTTCTCTCTCTACCCTTCTCTCGATCGCCACCTCAGCTTTCCTCTTCTTCGGTAAAACCCCGGTTTTATTACCCCCTGTTTTAGCGCTTTTAGGGGTTTTATGACTGTTTTTACTAACAATATCTTGAGTTGGTTGAACAACTGGACGGTCAAGTCCGATTTTCTTCTCAATGGGTTTCCATCTCGCTTCAAAAAACTTAGCCATGACATCAGCCATTGTATGAACATCATTTCCTTTAGGGTTATAAGTCATCGCGTTCTGAAAAGTCAACCGCACGTCAGAGACGAACCCTAACGGGTCGTGATACTGACCCATTTTGAGCTTGTTTTTTACCGTTCCTAAATCCATCGGGGTTTTTATTACGGTGAAATAATCGGGTATGTTTAGCTTGATTACGTCAACTGGCGTGTTGAATACCCACGAGTATTGATGAGTCATCAATCTTTTTAGTAATTGCTCGCATTGTTTCATGAGCATTAAATGGTTGCTGTTGGTGCTGATTTGGGGTTTTGGTACTGGAACTGGTATTTGAGCTGGCGCGGATTTTAAAGATTTAGGTGGATTTGGATTTGGTCGGTCTAATTTTGGGGTTTTATGTGCGGAGTTTTGCGTAACGGGTCGGGTTTGGACCCGTTTCTGGACGCTTCTGACCCGTTCGAGCTCGCCTCTTAGTCGGGTTTGAAGGTCATTTCGTTCGGAGAGAGAGAGTTTGGAGAGAGAGAAGAATTGAAGAGGGACGTTGAACCCCTTGGATTTTTCAGGGTTTAAGGAAGCGAATTTAGGGTTAGGGTTTGGCACGCAGGAATCTTCTGAGTCGATGTGAGCTGGACTCGCGAAGACTTCTGATTCGCCGACTGTTTCTACTGCGTGTCGGTAATCTGGTACGAAACCGATTGGTCGGCCTTTTGAGAGCTTTTGAGATTTGCCCATCATTTAATTTGAGTTTATGTTTTTAATTGTTGTAATGGATGTGTGATTTGGAGCTTTGCCACCAAATATGTGGTGAAAAGTGCTGCTCTTTCACTGCGAATCTAAAGAAATGTGTTTTATTGATTGGTTTTTTTTTCAATGCGGCTCAAATTGAGTTCTTTTTTCCTACAATTCTGACCCACAATTTTAAATTCGAGTTGCTTATCCGATTGAAATTCGGAAATTTAATCAAAAAACAGTAAAAAGGTCGTTAATTGAATTCCTAGACTAGAATTTTATCTCTTGGATCAAAAAGGCAGGTTCGTTCAATGTTTTCCCCTTTCGTACCTTTTCTCCTTTCTCAGCGACTGAAATTCCGAATTACAGATTCGCTTACCCAAATCCAATGCGGAGCCCGAATTCAATCTCACCACGCTCGGAGCAAAACCCTAAGAATCCGAACACCAAACCCAACACAAAATCGCCCGAAATCCGATTCAAATCACCTCAATTTCATCAAATCACAAAGCCCCATTATCAAAACCTCCTCAACCCGGGAATTGCGACTGAGATTGAACAACAGCGACAAACGATTCGGAAAAAAAAATGCGAAGAAACGAAACCTGACTGAATCCTTCTGATCTAGTAGAACCAACCAATCCCTTTTCTTCCTTTCTCTTCGCAGTACAAACCCTAATTTTCCTTTTCTTCTTCTCTCTCTCTCTCTCTCTACGCGCCCAGAAAGGAGAGAGAAATGTTAGCAAAACAATAAAAATAGGAAAAACGAAATAAAAAACGAGAAAGCCGTGATTAATTACGGGCTTAATATATATTAAATATATGTATACATATATATATATTATATATATATATATATATATTCCTATAGTTCTCTCAAGTCAACCAACACTCTATTGGAGATAATCTCCTCTTTAAAAAACTCCCACGTCACTCACTTAAAAAACTGAACGGTCCGGATCTGAACTTTATAATATCACTGGTAATATGCAGTTGATATAAACTGGAGAGAGTTATATGCTGCATATTATTGGTTGGTCCATGTTTGTGGGACCCACTGTCAGTGTGAGAGTTTCGGTGTGTTTTTGTGAACCGGGCGTAGGGATGGGTTTGTAATGTTCCGCCGACCTACCGTCGGAGCTGTGTATTGAGGAGATTAAGTGTGGATGACAACTGGGTCCCACTTTCTGACGAGAATGATTTGATCTCTAAGTAGTTGTTTCATGTGTATTACGTGAGATTTGAGTGGGCTCATTATTTTTGGACTGTTGAGATTTTAGAGTTTAATTCGGGCAGGTGAGATGATAATGATGTTAATTGGTAAGTGATTAAATGAGTGTGCTTTGTTCATGAGCTAATAAATTCCTGTTGTGGGGCAGTAATGACTGAATTAAATAGTTGAATATAGTAAAATAAAATGATAATCCAAATTGTTATGGCAATAATTGCTATTTCTGTTGGTTTTAGAAGACATCTACTGACTTGGTTTTAGCACCCCCTAGATTTTTCATGTCAGTTTATATATAAAAATTCAACTAATAGCCGTCTTATTCAACAAAGAGAAATATTTATGCTAAAGTTGCAACAATAGATTGTTGATATTGACAAGAAAATCATGAATTCCTCTAAAACTTCAGAAATTAATTAATCCCCTCAATTAATCCAGAAAAAACATCAGACATTGTTATTCAATAGATTCTGTTAACAGTATCTATTTTTTTTTTTTTTTTTTTAATAATAAAGGGGGGATTTTTGCAATTTCTAGAGGATTTTATTGTAAGTTTGCCAAAGGGAAGGGAGCCTGCTTTGGAGGACCAACTACCAATTTTGAAACAGAATATTGAATTCCAAGTATAATACATAATTTTATGTATTAAACATCATAAATAAAAAAAATTTCCTCACCCATGAGAGAGACTGTTTCTTCTTAACACAAGGAAATGACACAGAGATCGCAATTTCATAAAAAACCATACTGAGATCGGTTCACAAGTAACTTTGAACACCATAACTAATACTAAATAAATTAGCTTTTTTTTTTTTTTAAATAATAATAATAATTTAGCATTACTCTATAGGCTTATGCAATAATACTTAGATGAGAATAATTTTGACTAAAAACATAATTTATATATATATTGAACAACATAAAACATGTATGTTGTTTCTACAGAATATAATCTCGTAATAAATTTTGACGGCTGAATTTTGAGTTTTTGAGTTTTTTTTTTTTTTTTGACAATCACAAGTATAATACATAAAATCTACATATCATATAAGATTTAAACATATTATGAAGAGTTAAATCTAATAAAATACATCAAATATTTTGTAGACATGATATTATTCAATTATGATTTAGCAAGAGATATATCCAACTTACAACTAGACAAAAAAAAACTTAGAATATATAGTTTTGGAAATAAATTTTTCCATAATATTTTTTCACTACTATTCATTGCATAGAAATAAAATGAATGCATTTTAGAGTATCTATCATAAGTAATATTTCATTTTAGTGGAAAAACGGACAACTACTAAGTTTGAACTGAGAGAAAGAAAGATGAAGAGACTGAAAAAGAGAGAAGAAATTGATTTGGGCGATTTTTCAACGGTGTGTATTTGATTACTATAATTTTTTTGCTTCAGTCAAAATTTTTGGCTACTATTTTCTCCATTTCTTTCATTTTTTGGCAGCGGTCATTAAAAATAATAATTGATTATAATAATTGGTTTTTTTTTAGCAAATTCCTTCCTCTTGTCCTCATCTGAAAGATAAAACTTCCTCAATTTCACATCTATTGCGTGAAAACTTCTCTTTCTATGTTTTGTTATCCACGTGCTATCAGATATAATGGATTAGAGTTTAATATCATGAAAGTGAATTTTCTTAGTCATTAACTTTTTTTTTTTTTGAAATTGAAACCGAAAAAATTGCTCAAGACTTTCATTAAAAAAATAAAGAGTTGCTACAAATAGGAGATTACAAACAATATATTTTAAGAAGAATTTAATTCCTACTCTTAAGCCTCACTATCAAATAAAAAAAAATCAAATAAAATTACTAAACTATACCTAATATGTCCGGGCTTTTAAAATAGGATTGTTCGACTTAATCCAAACTTGGGTTGTTTCACTTTCATATGAACAGACTTTCGTTCATTTGTTTATATTTTTTTCACAAATGGGACAAATGATTTTCTTCCAAATTTCTCAATAATATATTCTGTAATGAGACATGATGCTGCATGATGTGATTTTTCGTCATGAAAGCACGATATTAATATAGAGACAATAAAAAATATATAAACTTAAAACAAACACTACATATAAAACAATATATACGTGAAAAATAAAAATAATATATATATGAAAAATGAAAAACAGTATATATAAAACAAAAAATATATAGAAACGTGAAAAAAAAAAGTACACAGTCACGATTTCAGATTTTCTTTTGTAATTACAACATTCTCTCACATCAAACCGACCTAAAAACTCAATATAATCATTTTCTTCAATGACCCAATAACTAAAATTTCATTTTCTTTCCACCCACAATTTAAATCATCTATAAACAAAAATGCCAAAAAGGGATCATATTATCAAACAACATTAAAAATATCAATTTAGCACAAACATCAAGCCCTAGTTAGGTCTGAACATTCAAGGCTAAACCAAGACCAAATATACTAAAACTCAAGTCTTTTCTCCAATTCACCTTCAATAAAAGAGCTGAAAAAAAAATCTAACTCCATTGTAATATCTCTTCTCCCTTTTCTCCTTCAAATACGCACCAAACCAACAACAATTCCGAGAGCCCAAAAATGAGGATCATATTGGACGAAGCCTCTGATGATTCCGCTTCGTCTTCGTCGAGCTTCTCTTACTTCGCCGTGTTCCACAACTACCCGCTCGTCTCCGCCGTCATCGGCTTCGCCATTGCGCAGACCATCAAGTTCCTCACCACCTGGTTAGTTGTTGTAGGTTTGTCTTTGATCTGATCTGATATGATCTGTTTGTGCTGAAATTTTGATGTTCTTGGTGGTTTGTGGTTTGATGGGAAATTTGTGATCTGGGTCTTTCGAGATCTGGGTTATTTTGGCAAGTTTGAGTGATTTGATAGATTTTTAGCTCACCTGAAGTAAAAGAAATTGATAGTTTTGCTTGTTTTGGTATTTATATAACAAATTGAGCTTCTTGCTTTTATCTCATTTTGTGGTGAATTTGTTTTTTTTTTTTTTTTTTTTGTGCCAGTTTAAATCTGTGATTTGGGTTTTGAGAATCTGAATTAATTTTCTGAATTGAAAAGAAAGTGATAGTTTTTACTTGTTTTCCTATGTGGGTGCTATAATTGAGCAATTGACTCAATTTTGACCTGGTTTTTTGGGCTCAGGTCCATAGAGCATTCAATTATTGTTATTATCTGGAAAGATATAGTAATATTTAATAATGAGATTTGAGTAGTTAGAGGATTAAATGAAGATGGGTTTCACAAATTTTATTATTTTTTAATTTTTTATTTAAATCATCACTGTTAGAAGCAGTTGATTTAAATGGGAATTAGTCATTAAATTGTCTATATGATTTTCTGTACTACTTGGTACTGTTACATATAGATGTAATAACTGGTACATTATTGAAGTATCAAATCACCATGAAATTTGTTCAAATTGAGGATTAGTTGGAGAATTAAGGGTTAAATAATTAAGACCCAATCGCACAACTGAGAGATAATCACAGATTCATACTAATGAAATGTCTTTCTAAAACTTTTCTTGTAGTGATGTACTTGACCAGAAATACAGTGATATACTTAACCATAGTTGTGTACCAAAAGTGTCTTTCTAAAAAACTCTTCTTAGTGATGTATATATCTTCTAAAACGAAAGAGATTCACGGTATTCACATGCCTAAATTCATAAACACAGTTAAATTAATACGCACGCAAACGAAATTATCACTCTCCCCTTCCTGTCCGTAACAAATCCATCCCTGTAAATATCCCTCCCCCTCCTTTACTACACAAAGAGTCGTGTATCAGTCATTTTAATAATAATACTAAGGGAAATATGCAAACACGACGGCACTGTATATATTGTTTTCTCATTTTTATATATTGGTTTGCCATTTTGTGTATTTTTTATTTTTTCACTTTTTATATATATACTGTTATTAGAAAATAAATTATATATACTGTTATGTACATATTGTTATTAGAAATAAATTATATATACTGTTATTGGATCCGTCGTGATCAGTCGTGCTCTATCAGGTCTCTAATACTAATTATTGTTTTGATTGCTATTAACTAATTGTTGTTTTGATTGTTATTTACTAATTGTTGTTTTGATTGTTATTGTTATCTAGGTACAAGGAGAACAGGTGGGACCCGAAGCAGCTGGTGGGCTCAGGCGGGATGCCGTCCTCCCATTCCGCAACAGTAACTGCTCTGGCCATAGCAATTGGATTTCAGGAGGGTTTTGACTCCTCCCTCTTTGCCGCCGCCGCCGTCTTGGCTTGCGTCGTAAGTTTCCTCTCTCTCTCTCTCTAGAAAATTTTGAATGAATAGAACTCGATGGAGTGGTTTCTCTCTCTAGAACGGCTCTCTCTCTGGATGTTTTGTGTCTGGATGGTAGGTAAATGTTGATGTTTCTGTATGGAATGAACACACACTTTCTCTCTCTAGAATTTTGTGTGTAGAGTTTATCTCTCTAGAATGTTTCTCTATCTAGAAAGAGAATTTTATGATCTTTCTCTCTCTAGAAATTCTCTTTCTTTGCTGCTGTCACTGTCGTGGAAACTCTCTCTCTAGAATTTGTCTTGAAAGTTTTTTTCTCTAGAGAAACACTTCTCTCCAGAATATTTTGTAGCTAAATAAAGCAAACCTAACCTGGAAAAAAAAAACAATTTATAGATCAAAAAGAGAAAAGTATAAAAGTTGTTGGAATCACTTATTGTACCAAAATCAATTATATTAGCCTCTTAAATAATTATATTTCACACCATCTAGCCTTACAATAAATAATTTATATTATAATATAATTTGCAAAAATCTTTAACAGGTGATGTATGATGCTTTTGGCGTAAGACTCCATGCTGGAAAACAAGCCGAGGTAAAGTCTACTTATCATTTTTCAATTTGGTCCCTAAAGTTTGTAATTCTGCTGCATAAATCATAAGTTCTCTTTTTTTTTTGGAAATTAAAATTTCAGGTTTTAAATCAAATTGTGTATGAGCTTCCATCTGAGCATCCTCTTGCTGAGACCCGGCCTTTGAGAGAGCTCCTTGGCCATACTCCTACTCAGGTTTGACTATTCAAACTTTTAAATTTTAAATTTCAAATTTCAAAATCTAATTTTTGAACTTTTTTTTTGTTTATTATGTTTTTTGACTTGTTTTTATAGGTATTTGCTGGAGCGTTGCTTGGATTTGTCATTGCGACATTTGGGCAGATTATGATGAAATATGCTTGATATTCATTTGATTTGTGACTACAAAAAAACTGGTCATTTGCAAATCTTAAATTCTTGATTAAATTTCAGATTCAAAATGAAATCTGAAATATATTATTTTTTTTGTTTTTCATTTTAAAAAGGGTAATTGATTGCATTATGATTGGAGTTACGGGTGATTAACTTTTATTATTGGGATTCTTTCTCAGTTCAAAAATCAGCATTGTGGGTTATGCTCATTTTGTAATTAATTGTCTGTGTTTAATCCTTTTGGATAAGAGTTTGTTTTGCTGTTTTGATTTATCATGTTTTGCGGTTTTGATGTATCACCTTTCTATATCTTTTGGATATGTTTTACGTAATCTTACTATGGAAAACATTATAAAGTTTTCATGTAACTTTAAAAGCTTACTTAACTAAAAGAAAGTACTTTACTTACTATAAAATCAAGCGATACTTAAATTTTACATGACATTAGAATTAACTAACATTTTGTTTACCAGTAATGTTTATTGTAGGCCAAAGGCCCAAAAAGCCCGTACCAAAATCTCCCCATGGTACTTCATTATATAAAAGGGATATTGAAAATCAGAGGGGCATTGTAGCGACCTTATAACGGTTATAATGATTGAAATTATATACTGTTTTTTCGCATTTCTATATACGCTATATACTGTTTTCATTTTTTTAAATATATACTGTTTATCGAATAAATTTTTTATATCCTGTTTGTTTTCAATTTATATATTTTTTTTTAGTTTTTATACGCCGTTACTACATGATCACTGCAATATCCATCATGTATCATGTATTATCATCTCCCATTATAAAATTATAAAAATACCCTCATGAAATCAAATCAGCGGGTAATGTAATAGTAATAGTGTAATACCAACATTGTCAAACCAGTCAACATAAACCATCTACTCCCACAGTCTCTCCCGCCCACCATTTCCCTTCTCTCTTTATTCCCCTCACTCTCTCACACTCAACAGTCACTCACGCTCATTCATTCATTTCATTTTCTTATTCTGATTCTGATTTACGATGTCTCAATTATCTCAAAAGACTCTGCCAAAACGCTATGCGTTTCTCTTAGCTTGTGCTCTGTTAGTAGCAATAGCTCTCGTAGCAGATTTTCTTTGGGCCTCTTCTTCTTTCTCTTCTCCTTCCTCACATTGGTCTAAATCGTTGGATTTCTCTCTAGAAATTCCTGCTGCGAACAAATCACCACCACCAAATCCTAACAAGGTACATTCTCTCATTAATCACTTTCAGTGATCTTTATTACTTACAATACAATACAATACAATACAATACAATACAATACAATGCAATTCCAATTTGTTCCGTTAATCATTTCAGAAAGAAAAGAGAGCAATTGATAAGGAAGCAAAGTATCTCAATGCCACATATGCAGATATACCCGCCCCAAATTGGGACTGGGAACAACTCTCTGACGCGCCGGTCCCACGTCTCGACGGAGCCTCGATCCAACTCAACAATCTCTTATACGTTTTCGCCGGTTACGGTTCCATTGACCACGTAATCCCATCAAAGCACTCATCTTTCAAACCCCAACATTTAATGATCATACCTTCAATATACTTATTTATAACATTAACAACAACGGGGGATTTTCAAATACCCCCCTAACTTTATTGAACATTACAAAAAAATCTCACTTTTCAGATTTCTCAAACCCCACTAAAAATGAACTTAATTTTCAAATATCCTCTATGGTGTCAAACTTAACCTTTCATGGGGTTAAATATTTATAAAAAAAATCCAAAAACCGACGGGGTCATTTGTAATATTCAGAAAAGTTAAAAGGATTACTTGAAAATACAGGTGCATTCTCACGTGGATATATTCAACTTTACAACCAACAAATGGTGCGACCGATTTGAAATGCCGAAGGAAATGGCGAACTCGCATTTGGGCATGGCGACGGACGGAAGATACATTTACGCCATCAGTGGTCAACTGGGCCCGCAATGCAGGGGCCCCACGAATCGTAATTTTGTGTTGGATACTAAAACGAGAGTTTGGACCGATTTGCCGCCTTTACCCGCCCCAAGGTGAATTGAACTAAAAGTTCATGAAATTTTATGTTTTTTTTTTGTTAATTGAATATTAATTAGTTGTTGGAAGTTTGAACTGCTATAACTTATTTTAAGGGTTTTGATCCCCGATAGTTATATTGGGGAAATTTGCAAAAAAAGACCCCGCATTATGCCGGAATTGCGAAAAAACCCAATATTATTGGAAATTGCAAAAAAAAAAAACCACATTATTGCCCAAATTTGCAAAAAAAAAAAAAATACCTACTGTTAATTTCTTTTTTTGCAATTTTAGCAATAATGCATGTTTTTTCGTGTAATTTCCAATAATACAAGTTTTTTTTTGCAATTCCGGCATAATGAATGGTTTTTCTGCAAATTTTCCAATTACATATGTCACTTGAACTGGACTTTTTTTTTAAAATGGCCAAAAAAAAAAAATTAATTAAGGAAATGGTCAAGTTTTAAAAATAATTGCAAAACTAGCCATTTCGCCCAGCTGCTGGGCGAAACACAAGTAGTTTCGCCCAGTCACGGGGCGAAACAGAGCGCAATCCATTAGGGCGAAATTTTTTTTTTTTCCCACTTAGTAACGGTTTTTATAAAAGAACCGTTACTAAATGTTAGATTTAGTAACGGTTGTTTCATAAAAACCGTTACTAAGTTAAAAAATTTCCCGATTTAGTACGGTACTTAGTACCGGTTTGTCTGGAAGAACCGTTACTAAATGTAAGTTTAGTAACGGTTTTTTATAAAAACCGTTACTAAGGTAAAAAATGGAAATAAGATTTAACTTAGTAACGGTTTTTATTAAAAAACCGTTACTAAATCTACATTTAGTAACGGTTCTTACAGAAAAACCGTTACGATGTGCCGTACTAAATCTGGAAATTTTTTAACTTAGTAACGGTTGTTAAGAAAAAACCGTTACTAAATTTACATTTAGTAACGGTTCTTCCAGAAGAACCGTTACTAAGTGCCGTACTAAATAGGGAAATTTCTTTAAGTTAGTAACGGTTTGTAGAAACAACCGTTACTATAGCTTACATTTAGTAACGGTTCATTTGTAAAAACCGTTACTAATCGGAAATTTCGCCCGTATTGGATTGCGCTCTGTTTCAAGTTGTGTTTCGCCCGACGGCTGGGCGAAATGGCTACTTTTGCAATTATTTTTAAAACTTGGCCATTCCCTTAATTAATTTTTTTTTTTTGGCCATTTCAAAAAAAAAGTCCTTGAACTGTAACATATCACTGAAATTTTTTAAATAATTAATTAATTTTTATTTTTTATCTTCTATTTTATTTATGTATTATTAAAATATAAGTGAATTATTTTATTAACATTATTATTTTTAGGTATGCGGCGGCGACACAGTTGTGGAGGGGCAGACTACACGTGATGGGAGGAAGCAAAGAGGACCGCCACGAACCCGGTCTACAGCACTGGAGTTTGGCTGTCAGTGATGGTAAACCATTAGAACACGAGTGGCGAACCGAAGTTCCCATTCCACGTGGCGGTCCCCACAGGTCCTCTTTCATTTTTTTATCTTTTCTTTTGATATATTAGATGTTATGTTTCATTATTTGAATGGAACCGATTTGGTTAAAGAATGAAGTTTTTTCTATATTTTATTGAGTAGATATCAAAGACAAAAGATGTTGTATGTTATTTTTTTTTGGATTTAATGTTTTTATAGTTTTGTTGATTAATTTGTGGTATTTTTTAATTAGGGCGTGTGTTGTAGCGAATGATAAATTGTTTGTGATTGGAGGCCAAGAAGGCGATTTTCAAGCTAAGCCCGGTTCTCCTATTTTTAAATGCTCTAGACGGCACGAGGTCAAATAAAAACTTATTATTATTATTATTATTATTTATTTTTTATTTTATTTTTATCATTTTATATACAGGTCGTCTATACTGATGTGTACATGTTGGACGGTACAAACAAATGGACGAAAATTCCCTCTATGCCTAAGCCAAATTCTCACATAGAATTTGCGTGGGTTTTAGTGAATAATTCCATTATAATTGTTGGGGGCACCACTGAAAAACACCCTCTTACGAAAAGAATGATTCTTGTTGGGGAAGTGTTTCGGTTCAATTTGGACACATTGGTAAGTGTTTATGTTATGATAATTTAAACTATATTATTTTCACATTTCAAGGATAATTAATAACATATTATTTTCATATTTCAAGCGTAACAGAATCTCCTGCTTAAATTTATTTCTGATTTATTTATTTTTCTTTATTTTTATAGGAATGGACAGTAATAGGCAGGATGCCTTTTAGAATGAAAACAACATTGGCTGGATTTTGGAATGGTTGGCTTTATTTCACGTCCGGTCAAAGAGACAGAGGACCGAACGATCCGTATCCTAAAAAAGTCGTTGGATCAACTTGGCGCACTAAATTACATTTAATTAATTAATTAATTAATTAGTTAATTAATTCGACTATTCGAGTTTAGATTATAACACAGAGAATGTATATTTAATTTCATTATTTGAAAAATTGGTTAGTTTTCTGATTATTTTCTTTTGTAGCGATTTATTTATTCATTCATTCGCGAATGAGTGCCAATTTTGTGCTTTTAGTTTGAAGTTTGTCTAGTTGTGTACTTCTTTATGATGTAATGTAAAGTAATGCACTTTGATTTTGAATTGCACCTCTCTTTTTTTCAAAGAAGAAGAAGAAATGAATTGAATCTTTGATTCATTTTAGTTTTGAGTGTTGAGCACCTATATGTATATTTATTATATAAATATTTGAATTACTCACATGGTTCTATTTTTCTACCATATTTTTTATTAGTGAACGAAAAAAATCCAAAAATATAGTCAAGTTCATACTGGATCAATTTTTCTTAATTCTGTTTTGCTTTTCTTTCTTTTTGTGTTGGAATTAAATATTCTGACCTAGTTTTGGAAGTTGGTCAGCTAGGAACGATACCAATAGTGATAAATTTGCTAATGTATATAATATCTACTATATGAAAGAAAATTTCATAATTTTGACATAAATTTCAAATGAAATTATATTATAATATCTTTGTGTGTATATTAATATTCATCATAAGTTAGCATGTAAACTATTGAATTATTGCAATAATTCCTTATTTTATGAAAAGTTGATAGAAAAATTTCTCACTGGAGATTTTTTTTTTTTACAAAAGTCAATTAAATTTTATAATAAATTAATATAACTTTCCAGGTTGGAAATGAAGTTAGAAAATCAATCAATAAAAATAAAATTATTCAACTTATTTTAATTTCATGTCCTATTCCTATTTGAGATTTTTTTTCTTAAGCTGATACAGTCTTGAGTCTAAAACGCAGTAGCCAATTGGTTTTTTAGCTTGATTTTTATTTTCCTAAATAACTTTTGAAGAAGAAATATTGTAATTACATTTTGCTATGAAATTAAATAATTAAAAGTTGTGCACAACCAAATATCAAATTCGAATGCTATCACATTTGTAGTATTTTAAAAGGTTAATGATTCAAAAACAATCTGACATTATGTAAACTTAAATTGATCAAAACCCAATTAACAGAAAGCAGGAACCATTGGACCGAATATCTGTCCAAATTTTTTATAATAATTCATAAGTTTTTATAATAAAAATAAATAATACATATATATAACCAGGCATGCAACAGGGGTTCAAAAGGAAATCTAAGTCATAAACATATTTTCTGTTTGATAGTAATACTTTTTTTATGCACAATAATACATCTGTAAATTGTATTTTTAAATTAGTACACATCAACTATTAATTATTATATTTGATGTACATGATAGTAATATAATAAATCCAATTTTAGATTCGATGAAGATCCCCGTATCCTTGTACGTGTTACAAAAATAATATATAAATAAAAATGGGTAACTAAGTGTATACGTTCATAAAGCGTTTTGTTGGTAAAATAAAAGGTAAAAACTATTATATGTATATACAGAAATTTTTCTTCATATATATAAAGCTTATAAAAAAGAGTAATTTTGACATGTGTCCTTTTTTATGATTTTTTGTGGCAATTCAATGAAGAGTATTATACTATTATGTGACATGTCAAATTGTGTGGCGGGTCAGATTGGGTGACCAAATTTTAATATATGCAATAATTATTTTTTGGAAATTTGCAACAAAAAAAAAATTGCATTATTCAAATCGCTAAAATACCTCTAGCGTTCTATTGAAGGTAATACTGTCAGTTTCAATAGTTTAATCATTTGAAAAATATCTTTTAAATATTAATTAACACATTTTTTAGAAAAATATTTTTAAAAACTAATTATGCCTAAATAGAAAGAAAGCAATTCAGAAAAGAATCTTAAATATTACTTTTAAGAAAAATATTACAAATATATTTGGAAAAGAAAATTCAGAATTTTTCATAAGAAATATATTTTTTTTCAAAAAAATAAATAAATTATGTTTATGTAAAACTTAAGAAAAATACTTCATACATAATATTTTTCTAGAAAAGAATTTAGAATTTCTTTAATGATAATATATTTCTATAAGACCATTACTTTTTATGAAAACTATTTTTTAAGAATATTTTTTATTATTTTTTGAAAAGTATTCTTCACATAAAAATTCGGTTAAAAAATGTTCATGAATAAAAAAAAATTCTAAAACGAAAATATCATTTACTATTTTAAAAATACTTTTCAAGTGATTAAAATGTTAAAATTAAATGATTTTTTGTAACTTCCATTAATGCATAGGTCTTTTTGCAATATGGCTCGAATTTTTTTTTACTAGCAAAGATTCAAGCGTTTAAACAGTCCAAAGTAAATAACATCCAAATTAGATTCTCAAGACCAATCTTCCTTCCGATATGTTGTTATTAAATTAGTAAAAATATAGTGTCGAATCAATGTTCCTAAAGAAAAATGCTCTTAAACTTCGACATGATAATCTATAATCTTAATGAAGTAGATATGTTAAATTATATATATGTATAATATAACATTGACAATTATAATTTGCATGTTCAATATTAATTATTATATTTTGTTATAATACCGATATATAATGTGTTCATTAACCATAAAATATGTGTATGCATTTCAGTTACACACAAACTAATTATAATCTTAGAATTCCTTCTAATAGTGAAATTATAAAGTATAACTTGATAATCGATCATATGTTAGTATGAAAAAGAGTTATGAAAAGCATATGCATAATTGATATATTCTAATTAAATACAACATGTTCAAAATAATTATCATTATATTCAAAATAGTAATTAAGCTAAAATATCATATAATGTCCTATAAAATAGAAATATATATACAATGGACTTTTTCATGTATACCCGAAAAAATATCAAATATTGTGCTACCCCTAAAATATTATTATATATATAAACAAACGTGCAAAATCTTAAAGTATTAGTTGCCTACAAAATTCCATGTTATCCTGAAAAATTACATGTGATATTTTTCTACATTTATGCAAAAAGATGCTACCTAATATCATATTTGTGATAGAATAAAAAATATCATGAATATAATCCTTGCAAAATCTCAAAAATATAACCATGTTATAAAAGAGAAAACAATACATCAATATAATGATCATTTCTCAATTTTGCGCTAGCAAAGTTACAAAATATCTATGTAAGACCATATAAAATAGGAAATATCAATGAGAATTAATCAATTTTAAAAAAAAAAAAAATTTCATATTTATTACTACAAATTTGTAAATTATACTTGCTAAAATTAAGAAATATACGCCCTTTCATTTTATTTTTGTAAAGTTTGATCTGAAGGGGAGTGAGGTCCTATCTTGTAATAATACATAGTACTAGTAAGATAATATAATACATAGGTTACATTAAGAAACAATCCATAAGTTGTTATAATACAAAGCAATGTATGTACATCACTTGCAGGCTATGTTGCGCGGATACTTAAAAAATCCGGCCGTGTCCGTATCGGACACGACGCTCCTCGGACACGTGCCCGACATACCACGTGGCGTGTCAAATATTTTATTATTAAAAATCATCAAGACACTTCTCCGAACGTTTTTCGGACACTTCTCAGACACGTGCATTGGGCTTGTTGACGCAATTATTGCACTATATTATTCTCTTATTTTAGAGACTAGTTCATCTTACTTTTATATTTCAGTAATTATGGGATTACACATTTAAAATGAATTTTAATTATTTAGTACCAAGTTTTCATACACAAACATGTAAAACGTCAAATATCTTGTATGCATGTATAAGAGTGCAACTTCAGATGTTATATATATTGTATTAATTATAAAATATTACGTATAACTTTCTAATTATAAGGTAAAAATATTATGTATAATCCTTTAAAATAAAATAAAATTGACATAAATAATATATACAATAATTACATTATATATTTTATTCATAAAAATAATATAATAATATATATATAAAACGTGTCGTATCCTAATGAATTTTGAAATTTGTCGTGTCGTTGTGTCATGTTCGTATTCGTGCAACATAGCTTGTAGGTGAAACAATTAATTGCGAAGAACTATTTTATAGAGATAATATCCTGATAGACATACTCCTGACTCCTTGATTAGCATTAGCTAATCAAATCAATTATAGAAAGATTAATCATAATTAAATGCTCTACTTTTGTTTGCCTGCCTTCCACGTAATACGAGTGCGGAAAGTTAGTGTGACAAATGGACGGCTCGAACTGATCTTTGATATCTGTCCAATTTTCACATCACTTCTCATGACTCTTTTGACTTTTAGTTCAAAACAATAAGTTCAAAACAATCATACTTCTTTCATTTTTTTTTTCTAACATAAGTTAAAAACAATCATACTTCTTTCATTTTTTTTTCTAAGAATAAAGGATCTGATATATAATCTAGGCAGAGTGGAGGGCTTTTCTGAAAAGATGTCATAAATAACGTGACTCGATTTAAATGCTGCAAATCTGATAATTTCACATGCCACGTGTCCTTATGAATCTCCCAGAAGGATTGTTTAAATGATTAAATCCAAAGATAAGAATCTGGAGAAATAAATAAATTAAGATTGTTTTTTTGAGAAACTTTGGAGAGAGGGCTTTAATGTACTCCATCCAAATATTAAAAAATTATATAATTAAAAAAAATTACAACCTATTTCCTAATTTCTATACAAAAGAAAAAAAGAAGAAATTCTGAAAAAAGCCCAATAGAAGAAAATCCAAAGAATAATTTTTATTATTTTTGTGTCAATCAAGCACAATTTCATATTGCATTCAGAAAAAAAAAAGTGTATACTATATAATTTAGTATATTAAATATTTCCGAAATATTCTTCAACAAAAAATAAATTAATCACCGATCCGAAAAGCTGGCATAAATGAAGACAAATCAATCTTTTATTATTCCTTCTCAATTTAACTCCAAAACCAAAACAGAACGAATAAAAAATTAGGTCTCCCGCTTCCTTTCCGGATATCCACAGGCCTGAGATTTATATTCACAGAGCAAACAACCACAGCTACATCCCCGTTGTTATAAACTCCTCACCTGTGAATACCACTCCCCTCTTCTCCCCCTCCCTCTCATATTAAACCTTCCCGTCATATCATTTCCCCTCTTTCCCGGCTTTTTTTTTTTTGAACCGGTAAAAAAAAAAAAAGAAAGAACATTAATTAAGAAAATAACTAGGTTTTTAAATTATTTGTGAAATAGTCATTTCGCTCCGTCAACGGCTCATTTTTCATTTTTCTCATTGAATTAAGCTAAAAAGTATTATTTCGCACTGCTTTGCTTCATGTTTGGACGAAACATACTGTTTCGCTCTATGGCTAGGCGAAACATATATTTTTGCATTTTTTTCACTGAATTAGAATAAAAATATATATATAATTTTTGCCAGTTTCGCTCTATCATGGGGCGAAAGCGAAACAGTGTTTTCAGTCTAATTCAGTGATAAAAAAAATGAAAAAAATGTCTGTTTTGCTCAGTCATGGGGCGAAACAGTATTTTTTAGCTTAATTCAGTGAGAAAAAAAAAAAAATAAGAAAACAGATATTCCACCCAGTAACTTTGCAAAATAGTCATTTCCCACAAATAATTTGAAAGCTTCGCAATTTTCTTAATTAATTTTCTTTGTTTTTTGCCCGTTCAAAAAAAAAAATAATTCATTCCCCTCCCCTCCCCTCTCTCATATTAAAACCTTCCCGTCATATTAAAAATATTCTTCCTTCCTTCCTTCCCTCCCATGGCGGATTCTTCCTTCCTTCCTCCTCCTCCTCCTTCCCTCTCCTTCCCTCCCTATTCAACTCCTCCTCCTCCTCCTCCTCCTCCTCCTCCGCCTCCTCCTCCAACAAACACAGTCCCGCTCCTCGCCTCCTCACTAACTCCGCTCGACCGCTCGCTGCGAAACCTCCAGACCGTGCTAACCCTCCTCGGCCTGTTCCCGCGCTCGCCCTCCCACCTCCCTCTCCACCCGCTCCTACTCCCCTCCATCTCCTTCCTCCTCCTCGGCCTCGCCCTCGCGACAGTGTCCGCGTGTCTGTCGCGCTGCGAGGGGCGCGAGGCGAGCGGCGGCTGTGAGAAGTATAGGGTAGAAGGGTTTGAGATCTGCATGTTAGTTTCTTACACGGCGGTCGCGGCGGTGTCCTTGGTGTGTGTTTCGAGGGGACTGGGGAAGTACGGGCTCAGGCGGTTTCTGTTTGCGGATCAGCGGTACGGCAGGGCGGATAGTAGGTTTCAGAAGGAGTATCAGGCTAAGATTAATGTGAGGAATGATTTTGAACTTTTTATCTTCTGATTTCCCTTGTACTTGGACTGATTTTGAATTTTGAATTCTTCATGTTCTAATTTCCTTGTGTTTTGGCTGATTTTGAATTTTTCATCATATAATTTTCCCTGTATTTTGGTTGGTTTTGAATTCTTCATATCAATTATTCAAAATTTCAGGGATTTTTTCGCATGGTAACTTGGTGGATCATCCCGTGCTTTCTGACAAAATTAACGCATGACATATACTTCTTCATGCATTTAATGAATGAATCGATTTGGCGATCCGTTATAATCTTCACAACCTCCATTGTTTCATGGACTTATTTAACCCTAATTATTCTCTCATCGTGCACATTATTCCACTTGGTTTGCCACTTGCAAGTGATTCATTTTGAGGATTACGGGAAACTGTTGGAGCAGGATTTGGATCCGATGATTTATGTGGAAGAGCATTGCAAATTGAGATATAATCTTTCGAAAATCAGCCATAGATTTAGGATGTTTTTGCTCCTGCATTTTTCAATTGTGACAGCTTGTTTGTTCGTGATTATTTTCCAAACTACGGCATATAGCGGCACGGTTAATTTCACCAATGGTGGAAATATCGCGGTTAGTATTTTATTTTATTAATTTTTCAAAAATAACTTTTGTAATTTTAGTTATGTATTCACGCAGTACAATTGAAAGTAAAAATAAAAATGAATAAATAAGCACACTCAAACTACCAAAAAACATAATTAATACACCAAAATAAATAATGAAAACATGAGCCATGAAAGTAATAAAAATGCTACACAACATGACCAAAAAGCATGATGGCAACATGACAGGGTCTACAGTGCAAATATTACATTTGGGTACAGTTAATTAAAGAAGTAATATTTGCGCTATAGACCTTGTCATGTTACCGTCATGTTGTGTAGCATTTTTTTTTAATTTAGTGAAAATAATAAAAAAAATTGCTACACAACATCTCCGAAAAGCATGACGGTAGCATGACAAGGTCTATAGCGCAGATATTACTTTTTTAATCAACTATGCTCAACTGTAATATTTGCACTGTAGATCCTGTCATGTTTTCGGTCATGCTGTGTACCATTTTCACTCAATTTAAACCCATAATTCATTTTTACAAATTTTCCATCACTAGGTTTGTTGTGTGGTTCAAGTAGTAGGCCTAGTAGTTAGGGTACTTTTATGAAATATTCAAAAAAAAAAAAAAAAAAATAGGGTACTTTTATGAAATATTAAAAAAAGTTGGTTTTTTTTACAAAATACAACTAAACCACACGATTTTTTCTATCATTTTCACTAAATCGACCACACAATTCATTTTCTTATAATTTTCCATCACTAGGTGTGTTGTGTGGTGCAAGTAGTAGGCCTAGTAATCTGCCTCCACGGCGCCGCCAAAATCTCTCACCGTGCTCAGGGCATTTCCGCTTTGGCCAGCCGCTGGCACGCGCTCGTGACCTGCAGCTCATCCTCGACTCACGACTCCTCCACCGCTCTGCACAGCCGCGGGCCGAGTTCCAACAATTTGGTCTCGTTCCCCGCGAATTTGATGATGGGCGATTTTTATGAAAGTGATCTCGAGAGCTTGGATAATAGTAGTAGCGGGCAGGGTGGCGGGTATTTTGGGAGTAATGCGCAGCTCGCGAGTTATATGTCGAGTTATCATAAACGAGAAGCGCTCGGTGAGTTTTTGACCTAATTTGGCTTAAATGTTCCTTAATTTTACCTAATTTGGTATTTGGGAGTAAGTAGTTCCAATTAGGCATTAGTATCCCCCTATTGGACTCGATTAGGTGGTCATTGTTCAATTTAAGGGTTAATTGTATGATTAAGTATTGTTTACATGTCAATGGCTTACATTTCAATACTCACTATTGGTTATTTCCATAATTTTTTTTATTGATAAATGTTTACTTTTTGAATAATCGCAGTTTTGTATCTCTTGTCGAATCCGGGCGGAATCACTTTGTATGGATGGATAATTGATCGAGTGTTTTTAAATACGATGTTAATGCTTGAGTTAACACTCATTCTTTTTGTGCTAGGTAAGACAATCGTGATTCCTAATCAATCTTTGGTAACTAGTATTTATAATCTCTTATAATCTACAAGAGTTTTTCTCTTAGAGAGAGAGAAAAATATACACGCCACCTATATTTTATATGAAAGATTCGTTGATATTCAATATGAGATAAATAAATTAAGGGGTTGATCATATGAAACGTGAATTTTTCCATAGGAGTCACATAGAATTGAAAAACACGTCATGGAGCAAAATTGGGAAGATAAAAGTTTGAAACTTTGAAATTTTGAAAATTAAAAGGTAAAATTTAATAAGTGGCATATTTAGATTTAGATATGATGTATAGTTAGGGTTTGATCATTATTTTCTTTTTATTTGTTTTTTTGTTGTATTGTTAGTCAATTCTTTTGTAGATGACTACTTGTTTAATGAGTTATGTAATTTTTTGACTTGCCGAGTGTGAATATATGTGTATATGAGTGTATTATGTAACTTTATTAATTGTATATTCCATTTGTTACATTTTTTTCATCTTTTTCTTGTGTGTTGTAAATTAAATTGAGTGATATCGTATTTTTAAATTTGTTGTGTGGTCTTAACACTCTTGAGTACAATCGATTCTTATTATCATTTAGTCATTTGATTATAAGATTCAGGTGCCACAGCATTTCAATGGGCCGGATCTGGGATTTAGATTAAGAACCCTAGAACTGCAATTTACTTTCTAAATTCATTTTTGCTTTCTTGATTTGCAATCGACCCATAAAGAAATACATAACAATCTAAGAATAACAAGGAAACAATAGTCGATTTCTATCTTACACCGAGATAACTTAAATCCAAAGAAATGTTTCGAAGTCACATAAATAGTACAATAATACATCTCAAACAAAAACTGAATAAAACTAAATAAACCAAAATTATGCTTCCTTCAGCCCTCCTAACGGAAAACTTCTAGAAGAGTAACAAAAAGAGCAATAAATCATCAGCCTAATTTAATGGCAATAGAGCTTAATAACCGAATCAGAACCAGCAGTAAACAACCAAGGCTGTTTAGGATGAAACTTGCAATCCAACACACCTACACACACATCAAACATCCCAAATTAATTAATTATATTTTACTTAAAATTCATTAATCAATGTATAATATTTAATATTTAAAATACCTCGGCCTTGTGCTGATTTGTGGCCGCGAAGAATCTCAAGAGGAACGATCAAAGGATTCTGATTCAAATCGGAATAAACGGTAGAGTGAAAAACGTAAGCCGTACAGTCGTCAGAACCCGACGCGAAAAGCGGATACGTTCTGTGGAATTCCACTCTCGTTATATCCTTCGAGTGTGCCCTATATTCCAAAACAACAATAAAAAAATAAAATACCGTAAATAAATAAAGAAATAAATATGAACATGATGTAAAATGAATGTATTAATATTTACTTGAGGGTTTTGTAGGGACGTGTTGAGAGGTCCAGATCGAACCAGCACAGCTTTCCTTCCCTGCTCCCCACTATTACATTATCCCCTATCAAATAAAATAATATTATATTAAAATTGTTAAAATTTAATTTAAAAAAAGAAGAAAAAAAAATATGATGATACCATCCCTGCCATGTATAAATATAGACTGATTTTGGTACCAAAATGATGTTTTTCATTATTATTCTGCATTCAACTGAGTCCTTATATACTCTCTACTAATTAGATTAACTTATGAAATATAATATAAGGACAGCTATTAAATAAATAAATAAATAAATTAATTAATTAATTAAATTATTACCGGCAGGATGAATGGAAATGGAGGAGATTTCTTTCAGGCCGGTATCGAGCTTCTTGATCCTTTGGCCTTTAGCTAAATCATAAACTTGCACGAATTTTTTGGTCGCGACAAAAAATATTTTTTTAATCGGGTGAAAAACTGCACAGACTGGAATTCCAGGCAGTTTTTTGAACGGCTTGTCAGAGTGCTTTTTGGACAGCTGATGTACCAAAACCGCTCTTGAATCACGTGAGAGTTTGAATTAAGGAATATAAAAAATAATATTGAAAAAGTGGAGGGTTAAAATGATAAAAAGAAATAATAAAAGATGAATGAAAGTTGTAGTTTTGTTTAGATAAAAGGATATCACTTGGAACCACAGTGGTGAAATAATCTCCTTTGAAATGCCATTCAACTGATGATACTGACTGTACAATAGATATTCAAAGAAGGAAGGAATAAAATTAGAAAGAAAACTACACATGGTACTTATTATTTTATTTCACAAGGTAGATAAAAATAGAAAAATTTATAAAACAGGGCACCTTAAAGTGCTTTAATCTAATAGCATCAAGCTTCTCATGCCGAATCCAATTTACCGCAGATTTACTATCCCCTAAAAACCAACCATTTATTAAAATTATATCCAAAAAATTGATAAAAGAATATATAGTAAAAATAGCATACATACCAGAATCATCCTCAGTTTGCACATCGATTTTCAAGAGCTCCTTAGTCTTTATTTGCACATCAATTTCTCCCAATTCAGAGTTCAACAGAAGCACATCGTATTCCCTTCAATTCATTCATTTTAATTACAAAAACAACTCAATTAAACTGAATAAATAAATAAATATAAAAAAGGACTTACAATACAACTGCTAATATAGGCTTATCAGAACAAGGATTCCAAGAAATTTTGCGTACCGACTCTCCAATTTCCCACATTTTGAGGCACCGTCCCGTTTCTATTTCCCACACTCTTACCGTTCCGTCCATTGACCCTTTAATCATATAAACATTATAAATAAATAAACAAATAAATATAATAAACCCAATTCAATCTATATACAAATACATAATAAGAAAAAAAATATATATAAAGGGAAATTTGCAAATTATAATGAGCTAACTGAAGGTGTTAAGTACTAACTAAACTTAAAGGTAGTGCTCTAAATTTTAAATTTCTCGAAAAAAGGATTTTTTTTTATTTCAATTTCCAATAATTTAGGGGCTTTTTGCAATTTAGTGATAGTGCAGGGACTTCTTTGCAAATTCCCCATAAATGAATGAATGAAGGTTTTTTACCTGACGCGAGATATTGACCAGAAAAGTCAACGGAAATAGAGTTGACCGGACCGTTATGCCCTCTGAATTCAAAATAACATTTATTTGGATAAGGCCTCAGATCCTTCCTGCTCGGCAGTTTCGGCTTCAGAGACTCCGGATCTATATTTATCTGGAAATAAAAATAAAAATATTAAAAAAAATGTCAAATATTTATTTAGTTATTCATAAATATTAAGCATGGATGAATAAATAATATGACCTTTTTCTTTCGAGTTCTAGGGCATAGATACTGGTCAAGGCACCGGTCAAACATTTCTCTAAGACTTTTCTCATAGGCCGGTACTTTTCTGAGAGACGTAAACCTAGAAATCCAAAAAAATGAAAAAATAATTTATTATCTTAACAAATAATAATAATAATAATAATAATAATAATAATAATAATAAGATTTATTTATTATTACCGTCTAGGAATGAATTTGGGGCGGTCCTCTTCAAACATGAGTTGGTAAGCACTTATCTCCTCTTCTGTTGGTATGTATTCTACTGAAGGGTTATACGACTCTTCATGCCCTGCATTTCAAAATATAAAATAATAATAATGACATACTAAATAATAGAGGTTTTTTGGTTGCAATTTTCAATATTGCAGGGGATTTTAGCCTTTTATGCATATATTTGTCTATGTATTATTTGTAATACAGTACCTGGTAACTTAGGTTTAGGAGCGGGAATGTAACTCAAGCCGTGCTTCTTATTTTCCGCTGCGTTATTATCATCTCCCCATAATAAATATAATTTATTTTCTTCTTCTTTTGGCTGATCCAGTTTAATCCACCCGTTTCTAATCGCTCTCACCAATTTCACAACCTAAAATATCAAATTTAAAAAATAATTATATTATATTAAAATATAATAAAATAAAATGTAATATATTTGAACGAAATAAATAAAGATGATATGTATTGAAGGGAATAATAGAGAAATTAGGGTTTTAAGGGAGTAAATATATATATAAATTTCTACTATCAGATTTTTGGATTTAGTTTCACATAGAAGATGCGTTGTATAGAAAAATTGATGTATTTGAAGAAAATGAAGATTGCATATTTTTTATATAAATAAATAAAATAATAAAGGAATTAGGGTTTAAAATATAATATACCTTTTTCTGTTCCCATTTGGAAGGAACAAATCTTCTCTTAGGCTCAGGAGCATTGGAAAGAGGAAATCCGTCATGTTCAAACCAATCCACATAATCCTTTCAAATTCAAAAAAATTAAATTAAATTAATAAACTAACTTTTTATTATTTTAATGTTTTAATTCAAATATATAGAGAGAGAAAGAGAGAATTATTTACTGGATAAGCATCAGTATCAACATGAGGAGTCTCGCCTCTAATTAACCTTCCGATTAATTTAACCTCATTTTTACTCAACTCCACCTCTTCATCATTATATTCATCCGTAAATCTTCTCCTAAATTACCAAAAAAACATTAAAAAATAATCTAAATAGAAAAAAATAATGTTTAAGGAAAAAAAAACAAGAGATTTAATATTTCGCGTACCAACTTTTGGGATCGTCAGCTCCTTCAACAAAGGAAGATAATTTATCTTTTCTTTGTTGTTTTTTTATTTTCTTTCCTTCAATATCGTATCCTATATGTTCTTCGTCTTTGTACCATATCAGTGGCACGTCACCTACTGTATTTCTAGGTGCAACCTATATTATTAATTAATAAGAAAAAATTATAAAATGTATTTGTTTATGCGTAAAGTGGATATTTTCAGAGAGAGAGAGAGATTAAGACTGACCTCATCTTCTGAGGAATCACTTTCTTCCTGAAATAAAAGAAAGGAAAAACAATGAAAATATTAAACACCATGAAAAGTACAAAATAATAGCAAATTTAGAATTAAAGTTCAGGGATATTTTGGTTAATTCCAGATATAATTGCAAAATTTGGGGATTTTTGAAGGAAAAACGGGTTGAAAATTGAGGCTAAATTGGCCTTGATTGTGATTTGAAATCAAAATAATATAGTAAGAGAAAATACAATGAATGAAATTATAAAAAATGGTGATAAAAAATTACCACTCTTTCTATCTCTGACAAATCGCTTTTTTCATCTTCACTTCCATTCGAAGATTCCTGAGGTTAAAAAAATCAAAATTTCAACAAATAATTATCTTAAATTTAAACCGTCAATATTTCAGCTTTCATTTCAATTATCTTCTTAATCTTTCAGTTAGTATTTAAAGCAAAATACTCGAACGAACAGTCAGAAAAGGGAAAAACTTCCTCTTTGGCTGGATAAATCCGAAATAAATACATATACATCCCAAGCTATTCCAGCTCTATTCCATCCCCAGGACTTATTCCAGTCCAATCACATCCTTAATATTCCCAACCGAAACACCAACGAAGAGAAGATAGTTCAAACAAAACTGACCTCAATCTCCGACGAAATCTCATCGTCGTCGCTCCACTCGAACCCATCCGACGACGGCTCTTCCTCATTCTTCACCGCCGCCGGGTCAAACCCGTCGGACGACGACGAAGACGACGGCTCTTCTTCCTTCCTCACCGCCATTAACCGCCCCGCCGGTTCCACGAAGTTCGAATCGAGAGAGAAACAGAGCGCGCGCGAGAGAGAGAGAGGGAGAGACTAGGGTTTAGGGTTTCTCAGAAGTGAACGAGGAGCAGGGACGGCGCGAGGAAGAGAGATTTTTCTGAGTATAATTTAATTTCCTCCTGGGTGCAACTGAGGCTGCATATGGGTCCCACTGCCTGTTTATATTTTGAGAAATTATTCGGACTGCCCCAGCTTTTGGAGTGCCAACAAGCGCCCACCCTAGTTTTAACTGTACATATGTATATTTACACTTGAATATACCGTCCCACTGCCTATTTATATTTTGAGAAATTATTCAGAGTGCTCAGGTTTTGGAGTGACCAAAAAAGCTCGCTATACAACTGTACACATATATATTTACACTTGTATAAACCTTTTGTGTTTATAAATATATCTTTTTGAAAATACATCTTTTTGTAATTTCACTATATCTTTTGTGTATATAAAAATACATTTTTATAATTTCATCATACATTTTATAATCGGACGTTATTAGGTGCTTCAAAATACTGGCACTTCATATCTTAATCCGTTTTCTTTTCGTGGATTTCATTCTTGTGGATTTGTATTTCAAAATACAGGATCGGAGGACGTGTTGGCTTTGGTGTAGTTGAGTTGATTGTATTTGTAAATAGATTTTTCAGTTGAAAGAATGGTTCAAATTTTGGGAGTTTATAATATAATGCACATGAAAATTTGGTATTAGAAAATATGTCAACTCATTAATTTATATAAAATGAAATAAAATTTATATTTTTGATAAATTTAATTTAGTCAGTCATAATTAAACATAAATAAAATTAATTATTTAATTAAACATAAAATTTATGATTTTCAATAGCAATTAAACAATAATATTTGAAATCCATAAATTTGAAGTACACCGAATGAAACAACTCACACGTATTTACATTATTACATATCCATGTGTTATTATATTAATGTATTTAAAATATCCATGTCTCCCAAAATACACCAAATCAAACATGATAAAATCTTTTTTCAATTGAATGAAATCAGAGGAATTGCAACATTGTTTCAAACTTCTAGGATAATGAAATCCATATTGTTTAACTTAATGTTTAAATAAAGAAAAATGTGTTATCAATCTCCTTATATCACTCCTAAATCATGACAGGCCTAGCTCAGCTTGACTCATCGTGGTTATCACTCCTAGATCATGGCAGGCCTAGCTCAGCTTGACTCATGGTTATATCACTCCTAAATCAGCTTAGCTTGACTCATCGTGCAGTATTCCTGTTGACGCCTTCCACCCTTTCTTCTCGTCACAATTTTCTTCTCCGACGCGACGACGTCTCCCGTCCTCCTGCGTGCACATATATTGTATGCTAGATTCTTTCCAATATTTATCAAATTTATATATTATTTTTCCTATATATATATATATATATATATATATATATATTATTTTTGATTGAATTATATAGTTATAATATTATTTTGTATGCATTATATACTTGTTATATCATATTTATATATTATTTTTGTTAGATGATAGTATTGTTTGAGTACCGATATAAATAGTACTTTTGTCCGAATTATATATATTATATATATATATATATATATATATATATATATATATATATATATATATATATATATATATATATATATATATATATTGTTTTGCTTTAAATTATATATTGTTATATCATATTTACATAATATTTTGTTTCGTGGTGGCGTTGTAATTAAGGAGTGATAATGAGAGGGAGAATCAAGTCGTCGTGATTTAGGAGCGATAATGATGCTGATGTCATCCGTCGTGATTTAGGAGTAATATGACAGGAGTGATATATTAGATCCTTAAATAATATTAGGTTAATTTGTAAGCAAAATAATATGTTTGATAAAAAAAAATTAAAGTTAACTCATAACTGATTTCATTAGATCTTCCATGTCATACAATTTTAATGTATCAATCCTATATATTTTTTTTGAAGTAGTAGGCGAGCCTACTAAAGACTTTCATTAATAAAATAAAAAGTCGTTTACATAATTCTTGCTAAATTACATTTGACGTGATTCAATGCCTAAACTTGAAAACAAATAAAATTAACAACTCAAGCCCTAAATCCCTAACTCCATTTTCTTAATACGGATTAAACCGTTGAGAAAACAACCTCGTACCCGTGTAGAAATCAGCCACATAGTCCCATACCAATGAGGAAACGTTCTCATCATAATAGCCTCGTAACATTCTCTTGCCGGACCCGGACATCACCATTAGCAGCTCGTCTATGGCGTTGTCTCTCCATAAAGAGACACCAACGAGGAAGGTACTAAACCCAAGGAGTAGTAGGTCCATTTGTCTCGTCGCATCATCACAACACTAGATAACTGAGAAGGAGCTCCCTTGCGAGTCAAATGTGCTCAATTGTTGCAACCCATAGTTTGCCCAATTCTTTTGCGATTCTTGTTTGAGTCTCTATTCACAACCGAAGAGAGACCAGCAAGAAAAGAGGACCATTGCTCTCGTCAGGAGACACACAACTTGCGGACCGCAACCGCCACAAAACTAGGGTTTATGGAGAGGAGAGGATGCTTCGTCGGCCACTTCAGTTTCAGATCACCAAAGCCACCATCACAAGAGCCTTGAAATACACCAAATTAAAACTGCCAAGAGCAGATTGACTACCTCCACAATCATGAATCACATCTAGTTACTTGATGCCAAATAGAATCAAAACAATTGCGCTTCAATGCGTCAGAGCCTGACCTGTCCGATCTGACCCCCAACTTGAGGCAACATGTGTAGCCGGCCCGACTCGACCCCTTAAGCCATCCGGTTTATAGCTAGCTGTCTGTCGGCTCGATCAGTTTGAATGACGGGAGAAAGGTCGAGTCTACAAGATCGTTGGAGAATGATCACTGGAGAGAGGTCGTTGAAGTGGACTCAGGGGCCGCCGCCGCTGTGAGAGTGGACCCCTTAGATCTAGTTTTTCCCTCTAGGGTTTCAGTGCTGCTAGAGAGAGCGAAATATTTTTGGGTGAGCGATCGAAGAAGAGATGATCAGGGTAGAGGGGGATCGGAGTAGGGAGAGTTGCCGGCGCCATCAGGAGTTGCTCAGATCCGAGCTACCTTGTGGTCATGGTAGTAGGGAGATCGTGTTGGGATTTCTTAAGCGTTATTGACGCAGCGGAAGTGGATTCAAGATTCAAGACATTCAAGAATTCAAGAAATTCAAGAAAACCAAAAGAAATGAATCAGTGAAATACGATTAAGTCAAAGAAAAACAAGAACTTAAAATTCATACCTATCGGATCGAGAATTGATCCGATCTTGAACTTGAAGCGGTAGAGTCTTTCTTCTCCTTTTGCACAAACCGGTAATGATTATCGATTTCCACCACACACACCTGTTTGTTTAAAATTGCCTCCAATGGCTTCTCCAACCGAAACGACTCACAACCAATTCGATTCTCAATCAAATCGATTCTCCAAAATGACTTTCATAAATTCAACCGAATCAATAAGATGCCACGAATTGTTTCGTCTTGTATCGGTATCCACACGGAATGACCCCTTTAAACGGATGAAGAAATGATATGCTAGTCTCCGTCCTTCACGTTTTGAATCACATTAAATTCCAAAGAGAAATTCGGAATTTTCTCTCTTTTCTCTTTCTCTCTTTTGTCTAATAAAATGGAATGAAAATTATGAATGGCATAGACTGAAATCTGAGAGCCTTTTGGGTATATATGTTGTTCTCGGTTTAATGATGTTTAAAATAATTCCGTAAGTACTAATCTTATTTGAGAATGTCTTATTAGCTCAAAATGTCACACGTACAAGTTCGCGGAAATGGAGATTCATCGGAATGGAAGCATCTCTCTGATCTTGGGAAGACTAGAAGTTGTCACGCTTTTAAAGGATTTCAAGAGAGGATTTCAAGGCGTGGGAGCAAGCTTCTTTAGTCTTCTAGTGTGTTGTGTGGAGTAAGTAATTTAATTTGTACTAAAAAGAGAGTAAAATCTGTAATTTATTCAATTTCTGCTAGTGCCATTGGCAACGGACCCAGTTCCACTGGCAACGGACCCAGTCCATTATCAACGGACCTAGTCCATTGCCAACAGAAGCAGTCCGTTGGCAACGGATCCAGTCTATTGACAACGGACCTCTGCATTGCCATTTTCTTCATCCTGGAGTTTTGGCTGAAATTATTGTGTGAGTTCCGTTGGCAATGGAACTAGTCCGTTGGCAATGGTACTGCAGGAATATAGCCGTTTGATTTGAAATACTCATTGATTTCCTTCTGTTTTTGCATTCCGTTGGCAACGGAACTGCACATATTTCCATTTTTTGAGGGCTGCTCTTTCCTCCTTTAAAAGGGGGCCACCCTCCTTAGTTTCTCTGACGAATTCTATTCACAAAAGGCAGAAATACTCTCTTCTTAATACTAGTTAAATTCTCTAAATCTTAAAGTGAGATTAGTGGAGTTTTGGGCGTGTTGCTCGTGTTTGTTTGTTGGGTTGAATTGAGATTGGATTGTAAGTTGATTGTTCCACCGGCCGTCAAGAGGTTATTGTAGGGCGACGGTAGTTCGAGGTCCTATAAACGATCTTGTTTGTTAGTGAAATCGGAGCCGCAAGGCAAGTCCCGGAGAGTAGGCAACTCGTGAATGCGGTAAGGGCCGCTAGTGAGTAAACGGGTGGTTAAGGCTAACGCAACCACCTCGCCGAACTTCGTCAACAAGTTCGCGTGTTCGGTATCTCTTTACTTTTTCTATTTACTTTAATTTCTTGTTTATTTATTTTTCTTTGTTAATTAGTATTCAAACAACCATCAACAAAAGTCTAAAAATAATAAAAAATAAAAAATCCTAAAAATAGAAATATTCACGTTTCCGCATATTAGGCCTTTTAAACCCCCCCTATAGGCCTCAATCACACAACAATTGGTACCAGAGTAGGAATACAGACCGTTTCAAATTCCAATTTGAAACAACGTGTATTTTCGATCTATGGCGACACCCTCGATAAATCGACTACACGTCTTTTATCCGGAGAAACTCGATGGTAAAAATTGGAATCTTTGGAAGAGATACATGATGAATGTCTTCGAACTACATGGACTTCGTCAGGTAGTAGAAAACGGTTTTACCATAGAATTTGTACCCAATAGTACCACAAACCATACTGATATAACCAAAACAAATATCACACTTGACATAATGGCACAAAACCTCATTCTCACAAACATGTTGAACACATTTTCTGTAATAATCGATGGTTGTCTTAATTATAATGAAATGTGGAAAGCTCTCTTAAATAGATTTGAGGGAAATAATCAAATGAAGAGAACCAAACTTATGGGACTTGAACAACAATTTGATAATTTTCGGATGATCGAAGGTGAACCCGTTGAGGATATGTACACTCGTATGTCACATATCCGAAATGGATTCACCGCTTTAGGAGAGAAACTAATCGATGATCGAGTTGTAGGTAAATTGATTAAGGTGATACCATCAAGCTGGAAAGTACTTCGAGTCTCATTGGAAACTATGCTAGCAACAAAAGATATCGGGCCGGAAGAACTTGTCAACTACTTCTGTAATTTTGAAACCCTAGTGAAGCAAATGGAAACCGAATCCCAACCCAAAACTGTGGCTATGATGGCAACGAGCTCGATTGATGAGGATGATGAAATAGAGTGTCTAGTGCGACAATTCGGTGATTTTCGAGCCAAAGAAAAATGGTTAAACGACAATTGACGTCGCAACAACCAAAAGACATACTGCTTCGAGTGCAACAAGAAGGGACACACGATCGACAATTGCTTCACCTTATATCCCGAGCTCGCTCCGTGGAACAAGAAGGATGATGAAAAACATGATGGACGTTCAGATGATCGACGTGAGTGACGCGAAAGGAGGTCCGACGATCGACACGACAAAAGACGAGAAAAGAGACACGATGATCGAGGAAAAGACAAGAAAAAAAAAGTCAAAAAGTCACTCCGCTAAGGTGGCCGTGTGGGGAGAAGAGTCGAGCGACTCGTCCGATGGTTCCGGTTCGGACTCCGACTCCGAATCGGACATGACGAATGTCGCGTTCATGGCATATGATAATGTGGACGAGGTGCGCGAGAGGGCGATACAAGAAATGAGTCGACTAGGACAAATTCCAGTTCAACCTCGTCCTTCTGCCGCAACTTCCTCCGGTTCTTCCCGCGACACGAGTCGCGAGGTATATCTAGATCCCACAATAAATTATGTTTTAGAAGAGATAAAGGTTCCTAGTTCCATCTAAGTTATTGAAAATGTAGAACCCGGAACCCGCAATGAACTAGAACAAGAATTAAAAAGGTTTCGGGAGTCCCTTATTAGTATCTAGGAACTTTTCATTGTTTCCGAAGCTGCGGTAAGGTCGTACAAGGAAAAAATAAAAGAATTTGAAAAATTAAATTTAAATAATAATAACTCAATCGACGAAAACTTAAACAAGAAGATAAATAATTGTATTTATGAAAAATTAAAAACTAAATTTAATCATCTAAAAGTCGAAGTTCTAAGTTTAAAATGTGAAAATAAATCTCTCAAGTCTGCTTGCGCAAGAAATGTCTCGAGCCAACTTAATTTAGACAACTTATTTAAAGGACAAAAACCAAATGATAAAACTAGTTTAGGGTTCAAGAAAGAGGTTGGTACTAAACCCACTCCTTCAAGGCCTAAAAACCATACAATAAAAAGGGAGCTCAATCAACCGAAGAGTAGAGGAAGTGCATTCATGTACCGAGACTACTCTAAGGGCCAAAGTCCTAAAAGTCGAACTTCTAAAAGTTTTAGTAATAACAATAGGTTTCACTATTTTCATGATTTCCGGCATATTCATGAGAATAACTGCGGTGTCACAACCGAAAGACTTTATAAAAGAGGTCCTAATGGTTTTTTTTTATGAAATAGTCGACACATATGTACCGAGGAAGATTCAACCTAATGAATCACATCATCGAGTTCTCAAACATTACACTAATGCACATAAAAAACAAAGTTTTTCAAACTCAAACAATTTTGTGCAATCGAACAATTTTTCAAAATCAAACAATTTTACAAATCAACCGTCTTTAGTGCCAAGTCGACCGAGCCAAAGCTTAGGAAAGCCGAGTTTTCAAACCACTATAAAAATCAATTTGTAAAAGGTACTGAAGAGATTTCGAACCCGACTTGTTCATTTTGCAACTATTGTTGCAAAGTATGTCATATCTCTCTAGAGTGTCCTTTGCGTAAACCTGCTAATTCTTCAAAATTTGTGTGGTTGTGGAAAGACATAAATGTTGAAAGCAACTCCTCATTAAATGAGGAGAAATCGAAGTTCACCTAGACGCTTCGATTTTTCCCTATTTAAATTAGCCATATTCTAAGGGGGAGCTGTGGTCAAGTTTTGTCTTGACAGATTTAACTTGTGGGTTTAGAAAGTTTTTGTTTTAGATACAGAAAAATTGGACAACTTGACGGGAATCAATCAAGAAATGTGTACATTTGACGCGACTTGTATCTTTTGCAAATCAAGGTCTTGTGAAGAAATTGATCGAGTTGGCTAAATGGGATTGAAGTCAATAATATTTTCGCCAAGTCATGAGCATCTTCTTATCTATCCGATACTTGGTCGAGGTTACGCTATTCATGATCAAATCTTAATTTTTCTTTACTCATTTATTTATTCGGTGCTTTGTGTCTTCTCCTTGGATTTTCTTTTAAGAAACTGTTGTTTTTTATTTTTAAGAAAAAAAATATATTATATGTATGTTTCAATAATATCAAAATATTTCTTTTAACCATGTCTTGATGAAAGTTTATTATAAAACCCCTTCTGAACAGTTTTTGTGAAACCTTAAAGTAATCTCTAAGTTTTTTTCTTTCGGCTTATTGAACTCAGGGGGAGCATCTATTTAGGGGGAGCTTTATTCTCTCTCGTTTGATGATCATTTTTGACTGTTTTTCAAAAAGGGGGAGAAGATATAAAATGCCTGCATTTTACAGAATTATTTTGAAAATCATCAAAAGGGGGAGATTGTTGTTCTCGGTTTGATGATGTTTAAAATAATTCCGTAATTACTAATCTTGTTTGAGAATGTCTTATTAGCTCAGAATGTCACACGTTCAAGTTTTCGGAAATGGAGATTTATCGGAATGGAAGCATCTCTCTGATCTCGGGAAGACTAGAAGTCGTCACGCTTTTAAAGGATTTCAAGAGAGGATTTCAAGGCGTGGGAGCAAGCTTCTATAGTCTTCTAGTGTGTTATGTGGAGTAAGTAATTTAATTTGTACTAAAAAGAGAGTAAAATCTGTAATTTATTCAATTTCTGCTAGTTCCAGTGGCAACGGACCCAGTCCATTGTCAGCAGACCTAGTCCATTGCCAACGAAAGCAGTCCGTTGGCAACAGACCCACCCCAGTCCATTGACAACGGACCTCTCCGTTGCTATTTTCTTCATCCTGGAGTTTTGGTTGAAATTGTTGCGTGAGTTTCGTTGGCAACGGAACTAGTCCGTTGGCAACGAAACTGCAGGAATATAGCCGTTTGATTTGAAATCCTCATTGATTTTCTTCTGTTTTTGCATTCCGTTGGCAACGGAACTGCGCAAGTTTTCATTTTTTGGGGGCTGCTCTTTCCTCCTTTAAAAGGGGGCCGCCCTCCTCAGTTTCTTTGATGAATTCTATTCACAAAAAGCAGAAATACTCTCTTCTTAATACTAGTTAAATTCTCTAAATCTTAAAGTGAGATTGGTGGAGTTTTGAGCGTGTTGCTCGTATTTGTTTGTTGGGTTGAATTGAGATCGGATTCTAAGTTGATTGTTTCACCGGCCGTCAAGAGGTTGTTGTAAGGCAATGGTGGTTCGAGGTCCTGTAAACGATCTTGTTTGTTAGTGAAATCGGAGCCGCAAGGCAAGTCCCGGAGAGTAGGCAACTCTATGATTCGATCCAAACCTATGTGTTGTCCTTGTATTGTATCCCTTTGTTACACGATATCTATATCGACCATAAGACATGGATTGTGTCAACCTTATGTAGCACGATAACGTTTCTTGATCCCGAATTTGATCGAACCATGAATGACATTAATAACTCCTTATTAATTCATTCGAGCATGGCCACGCATTTTCTTTAATCAAACTCATCAAGAGGCCTTAAGATATCTCTCTCATTTATGAGAGGAACAAATCCTATCTTGATCTATCTCATTCCCCCGCATGTTTCATTATGTACTTAATCATAACCCTTATGGTTACCCGGTTAAAGGTAACGTTAGATTTTGTTAAAGTACATAATTCCATATGTAGGAAACCGAGATAATCTCAAATCTAAGGTTAACAATACTATTGATGAGACATACCAATGACACGAACCATGTGATATTCTCCCAGTCAATCCAATATATGTTCTCCAACATATATCTATGTTAATGATTTAGTAACACTTACTCATGATCAATAAAATATGACCATCAATCAACTAACATACTGATGTACATTTATAGCTTGCATACTTAAATAAGTATATTATATATGATTTCGCAAGCATATTTGTCTTCACAAATATCCTGTAAATGATTAGGGATGGTTTAGAATACGTTTTTCATACTATTATGTAGTTTTACTATCAGAATCACATATTCTGATGATACAAAACTGAATAACATATACAAGGTTTATTTTAAATCAAAAGAATACAATAACCACTTTATTAAATATCTCTAAACAAATACAAAGTTTGATTTACACAACATATACAACTAAGTCTTATATACAAAGGCCTAGGGGCATAAAACCAACAGATCGGGGTAGGATGAAGATGGATCAGAGTAGGAGGAAGCGCTGGGATTAGGGGGAGCGTATAGACCCTGGTGGAGGCACCAGAGGGGCGACCTTCCCAGGATCGACTCGTGGGTGGCGGCGCTAGGGTTTCTCACGGGAGAGAGAGAGAGATCCTTTTCACCACGGTCCCATCCCATTCCTATATTTTTAAACCACACCAGGGTTTCTCACGGGAGAGAGAGAGATCCTTTTCACCACGGTCCCATCCCATTCCTATATTTTTAAGCCAAGAAAAATATGAAACTTCATAAATTTTGCAATTTGAACTTTTAAAATCCTATGAAATATAGAAATCACTCAATTAAAATTTGCCATTGATCAAATTTACTCCAGAAAATCTAGCAAACATTTCAATAAAAAAATTCTAGGAAACATAAAATTCAAATAAACCTAAAATACCAATCCTAACTAAATTTACTGCATAAAGCTCGACCACATCGATCTCCATGTCGGGAGGATGATTGGCCGAGCCGTTTCTGAACATGAATGATTCCTCAACCTGAAAACAAAATTAATAAGTTTATAATTTAAAAAATAATTAAAATTAAATTATTTTTAAGAGTAAAAAAAATTTAATTAAAAATTTACACAGAGAAGCATGGGCGCTTTGGTTGGTCGTAAGTTGTACAACCAATCTTCACGATCCAAAAATAGTGATCACCTAAAATAATTAAAATAAAAAGTAAATTATATTTAATTATTAAAAAGCAGTGAAGAAAGAGGAATTATAAATTTATTTATAAACGGATAAAAAAAAACTCACATTCAATATCACTGTAATGCTTATGACTAGCTTGTAGATGGAGGCAGGGAGCGGGGCAAAGACCTATCCAGTTTTTTAAATAAAAAAAATAAGAACACAAAATAATAAATAGAACTAAACTGTATAAGGCAGCTAAACTAATTGAATAAAAATTAGACAATAATTTATAGAAATATTAAAAGATCTTACAAGAAAATCCCTCCAAGCGGGGAAAGCTGCCAATAAAAAACTGCATTGGGCGAGACATGCAAATTAATTAATTAATAAATAAGTAAAAGATTAACTAAATTATTATTTTGAAAAAATAAAGGGAAGAAAAATTAGTTCCAAGCGTAGCGTCCCATCAAGAACTACAGCAGCTGGCTCAATCGTCAAAATCTGCAACATTCAATGAAGTTTATTACTTTTTTTTAATTATTAATTATTTAAATATTATGAAAGTCTAACTGACTATTTATAAAAATTAATTTCATGAAAAGAAAATGACTCACATAGGACTCCTTCTGCTCCTCCTCTCCCCCGCGCACTAGAACTGTCAATATTGATTTAAAAAAAAGGAATAATTTAGAGTTTAGAAAAAATAAAACATTTAAAAAAATAATTAAACCAAAAATTAATATTTTGTACCCGCTGTCAGGAAATAAACTGCAGACGTTGAAAAACGGGACTCACACAAAATGGTTATCATCTCAAACCTGATCTTCATGCGGAAGCAATTCATCCAACATATGAGCCTCCCCTATTCAATTTAATAACAAAAATAAATCAATTAACAATATAAGCAATTTCAAAAAAATGTCTAAACCCTAGCTGACTGACCTCTTTCTTTCTCACCCTCTAAACCCTAAATTAACTTTGTTCAATTCATCTTAATAACAAAAATAATCAATAAATTAGCATTATGCATTCAATCGAAACTCAAGCTGACTGGCCTCGTTAATTTGATCTCATAGAATCTTAATTTATGTGAATATTTAATGTTTGTATACCGACTCTCGTAATGTACAAGACACTCTAAACCTAAATCATCTTGTTGTGTGGCTCTTTTTATTTATGGTAATTACGCTCAGTTCTTAATTTATGACTCGATTTGCTCTTATAACAAAGGAAATACCGAGGAGGAGAGACAAGCTACGGAAGGGGAAAATGCCAGGGAGCTGCGTACGATCTGCTGCAAGAGCAGACCGCCGGCCGTCAGGCTACAGAAGAGAGAAGAGATATCACCGGATTATCAGAATAAATCACCAACTTCAAATGGAGGGGATTCTTTATCATTTTCAATATTCTATTGGTCAACTTGGAAGAAAAGCTTAAGAAAAAAATAATCAAGACTGAAGATTAAAAAAAGGAAAAGAAAAAATGAATATATCTGCCTATTTTTTTTTGCATTTATATAAGGTCATGTACATATCATAACAATCCCCAATTATAAAGTAACATTTCATTTAAAAACATTATGTGGTTATTAAATTCATGTGAAAATAAATATAAGTAATAATAACAGGGGTTCATGTTGCTATGTTGGCCCACAGGCTTAGAAAGTGAAAGGAAATGTACATTTAGTATAATATTTTTGAATATATATGATACTATTTTGTATATTATTTTATCATATATATTTCTATGTTTGTAATAACAAAGATATAATATTTAAATAGAGAAAATAACCTACTGAAGTTTGCAAGACGATAGATAAATATATTTAATATATTTTGATATATATATGTAGTATATAAAAATGAAGGAATTTTTCAGACATTCACAAATGTTAGAGGTTTTCTGAAAATTTTCAAAAAATAATATATTAGATGAGCAGAAAATGACATAAACGTTTTAGGAGCCAATTGAAGTTTGAATTTTGGAAAATGGTCAACGAGTTGTCGGCTGCTTTAATCAAAGGATAAAATTTTATTAATCAATTATTAGAGCTTTGATTTGAAGACCAGCCTTGTTGGTTGAAACATCATTCCCCATATTTATAATAATCACATCATATCATATTATAGTGTATAATCAATTTGTTTGTATGGTATGTAAATATTATACAAAAGTAATTTATTTAATGAGATATATTTTTCATGTGTTTAAGATATTTTCTTTAAGGGTTATTTGAGTCTTGATGCTTTTTGAGTGTTAATTAATACATAATTTGAGTCGCCCTCTTTTTTTTTTTTTTAAACTCCACGAGGCGAAATGTCTCGTTGAGATTTCATTAAAATAAATTACAGAAGCGTTACATGCGTAGTTTTATGAGTCTTAAAATAATTGTAGAAACACGACAGAAAGTAGAAAATAATTAGATATTTGGAATTGAGTAAATACTTTTATAATGAGATATTAGAAACTAATTTAATTTGTTTGAGAGGATTTTTCAAAAGGAAAGTAGTATGAGAAGATAAGAAACTAATTTACAAATTATGGTAATGATTGATAAGAAACTTAATACAAGCTCCAAAAAAGCTTTTAGAATGAGATATTAGAAGGCCATTCCGAGATCACCCAACATACAACAAACTGGAGTAGATACTGTTAGGGGATAGAATCGGACTCCATTTTCTAGTAGGGAGTACAAATTTTCTTTATTTTTTTTTCTTGGTATTCTTTTTTATTCATTGTAATTATTTGCTGTAACCAAACAAAATTTTTTATTTTATTTAATAGAATCTCAGTGAGGCAATCGTATCCTGTAATTAAAAAAAAAAGTCATTCAAGCAAAGCAATTTGAAATTTGTACTGAGGGATATGTAGTCATTTGACTTTTGAAAGAAATAGGAAAGTAGAACACAATTTGGACTGAGGGATATGTAGTCATTTGAAAACATGGCATCCTTTTATAAAATTTGTTTTAGATCCTATTATTTGTTTTAAATGAATTATGACATATTACAAATACAAAAATAAAAACAAATGACATACATTAAAAATAATTCAAATAAAATTAAATTCGAATGACCAATTTGAACATGATCTGATGTAAAGGAAAAAATTTCCATCATTTTTTTCAACGGTTAGACGAATTGGATTCTTTTCAATCCTTGTCTTGCATGAATCAGCACTCAATAAATAAATGTAATTAAAAGTCTACAAATTGCAATTTTTGTTTTTCTTTTATTTAAAAAAAAGGGGGAAATTGAAAATCACGCCGGGGTACTGTAGCGACGGATTGAAATTATATAATGTTTTCTCACGTTCCTATATACGTTATATAATATTTTCATTTTTTTAAATATATATTGTTTACCGAATGAATTTTTATATATTGTTTGTTTTCAGTTTATATGTTTGCATATACTGTTTTCATTTTTTTAAAAAATATATTATTTTATAGAATATATTTTTATATACTGTTTGTTTTCCGTTCATATGTTTGTATATACTGTTTTCAGTTTTTATATATTGTCGCTACATGATCGTTACAATAACGTCGCACAGTATCAGCTCCCAAAAAAAAATAGGTTACAATCAATCACCAGCCATTGGGGAATTCTTCCAATAGTCTAGGCTTGATAGTTGTTCAAAACTACTTTATATGTGAATAATGTATAGAATACATTTTTCTCTGGAAATTTTAAAAAATAAAGTTTGGGTACCGAATTCAATTATATGGAAAACACATTTTCTGGCAGAACAGAAATTTAAGCCGAATAACACATATTTTTCCAAATTAAAAAAATGTGAAATTTGAGTACCCGATTAAATTATACATATTAAGAAAATTGTCTCATAACTTCTTTTTTGTAACGGAAATTTTCTCATAACTGTGATTAATTATTTTGTTCGTGATATAAGAAGTGTTGGATTCAAACCCCAAAAAATTATACAGATTAAGACATGTTAATTGCAAAAGAAAAATTCATATCGAATACTGAAAATAATAAAGATTAAAACAAGTCGCTTGACACAAGCATTTGACAAATTTAGGATCTCCAAAGCAGAAAAATATCAACTTTAGTTACTCTTTTGAAATTCAAAAACTTTTTTTCCTTTTTCTTTACAGAAAATAAAACAAATTTACCCTTTCAAATTTGCAAATATCAAAATATGACCCTGCAAAATTAAAAATATATCAAATACCTGTTGACTAATTACTCATTAATATTGTATACTGATATTTCCTTGAAAACTAAAACATTTTTCAATATTGAACTAAATTAGGATCCTTCATTTTGAATATAACTATGCTTATTAATTGGTTTGAGGTTTATAAGTTATAACTAAGCCACACAATTTGGGGCCAAATATGGTTTTTTTTTCTTATAGAAAATAATAAAATAAATTATCATAAAATATGGTTAGATTTATAGCAATCATTGTCAACTCAAAAATTATCACTTTCGAAATTACACTCCCAAATACATGGCCTAATTAATTAAGGGTCCGTTCGGCAATACACGGAATAGAAAAATAGTGAAATTGAGAATAGACGACTAATCCACTTTATTCCATGTACGTTCGGAAAGTTAGTTATATGAAGAATTTGATTTAAACATATAGAAGAAAACTTATGACTATAATACCCTTATTACATAATTTGAATTTATATGAATCATATTAATTGAAAATTTTACTCAAATTGTAAGAAGATAAAAATGAAATAAATTAATTAAAAAAAGTAGCATCAGAATAAAATGAATATTTAATAAAAGTACAATAGTAGATGATAAATTGAAGTACAACTCAAATAAATATTTATTTAAATAATTCTTAAACGCTCTTCAATTATTGCTATGACGTTGCATATATTCTCAACATATTTTTAGTAGTCATTCGAAGGAAAAAAAAAGAGCAAGCAACATATTATGGCCAGAGAAGTGAATAACGAGAAATATAGTTGATAGATATTTTGTTAAAGAGAGAAAAAATAATTTATTTGTGTATAGTTGTTCAATGAATTATTTCACTGGAGAACCATCGGAAAAATGACGGAGGAATTAGCACAGAGGCGGTTATGGCATTTTGTGCTCATGCGTAGAAGATAGAAGAAATATATAGTAGTTTTTTTTAATAAAGGAAAGAGAGAGTAGTTATGCCACGTAGGACATAGTTGGAATAGATAAGGGTATTTTTGTCTTAAATTTGGATTTAATTCATGGAATAGCCAATTCCATCTCAATCATGGAATAAGAAATTCCACTATTCTATAGCTCTAATCCAACTTATTCTTACACTGTTCGACTGGAATAACTCAGAATAGAGTAGTTATTTCACTATTTCTCCATATTCTAGTGTTGCCCAATAGGCACTAAATTTGAAACTTTTTGTAACTGTTTTTATTCAATTCAAAAAAGAGTCGGTTCATCCTTTGACAGCGGGAGCATGGCTGTCAATTTTTAATTTTAGACAATTTTGTCTCAGTCAATGTGCGTTGTAATGACTAAAATAAGAGACTTAAATTAGGACCTACAAGCAGACGCTACGCGCTCCGCGCGAGTTGCTTGAAATATGTTATGTAATGAATATTAGAGTTTTTGGGATATAGAGAGTTTGTTGAGAAGGTTGTATTTTATTGTTTACATCTGATGTCCATTTTTTTTGTCACGTATTGAATTATTGGCCTTTTTTTCCTTTAGGATTGTTTTGGGGTCTTCTTGTTTATGTAGTAACTTTTGATTGAAGTCTGTTTTATTGTGCGGAGCAAGTATTGTAAGATTGATATAAATGAGTGTTAAGAAAAGAAGATATATAGAGTAGATATATACAACAGATGTTGCTGTGTTCATAAGGCGTTTTTACATATTACAAAATGACTAAGAAATAACAGTAAAACATTTGATCAGAAGGACAGCAATACATCTGGTCAAAAGGATATCTACTTAGTTCCATACTTACATAAGAGCAAAAGTGTATGAGTGGCTGATTCACACATCAAAAGTTGCACATAATTAACCTAATTAATCTATATTGTCTAATAACATGGGAACAAATCTGTTTGTCTCAAGTTTCGTTGTAAGACCTGTTGGAAATTAATGGTAAGAAATGAATGAAAGGATTAGTTTTGACAATGCTGTTATAGATAGCAATTAAAGTAATGAAAAATATTGGTGCAGCTTAGTGCTTGATATTAAGTGTTACCTTTTTTTTGCTGCATTTGATTTCAGGTTTTCCTTCTTTGAGCCGGGTCCGTCTTTGGTGACTGATTTACCACGGGAGCTAGAACTATTGAGTTTGGCAAAAAAAAATTTAAGTGCATTGTAAGAGTCATTGGAAAAACTGATAAGGTAATAATATGTTTTTTAAGTAGTATATGAATATTTGATTGTGTACTTTTCTGGTTTCGTGGAGTCTTCTGTCGGTTTTGTTGGAGTTTTTGGGATGGTTGTCATTGGAGTGTCATTTTTTTGGGGTGGGGCAAGTGGTGTTGATGCTGTTGTGTTCTCTCCAGGGATTACAATTAACGCCGTTGCATTGATCACATTAAAATTGGGGCGACCTTTGTTTACCGAGCCAGGGTTGTACCGAACCGAAAAGTCAAATTGATGGCTAATAAGGGCTTTTATTCTCTCGGGGTAATTGTTATTATCCATCTTGTTCTCAATGGAGACTTCAAGCGCTGATGAACCTAGCACTTGGTCTCCATGTTTACCAAGAAACACGAAGTCAGCCTCTTGTTGTGAATCGTCACTGACAACCACAAAGAAACGGTAGCTGCATGAAAGTAGAAGCTGACTTAATTTGTGTGATGTAATGTTTTCAATGTGGAAGTTTGGTATGTTTGAATGTTAAACTGAAAGTACAATTAGTTGAATAATATTTGTAGACAAATAATGGTCCATGGAAACTAAACCAAGATTGATATTACTGGGACGGGGCATATTTTATTGCTGTAATGGTATTATTGGTGCTTACCATAGCTTTGGATTTTCAATCTTCACTTTGCAAGTGTCACATCTGTAGTCGTTCATGGTACGTTTCAATTTTGTAAGATGAGTAGGGCATCCTTTGTAATACCAACCTTCAGATTCATCGACATCTACTATCTTAGCAGTACACTTAGCTTCTTTTGGCTGCAAAAGATAAGAAATGATGTATGTTATTCTATTTTGTTGATTTGTAAACCATCTTTGTAGTTTGAATTTTGTAATAAAGAAACTAATATTTGGCTAACTGAATTATTTGAATTACCTTGTCAGCGAGTGCAACGTTTTCTAGTAGTTCTTTGACAGTCAATGTTGGCAGATCATGCAGATTCACAATTGATCTTTTGTATTCTCTTGTAGGCGAAACAACCAAAGCAAACGGGCTAAATCTGCATTTTTGTTCATTGTTGTTAGATAAATTGAAAATAAAGGGATTGTTAACAATACGTATCTATTTCTGATTGACGTACTTTTGTTTAAGTTGGGCGATTTGGGGAATACTTTCATCACGGTAGATCCGTGTGGCTGAATAAGATTTCAATGTAAATCCTGAATGTCATATGTTTGATGTTATATGGTGATTTTAATGAACCAATAAATTTTTTTTTGTAAAAAAATAATAAATGAAATTATTGATTACCATTGTACTTAACCAGCTGCAAAGAGCTAAAAGCAATGACAATTGGTTCGGTCTTTGACTTTTCAATTATGCGTTCTTCGTCAAGCAGCTCTGTGTAATTTCCCCAGACAGTGATTTGAGCTGTGTTATTGCTGTGAAAAAAATTGAATGGAGAATAATAATTATTTCTACGGTTTCTGTGCAATTGTTTATTACGTATTTTGAAATGCGCTATGTATATGTGCGTATTGATAAATGAGCTTGTATTTATTACCATTCGTCTGCGATCTCGATTTCACGTAACTGAACACTTCGATCAACCATTTGAATAGTTTGTACTGCTTTGAACAATGTAATTTTTCCTATCACGTCTGAAAATGGGAGCTTGTCAGTATTTTTGTTTTATATAATTCTTGATTTCATTTGATGCAGTCAATTTTATTTGTTCTAAATATTCGTATCATTACCAACAATGGTGTTAGGAGTAGTGATAGTGGTTCCGATGCTTTCCAAGTTTTGAAATTTGAAGTAGACAATTGGGAAATCAGTGGATTCGTGCTTTCTAGTCATTGTAGTTGCTAGAGTGAACCTGAGGAAATATGTGTGGTCAACGGTTCTGTAGCTTGCTCGAGCATGATGCACTTGGAAGTTGGAGAATTCGAAGATAGCTCCTTCAATCATCTTTGGGCGCACTTCGTCTGCATGGTCTATGTCTATTGAACCTTCAATAGCATTGTTCTGGAAAATTGAAGGTGAGTTAAATAAAGTTCTTCATAGTTTAGTGTAGAAGTATTGATTATTACAATTGATGTAGAATGTGTCCTGGTTTGTTTCAGTACTACAATTAGAGCATCATTGTCTTGTGTTATGAAACTAGTATGTTAGGGTTTGAGTTATAGAAATAGTGTGAACACTAATAATTGTCATTTTTTGTTGGAAAGTTCCTGTCTTTTCTTTGAGTTTTTTCTTAATTTTCTGGTTTTGATTCTGGACTATAGTCATGTGTGATTTCTGTTAATAACATTTTCTAAAACAGTGAAAAATCATGATGTAGAATGAATGCTTAGACATTTTCGTTCTCAATTTTAGCTGTAATAGTTGCTGGTGACAATTTTTTTTAACAGGGCTTAAATTGTAATTTTAGTTTTCATCAATTGATGGTTACCTCTTGATCAACTAAGATAAAGTCTATGCTATAAATTGATCCGTTCGAAGGGTTGAGTGCTTCCCAAATTTTGAAGATTCTTGCTGTGATTACAGGCCTTCTAACTATGTTGTTAAGTTGGCCTATTGTCGTAATATTTGTTCGTAAAGCCATCTGAGAAAATGAAAAATCAGAAAATAGTTAAGATCTGCAAAGCTAATTTTTTATAAAGAAAAATTTCCAATTTAGGTTACTGGCAAGGACCAGTCCATAATGCAATGTACATTTGTGCTAACAATATTCATTGAATTCATGTAAATTACATTGAAATGAGCTTAATTCGTTCAAATTTTAGTTACAGTAAAGAAGAAGAAAACTATATAATCTGAAAAATAAATAATGTCAAACTGGTCTAAAACAATTAGGAATTATGAAAATTCGAAATTGATTTGGGAAGATGATTGTTAAGCATTAACTGTTATTAGTTCTATTAGGCTAATTATGAGAAAATGCAAAGAGAGATGTGCGTAACCGAGCAAAACCGAGTGAAGTTGTGAATGTTATGAACAATTTACCCGTGGCGATGCAATTAGTTCTCGGTTCTTCTTATCAGTTCATGACATAACAATTCTTCTTATATAGAGAGGTGGTCGATTTATCCAAAGTTAAGCTCTGAGATTAGTTGCCACGTTTCATTGATTTGCTCAGTGCAGCATCAGTTGGAATAGAGTGGGTTGAGTATGGCAAATGAGTACTGCCAAATGGGAAGAATAAAGTCCTCTGATCAATTCGCTGAACTGATTGAAGTGAACGGAGCAGGGTTTGTTCATAGGAAGTGGTGGTCGTTGCTGCTGACAGTTGTGTTTGTGTTTTGTAAGTTCTTGACACGCATTTGAGAGTTCAAGGTGAGAGATGAAGGTGAAGGAACAGAGAGTGTTATTCTGGATTTTTTGCTTTCCAGAATTCAAATTCCAAGTTATGGCATTCCAGAATTGTTTTTGAAGATTTTTCACATTCCAATTTTCTCTAACACTTATACATAATCATTTATGTACATAGTTCATGAAATTATCATGTAATTGTCTTGCCATTTTACTCATTTGATTGGGATGTAACTGAAATAGGAATATTATTGTTATCATACTAACAACATAATCAGTATATGTCAAGTAAATTGTAAAAATGAACAATACCTAGATCTGAAAATATTTCGTTGAAAACTATGTTCTGCGTATAATTGTGATATTCATTGTCAGGATTTTCTATTAAGATTTTGATACCTTCACGTGATGATGCTCTTGACAAAGCAACATAAAGTTGACCGTGTGAGAAAACAGGTTGTGGTAAATAAATGCCTATTTTGTTAAGGGTTTGTCCTTGACTTTTATTAATAGTCATTGCATAACATACTCGTATAGGAAATTGTTTCCGTCTTAGAACAAAAGGTAGTTTATTATCTTTGACATTAAATATAATGCGAGGTATATGTGTTATTATTCCTGTATGACTGCCGTCATAATTTCGCTTCAATACTATGATCTCGCTAAACGTGTAACTATCAGTCTTATTCCGTTGCAAAGTCCATTTGATTGGTCAAGGTTACGCATAAGCATTATTGGGCATCCTATTTTTAAATCTAATTCATGAGACGGAACGCCACTTGGATTTAATGAGTGCAAGTATTCAATAGGATACATAGCTTCCAGCTCATCAACAGATATTGTCGAATCAAACATTTCGTCTGAACTAAGATACGTTCTGTAACATCCCGGGAATAAGTTCAATGCAATTTTATTAAGTCTATCAACATGCTCATTCGTTGGTGTTACTATTGCTCGTTCAGTTAAATATTGTCTGTTCTTATACATTGTAGGAATATCGATATAGACAGCTTGAACAATAGCTTCTTTGTTATTTCCAGAAGATTTAACCAATAAATCATCTGGTATTTCTATCCAGTTTGGTTCTTCTGATCCAAATAATGATTTCTTTTCAATTGTTCCATTTCCAACAGATAACAGCCATTTGTTAAATTCTTCGATACGTAAGTTCTCAGCCGAAGAGTATCCTGGTTGGGAAAGCCGCATATTAGTATTTAGTTTAAGTAATTTACAATACTGCCATACATTTGATCGAGTTATTGATGCACTCAGTGTATCGTAGCGAGATCCGCCTTTTATTACAAGTAAAGTTTGTCGGAAGTCTCCACCTAGAAGGATTGTCTTACCACCAAAAGGTTTTTGACGATTATATTTGTTTCTTGTACCAAGTAAATCCCTCAATGTCTGTCAAGTGCTTCAAAACAGTTACGGTGATTCATAGGTGCTTCGTCCCAAATAATTAACGAAGTTTTGTATAGTAATTCTTCCAGATGTGTCCCTTTTTTAATATCACATGTTGACTCATTCGTTAATTCAATTGGGATCTTAAACCTTGAGTGTGCGGTACGTCCTCTGGGGATAAGCAATGCAGCAAGGGCTGATGATGCTACTGGCAAGACAATCTTATGCTGTGAACGTAACATCGTAACAATTGTGCGCCATAAATATGTTTTTCCGTACCACCGTAACCATAAACAAAAAATAATTTTCCCTCATTCTGATCAATAGATTTCATTACTGCATCGTAAATTTGTTTCTGTTCATTGTTTAATTGCGAGTGCATCTCGAGAGCTTCAAGTATTAAAGATGACGTGTTGTAAGCTAATTCATCTCTGATTAACTTATTTTCAAGATTGTGGACTGTACTGTTTTCTGGCAAAGGCAAAGAGAATGTTGTAAGGTCAGACCCATTATCACTGAGTATTCTTTGAATATCATGCAATATGTAATTCTTGATATGATTATCAGCTAGTTGTGCACTTGGCATTGAATAGATTTTTTGCATTGTGTACATGATATCATCACCGAGAAATCTCCAACAATCTTCAAAAAATTTGTAAGGGTTCGCGACTTCACAATACAATAACATGCTAACAAATATTTTACGTAACTGCATTGCTGATGCCCAATTTGAAGCTTCTTGTATTGCAAAAAACCATTCGTTGTCATTTTTCAAAAGTCCTAAAGCATTGCAAGCATCTAATTTGTTTAATAATGTTTTAAAACTTACTTGCTGTAGTTTCTCCAAACAATTTGTTCTCTTTAATGACACGTAATATTTCTTCTAATTTCAACTTAAAAACACGGACCATAATATATGGTCTGTCCTCAGGACGCTGTCCTGCCAAAGACATGATATTGTTTTCAAACCATTGTGGATTGCAGGTAAAAGTTATAAAAAGACCGGGAAGGCCAACATGTCTACAAATTGCTATTGCATCTTGATAATTCTGAAACATATATCTGGGACTTCCAACATGTGAGGCCGGTAAAGATGATATGTTTTCCTATATTTTTGCCTAACATGTCACCATCTAAAACTGCATTTTTTATATTGCTAAATTTGTCTGATCTTAACGATGCTTGATGTTGTTGTAAATATGTTTGTCTATTGATAAATAAGCATTGACAATATATTGTTGAAACAACCGTCCAGAACGAAAAATCGTCGGTGCATCCTTATCGCGCTGATGTAACCTATAAGCATAATATTCATTCATCGTAACACATTTTCTTGTAAGCTTGCTTTGACTTCCTTCTTCAAAAATATATTTTATACGTGGATGAAATCCATCTTCACCATACGGAAACAATAAAGGATATTGCATTGACATACAGCAAGGATGTTCTAATTTTATACGTTGCAATCCGCTTGTTCGATGTTCAACTATAATGTCACGCTGACGTTGCTCTTCAGTGAGATCACCAACTACTAAACCAACAATTTCACTTGCAGTAGGAGATACATATTGTGGTAATTCACTATCACGAACGCCCACAATTCTTAATTTTAGGTCTGGAATGTCACAATTTGAAAAACGTTCTTGGTAATTTCTAAATGCTTGAACAATGACATTACAATGATTAAACATATTCATTAATCCTTGAACAATTTCACGAACAGGTTCATTTCTTAGCATATATGAATCGTTGAAAGCATTAATCCTATTCATAATTTCATTATCAGTATCATACATGTACAGTTGAGCAAACATAGGTTTTGAACCTTCAGTTGGCAACAGAGACCCAATTCTATGATACGCTTGACCAGAAACCTTGAAGACGTAAGGACCAGACCCATCATTAATTGCTTCATCAACCTTTACACCCATTGAAGTAAACGCAAACATAGAGTTATACAAACGGATTTTTTCTTTAAAACTTGATGATCGCGGTCCAACTGTAGGATCAAGCAACGTATGTAAAAAAGCAGGAGGTTCTTTTATGTTAGAGAGCAAGACCCTTCCTTCTCGACATCATAGATTATATTTAGGGCTATTTGTTCTTGACTGTTTTTTGCATCTTTCACCATACCAAAAATAAGCACCACAATGATTACATTGGTAATCAGGAGAACCAACAGTAAATTGTCCAGGTATGACAACTGTGACCAATAAACAAAATTAACATATACAGTAACATAAATATTTAGAAAAAATCTAACTATATACAAACCTTCTTCTGCACGCATGCTGCCAGGACAGTCAACTTGACAATTGCTTGAGGAGCCAGCACACTCAAATTGACGATTGCTTGAGGAAGACTCTCCAACCTCAATCCGAGCATGTTTGTCGCGCGATAAAAGTAATCTTCTACGTCTCGTAGAAGCCGCGTCATCCATATCATAATAATTAATACTTATTGAACAACAATGATTGTAACTCTCAAAATACTACCTGGCACCTGCAATATATCAAACAACATGCAAATGAAAATGAAATTGTGAAATAGAAAATACTAAAATTTTAATAACACAGTTGAAAATAAATTCAACGTAAACATATTCATAACTTTACAAATAAACATAATACAACATAAGTATGAATATAAATATTAAAAAGCAGAGAGGGATTGTGCAACAAACATGTACAGAATAAAGACACTATACACAAAAGATGGACAGAGTAGGACACGTATTCATTTATACTTATTGAGAAAAAGAACAAAAATAACTTCCATTTTCTTGTTTAGTATCTTAAACAATTTGTAATAAGTAACATAGAGACTACAACAGAGTATTCATGAACATAATTAATAAGAATTCAATGTACTGAATCTTTTTTATATTTGTTAGAGTTTCTAATTTAGAAAGGAAATCCGAAAGCGTGATGGGGTCGACCATGTCCAAAACGTGCCGTATACTATTTTTTCCACTTTTAAATATATTTTGTGTTTTCTTCCAATTTGAAATATTTGAATTTAAAATATCTTATGCATTTTAATATAGTTCCTTGTTACTCGTATATTAAGAAATGAGACGTAGCACATACTTTGAAGGGGTTAAAATATTAACGAAAATATATAAATAAATATAATGAATAAGAAATCATATCTTATTGTCTTATAGTGTTGATAGATAATTAAAGAATTGTAGTTGTGCTATTTCATGAGTAAACTTGCTCACCGTATAAGCCAATTGTTTGAAACTTAAATGGGAAAAAAACTTCACAGATCCATAAAACAGAGATACAAAAACATAATTACTGGCAGAGCAACCATGTAAACATACTTTCAAGTTATTGACTCCAATGACTAGAATCATTTCATTGATCTAACTAATAATACATTATCATAACATGTAATTGAATAATAGACTATAGGATTGGTGCAACAAAAACTAAGCAAGACCAAAATAGTAAATAACCACAACAACAACGCTATTTCCTGAGTAAACTTCCTCACCATATAAGCCAATTGTTTAAAATTTAAATGAAAAAACAACTTGACAGATTCATAAAACAGAGATACAAAAAGATAATTACTGGTTGAGCAATCATGTAAACATACTTTCAAGTTATTGACTTCAATAGGCAGAAACATTTCATTGATCCAACTAACAATACATAATCATAACATGTAATTGAATAATAGACTGTAGGATTGATGCAACAAAAACTAAGCAAGACCAAAATACTAAATAACCACAACAACATATTCGCAAACAATAAATTTCTTACGATTGCCAACACTCCTCAACTAAATTAAACTAACATTTTCATAAGAACATCATAACACATTAACATTTAACTCTTCTTAAATCACCAGAACTTTAATAATCAAACTTGTCGCCTTGCAGCTCTAAACCATCATTAAGCAGAAAAAGAATGATTTCCTGTCATAGAACCTACTGAACAATAGCTGCTCAATTGAACCAACCTAGCAGACAACCTCAAATCCACTGTCAACATCCAAAAACTGAAAAGTATACAAAATTGTCATGAAAGGAACAATATCGTAAAAAATGAGACTTATTCACTATAATAGAATAACTTCAACATCTGAAAACCCAAAACCAAACAAATCGACAATCAACAAAACAACTTCATAAAAAGGAACACTTATAAATTAATATAGCACACATCAAGGTTTGATTTACAATTAACCTAATATGAACCAAACAAATTGATAATTTTTACTCTTTTGTTTAACAGAAAAATATTGTATGATGGAAAAAACCTCTAAAGAATACTTACATAGATAACAACTGAAGAAAGGAAACTGTACAACTTGACCTATATAAACAAATCTTCTAGCGAAAACCAATTTAAGAGCAGGAGCCCCAATCCATGTATTTCAATCAAGCACTTGATAACCAATATGAATTAAGCTCTATGAACACAACAATATAAAGAAACATACAATATTTGTTGCAAAATCATCAACAGCCAGAAAATCCAGTAACAGACAGATTAAAACTAAATTGATGTAAACAACAACCAACTAAATAAAACTTCTAAGGCGACCTTATTCACCAGAGTCTTCTAATTAATTCAGTACATCTTATTCGATAAAATCAGAAAATACTGCTTACTGATCCGAACAAACCCTCGTCAGGATGCTCAATCAAACTTGTTCAGCCCCAATTCACAAAGACTATTAATTAATTTGAAAGACTTCATCATCTAAGAGTAAAAAATCTCATACACTGAAACAGATATATTCCTTACAGAACAAAATACAAATAAAACTTGGAGAACAAATTACTGAATAAAACTTATTGAACCCAATTCAGTTAATCTTTCCATGAAATAAATTACTCGACAAATCAGCAAGACAACAATGCATACATAAGCAAAATGAACTGAACTAATTTAAATGTCAACCCTTATGAAGTTATACAATTGAATACAACCTCGACAAATTAGCAAGACAACAATGCATACATAAGCAAAATGAACTGAACTAATTTAAATGTCAACCCTTATGAAGTTATGAAATTGAATACAACATTTTATCCCTACAACTGAACAAACACTGAACCTAGAATAAACTGAAAAAAAAAGAACAAAAGAAAGAAACAAAATAATTACCAATATCAAAGACGAAGAAGAGACACAATCATGCCAACTTGGCAAAAAATCAGCAAAATTGTTCCGCCAATCATCCAAAGCACGCCACTGTAAAATCACAGATGAAGACGATCTATGCAACGCAAAATCCAACCAATCTTCCAAACCCTGCAAAACAGTAGAAAAGTAATCAAAAGAATAATTTGGACAAAAACCAAGAATTAAACACAACAGTTCTAACAATGTTAGCACATCACATTTGGGAAAAATTAATAGTCAGAACCTTCCAAAAAAAAAAATTCTTACTCATTTAAACTCTGACCACAATAACAGCCCCAAATTAAAGAAAAGCGCACACAGCCAACAGAATTAAAGCTTCAATGGAATTAAACAATCTTTTGTATAAACACATTTGGCCAAAAAAAGCACAAAAAACAGAACCATTAACATGTACAAACCAACTAAAGAGAGTGAACGACTAAACGTTGAAGACGACGGCAAGCACACAGTACACCAGATCACCGTACAGCAGATCTACGAAAAAAAAACAAAGAAAAACCAGAATTAAAACTTGAATCAAAATATTAGATTAGAAAACAGCAGATCTACGAAAATAAAACAAAAAAAAACAAGAATTAAAACTTGAATCAAAATATTAGATCAGAAAACAGCATATCTACGAAAACAAAACAAAAAAAAACCAGAATTAAAACTTGAATCAAAATATTAGATCAAAAAACAGCAAATCTACGAAAACAAAACAAAAAAAAAAGCGGAATTAAAACTTCAATCAAAATATTAGATCAGAAAACAGCAGATCTACGAAAACAAAATAAAAAAAAACAGAATGAAAACTTCAATCAAAATATCAGATCAGAAAAACAAAAAAAAAGAACTATTAACCCCTACGAACCAATTGAAGCAGATAAAACCAAGAAAACTGCAGATCTACGTTGGAGAAGAAGAAACTTAAACACCGGCTGGAGAACAAAACCAAAATGACACCAATTTTCCACGGTGAAACAGATCAACGGAAGCAAATAAAACCAAGGAAAAAAACACGAAAAGAAAAAGAAAAACAGATCTGTGCAAGCTTAAACACCGGCTGGAGAACAAAACCCAAACGACCCCAATTTTGCAGGGTGAAGCAGATCAACGGAAGCAAAACAAACCAAGAAGAAAAATAGGAAAAGAGAAAGAAAAAGAGATCTGTTATACGAAAGAAGAAGACAGAAACAAATATAAACTGATGGAACAAAGAGAAAAGAAGAGAAGAAAATAGACGCGTGGTAAAAAAACAGTAACAGCCGTAACGAAGAAGAAGCCAAGTGTACAAAATTTCACAGAACTAAACGCTGACCATTGGATGAAAATCAAAGGGCAGAAAAAATCAAAGACACCGTGTCTTACTAACTGATCAAAAAAATGGCTTCCTTTAAATCCTATTATTAATGCAACTATAAATAGAGGTTCAAATCTCTCTTCCTTCACATATCTTATTTCCTCTTTTAAAAACATCTTCAATTATTTTTTCAACAAAAAAAAGCATCTTCAATTTTTTTTCTGTAGATCTTCATCCCCTCAATAAAAAATGTCTGCTTACAACGGGAAATACACCGGTATAAACCATTTCTTATAATCTGTGATTTATTTTTGTACTTTCCTCTACTTGATTTCTAAGATATAAACAGGATTAGTGAATTAGTTTCTATTTGATATGTGCATAATTCAAATTTCAAATCCTTCAATATTACAAGTTCTCTTCAATTCAAATATTATAATTTCAAAACTAATGTTGGATTCATCATGATGTGTATTTTTCTGTTGTAGAGGAGCTGATCAAGAATGCAACCTACATCGGTACGCCCGGCAAGGGAATTCTGGCTGCAGACGAATCGACTGGCACAATTGGAAAACGATTTGCCAGTATTAACGTTGAAAACGTAGAGGAGAACCGCCGTGCGTACCGCGAGCTACTCTTTTGTACGCCCGGAGCCCTCCAATACCTCAGCGGCGTCATTCTTTTTGAAGAGACTTTATACCAAAAAACCAAGGAAGGAAAGCCGTTTGTTGAAATTATGAAGGAAGGCGGAGTTCTTCCTGGAATTAAGGTCGACAGTGGTGTTGTCACGCTTGCCGGTACCAACGGCGAGACAACCACTCAGGGTCATGATGACCTTGCAAAGCGCTGCCAAAAGTACTATGAGGCAGGAGCGCGCTTTGCTAAGTGGCGTGCCGTCCTGAAGATCGGTCCGACCGAGCCCTCCCAGCTCTCAATTAACTTAAACGCGCAAGGATTAGCCCGTTACGCCATCATCTGCCGAGAGAACGGTCTGGTCCCAATCGTCGAGCCCGAGATCTTAGTCGACGGGGCCCACAGTATTGATGTGTGTGCTGACGTGACCGAGCGAGTCCTTGCCGCTTGCTACAAGGCCCTCAACGACCATCATGTCCTTCTAGAAGGTACCTTACTCAAGCCCAACATGGTGACTCCGGGCTCAGACGCCTCCAAAGCATCGAATGAAGACATCGCAAAGTACACCATCACCGCACTGCAGAGAACCGTGCCACCAGCTGTCCCGGCGATTGTTTTCCTTTCCGGGGGGTCGGAGCGAGGAGGAGGCGACACTCAACCTGAATGCGATGAACAAGTTTCAGGGGAAGAAGCCGTGGTCTCTCACCTTCTCGTTCGGACGTGCGCTCCAGCAGAGCACGCTCAAAGCGTGGGCTGGCAAGGAGGAGAATATTGAGAAGGCACGTGCAGCTTTGCTTGCGCGGTGCAAGGCCAATTCAGAGGCGACCCTTGGAAAGTATGTTGGAGATGCTGCCGGCGGAGAAGGCGTCTCTGAGAGCCTCCACGTTAAGGATTATAAATATTGATTTATGTTAAGGGTTATAAATATCGATTCGTGATTTTCCACAAATTCCCAATTTTTGTGTTGGGTTTTGATGAATCATATTGTAACTTTGATCATAGCCAATTTTTGTTCAAATTTGGCTTGTAATTGTATCATGTAACTGTTTGTAATATTGGAATACAATTTCAATATATTGTGTGCTAAAAGAAGGAAAACGTGTTGACCTTTCTTTTAACTATTATATATATACAATTTCAATATATTAGTGTTTCTTTTTTCTTTTTTCGATGTTGAAAGAAGGAAAACCTGTGTTAACTATTAAGATTAATCAAACTAAGAACAAAATAGCTATCTTAGAAGGCTGGAGTAATCTCACTTGACGTCACCTCCGGTGAAGTCAAGCTTGCCTCGACAACTCTTAGTTTTTCCCCTTATTTTGATTTTTTTTTTTTTTTTTTTTTTTTTTTGAGAATTGCTCAATAAACGATCACTTATTGTTTACTTATATTAATAAGAAGTAGCAATTTCAAGAGAATAAAAAATAAAATTACAAAAAATAAAGAACAGAAGAAAATCCAAAATCCCTCCATCGGCTAGCCTTTCGGACTACTGAGGCGGCAATTGTATCCGATTTTCTTGAATTCTGATGCGAAATCTGCTAATTCCTCTCTTGCCTCAAAATGTGACGCCAAAAAGCAAGTCTCGGTTTTCCGAAAAAACCTAAACCCTACACCCTACTAAACCCTAGAGACACATTGAAGAAATCTTCGTTCTCAAGTTGAAGAGGAGAAGAGGTTTCTTGCCATCATCAACAATAGCGGAAATGAAAATAACCTCCGCAAACTCGCGGACTGCCACCATGTCATTATGAGAGAGAGCTCTCGTGTGGCGCTTCACTTTTGTGTCGTCACTTCGGTAATTGAGAGCCTCCGCATACACCATTTGAAGCTAGGTTAGGAAGAAGGCGCCCTTATAGATACCGTCTAGGGTTTCGTCCCAAAAGGATGACGTCGCCATGATCGGTATGGTCTAGGGTTTCGTCTCATAAGAAAGAAGGCACCAATCAAGGTATGGACCAGGGTTTCGCTCTGAGTGGAAAATGGCAGAGCCACGTCTAGGGTTTCACAAGAGGAAAGCAGCGCCGTGCTTGGGTTTCATGAGCCGCTACATAGGACGCCCTATAGAATTCCTTGAAGGAGATGGATCCAACGGCGGTCGTGGCCGTGTGGATCCCGTGCCCATCCGCATCTCCTGAAGAGAGGAATTCTACCGAGTTCCCAGCAATAGCATCCTTGTCGTATTTTGCAGAATGGCCCGTGGAGAAAATCTGGCTCCAACAAGCTTCTTGCTACAAGCGGATGCACTAAACCATGGATCCGTATCACAGCCGCCCCGCCACATGGCAGGCACAGGTGGCATGTTCCAGTCGGAAAAGCCTATGTAATTTTGATTTTTCACCTCTATGTTTTACATCTGTTCTATTCCATAAGATTGTATTAATTATTTATGTATTCAAACTTTTCTTAATTAATGTAATTTTGTGCATAGGACAATAAAGCCTACCGCAATTTCTCAAAAAAGAAAAAGAAAAAAAATAGTTATAAAGAAAAAAGATGAAAAACGGGCCTTTTATCTCCAAAGAATTGGGCTTTCACTTGAAGAGGGCTTCTAATAATTCAAAAGTCTTCTTCCATGTTTGCGTGCTTACTGAATCTCTTTCCTTTCTCACTAATAGGGCTGCAGGTGGGGCGGGTTTGGGGTGGGTATACTCTTCCCATTACCCAACCCATTACCCAAATATTATTGGATAATTTTTTGTACCCATCCCCATCCCATGGGTATTACCCATCCCCATGGGTATACCCGTTACTCGTCAAATATTGATATTAGAAAATATAACGATAAAATACAAAAATAAAAATCACTATGTCATTAAACAATAAATGCTTTTTTGAACCACTAGATCAAATGAATCAATTGCCAAGATTAAAAGAAAAATAAGTAACAAATAGTGGGTCCTTATGGATAATGGGTATGGATAAACCCATCGGGTATCTCATTGGATATCCGATGGGTAGTTGATATGGGTATTCCTAGGGGTTGTGTACTTGTACCCATGCCTAACTCATACCCGACCCGGGGACAAATTCTTTACCCATACCCGCCCCATGGATAAAATAAATGGGTAATACCCCCCCCCCCCCAATTTGGGTCGGGTATCATTGGGCATGGGTATTTCCCACCCCACATGCAGCCTTACTCACTAATTCCGTATTTTGTTTGTATTTTTCTTCAACCTGCGCCGCTGCTCCCATATTAAAAAAGAAAAAGTCTAGTTAGCCCCCAGAATGCCACAAAGTTGTGGCCGTGACATCATACTTATGTCACTTTGCATGATCTTTCCGGTTTTCCTTCAATGATACCTACTGATAATCAGGATATAGTGGTTTACATTTTTCAAGGTGGATTTGTACTTCAATCGAGTGATATCTTTGCAAATATTTCTTGTCATAAAACTAATCAAACTTGTATCATACTGGGTCCAACTAGGTGTCTACTCCAATTAAAATAACCATGCTCTTTAATGCTATATGATTATTACAATTTATAAGTGATATCTTTGCAAATATTTTAATTTTTTTGCAAGGATTTTGTCATAAAACTAATCAAATTTATACCATGTGGGGTCCCACTAAATTTGTATGATCATTACATGTACAATACAACCAACATTTTTATCGTTTTTTTGGACTTCACACTATTTTCAAATAACATATAGTGCTGATTGATACTGGTAATCAGTAGATTCAACTTATTAAAATGATGGAAAATTATGTTAAAATGTCTGCATTTTTACACAGATGGCTTCCAACATTTTAATACCTACTCAAAGTAAATGCAACATACTCATTAAATGCTACATGATCATTATTTGCACAATGAAATGACATATTTTCTTTAGAAAAGCTCAATTATTATTTGTTTCTTTTTTCTTTTTATTGCAAATGTATAAGAAAAAAAGAAACTTTGTAATTTTTAAATGTTTGCCTTCAGCTAAATTAAATTAATCGGTCTCATTAACGTTATATGATCATTACATATACAATACAAATTATTTTTGGTGAATTACACTTTAACTTATAATTTCCATAGTTGTAACTAATTAATGGATTTTTATCACTTATTTATATCTTTATGTACATCACACAATAAATTTTCCATTGACGAGCAGCATTTTTACTCTTTTGTTTAACTGAAAAATATTGTATGATGGAAAAAACCTCTAAAGAATACTTACATAGATAACAACTGAAGAAAGGAAACTGTACAACTTGACCTATATAAACAAATCTTCTAGCGAAAACCAATTTAAGAGCAGGAGCCCCAATCCATGTATTTCAATCAAGCACTTGATAACCAATATGAATTAACCTCTATGAACACAACAATATAAAGAAACATATAATATTTGTTGCAAAATCATCAACAGCCAGAAAATCCAGTAACAGACAGATTAAAACTAAATTGATGTAAACAACAACCAACTAAATAAAACTTCTAAGGCGACCTTATTCACCAGAGTCTTCTAATTAATTCAGTACATCTTATTCGATAAAATCAGAAAATACTGCTTACTGATCCGAACAAACCCTCGTCAGGATGCTCAATCAAACTTGTTCAGCCCCAATTCACAAAGACTAATAATTAATTTGAAAGACTTCATCATCTAAGAGTAAAAAATCTCATACACTGAAACAGATATATCCCTTACAGAACAAAATACCAAATAAAACTTAGAGAACAAAATACTGAATAAAACTTATTGAACCCAATTCAGTTAATCTTTCCATGAAATAAATTACTCGACAAATCAGCAAGACAACAATGCATACATAAGCAAAATGAACTGAACTAATTTAAATGTCAACCCTTATGAAGTTATACAATTGAATACAACCTCGACAAATCAGCAAGACAACAATGCATACATAAGCAAAATGAACTGAACTAATTTAAATGTCAACCCTTATGAAGTTATGAATTTGAATACAACTTTTTATCGCTACAATTGAACAAACACTGAACCTAGAATAAACTGAAAAAAAAAGAACAAAAGAAAGAAACAAAATAATTACCAATATCAAAGACGAAGAAGAGACACAATCATGCCAACTTGGCAAAAAATCAGCAAAATTGTTCCGCCAATCATCCAAAGCACGCCACTGTAAAATCACAGATGAAGACGATCTATGCAACGCAAAATCCAACCAATCTTCCAAACCCTGCAAAACAGTAGAAAAGTAATCAAAAGAATAATTTGGACAAAAACCAAGAATTAAACACAACAGTTCCAACAATGTTAGCACATCACATTTGGGAAAAATTAATAGTCAGAACCTTCCAAAAAAAAAAATTCTTACTCATTTAAACTCTGACCACAATAACAGCCCCAAATTAAAGAAAAGCGCACACAACCAACATAATTAAAGCTTCAATGGAATTAAACATTCTTTGTATAAACATACTTGGCCAAAAAAAGCAAGAAAAACAGAACCAATAACCTGTACAAACCAACTAAAGAGAGTGAACGACTAGACGTTGAAGACGACGGCAAGCACACAGTACACCAGATCACCGTACAGCAGATCTACGAAAACAAAACAAAGAAAAACCAGAATTAAAACTTGAATCAAAATATTAGATTAGAAAACAGCAGATCTATGAAAACAAAACAACAAAAAACCAGAATTAAAACTTGAATCAAAATATTAGATCAGAAAACAGCATATATACGAAAACAAAACAAAAAAAAACCAGAATTAAAACTTGAATCAAAATATTAGATCAGAAAACAGCAAATCTACGAAAACAAAACAAAAATAAAACAGAATTAAAACTTCAATCAAAATATTAGATCAGAAAACAACAGATCTACGAAAACAAAATAAAAAAAAAACAGAATGAAAACTTCAATCAAAATATTAGATCGGAAAAACAAAAAAAAAGAACTATTAACCTCTACGAACCAATTGAAGCCGATAAAACCAAGAAAACAGCAGATCTACGTTGGAGAAGAAGAAACTTAAACACCGGCTGGAGAACAAAACCAAAACGACACCAATTTTCCACGGTGAAACAGATCAACGGAAGCAAATAAAACCAAGGAAAAAAACACGAAAAGAAAAAGAAAAACAGATCTGTGCAAGCTTAAACACCAGCTGGAGAACAAAACCCAAACGACCCCAATTTTGCAGGGTGAAGCAGATCAACGGAAGCAAAACAAACCAAGAAGAAAAACAAGAAAAGAGAAAGAAAAAGAGATCTGTTATACGAAAGAAGAAGACAGAAACAAATATAAACTGATGGAACAAAGAGAAAAGAAGAGAAGAAAATAGACGCGTGGTAAAAAAACAGTAACAGCTGTAACGAAGAAGAAGCCAAGTGTACAAAATTTCACAGAACTAAACGCTGACCATTGGATGAAAATCAAAGGGCAGAAAAAATCAAAGACACCGTGTCTTACTAACTGATCAAAAAAATGGCTTCCTTTAAATCCTATTATTAATGCAACTATAAATAGAGGTTCAAATCTCTCTTCCTTCACATATCTTATTTCCTCTTTTAAAAACATCTTCAATTATTTTTTCAACAAAAAAAAGCATCTTCAATTTTTTTTCTGTAGATCTTCATCCCCTCAATCAAAAATGTCTGCTTACAACGGGAAATACACCGGTATAAACCATTTCTTATAATCTGTGATTTATTTTTGTACTTTCCTCTACTTGATTTCTAAGATATAAACAGGATTAGTGAATTAGTTTCTATTTGATATGTGCATAATTCAAATTTCAAATCCTTCAATATTACAAGTTCTCTTCAATTCAAATATTATAATTTCAAAACTAATGTTGGATTCATCATGATGTGTATTTTTCTGTTGTAGAGGAGCTGATCAAGAATGCAACCTACATCGGTACGCCCGGCAAGGGAATTCTGGCTGCAGACGAATCGACTGGCACAATTGGAAAACGATTTGCCAAGTATTAACGTTGAAAACGTAGAGGAGAACCGCCGTGCGTACCGCGAGCTACTCTTTTGTACGCCCGGAGCCCTCCAATACCTCAGCGGCGTCATTCTTTTTGAAGAGACTTTATACCAAAAAACCAAGGATGGAAAGCCGTTTGTTGAAATTATGAAGGAAGGCGGAGTTCTTCCTGGAATTAAGGTCGACAGTGGTGTTGTCACGCTTGCCGGTACCAACGGCGAGACAACCACTCAGGGTAATGATGACCTTGCAAAGCGCTGCCAAAAGTACTATGAGGCAGGAGCGCGCTTTGCTAAGTGGCGTGCCGTCCTGAAGATCGGTCCGACCGAGCCCTCCCAGCTCTCAATTAACTTAAACGCGCAAGGATTAGCCCGTTACGCCATCATCTGCCAGGAGAACGGTCTGGTCCCAATCGTCGAGCCCGAGATCTTAGTCGACGGGGCCCACAGTATTGATGTGTGTGCTGACGTGACCGAGCGAGTCCTTGCCGCTTGCTACAAGGCCCTCAACGACCATCATGTCCTTCTAGAAGGTACCTTACTCAAGCCCAACATGGTGACTCCGGGCTCAGACGCCTCCAAAGCATCGAATGAAGACATCGCAAAGTACACCATCACCGCACTGCAGAGAACCGTGCCACCAGCTGTCCCGGCGATTGTTTTCCTTTCCGGGGTCAGAGCGAGGAGGAGGCGACACTCAACCTGAATGCGATGAACAAGTTTCAGGGGAAGAAGCCGTGGTCTCTCACCTTCTCGTTCGGACGTGCGCTCCAGCAGAGCACGCTCAAAGCGTGGGCTGGCAAGGAGGAGAATATTGAGAAGGCACGTGCAGCTTTGCTTGCGCGGTGCAAGGCCAATTCAGAGGCGACCCTTGGAAAGTATGTTGGAGATGCTGCCGGCGGAGAAGGCGTCTCTGAGAGCCTCCACGTTAAGGATTATAAATATTGATTTATGTTAAGGGTTATAAATATCGATTCGTGATTTTCCACAAATTCCCAATTTTTGTGTTGGGTTTTGATGAATCATATTGTAACTTTGATCATAGCCAATTTTTGTTCAAATTTGGCTTGTAATTGTATCATGTAACTGTTTGTAATATTGGAATACAATTTCAATATATTGTGTGCTAAAAGAAGGAAAACGTGTTGACCTTTCTTTTAACTATTATATATATACAATTTCAATATATTAGTGTTTCTTTTTTCATTTTTCGATGTTGAAAGAAAGAAAACCTGTGTTAACTATTAAGATTAATCAAACTAAGAACAAAATAGCTATCTTAGAAGGCTGGAGTAATCTCACTTGACGTCACCTCCGGTGAAGTCAAGCTTGCCTCGACAACTCTTAGTTTTTCCTCTTATTTTGATTTTTTTTTTTTTTTTTTTTTGAGAATTGCTCAATAAACGATCACTTATTGTTTACTTATATTAATAAGAAGTAGCAATTTCAAGAGAATAAAAAATAAAATTACAAAAAATAAAGAACAGAAGAAAATCCAAAATCCCTCCATCGGCTAGCCTTTCGGACTACTGAGGCGGCAATTGTATCCGATTTTCTTGAATTCTGATGCGAAATCCGCTAATTCCTCTCTTGCCTCAAAATGTGACGCCAAAAAGCAAGTCTCGGTTTTCCGAAAAAACCTAAACCCTACACCCTACTAAACCCTAGAGACACATTGAAGAAATCTTCGTTCTCAAGTTGAAGAGGAGAAGAGGTTTCTTGCCATCATCAACAATAGCGGAAATGAAAATAACCTCCGCAAACTGCCACCATGTCATTATGAGAGAGAGCTCTCGTGTGGCGCTTCACTTTTGTGTCGTCACTTCGGTAATTGAGAGCCTCCGCATACACCATTTGAAGCTAGGTTAGGAAGAAGGCGCCCTTATAGATACCGTCTAGGGTTTCGTCCCAAAAGGATGACGTCGCCATGATCGGTATGGTCTAGGGTTTCGTCTCATAAGAAAGAAGGCACCAATCAAGGTATGGACCAGGGTTTCGCTCTGAGTGGAAAATGGCAGAGCCACGTCTAGGGTTTCACAAGAGGAAAGCAGCGCCGTGCTTGGGTTTCATGAGCCGCTACATAGGACGCCCTATAGAATTCCTTGAAGGAGATGGATCCAACGGCGGTCGTGGCCGTGTGGATCCCGTGCCCATCCGCATCTCCTGAAGAGAGGAATTCTACCGAGTTCCCAGCAATAGCATCCTTGTCGTATTTTGCGGGAATGGCCCGTGGAGAAAATCTGGCTCCAACAAGCTTCTTGCTACAAGCGGATGCACTAAACCATGGATCCGTATCACAGCCGCCCCGCCACATGGCAGGCACAGGTGGCATGTTCCAGTCGGAAAAGCCTATGTAATTTTGATTTTTCACCTCTATGTTTTACATCTGTTCTATTCCATAAGATTGTATTAATTATTTATGTATTCAAACTTTTCTTAATTAATGTAATTTTGTGCATAGGACAATAAAGCCTACCGCAATTTCTCAAAAAAGAAAAAGAAAAAAAATAGTTATAAAGAAAAAAGATGAAAAACGGGCCTTTTATCTCCAAAGAATTGGGCTTTCACTTGAAGAGGGCTTCTAATAATTCAAAAGTCTTCTTCCATGTTTGCGTGCTTACTGAATCTCTTTCCTTTTTCACTAATAGGGCTGCAGATGGGGCGGGTTTGGGGTGGGTATACTCTTCCCATTACCCAACCCATTACCCAAATATTATTGGATAATTTTTTGTACCCATCCCCATCCCATGGGTATTACTCATCCCCATGGGTATACCCGTTACTCGTCAAATATTGATATTAGAAAATATAACGATAAAATACAAAAATAAAAATCACTATGTCATTAAACAATAAATGCTTTTTTGAACCACTAGATCAAATGAATCAATTGCCAAGATTAAAAGAAAAATAAGTAACAAATAGTGGGTCCTTATGGATAATGGGTATGGATAAACCCATCGGGTATCTCATTGGATATCCGATGGGTAGTTGATATGGGTATTCCTAGGGGTTGGGTACTTGTACCCATGCCTAACTCATACCCGACCCGGGGACAAATTCTTTACCCATACCCGCCCCATGGATAAAATAAATGGGTAATACCCCCCCCCCCATTTGGGTCGGGTATCATTGGGCATGGGTATTTCCCACCCCACATGCAGCCTTACTCACTAATTCCGTATTTTGTTTGTATTTTTCTTCAACCTGCGCCGCTGCTCCCATATTAAAAAAGAAAAAGTCTAGTTAGCCCCCAGAATGCCACAAAGTTGTGGCCGTGACATCATACTTATGTCACTTTGCATGATCTTTCCGGTTTTCCTTCAATGATACCTACTGATAATCAGGATATAGTGGTTTACATTTTTCAAGGTGGATTTGTACTTCAATCGAGTGATATCTTTGCAAATATTTCTTGTCATAAAACTAATCAAACTTGTATCATACTGGGTCCAACTAGGTGTCTACTCCAATTAAAATAACCATGCTCTTTAATGCTATATGATTATTACAATTTATAAGTGATATCTTTGCAAATATTTTAATTTTTTTGCAAGGATTTTGTCATAAAACTAATCAAATTTATACCATGTGGGGTCCCACTAAATTTGTATGATCATTACATGTACAATACAACCAACATTTTTATCGTTTTTTTGGACTTCACACTATTTTCAAATAACATATAGTGTTGATTGATACTGGTAATCAGTAGATTTAACTTATTAAAATGATGGAAAATTATGTTAAAATGTCTGCATTTTTACACAGATGGCTTCCAACATTTTAATACCTACTCAAAGTAAATGCAACATACTCATTAAATGCTACATGATCATTATTTGCACAATGAAATGACGTATTTTCTTTAGAAAAGCTCAATTATTATTATTTTTTTCTTTTTATTGCAAATGTATAAGAAAAAAAGAAACTTTGTAATTTTTAAATGTTTGCCTTCAGCTAAATTAAATTAATCGGTCTCATTAACGTTATATGATCATTACATATACAATACAAATTATTTTTGGTGAATTACACTTTAACTTATAATTTCCATAGTTGTAACTAATTAATGGATTTTTATCACTTATTTATATCTTTATGTACATCACACAATAAATTTTCCATTGACGAGCAGCATTTTTATCGTTATTTTTTAGACTTCACACTACTTTCAAATAACATATAGTGCTGATTGATATTGGTAATCAGTAGATTAACTTATTAAATCACACAATCAGGGGCGTATGTGGGGCTTAATTAATAGAAGAACTTCATAATGAAAAATTATGTTAAAATGTCTGCTTTTTTACACAGATGGCTCCTAACAAAAAACCTACTCAAAGTAAATGCAACATGCTCATTAAATGTTATATGATCATTACCTGCACACATGTTCATTTAATGCTACATGATCATTACTTGCACACATGCTCATTAAATGCTATATGAAATGATATATATTATTATGTTATAAATTTTGTGATAAAACAAACTCTAGCTCATAAGTTCAATATTTGTAGCAAATTGGTTATTTATCATCTCATTGATGAGCACATATTAATTTTTTTTTCTTGTCGCTAGGTCCATTTTGTACTGAATATATTTGCCTATGTATTATTTTCCTTCTCGCACTATAGAAAGGAATATATATTCCGGCTATATAGTGGGAATCAGTAGGATGCAAGTAATAAACCCACTCGCTTGGTCTCACCCTCCATTCTCTTATTCATTCTTGTAGTTTCATTTTTGCATATTTTTTCTTGCACAAGTTCTGCATACATAAAATCCAACTTGTACATGGTTGGGTTCTACAATAAAATGTACTAAAAAATGCTACATGCAATATAATCCTACATGAGCATTTATTGTACATTGGCATATTTATTTTTTATTTTCATTGTCAAATCAACTTTAGCTCATTAAGTTCACATTTTACAAGATAAAACATGTATTTCATCTTCTTCATCAGCACACATTAATGACTTTTTATCAGTCACAAGGTAAATTTGTAGTGAATTTAATTCCTCTTCTATATGAAAAGTTGTTTCTGTTGATATGGAACAAAATAAAGGAATTGATCTTGCAGATTTATCCTGGTAATCAGTAGCTGTTTATGTAGAACTAAATAAATAAATAAATTTGGTTAAGCATAACATTACACACTAAAATCTTCAACCCAATCTATTACAACATACTTCCAATAAACAAGAAATTCCTCAATATACAAAACTTACCACATACAATCAAACTTAATCCCTAATTAGACATCACAAAAGTGCTACTACCTAAATACTGACAAATTCTTAATCAGTCAGTGGATCGTTGGACAAAAAGCACGAGATGGACATTGGACGACAACCCGAAATATGTGCCTTGTAGTGATGCTCCTGCATCCCAAAGATCTTGATCCAAATCTGTAGAAAAAATATTTAGGTCATAAAGCACAACTGCTTACCATCAGTAACTACTCTACCATCGCACATTAGTGATATATGAACATGAATTCATTTTTTCAATATTTGTTACAAGTATTGACCGAAATAAGAGAATTTATTGAACTTCCTACAATTTTACTATTGGACTATACTATTTTATCACACTGTTACCCACTTCACTCAATCAAACATATGTTACAGAGTAATTACCAGCAGTAATTTCTTGATATAGGTTTGGAAAAATTGATATAACTAACCTTCTTTTTGAACACGAATGACATGACATTGACAGATATCTTCCAAGATTTGAAATTCACCCATACTCCATCTCTCTTTGCTTTACCTTCATCACCAATTGATAATCGGCATTGCTAAATCTCGAAAATATTCCAATTCTTCAGATCTACATTACTAAATCTCATAAACAGTCCATTAATGGTGGTGGTAATCGGCAAGCCAACTGGTAATTGACAGAAAATGTTGGAAGCAGAAAAATTAAAACTAGTTTTAAATTTAAGTGGATTTTACAAATTAATTTGCCAATTTCGATTCGAAACCACATAATTTTTCACTTTGGCAAATTCTACTCTGAACCTCTGATGAAAGATGAAAATGGCTAATTATGAAGCTTCTGAACCCTATATCTGACTTCTGAATTTGGTAGTTACATGAATAAATCCCATTCTCTCTTAATTTTTTGTGTTGATTGATTATAAAAAAGTTGAGATTGATCTTTTGTAGGGGTCATTTTCTAAAATAGGCCTTGGGTCCATTTCTTTGTGAATTTTTTTCCAAATAGTTTCATAAAAATTATCATTAGCAAAAAATAATTATTATTTCATGTTTAACATAAAAATATTTATTCATTATAGCGTGTTATTTCTTATTCTAGCATAATATTTTACGATAATTATTTTTCTAAATCTGCAATTATTCTTTTCTTTACAAATAATATTATATCTTTTATACATTAAAAATTATGAATATTTTTGTTATCACAGTTATATCATCATAAATTTCAAACACTGAGTTCAGTTTGTGACTTGATTTAAATTTATTAGTACAGGTGATTTGTACTCAACCTTCTTCAGCAATGCTTCAGTTTTTTTCATTTTTCTCAAAAAGGATTCGTGAACCCACTTTCATTTTCTTCCTAGTGGTGTTATAATTTTTTAATTTATTTTAAAGTTAAAAAGATCAATATTAACTGAACGCAAATTAGTTCACATATAACTGAAATTCAACGGTTGGTTGAGGATCATTCAGCCAAAATTCCCACTGTTGCCCCAAACAACCCAAATAAATCCATAAAACCCCAAATAAATTCAAATTAAATACATAAAACCCTATTCCAGCCGTAACCCTAATTCAACCATTCCATCTCTAATCTTTCTCTCGTTTTTTTCAGGAAGGAGAAAAAGGGGCGAGAAAATTGTGGAAATGGAAAATAAAGAAGGTCAAAGAATATCTCTATTTGATTACTCTGTAGAGAAATTCATTTCTCCCATTTATGATGAGAAGTCTTCCATAGATGAACTTGAATTGGAGCGTCTTCGCTCTATGATCACCTTTTTAAGGTATATATTTCTATTTATATTCTTTCTATTTGATCCTTTATTAACATATTTATTTATGTTTATGTGTAGGGAATGGAAGCATTTTAGGTATGAACCTAGAAATCTGAGTTTCTTCACTCAGTCTAAAGATTTTGATTCGAATTATCAATTTGAGTTGCCCCAATTTTCTTCTGCATCTGTCCCTCAGGTTAATTTTTCATTTTTCTTCTTCCTTTATCTGACTTTTATGCAAATTTAAAAGATCAAACAAAGGGGAAGGGAAATAAATAAATAATATCCCATTTTTGCATCGAATATGTCAGGATTTTTGTGCAAAGCTAATATTTGGCAGTTATTTTTTAAAACTTTACCTAAAATAGTAAAATCATTATGTTATTTGAATTGTACACTTTGTAGGTGGAACAGTTAGCTGGCGAATCAAAGAATCCAAGCAGGTACTGACTATTAATTCGTATAATTAGTTATCTTTTTTTTCCTTTTTCTTCAATCTTATTTAATTAAATTTTTTTGATGCAGTGATTATGTGTTATGTGCTGGTGGAAATGTTTGGGCATTGGATTGGTGCCCTAAACCTGATAACAAACCTGACCCTTCCATCACTTGCGAGGTATTTTTGTATGTTTATTTATTTATTTATTAATTTGATGTATTTATTTGTTTATTTTGTATTTTCAGTATTTGGCTGTCTCAGCTCATCCACCAGGGTCAAATTACCATAAAATGGGCGCCCCTTTAAGTGGAAGAGGTGCAATTCAAATTTGGTGTATAAACACCAAAACAGAGAAACTAGAAGCTTCTAACCCTAAAAATTTCACCAAAAAAGGAAGACCTAAAAAGGACCCAATTGCGAAAAACCCAAATGGTTCCGAAAAGAAAAATAATGAAGTAGAAGGATTAACCGTTTCAAAACCTAGAGGAAGGCCTAAGAAATTGTCTAACTCAGACCAAGATGAAAAAAAATTAAAGTCTCCAAAGAAAAAGGGGAGACCTAGAAAAAGGCCACTTGATGAGGATTTCTGTATAAATACGCCCCAAAAGAGGGGTAGATCTGCAAATAGCGTGCTTATAAGTGTTGAAATTCCTCCAAGTGTGGATTCAAGTGAAACTTTGCTCGCATTGCCTCCTCCTGAACCCAAATACGAGAAATCAACTAAAAAAGGGACCAAAATGAAAAATTTTCAAAGCAATGAGAAAAGGCCTAGGAGACAGGTCAAAAGCATATATTTACGAAATAGCGATGAAGAGCTAATCACTAGCACCAGCACCGAAGTGGATAATTACGAAAATACCCTTCCCCTGATAATTGAGCCGCTAGATGTCGCCTTGCCGATAAGTGCTTTGCGTACCAAAAAGCCAAGTAAAAGAAAGAAAAAGGAGAAACCAAGAAAAAATCAAGATTCAAGTCCTTTTAGTTGCTTGACAACAATCGGTTCAGCCACTCGAGCACAGAACAGTCCATCAGTTGAGCGTGAAATGGATCAGTTGGCTGGTGGACCAGGTCCATGTGAGAAAGAAGAGTTGGCTGGTGGACCAGGTCCATGTGAGGAAGAAGAGTTGGCTGGTGGACCAGGTCTAGATGAGAAAGAAGAGTTGGCTGGTGGACCAGGTCCATGTGAGGAAGAAGAGTTGGATGGTGCACCAGGTCCAGATGAGAAAGAAGAGTTGGTTGGTGGACCAGGTCCATGTGAGGAAGAAGAGTTGGCTGGTGGACCAGGTCCATGTGAGGAAGAAGAGTTGGATGGTGGACCAGGTCCATGTGAGGAAGAAGAGTTGGATGGTGGACCAGGTCCATGTGAGGAAGAAGAGTTGGCTGGTGGACCAGGTCCATGTGAGGAAGAAGAGTTGACCGGTCAACAGAGTTTAAAAGAGGAGTTGCCGATGCCAAGTTTGGTGTTTTGCTTAGCACATAACGGTAAAGTTGCGTGGGATATTAAATGGAAACCTATTACGGAAAATAATATGCAAAATAATAAATATCGCATGGGTCATCTTGCGGTTTTGCTGGGAAATGGATCCCTTGAAGTGTATGTACTTATTTCTCTTTTCTTTTTTTGTTAAAAAAAATTAAAGTTTATTTTATTGTACATGATAATTAATACTTTGTTTATGAAAATTTTACAGGTGGGATGTTCCACTTCCAACTATGGTTCAGAAATTATATTCATGTAAGAAAAATGAGGGCTTAGATCCACGATTTATAAAATTGAAACCAGTATTCAGATGTTCAAAATTGAAATGTGGTGAGAGGCAAAGGTAGGTAGTTAACTCCATTTGTATTTAATTTTATATCTGAATTAACTGATTTAATTTGTTTTGTTGATTCATGTGTTCCTAACTTTTGATTTAATAATATTTCATTTATATAGTTGTATTGTTATTAACTATTAATTTTATAATATAATTTGGTGCAGTATTCCCTTGACTCTAGAGTGGTCAACTTCGCCTCCTAATCACTTGATATTGGCTGGATGCCATGATGGCTCTGTAACTATATCTTTCATTTAATTAAATAATTAATTAATTTGTTTATTTATTAATTTTCATTTAGTTTCATGTTAATTTATCCTAGTTTGAAACACTTCTCAAATTCTCTCTTTTTTTGCATTAGTTCCCTTATTACTATGTTAAATTCACGTGCGATTAATTAGAACTATTATTATGAAGTTAAATTTCAGAATTTAAACTTACAAATATGTCTATATCACAATTTTAATATTTGAAATTTGTATATTTCAGGTTGCTTTATGGAAATTCTCTGTGGAAGTTCCGTCACAGGGTACTTCAACAAAACTTCAAAATATTTTTTGTAACCGTTCATTTGATAAATCCAACATCCAATAAATATGCAATACAAATAATTTAAAAGATTAAACAATTGTAAATGCAGATTCGAAACCAATGCTTTTCATCACAGCAGACTCGGTTCCAATTGGATCGCTTTGCTGGGCTCCTAATGAGAGGTACTTATTTACATTTCATCAAACACAAACATTATTTTGTTAATTATTTACATATCAAGGTATTAATTGTTAAGTTCATATTCAGTGATGATACAGAATGTTCAAATTTGTTTGTAACTGCTGGGGAAGGTATAAAATTTTGGGATAAAAGGTATGCATTTTGAATCGTATTACTTCTCAAATGATTTTTAGAAAACGAAAATAAATATTTCAATAAAAGAATTGACGATTGATTTTTGTAGAGATCCATATCGTCCATTGTGGGATCTAAAGCTTCCTCACAAATCAGTGATGTGTGTTGATTGGTTGAAAAATCCCAGGTATGTTAATTAAAATAATAGTTTAGGGGGCTTTTCGCAAATTTCAATAATGCAGGGATTTTTTTGCAGTTTCAATAATCCCAGGTATGTTAATTAAAATAAGGGCAATTTGCAAAAAAAAAAAAAAATACATTATGCTGAAACTGCAAAAAAATCCCTGCATTATTGAAATTTGCGAAAAGGCCCCTAAACTATTTTTTTAATAATTAAAGTATAAAAACTAATGGTGGAGGCTATTTTACAATTGTGGCAATACTGCATGGGCTTTTTTGTAATTTTGGCAATAATTAGGGGCTCTGTTTGCAATTTTTGATAATGCAGGGGTTATTTTGCAATTTCGGCATAATTGTAGGGTTTCTTTCTTTTTTTTTTTTCTTTTTTTTTTACAAATTTCCCTTAAAATAATAAATGAAACTTCAAAATATGATTATTGAGTGAAATTGATAAATAATTTCCTCTTTTTTTTTTTTTTTCATTTTTTAGATGTGTTGTGATGAGTTTGGATGATGGAACTGTGAAGTTTCTAAGCATACCTAAAGCAGCAAATGACTTGCCAGTAACTGGAAGTTCATTTAATGGGAAAAAATATGAGGGTTTATTTTCTTATACATTGTCCCTATTTAATATTTGGAGCGTCCATGTTTCACGTGCTACAGGTTTGTTTATTCAATACTAATTTATTCATTTACATCCTTCCAGACACTCAAAGTATCATAATTATCCTTCTAAATTCATAAGTCAAAACCACCAAATTTTTCCTTCCAAAACTGCAAATTGCAAACGCTCCCTTCTGTGTGTCAAATTACCACCTAGAATAAAATCGTTAGTATTATGGTGGCAAACAAAATTTGATGGTTTTAGCTTTTTTGAAGGTAAATTTGTACTTTTCGAGGGGTATATATGAACGCTCTTTGGGGGATGAATCAACTAAGGTGGAATAAATAAACTCAAGTACTAATATCTTTATTTTAAAATTCACATTCTTATCAGGTTGTGTAGCTTATTCTGTTGCTGATGGTTCAGTTGTTCGCTTTCAGGTAATAACAGATTTGATATATTGTATTAACAAGTACCAATTAGTTATCTTTTTTTTTCTTTTACTGGACTCTTAGGTAGGTTGCGTGTGCAGTGCAAGTAAGGAAAGGGTATTATTTTATTTTTTGTCTCCATTCTTGATTTGGTCAAACATTTCCAATCTAAATAAAACAATATATTTCATGAAAACTTGTTATCTCCAATTAAATTTGAATGGAGGTATATCAGTTTTTTTTTCCGTGTATTCACACTTGCTGCTTCACTGAACATCATTTTTTTCCTTCTTTCTTAACTAAGTTTTACAATATATAAAGTATCTATATACATAATACATAATATGGTTGTCATTTGACCCAATTGTTGCCCTAGTCCATTGTCTTGGTGGGCTTGTTATAGGGCCGGGGTCTGGCCACAATCTAGAATTTGTATTTTTTATTGATAAATTATGAAATAATTAGCAGCAAATGTTGGTGATTTGGTTGCAAATTATTGATTCTTAGTCTACCATCCATCCGTTCAACATGATATATCATTTCTCATATGTAATAATACTCTATGCTAAATTGATGTATTATATAATATATACACAAAAACATATTCCTGAATATATTTTATATCGGCAAACAGCTGTTCTACACTTCTGAAGAAAACATGTTTAAATAAGTCCAATGTTTCTATTCAAAAGCCCAAGTGTGACTAATTTTCTGAACAGAGAAACCGGTCAAATGTAATTTAATATGAACCCATTAAGCCTGATATGAAGCGTATTTAGATCCAGCCCATTTAATTATGTTTCAAATCTTCGGAAAAATAATTTTTCTGATTTTGTGGTGTGGCATCAGTTATATCTAAAGCATATAACAAAGGCCCAAGATAGAAATTGAAAATAATCCAAAGTATGAAAATTAAGAAGAGACAAATACATTCATATTTTAATCTAAAGTATGAAAATAATCTAAAGTATATAATATATGATTTATCTAAAGTATGAAAATTAAGGCCGAATATAGAACATAAAACTAATACATACATATTTCACTGTCTATACACAACTGAAACTCACAAAGAATAACATTTTTTCTCACATGATTTTTCTTTTTCATTAAGATAATGAATCAAATTAAAAAATCAAATGTGAGATATTTTATCAAAAAGCTCCAAGTGCCATGGCCATCTTCTTCCAAACACACTTCCATATCTTTCTTCTCTTGCTCTTCATCTTCTTCCATTAACCCCTCTGAATTCTCATCTGCCCAAAAATCACTTGTCCAATTATCATTTTCAACCGAGGCCTCTTTACTGTTTTCAGAAGAATCACTTCGCTTAAAATGCCTGAAAATTAAAAAAAATAATTATAACAATACAAATAATATTATCAATTCATTATATGTACATAAAACATCAGCATTCGACACTGTACTGGTGCACTGGTACAAGAACATTTTACATACAAAATTCAGCATAATGATATCAGTGATCAAAGTTCAAACTACAACTGTTTGTTTATTTACTTTATCCAATTTTGCAATAAATTTTAATGCAATTTCAGCAGAACCCATAATCCAACAGATACAATCAGGATTATTCCCTATTTTTTCTGCAATTAAAAGGAAAAAATCAATTAAAAAATCTAAACATATCAAATCAAAGATCGAACCTTTTCCTTCTTCGCCGGAACCAGGCAGCCTGACGAGCTTTCCTCTTCCTCTTCTCCAACGCACTCTCATGAAATCTTCTTCTGTTACACTCCCTCAACAAACACATCCTCTTTACTTGCGCGCTAAACCGATTCAAGCACTCCTCTGAATCGTCTTCTTCTCCCACCACCACCTCCGTGTTGAAATTTCTCGATACATGCACGACCTCTCTTCTTTCCAGCGAGAGATTGTGGGTTTTGGTATTCGGTTCTGATTTGGGGTTCTTGAGAGGGAGAGTGGAAGATGGTTTTGGGTTTCTTACGGGGAGAAAGAGGGAGGATAGAGGAGGAAGAAGGAGGGTGGCTAGAGATGGAGGCATGGATTGAAATGCATCTTTGTTGATTGATGTGTCTTTTCGATTCTAGAATTTGATTTTGGAGAAGATGTTTTGAATTTTGATCGTCGTGAAAAAGACACGAACTTAGTGTGGAGAGGTTAAATTCTGGAGAAATTATATGAACAAGTTTTTTCATTTATGCACATAAGGCTTGTTTTTTTTTTTTTTTTTTGACAAACATTTATGACAAAGATTGTATTTAAAATGCTAAATCTAGTGAAAATATCAAATTGGGGGAAAAAATTCTGAAAATAAAATAGCAATAATAATCATCGAGTCATACAAAAGAGAGTTCCTTACATCACTTGTCATGTCCTTATTAATAACAATAAAATTCTCACAAAAAAATAAATAACACAATAACTAACAATCCAATACAAAAACACTCTCCCCTTACCGAAAACAAAAACTCACAAAAAAAAACCCAAATTCAAAATCAAATCAGTCAAATCAATACTTGTAGTCCTTAACGTGGAGGCTCTCTGAGACGCCTTCACCGCCAGCCGCATCGCCGGTGTAAGATTCGAGAGTCGCCTCGGAGTTGGCCTTGCACCTTGCGAGCAGAGCCGCGCGCGCCTTCTCGACATTCTCCTCTTTCCCGGCCCATGCCTTGAGTGTGCTCTGCTGGAGCGCGCGTCCGAAGGAAAAGGAGAGAGACCATGGCTTCTTCCTCTGGAACTTGTTCGTGGCGTTCAGGTTCAGCGTCGCCTCCTCCTCGCTCTGACCGCCGGAGAGGAAATCAAATTGACATTAATTAATTAATTAAATTAAATAAATAAGAAATAGTAGTTTGAAAAAATTAAAGTGCATAAATTACCTTAATGCGTAGGTCTCTATCAAAATCGTGAATAGCCGGTTCCAGCATCAAGACCTGCAAACACATTCAACCAATATTATTAGTTTAACTTTTTTTACAATTATTTATTTAAATATTATTAGAGGCTCACTGACTACTAAAACTTAATTTCAGACAAAACAAGACTCACCTGAGACTCATGCTGCTGCTCCTGTTCGACAAGCAGTGGCACTATATAATTTTATTAAAAAAGTTGGGGTTTAGAAAGATAAAAGATTTAAAATAATAATTAAATCATGAATTAATATATTTACCAGCAGTAAAGTATGATATCCCAGACCGAGTGAAATCATGCCTCGTCGTAAATAGAAATTACCTGAAAATTTAAAATAACAATAAATTAGATTTATTTATATGATATTTTTGTAACAATTATATGTTATTTAATTATTTTATAATGCATATATTTTGTTTCATTACTACTATATATTGTTATTGTAACTACTATACACTACTTTATAATAATTATACATCGTTTATAATTCTATAATAGAGCTCAGTGTCTAGAAAAACTTACATTCTTTTGATTTCCTCCAATATTTTATTGAAAGATTGTATAAACTTTCATGGAACTCTATATCCCTTTTAGGAAGATTAAACTCTCTTGTATCTGAGGTAAATTAATAATGATCCTATTCCATGACCAGATTTATATTTCAAATGAAAGGGTCAATTATCAGTAAGTTGGAACTAACCTCCCACTCATGCTTTTTGTTTGTAATTCACACTTTTGTTCTCTTATTTCACATCATTTAATCATCGTGTGCTCTGAATTATGATCAGATTGTTATTTTCTAGAAAGGGATTATATTAGCTGTATATCTTACCTACTCAACAACTCATGCTATTTGTGTTTCCAAAATCCACAATTCATTACTATATGACTAAATCATGCATATAAAAATTATATTATCACACATATTAAAACAGAGAAGAAAAAAAATGAAATCATCGCCAGTATAGCTTTTGATACTGTTTGAAATTGTTGAGTTTCCTGTCCTGCCCCTTCCCCCAAATCTGATAACCAATGAAGATAGTCTAATTCATAAAAAATAATTGTTATTCAATTATTAAGCATTACTATTCAAAAACAATATTTTACCTAAAATAGATTTTTGACGATAACAAAAATAGCATACAATAGATTAGCCTAAATTTAGGCTACATATTTTGTTATTTTAATAGATGACTGAAATACTCGACTAGGCCTTGGCAAGTTCGATGACAAATGATGTTTAAACTCCTTTTAATTTTTCAACAAAAAGTTTAGAAATTTTGAAGTTATGAGAAAAAAATCTTACAGAAAAATTGGAAGACCAATAAATATACACCACAGTTATAGTTTTGCTTTTTATTGGATAGAATAGAACCAGGCCATATTAGTTCTCTGATTTTTTGTCTTTCTTTAGACCAGCAAATTTATGTTTACTCCAAGCTGTACAAAATGAACTATGTTTGATACATATATAGCAGCTGAAATTATATGCATTAATTATTAGAAATCGTGACATTGATTTACTTACTCCAAGGATATTAATTGTTTCATAGTTTTTTCTATCTCACAAGTCATAATATAGTATCACTTTTTTTTTAAGGAGATTAGTAGGCTTTTGCCTACTTCTCGAAATTTCATTAATTAAAATCAGATTTTACAGCCTTAGTTACAAAAGAGAATTTCCAATATAGCCATAACCTTAGTCCTTCGCTGGACTGAAATTCCTAAATTCCTAACAGTTATCCCTCCATTCTATCGTCTGCGTCTTAGCTTTGCCAAAGATGATAGATGGAGTTGCCGTCTTGGAAGAGAAGAAACGTCAATTGTGCTCCTTCCATACTTCCCACACACATGAGAGCCAAAGAGAATCCCAAGTCAAGCTTTGAGTAGGAAGTAAGGTTGACCTGTTGGCTAACCAATTGTGCAGAGCATCGCCGTTGAATGTGAGTGTAGCCGTAGGCACTTCAGCTTGGACCACCCTCCAAATCCGCCTTGCGGAATTTGACAATTATATATTTTCACTAACTCGAAATATCAAATTTATCCATCAAAGCTGCGAATATTAACCATGTTTGCTCTCCTGAAAATCTGAATTTGCAGAACTAACTATCTAAAGATAAACTTAAAATATGTCATATTTGCCCTTCTAAAAGTCAGAATTGTAAAATTTACCTATCTAAAGTTAAGAATTATGTTTCTCTGCAAATCATTTTGTCAGAAAAGGGTAAATTTGATAGATTTTGAGTTTTAGATGGAAAGTCGATATTTCAACAATTTCAGTTTTATTGATGAAAGATATTTCAGCAATTCCAATTTGTTTTGATGATTTTAGATCATTTATGTGGGATATTGTTGAGGCAGAAGAGTTCCTAAAGAAGAATGGAGTTGATGTGGGATCTGATTGATGTGAATTAAGCATTTTCATGGGTTTTCCAACAAAATGAAGAGATGACATGATTTTTGGGCATTTAGATTTTTTTTTCTCTCTTGTGTGTATTTAGAAGTTGATTTGTTCAGTCTTCCTGAAATTTTGATTTTCTTTTCTTTGATGATATATCTCAAGTGTTTCAGCTAAATAGTAACTTTATGAGTGATAAATATTTTTCATAAAGTTAAAGGTTGTTCGAATGCTGATGCGTTTCATATCGTATATTGTCTTAAGATATTTGAAATTTCTAAGAATGAATCACCCCATATATGGATGTAGCCATAAATATAACCATCACTCGCTTTTTTCTATTCTTTGTTTGTTTATTATATATGTATTTACTTATTTGCTTACATTCTTTTGTCAACAATAGCGCTCTTAAGAACTTAACTATTTTGAAATCTGTATTTCAACAGTACAAGAATATAAAATTAGAAAACTAAAGAATGTTACGTGCAAACAAATAATCCCTTTGTATTATATATAAACATGTAAAACTGTGCTTCAAGATAGAATTATTCAAACCACCATCTCGGGTACGTTTCGGGTGTCATTTAGCAGCGCCTTTATTGTCTCGTCGGTCTGGATGATCTGCCTATGTTCTTGCCTCATTATTTATTTGTCCAGTCTCGCGATTTCCACGTTGAATTTGCAACGGACCGGTTTGTGGTCGCTTACTATCACATCCATGCATGCGTGGTACCTAAAAATGAAATGTTACTTTTTTTGTTGCAAATTGAAAGTTCGGTTTCTTTTCCTTTTTTTGCATATTTATTCATTCCTAAAAATCGTAAATTCTAACAATATTCAGTGTAGTCTTGTAACTTGTCATACACCCCGTCCGAACGATCCAAAACAGCGATAACCTAAAAACTAATTAAAATAAAAATAATTTATATTTAATTATTAAAAAACAGTGACAAAAGAGGGATTATAAATTTATTTATATATAGAGAAAAAAAATACTCACGTTAAAGATCACTTCAACGCTTATATCTAATTTGTCAATGGAGGCAGGGAGCAGTGCAAAGACCTATAATAAAAAATAATTCGAATTTATTTTAGTATACAAAACATAATAATACTATTAATAATAAATTAGAATTAAAGAAATTAGAATTTATTTACTGCAAAGTACACGACCGGTTCGATCTCCGCCTCCAATATATGAACGGCTAAGCCGTTTTCAAAGAGAAAAGGCAGATCGACCTGAAAAAAAGCAAAGAAAATTAACATGATAATATTAAAAAAAAGTAAATTAAATTATTTTTATAATAATAAATAAATAAATTTAATAAAAATTACCATCAATACGAGGGCAGCTGAAGTAGCATAGAAATGATAGCGATCTACAATCTCTTCGTCCTCAAAGGCGTTCACCTAAAAAATTTGTAATATATCAAATATCAAACCAATCGGATTGATATTTAGCGTTTGTTTTCACATTTTTGGCTTCTGAGTTGGGTCTAGAGTTTAGTTTCTTGGTTTTGAAATTTTAGATTTCAGAAATTAGAGTTTGAAAGTCAAGATTTGATAAGTGTTTGTGTCTGTGTTGTTTGTTAAATACCGAAATTTCTAACTAATAATAGCTTACTCTCCTGATTACTAGTTGAATACAAATCTACACCAATACGCATATATTTATAACCGTAAAAAACTTACTTAATAGTGCAAAAGTTGCAATTTTGAATTTAGTGTATTCCATTATTTCTTTTGACTTCCTCCAATGTTTTATCAACAGATTTCAAAAACTTTTTATCAACTCTTTATCCAGTTAAGAAAGATTAAGTTTGCTTGTCCCACAACATATCACTTAATCATCCTATGCTGTGACCAAATTTATATTTCTAGTTAAAGGGTCATATTATCAGTATGTTCCACCTAACTCACTCAATGCTTTTGTTTGATAAATTCACACTTGATTCGTTTCAACTCTACTTTTCTTGTGTTCAGAGATGGTAGTTGAAAATTTAATAAACAAAGAGTTAGTTAATTGACTGATAGTCAAAAAAATTGTTGTTATACACTAAACACGTGAGGGGATATTGGAACCTTCTCTGTACAGTAAACTAGTACTGCATTTACTCATACCGAATAGAGCACAAAACTACTTTGAGTTTGAATATTCACTTGAAATGTGTGTTGTGAGTTTTATGTTTATTTTGTAGAAGCTACTTGATATTTTTTTTTGAACATTTCAGTATTATTTTCCAAAATTCAACTTGTCATTTATTTCAGACAAATAATTAAAATATCAATAACTATAATTAATGTTAAAGTCATTTGTTAAACTTCATTGGAGAACCTTAAAATCTAGTGTGTTCTATGACAATTTTGATGTACATATGGAGATAGAAGCAAGAACAGAACTTTGAATTGAATAGAAAAATAACACTAATATAATAAGAACAATCAGGAGTGAAAATTTTGATGTGGATGGATAGTATGAACTGTATAACAATTACACTACTGGAAATATACATCACATGTTTCAATAAACACTTGAAATTACAAAATATATTCAGAAATCAACGGTCCAATTTTTCTCACGGTTCCAATTTTAGCACAAGAAAAAGCTTTATCAAGAAAATAAGGGTGGAAACATATGCAACTAAAACTACATGAACAGTTCTCTCACAAACAAAAATGGTAATATAAAAAATAAAATTTTTTTTTTTTTTTGAAATGCAGACAATTTGTCTACTTAAACTTGTATTAAAGAAAAGAATTTTTTACAAGAATATTTACAAGCGATATAAAAAATAAAAATAAAACTACTTATTATGGTATTTAACAAGGCCAGCCTTGTAATTCATACGTATAAAAATTATATTATCATGTATTAAAATAGAGAAGAAAAAGAAATTAAATCATCAACACTATAGCTTTTGATCATGTTTGAACTCGTTGATAACCAGTGAAAATTGTCTAGTTCATAAAAAGTAAATATTCAATTATTGGGAATTAATATTAAAAACAATTGTTGAAAATTTTACGTAAAATAGATTTTGACAGTAACAAAGTAGTGCTAATATAAAAGTGGAAAATAGAATAACATAAAATAAAATAAGTTAGAACAAAATAAAATAAAATAACTTAGAACAAAATAAAATAAAATAACATAAAATAGATCACAATCAAATAAGAGTCGCGCTTCTTCCTCTCCAACAATACGGGTGAGGCGTGAAAGTGAGCCTGCAAACAGTAGTAGTTAAAACTTGGGGTTAGATACAAAAATAAAAGGGAAATGGAAAATCATGACGGGGTTGCTGTAGCGACATTGTAGCGACGGATTGAAATTATATATTGTTTTCTCACGTTTCTATATACGCTATATACTGTTTTCATTTTTTAAAATATATACTGTTTACCGAATGAATTTTTATATACTGTTCCAGTTTATATGTGTTTATATATTGTTTTCATTTTTTTTAAATATATACTGTTTTATCGAATGAATTTTTTATATACTTGTTTTTTTCAGTTTTTATATACCGTCACTACATAATTCATCGTACGGTATTAGCTCCCAAAATAAAATATGATAAGAAAAATAATCTAGCTGCAACCTGCAAGAAATATGATAATGCATCAAAGAACAGTCAGATTCCCAATTCAAATCCATTGGACCCCACCAACCAAAAAAACACCCACAAATCATAAACAGGAAAATCTGGAACGAACTAACCAACAAATCCATTCTTCCCTTCCAAAATGAAAAAAAATCACGGATTACACCCCAACCCCCCCCCCCCAACACACACACACACAACCACCACCACCACTTAAATGGATTATATTAGTTGTATATCTTACCTACTCAACAACTCATGCTTTTTATGTTTCTATGTTTCCAACATCCACAATTCATTAATATATGATTAATCATGCATATAAAATTTATATTACCACGCATTAAAACATCTAAGGAAAAACGAAATCATAGCAAATATAGCTTTTGATACTGTTTGAAATTGTTGATAACCAGTGAAGAAAGAGGATTATAAATTTATTTATATATAGAGAAAAAAAATACTCACATTAAAGATCATTTTAACACTTATATCTAGTTTGTCGATGGAGGCAAGGAGGGGCAAAAACCTATTCATTATTTAAAATAAAATAAAACAGAAAACAAATTAATTAGTTGAACTAAACCAAATAAAGCATCTAAACTAATTGAATAAGAATAAGAAATAGTTTATATAAATATTAAAAGAGCTTACAAGATAACCCCTATGAGCGGAGAAGGCTGTGTCGCCAACAAAAGTAGACCGAGTGTAGCGCGCCTCATCCGAAATAAGAATTATCTGAAAATTTAAAATAACAATAAATTAGATTTATTTATATATATTTTTGAGGACATATTTGTCCATCCTAAATAGACAACGTAACAAGCTATCGCTTGTAGTTCTCTCTCATTTCTTATTTATATTATATTTTTATTACAATTATATGTTATTTAATTATATTATACTGCATATATATGATGTCTCATTACTGCTATATATTGTTATTGTTACCACTATACACTACTTTATAAAGATTATACACTGTTTCTAATCCCTATTCCTATACTAGGGCTCAGTCTCTAGAAAAACTTACATTCTTTTGATTTTCTCCAATATTTTATGGAAACAATATTTTATGGAAAGATTGCATTAATTATCATGGAACTTTTTATCCCTTTCAGGAAGATTAAACTCTCCTGTCACCTGAGACAATGAAATAATGATCCTATTCTATGACCATATTTATATTTCAAATGGAAGGGTCAATTATCAGTACGTTGAACCTAACTCTCATTCATGCTTTTTGTTTGTAATTTCACACTTTCGTTCTCTTATTTCACATAATTTAATCATCGTGTGCTCTGATCAGATTGTTATTTTCTACTTAAATGGATTTTTTTTAACGAATTACTTAAAAGGATTATATTAGCTGTATTACCTACTCAACAACTCATGCTATTTGTTGTGTTTCCAACATCCAAGTATATGATTAATCATGCATTATTATCACACAATAAAACAGATGAAACCATCGCCAATATAGTTTTTATCCTGTTTGAAATTGTTGATAAGCAATGAAAATTGTGTATTTCATAAAAAAATTGTTATTCAATTATTGGAAAATAATATTAAAAAACAACTGTTGAAAATTTTATCTAAAATAGATTTTCGACAATAACAAAAATAGCATACAGTAGATTAGCCTAAATTTAGGCTACATATTTTGTTAGTATAAAAGATGACTAAAATACTAGACTAAGCCTTGGTAAGTTCAGTGACAAATAAAGTTTATAAACTTTTAATTTTCAAAAAAAGGTTCATAAATTTTTAAGTTATAAAAAAAAATCTTGAACCGGGTCCTTAGTTCTTTGATTTTTTTTCTTTCCACCAACACATTTATGTTTACTCCATGCTATACAAAATGAACCAAGTTTGATGCAATAACAGCTGGAATTATATGTAGTAAGATAATTACAAACTATGATTTACTTATTCCAAGGTTATTACTTGTTTCATAATTCTATCTCATAATATATATATTATCACCTCTCAAAATGGAAAAGTTTAACGAAACAAAAAATCACATATATAGCAGCAATGACTGCATAAAAAGATCAAATGAATAACAAATTCACAACAAGCTAAATAGAAAAAAAAGAATGCAAGGCTGAAACCAAATTCCTAATTGCATGGTTCAATTGGATATAACAAATTAAATAAATTAGGAATTATATCTTGGAAAATTTGAAATACCAAAAAAATTGTAACAATAGAGAAATAATGAAAAATGCAACTTCAAAGCAACAATGATATGTAAATTGTAAATCAATTCCAACCAAAGCAACTTAAAAGCAAACTTGCAATAAAAATAAATCATCCCTAAAACGAACATACTAGCCCATACCAAAAGTACTCGAAATAAAATAATCCACGGGTCTAAAATGAGAAGTACTCGGAATAATAAAAACATAAAAACAATAACATAAAAGCAATAATCGTAAATAATAATAATAATAATAATAATCCTCAAGTCAGTCCAAATTCCGGACAACGAAGGTGAGAAGGCCTGCAACATAAGTAAAATTTCAAGTTATATTAATAAAATATGATAAAACAAACCTAAGTTCTAGTTTAGATTTTGAGAAACAATTAAAATTTGTACATAAGACCCACATTTTAATCCATCTGTGTCATCTATTTCTAGATGATTACCCAAATTAAAAACCACAAAATTCAATCTTCTAAATCCCCAATTTAAGAAACCCCAACCGATAGATTCATGAAAAAGACTATAAATATTATTGTTATCCCATATTCAAATTCTCAAGAAAGAAATCACAAAATTAAGTTTTCTAAATCCCCAATTCAAAAAATCCCAATCCACAGATTCATGAAAACCCTATAAATATTATTCTTATCCCAAATTCAAATCCCCAAATTAGAAATCACAAAATTTAGTCTTATAAATCCCCAATCCACAGATTCAATCTAAAAAACAACCCTATTAATTAAAACAATAAGTGGAAATTCATACTTAGGAAAAGCTTTAAATTTAAAATTTGCAAACACGCCCCTCATTTCAGTCAGATAAAGTATATGAGGTTCTTCTGTTGGGATATCCATGATATTTCACATTTTTCAAAGGGTATACATGATATTTTTTATGGTTTTATAACAAAAATCATAAAATTAAAAATTAACTTACATATGAAATTGACGGTCATAGACTCGTCAGGCATATGCACCATTAACGAAGGTGTTTCCTTTTCGTTGCCCGTAAATCCATATGCACAAAATTATAATAAAAAATAATTCAAATTTATTTTAGTAAACAAAACATAATAATACTATTAATAATAAATTAGAATTAAAGAAATTAGAATTTATTTACCGCAAAGTACACGACCAGGTCGATCTCCGCCTCCAATATATGAAAGGCCGAGCAGTTTTCAAAGAGAAAAGGCGGATCGACTTGAAAAAAAGCAAAGAAAATTAACTCGATAAATCGATAATAATAAAAAAAAGTAAATTAAATTATTTTTATAATAAAAATTATCATCAATACGAGGGCAGCTGAAGTAGCATTGAAATGATAGCGATCTACAATCTCTTCGTCCTCAAAGGCATTCACCTAAACAATTTGTAATATATCAAACCAATCGGATTGATATTTAGCGTTCGTTTTCACATTTTTGGCTTCTGACTTGGGGTCTAGAGTTTAGTTTCTTGTTTTTGAAATTTTAGATTTCAGAAATTAGAGTTTGAAAGTCAAGATTTGATAAGTGTTCGTGTCTGTGTTGCTTGTTAAATACCGAAATTTCTAACTAATAATACCTTACTCTCTTGATTACTAGTTGAATACAATTCTACACCAATACTCATATATTTATAACCGTAAAAAATCTTACTTAATAGTGCAAAAGTTGCAATTTTGGATTTAGTGTATTCCATTATTTCTTTAGACTTCCTCCAATGCTTTATCAACAGATTTCAAAAACTTTTGATCCACTCTTTATCCCGTTAAGAAAGATTAAGTTTGCTTGTCCCACAACATATCACTTAATCATCCTATGATGTGACCAAATTTATATTTCTAGTTAAAGGGTCATATTATTAGTATGTTCCACCTAACTCAATGCTTTTGTTTGATAAATTCACACTTGATTCGTTTCAACTCTACTTTTCTTGTGTTCAGAGATGGTAGTTAAAAATTTAATAAACAAAGAGTTAGTTAATTGACTGATAGTAAAAATAAAATGTTGTCATACACTAAACACGTGAGGGGATTTTGGAACCTTCTCTGTACAGTAAACTAGTACTGCATTTACTCATACCGAATAGAGCATAAACTACTTTGAGTTTGAATATTCACTTGGAATGTGTGTTGTGAGTTTTATGCTTATTTTGTAGAAGCTATTTGATATTTTTTTTTTGAACATTTCAGTATTATTTTCCAAAATTCAACTTGTCATTTATTTCAGACAAATAATTAAAATATCAATAACTATAAATCTATAATTAATGTTAAAGTCATTGGTTAAACTTCATTGGAGAACCTTAAAATCTAGTGTGTTCTATGACAATTTTGATGTACATATGGAGATAGAAGCAAGAACAGAACTTTGAATTGAATAGAAAAATAACACTAATATAATGAGAACAATCAGGAGTGAAAATTTTGATGTGGATGGATAGTATGAACTGTACATTCAACGAGAAACTAGTGCTGCATTTACTCATACCGAATAGAGCATAAACTACTTTGAATACTCACTTCAAATGTGTGTTGTGAAGTTTTATGCTTATTTATTTAGAAGTTCTTTGATTTATTTATTTATTTGAACTTTTCAGTATTATTTTCCAAAATTCAACTTGTTATTTATTTCAGACAAATAATTAAAATATTAATAACTATATTCATGTTAGAAAGTCATTGGTTAAACTTCACTGAAGAACCTTAAAATCTATTGTGTTCTATGTAATTATTATTTTGGCAAAAGCAATTGCACCCCCAATGGTCTTATCACTCGCTCCCACATGGGAGGTCACCAGTTCGAAACTAGAAATATAAATTTGGTCGTATCGAGTACTCGCCAGACTCCAATCCGTTGACCGTCTTCTTGTACCGAGTACTCGCCAGACTCCAATTCATTGACCGCAGCTAAGCATACACAAAATTGAAGTATCCATACCTCAAAAGAAAATCCAACCCGATCTCTTACCAAATCACCTTCCCGACTCTTCTTAACCGATGCATCATCGTCAGAATGTGAGTCAACACAATGCTCTAAGTTACGTCGGGTAACTTCACCTTGTAGATTAGGAATTTCAAGCTCCACCTTTTTCGTGACCGTCTCACTATAATTAATAGTCGGATCAGACACTTGCTCCCTTGCCCCTAACATAACCAACTCAAAAGTCACGTCTCTCAAAATCAAGAGTTCCCGAACTGAACACCGCAAATGATACACCTTCACACATAAAACATATCCAAGAAAAATATATTTCTTCTCCCCATACTCGAGATTCCATTTAACGATTTGTGCATAAACGGGATATCCAAATACCTGCATTGTCAAGTAATTCACCTGTTTACCCGACCAAATATTTGTTGGTGTCTTGCACCAAATTGTTGTATTCGTAGAACGGTTGACCAACCACCAAGTAGTATTAGTGGCTTCTACCCAGAACTTCTTGCCTAAGCCCGCCCCAAAAACATGCACCATGCCTTCTCGAGTAGTTTTCGATCAGCCATGCCATTATGTTGTCGAGAGCGAACAACCATGCAATGCTGAACAATCATTATAAAAGGATCACAAATTTATCCCCGCAAATCCAAATAGATATCGTCCAAAATTTCCTTCGTGCGATGAACGGCTGTACTAAAGTTGAGTCTCTTCTGTTTGCCACAAACATAATCTTCACAAAACTCATGCTTTCCAGTATTCTGGCCACACAGTAGATCACTCGTGCTGAAAACTGTCACCCCGCATCCAATCGTAAACCCTGACCTTTTAACTGAGGCTGAGAAGGCGAGAACGAACGAGCCTAAAACTGCGCCAACTTCCCGAAACAACTTTCCGGTACTCTGGACTTCCAGAATATAATACACAGGTATTCTGGCCATACAGTAGATTCCTTGTGATCAAAATTATCACCCCGCATCCAATCATAAACTCTGACCTTCTAACTGAGACAGAGAAGGCAATGACGAACAAGCCTAAAACTGTACCAACTTCTCGAAACAATTTTTCGGTATTCTTGGACTTCCATAATATATAACACACTGGTCATTCTAGCCTTCATCAATGTAAGAGCCCATCTAGATATCTTGAGGAGTCCACCTTCATATCGGAACTTGCAACCGATATCTCCGAGAACGCCTAATGAGATCAAATGGACAACCCGGTCCTGTATCTTAACCAAATGGACAATCTCGTCTTGCATCTTGATCAAATGGACAACCCCGTCCTGCATCTTGATCTCAACTTCTTGATAACTACTCTCGGCCATGGACAAGTCATAGTCAATGCTAGACTTGACTAATAAGTTACTCTTGACATCATTAATGGTAACTGATTCTCTAGTATGAAGCATATGCAACGTGCACAAGAACACCACGATTTTATCCTCTTCGCCCATCTTATTATCGATTGTCTCCACATTATTAAAGAAACTGATATATTCCAAAACATGGACGTTAACGGACATAACTCCTGTCATCTTCAAAAAATGAAATCGTTGCTTCAAACATAACCGGTTGATAACTGATTTTTGCATATTGATTATCGTAACATAGGTCTGGTACCAATTAACACTTGAAATTACAAAATATATTCAGAAAATAACGGTCCAATTTTTCTCACGGTTCCAATTTTAGCACAAGAAAAAGCTTTATCAAGAAAATAAGGGTGGAAACAAATGCAACTAAAACTACATGAATAGTTCTCTCACAAACAAAAACAAAGTAATGTAAAATAAAATAAAATAAAACTACGTACTGATTATGGTATTTAACATGGTCAGCCTTGTAATTCATGCATATAAACATTATATTATCACTCATCAAAATAGAGAAGAAAAAAAAATGAAATCAGGACAATATAGCTTTTGATCATGTTTTAACTTGTTGATAACCAGTAAAAATTGTCTAGTTCATAAAAAGTAAATATTCAATTATTTGGAATTAATATTAAAAACAATTATTGAAAATTTTATCTAACACAGATTTTGACAGTAACAAAAATAGCATACAGTATATTAGCCTATATTTAGGCTACCTATTTTGTTAAGTTTAAAAAGATGACTGAAATACTCTAGTAAGTTTAAAAGTAATAAAGCTATATTCATAAAACAACAGTCCAATTTTTCGCCCGATTCAAAATTCTGCACAAGGCAGGCTCTATTAAAAAGTTTGCAACTAGAACCTACATGATTTTTTTTTCTCATAAACAAAAAAGTGATGTAAAAAGTAATATAAAAGTACTGGTCGTGGTTACTTAACAAGGTCATGTTGAAACATAATCAATGATATATGCTATATATGCATGGCCTATAAATAGATAAACACGCATGTTCTTGATATGCTGTAGGGAAGATGAAAACTAGAAAGTTTACACATATACTCTCATAATCCCCTGCTAATCTCAATATTATATTTTATAAATATATATAATTGTATGCTGAGTTGGGTCTTAATGGAGATTTCTATAGGTTTCTTCCCATGAACATGCCCCTAAGGAGTGACGCTACTATCTTGAACTGATTATAAAATCTCACAAGTGAGAGAAATATACCTTAGGACATAATTCACTTGCTTGGGTAAAAAAGTTTTAATTATATTTTGTATTGTTCTCTATCTAAATTTACAATTTATAAATAATATATTTTTAGCTCATTTTTTAAATCTTAATTACAATTGGTATTTAATTTTAAATCTTAATTACAATTGGTACTTAATTGTTTAGCTTTACAAAACACTTTGAAGGGAATAAACGAAAATCAAATTATCAATGTTTTATCTCAACTCTCTTTTTCAATCTGCACCCACCATTATTCAACAAAATATCTTTAGTCACTAAACTCCAAGTAAAGAAAAATATCAACTTTGCAATCATGGTACTCTACTAATAAATGTTTTTTTTATAGAAGAAAGATGATTGTCAATCATTCATTTTAGATGCAAATGAGATTTGAAATCATAACTAATGGTTGTGGTTTATACTCAAACATTAGGTCATGAAACAATTTGCACTTTATTAATAAATGTTATACACTTGAACTTTGCTAAATCATATCTATTATGCATCATACTCCTTGAAAGCAAATTATAATGAAGACATCCCATTGATGGTTCATCACTCATCAGTCTACGAGTGAGGTGAAAGAATGAGAGAATGCTTTTCAATTCAGTCTACGAGTGAGGTGAAAGAATGAGAGAATGCTTTTCAGTTCAGTGGTCACTTCTCGGTACTCTTTTTAATAGCAAAAGCTCAAAAGCCTTTTTCAAAGGGAGCTGATACTGCACGTCGTTACTGTAGTGACGACTCTGTAACGACGGTTTATAAAAACTGAAAACAGTATATATAAACATATGAACTGAAAACAAACAGTATATAAAAATTCATTATATAAAATAATATATATTTAAAAAAAATGAAAACAGTATATACAAACATATAAACTGAAAACAAAAAATATATAAAAATTCATTCAGTAAATAATATATATTTAAAAACATGAAAATAGTATATAGCGTATATAGGAACGTAAAAAAATAATATATAATTTCAATCCGTCGCTAAAGGGTCGCTACAGTACCCCCTGCGTGATTTTCAATTTCCCTTTTTCAAATAAGAAGGAAAATAAACAGAGAGTTAGTTTAAAATACTAACAAATCAAAAAATGTGCCATAAATAGAAATAATAGTCTCAAATAGCAATCATAAAACAAATAAATATCCAAATGCCATCATCAACAAAAACAATAATCAACCAACTCCTAAAAGTAAATATATAAAAAAGGTACTGCTAATATAAAAAAAGTGGAAAATAGTATAAACAAATAACATAACATAAAATATATCACAAATTAAATAACAGACAACTTCTTCTCCAACAATGCGGGTGAGGCATGTAATAGGGCCTGCAACAGAAGTAGTGTTAAACTTGAGGTTAGATAAAAAAATAAGGAAATTCTTAAAAAAAAACTTAACTTATAAAAAAAAAAAAAAAACCCTATAAAGGTGATTGGGATTTATTTTACTCCCCCCCCAGCCCTATGGTGTTTGATTTAATTTTGGACGAAAAAACCTTATCTGTTCTATTTATTTATTTTCTAAATTTAAATATGCTAAATTATAAATTATGAAAACAAAAAACCAAGAGATAAATGAAAGAGAAAAAAATATTTTTTTAGGATATAATAGCTTATGATAAAGATATATTTTTTTATATTTTCTCTTATTATTTCAGAAAATATTTCATCATAATATTATAAAAAAGTAAATAAAATAAGAGCCAAGAGATAAAAAAAAAAATAATATTTTAACACAACTTGTATAAAATAAAATATTTTTTGTGTGTCTGATATGTTTGTTATTTTAAATTGAACATTAAATATGAAAAATGTCAAAATAATTAGATAAGGCTATTTTCAACCTAAATTAAATTTAACCCCACTAAATGTCAAAGTTAACACTATGGGGATAAATTTCAAACACCTTTACGGGGGTGAGGAAAATCTCAAAAGTGAGGTTTTTGTGATAATTTTCTAAAAAGTTTGGGTTTTTTGAGGAACATCTCAGAAAAACACAAGTCACATTCCCCCATATTCAAATTATAGATCATATTAAACTGTCCCTCAATAATCAACATTTCAATTGTTTAACAATGAGAAATATCATGGATTTCGCCCGAAAGAAATTAAAAAATACACAATTTTGTTTGGGGGAAAATCCATGATACTTCAAAAGAAATTAAAAAATACACAATTTTGTTTGGGGGAAAATCCATGATACTTCACTTACTCAAGGGGGTATAAATGATATTTTTTACGCCTTTATAATGAAGGTGAGGGTGAAGTAACGATACGGCATGATGCGGATCTCCCACCTGAAAAGTCGACCAGCCCCTGTCCCCACCGCTGCCTGCTCAATATATTAATAATAAAATATTCAATATATATTTTACACAATCACATAATTAAAAACATAATACTAATAAATATATTCAAATAAATTAAAGTAATTTAATTACCATGTAGAGCTCGACCATGTTGATCTCCATGTTGGGGGGGGATGATTGGCTGAGCCGTTCCTGTCATGAATGGCTCCCCGACCTGAAAAAGGAAATTTAATAAGTTTATAATTAAAATTAAATTATTTTAAAAAATATAAATTAAAAATTCACATGGAGAAGCATTTGCGCTTTGGTTGGAGGGAAGTCGTACAGCCCATCCGAAGGATCCAAAATTGCAATCACCTAAAATAATTAAAAAATAAATAAATTATAGTTAATTATTAAAAAACAGTGAAAAAGAGGGATTATAAATTTATTTATAAACAGAGAAGAAAATACTGACATTAAATATGACCATATGACTAATGCAAATGTCTATCTTGTCGGTGGAGGCAGTGAGCGGTTCAAAGACCTATCGATTTTTTTAAATAAAAAAAATCAGAAAACAAAATAATAAATAGAACTAAACTGAATAAGATAGCTAAACTAATTGAATAAAAATTAGATAAATAATTTATATAGATATTAAAAGAGCTTACAAGATAGTCCCTCCATGCGGGGAAGGCTGCACCACCAATCAAAAATTGGGCGAGACCTGCGAATTAATTAATTAATACATTAATAAAAATAAATAAATAAATTATTATTTTGAAAAAAATAAAAGGAAGAAAATTACTTCCAGGCGTAGCGTCCTGTCAAGAACTACAACAGCCAGCTCAATCGCCCAAATCTGCAACATTCAATGAAGTTTATTATTATTTTTTTTAATTATTAATTGTTTAAATATTATGAAAGCCTAACTGGCTATTTATAAAATTTAATTTCATAAAAAAGGCGACTCACATAAGGCTCTTGCTGCTCCTCCTCTTCTACGCGCACTAGAACTGAACAATTTTGATAAAAAAAAATAATTTAGGGTTTAGATAAGACATATTTTAATAAAAATTTAAAAATAATAATGAAACAATAATTATTGTTTTTACCTACGCCAAAAAAAGAATCGTAATAATCTCAGTCATGATCTTCATCCTGAACTGATTCATCCAACAGATGAGCCTCCCCTGTTCAATTTAATAACAAAAATAAATCAAGAGATTAGAACCAATTTCATAACCCTAACTGACTGACCAACCTCTTTCTCTCTCACCCGCTAAACCTAGATTAAATTATTCAGTTCATCATCAATTAGTTAGCACAAAACCCTAGCTGATCAGACCTCTTTCTACACTCTAAACCCTAAATCATCTTGTTTGACTCTTTGTATTTACGCTACTCACACTCAGTTCTGTTAATAAAAAGAGATGGCAATAGATAATTACTGAGGAGGGAGGAGCGGCAGAATGGGAAGATGCCAGGGAGCTACGTACGATCTGCTGCAAGAGCAGGCTGCCGGCCTTCTGACTACCGAAGAGCGATCCATCGCCGTAGATGGCAGATCTCCGAGAGGCGATCCAACAGGGGATCCAACTGGGAAGAGCGCCGATCTAAAAATGAAACAAAGACAAATAAAAGTAGCGTCAATATATGTTCAGCATTAGAAACGAGGGTTTGTATAAACAACTAATCAAAAAACTTACATTCTTTTGATTTCCTCCAATATTTTGTTTAGAGATTGCATTAACTTTCATGGAACGTTTTACCCTTTCAAGAAGATTAAATTCTCTTGTTTTTTTTAAAATATTAATTAAATTCTCTTGTTACCTGAGGTCAATTGATCCTAATCTATGACGACATTTATAGTTCAAATGAAAGGGTCAATTATCAGTAAGTTGGAACTAACTCCCACTCATGCTTTCTGTTTGTAATTTCACACTTTTGTTCTCTTATTTCATAACATCTTTTAATCATCGTGTGCTCTCATCGATTGCTATTTTCTATAAAGGGATTATATTAGCTGTATATCTTACCTACTCAACAACTCATGCTATCTGTGTTTCCAAAATCCACGACTCATTACTATATGATTAATCATGCATATAAAAATTATATTATCAAATATTAAAACAGAGAAAAAGAAAAAAATGAAATCATCACCAATATAGCTTTTGATCCTGTTTGAAAGTGTTGATAACCAATGAAATTGTCTAATTCATAAAAATAATTGTTATTCAATTATTGGGCATTACTATTCAAAAACAATTGTTGAAAATTTTACCAAAAATAGATTTTTGATGATAACAAAAATAGCATACAATAGATTAGACGATGAATGACTCGACTAAGTCTTGGCAAGTTCGATGACAAATGAAGTTTATAAACTTTTAATTTTTCAAAAAAAAGTTTAGAAATTTTAAGTTAAGAGAAAAAAATCTTACAGACGAATTGGAAGGCCAATAAATCTACACCACAGTTATACTTTTTACTTTTTATTGGATTAGACTAGAACCAGGCCATATTAGTTCTCTGATTTTTTGTCTTTCTTTACACCAGCACATTTATGTTTATTCCAAGCTGTACAAATGAACTAAGTTTGACGCATATAGCAGCTGAAATTATATGCATTGATATTATTAGAAATCGTAACATTGATTTACTTTCTATCTCATAAGGAAATTTTCATTAATACTGATAATGAATTATTTACATACCACACGACATTGTCTTCTTTTCTTTCAAAAAAGGAAAAGCAATTGTTTCTATAACCCTTTGTGTGATTTCATGCTAAATTGAATTGAATTAAATAAAACCCTATACTGGTTCATTTTAACAAAAACCAGGAAGAAGAGAGAAATAGTTCCTAACCTAATGTGTAAAACAATTAACCATAAAGTAGAGCTTCATAGTTAATAAGACATATTTTAGTCGAAAGAATGAACCTCTAGTTTTAACAAGAAGCCTTCTCAGGACTTCACAGGAAAAACTGAGAACTTAACAACATACAAATGCACCTACTATTTTGACTGAATTCATTTGAAAGATATCTACTATTTCAATTGTTTGTATTTCATTACACAAGAAAATTAACAGAGAAGTATAAAGCTGCTTTTGACATTAGTTTTTAGTATTTTTGTATTTTAGATGCACTTTACTGTATTGCCATATTTATTTTTAATAGCAAACGGCTAAGACCATTTTCCAAATAAAAAAGGGAAAAAAGAGAATAGAGATGAGAATAATAAAACAAAAAAACTACTCTCAGAATAATCAGCCAAGAAAATAAATATCCTAATACGAAAATGAAAATAAATAAACATCGTACTAGTACCAACATAAACATAAACATAAAAATAAATATGAACATAAACATAAACACAAACACAAACATAAAAAGGATAATAATAATACTTATAATAATAATAATAAATCATACTCCTCCCTCCAAAATGGTAATGAGGTATGTAAGGGGGCCTGGAGCAAAGGTAAACTTCAGGTCAGACTAAAATAAAATATGATTGAAAAAAACTAAACAAGTTTTAGTATGGAAAAAGTTTAAAACATTAGATTTGCATCAAAGTGTAAGTCAGAATCCAACATTCCCAAATTCAAATCCAGCACACAAATTCCAATCCCCTCATTCAAATCTCAAAAACCCCAAAAATGCCCCCAAATCACAAGAAGGATTTTTTTGATGAATTACTTAAAAGGATTATATTAGCTGTATTACCTACTCAACGACTCATGCTATTTATTGTGTTTCCAAAATCCAAGTATATGATTAATCATGCATTATATTATCACACAATAAAATAGTGAAGAAAGAAAATGAAATCATTGCCAACATAGTTTTTATCCTGTTTGAAATTGTTGATAAACAATGAAAATTGTGTATTTCATAAAAAATTTTGTTATTCAATTATTGGAAAATAATATTAAAAAACAACTGTTGAAAATTTTATCTAAAATAGATTTTCGACAATAACAAAAATAGCATACAGTAGATTAGCCTAAATTTAGGCTACATATTTTATTAGTATAAAAGATGACTGAAATACTAGACTAAGCCTTGGTAAGTTCGGTGACAAATAAAGTTTATAAACTTTTAATTTTCAAAAAAAGGTTCATAAATTTTTAAGTTATAAAAAAAAATCTTGAACCGGGTCCTTAGTTCTTTGATTTTTTTTCTTTCCACCAACACATTTATGTTTACTCCATGCTATACAAAATGAACCAAGTTTGATGCAATAACAGCTGGAATTATATGTAGTAAGATAATTACAAACTATGATTTACTTATTCCAAGGTTATTACTTGTTTCATAATTCTATCTCATAATATATATATATTATCACCTCTCAAAATGGAAAAGTTTAACGAAACAAAAAATCACATATATAGCAGCAATGACTGCATAAAAAGATCAAATGAATAACAAATTCACAGCAAGCTAAATAGAAAAAAAGAATGCAAGGCTGAAACCAAATTCCTAATTGCATGGTTCAATTGGATATAACAAATTAAATAAATTAGGAATTATATCTTGGAAAATTTGAAATACCAAAAAAATTGTAACAATAGAGAAATAATGAAAAATGCAACTTCAAAGCAACAATGATATGTAAATTGTAAATCAATTCCAACCAAAGCAACTTAAAAGCAAACTTGCAATAAAAATAAATCATCCCTAAAACGAACATACTAGCCCATACCAAAAGTACTCGAAATAAAATAATCCACGGGTCTAAAATGAGAAGTACTCGGAATAATAAAAACATAAAAACAATAACATAAAAGCAATAATCGTAAATAATAATAATAATAATAATCCTCCTCAAGTCAGTCCAAATTCCGGACAACGAAGGTGAGAAGGCCTGCAACATAAGTAAAATTTCAAGTTATATTAATAAAATATGATAAAACAAACCTAAGTTCTACTTTAGATTTTGAGAAACAATTAAAATTTGTACATAAGACCCACATTTTAATCCATCTCTGTCATCTATTTCTAGATGATTACCCAAATTAAAAACCACAAAATTCAATCTTCTAAATCCCCAATTTAAGAAACCCCAACCGATAGATTCATGAAAAAGACTATAAATATTATTGTTATCCCATATTCAAATTCTCAAGAAAGAAATCACAAAATTAAGTTTTCTAAATCCCCAATTCAAAAAATCCCAATCCACAGATTCATGAAAACCCTATAAATATTATTGTTATCCCAAATTCAAATCCCCAAATTAGAAATCACAAAATTTAGTCTTATAAATCCCCAATCCACAGATTCAATCTAAAAAACAACCCTATTAATTAAAACAATAAGTGGAAATTCATACTTAGGAAAAGCTTTAAATTTAAAATTTGCAAACACGCCCCTCATTTCAGTCAGATAAAGTATATGAGGTTCTTCCGTTGGGATATCCATGATATTTCACATTTTTCAAAGGGTATACATGATATTTTTTATGGTTTTATAACAAAAATCATAAAATTAAAAATTAACTTACATATGAAATTGACGGTCATAGACTCGTCGGGCATATGCACCATTAACGAAGGTGTTTCCTTTTCGCTGCCCGTAAATCCATATGCACAAAATTATAATAAAAAATAATTCAAATTTATTTTAGTAAACAAAACATAATAATACTATTAATAATAAATTAGAATTAAAGAAATTAGAATTTATTTACCGCAAAGTACACGACCAGGTCGATCTCCGCCTCCAATATATGAAAGGCCGAGCAGTTTTCAAAGAGAAAAGGCGGATCGACTTGAAAAAAAGCAAAGAAAATTAACTCGATAAATCGATAATAATAAAAAAAAGTAAATTAAATTATTTTTATAATAAAAATTATCATCAATACGAGGGCAGCTGAAGTAGCATTGAAATGATAGCGATCTACAATCTCTTCGTCCTCAAAGGCATTCACCTAAACAATTTGTAATATATCAAACCAATCGGATTGATATTTAGCGTTTGTTTTCACATTTTTGGCTTCTGACTTGGGGTCTAGAGTTTAGTTTCTTGTTTTTGAAATTTTCGATTTCAGAAATTAGAGTTTGAAAGTCAAGATTTGATAAGTGTTCGTGTCTGTGTTGCTTGTTAAATACCGAAATTTCTAACTAATAATACCTTACTCTCTTGACTAGTTGAATACAATTCTACACCAATACTCATATATTTATAACCGTAAAAAATCTTACTTAATAGTGCAAAAGTTGCAATTTTGGATTTAGTGTATTCCATTATTTCTTTAGACTTCCTCCAAGGCTTTATCAACAGATTTCAAAAACTTTTGATCCACTCTTTATCCCGTTAAGAAAGATTAAGTTTGCTTGTCCCACAACATATCACTTAATCATCCTATGATGTGACCAAATTTATATTTCTAGTTAAAGGGTCATATTATTAGTATGTTCCACCTAACTCAATGCTTTTGTTTGATAAATTCACACTTGATTCGTTTCAACTCTACTTTTCTTGTGTTCAGAGATGGTAGTTAAAAATTTAATAAACAAAGAGTTAGTTAATTGACTGATAGTAAAAATAAAATGTTGTCATACACTAAACACGTGAGGGGATTTTGGAACCTTCTCTGTACAGTAAACTAGTACTGCATTTACTCATACCGAATAGAGCATAAACTACTTTGAGTTTGAATATTCACTTGGAATGTGTGTTGTGAGTTTTATGCTTATTTTGTAGAAGCTATTTGATATTTTTTTTTTTGAACATTTCAGTATTATTTTCCAAAATTCAACTTGTCATTTATTTCAGACAAATAATTAAAATATCAATAACTATAAATCTATAATTAATGTTAAAGTCATTGGTTAAACTTCATTGGAGAACCTTAAAATCTAGTGTGTTCTATGACAATTTTGATGTACATATGGAGATAGAAGCAAGAACAGAACTTTGAATTGAATAGAAAAATAACACTAATATAATGAGAACAATCAGGAGTGAAAATTTTGATGTGGATGGATAGTATGAACTGTACATTCAACGAGAAACTAGTGCTGCATTTACTCATACCGAATAGAGCATAAACTACTTTGAATACTCACTTCAAATGTGTGTTGTGAAGTTTTATGCTTATTTATTTAGAAGTTCTTTGATTTATTTATTTATTTGAACTTTTCAGTATTATTTTCCAAAATTCAACTTGTTATTTATTTCAGACAAATAATTAAAATATTAATAACTATATTCATGTTAGAAAGTCATTGGTTAAACTTCACTGAAGAACCTTAAAATCTATTGTGTTCTATGTAATTATTATTTTGGCAAAAGCAATTGCACCCCCAATGGTCTTATCACTCGCTCCCACATGGGAGGTCACCAGTTCGAAACTAGAAATATAAATTTGGTCGTATCGAGTACTCGCCATACTCCAATCCGTTGACCGTCTTCTTGTACCGAGTACTCGCCAGACTCCAATTCGTTGACCGCAGCTAAGCATACACAAAATTGAAGTATCCATACCTCAAAAGAAAATCCAACCCGATCTCTTACCAAATCACCTTCCCGACTCTTCTTAACCGATGCATCATCGTCAGAATGTGAGTCAACACAATACTCTAAGTTACGTCGGGTAACTTCACCTTGTAGATTAGGAATTTCAAACTCCACCTTTTTCGTGACCTTCTCACTATAATTAATAGTCGGATCAGGCACTTGCTCCCTTGCCCCTAACATAACCAACTCAAAAGTCACGTCTCTCAAAATCAAGAGTTCCCGAACTGAACACAGCAAATGATACACCTTCACACCTAAAGCATATCCAAGAAAAATATATTTCTTCTCCCCATACTCAAGATTCCATTTAACGATTTGTACATAAACGGGATATCCAAATACCTGCATTGTCAAGTAATTCACCTGTTTACCCGACCAAATATTTGTTGGTGTCTTGCACCAAATTGTTGTATTCGTAGAACGGTTGACCAATTACCAAGTAGTATTAGTGGCTTCTACCCAGAACTTCTTGCCTAAGCCCGCCCCAAAAACATGCACCATGCCTTCTCGAGTAGTTTTCGATCAGCCATGCCATTATGTTGTCGAGAGCGAACAACCATGCAATGCTGAACAATCATTATAAAAGGATCACAAATTTATCCCCACAAATCCAAATAGATATCGTCCAAAATTTCCTTCGTGCGATGAACGGCTGTACTAAAGCTGAGTCTCTTCTGTTTGCCACAAACATAATCTTCACAAAACTCATGCTTTCCAGTATTCTAGCCACACAGTAGATCACTCGTGCTGAAAACCTGTCACCCCGCATCCAATCGTAAACCCTGACCTTTTAACTAAGGCTGAGAAGGCGAGAACGAACGAGCCTAAAACTGCGGCAACTTCCCGAAACAACTTTCCGGTACTCTGGACTTCCAGAATATAACACACATGTATTCTGGCCATACAATAGATTCCTCGTGATTAAAATTATCACCCCGCATCCAATCATAAACTCTGACCTTCTAACTGAGAGAGAGAAGGCGATGACGAACAAGCCTAAAACTGTACCAACTTCTCGAAAAAAAATTTCGGTATTCTGGACTTCCATAATATATAACACACTGGTCATTCTAGCCTTCATCAATGTAAAAGCCTATCTAGATATCTTGAGGAGTCCACCTTCATATCGGAACTTGCAACCGATATCTCCGAGAACGCCTAATGAGATCAAATGGACAACCCGGTCCTGTATCTTAACCAAATTGACAATCTCGTCTTGCATCTTAATCAAATGGACAACTCCGTCCTGCATCTTGATCTCAACTTCTTGATGACTACTCTCGGCCATAAACAAGTCATAGTCAATGCTAGACGAGATTCTCGGCCATAAACAATGTTCTTGATGACTACTTCTTGATGACTAATAAGTTACTCTTGACATCATTAATGGTAACTGATTCTCTAGTATGAAGCATATGCAACGTGCACAAGAACACCACGATTTTATCCTCTTCGCCCATCTTATTATCGATTGTCTCCACATTATTAAAGAAACTGATATATTCCAAAACATGGACGTTAACGGACATACCTCCTGTCATCTTCAAAAAATGGAATCGTTGCTTCAAACATAACCGGTTGATAACTGATTTTTGCATATTGATTATCGTAACATAGCTCTGGTACCAATTAACACTTGAAATTACAAAATATATTCAGAAAATAACGGTCCAATTTTTCTCACGGTTCCAATTTTAGCACAAGAAAAAGCTTTATCAAGAAAATAAGGGTGGAAACAATTGCAACTAAAACTACATGAATAGTTCTCTCACAAACAAAAACAAAGTAATGTAAAATAAAATAAAATAAAACTACGTACTGATTATGGTATTTAACATGGTCAGCCTTGTAATTCATGCATATAAACATTATATTATCACTCATCAAAATAGAGAGAAAAAAAAATGAAATCTGGACAATATAGCTTTTGATCATGTTTTAACTTGTTGATAACCAGTAAAAATTGTCTAGTTCATAAAAAGTAAATATTCAATTATTTGGAATTAATATTAAAAACAATTGTTGAAAATTTTATCTAACGCAGATTTTGACAGTAACAAAAATAGCATACAGTATATTAGCCTATATTTAGGCTACCTATTTTGTTAAGTTTAAAAAGATGACTGAAATACTCTAGTAAGTTTAAAAGTAATAAAGCTATATTCATAAAACAACAGTCCAATTTTTCGCCCGATTCAAAATTCTGCACAAGGCAGGCTCTATTAAAAAGTTTTTAACTAGAACCTACATGATTTTTTTTTTCTCATAAACAAAAAAGTAATGTAAAAAGTAATATAAAAGTACTGCTTGTGGTTACTTAACAAGGTCATGTTGAAATATAATCAATGATATATGCTATATATGCATGGCCTATAAATAGATAAACACGCATGTTCTTGATATGCTGTAGGGAAGATGAAAACTAGATAGTTTACACATATACTCTCATAATCCCCTGCTAATCTCAATATTATATTTTATAAATATATATAATTGTATGCTGAGTTGGGTCTTAATGGAGATTTCTATAGGTTTCTTCCCATGAACATGCCCCTAAGGAATGACGCTACTATCTTGAACTGATTATAAAACCTCACAAGTGAGAGAAATATACCTTAGGATATCAAATAGCTTCTACAAAATAAGCATAAAACTCACAACACACATTCCAAGTGAATATTCAAACTCAAAGTAGTTTATGCTCTATTCGGTATGAGTAAATGCAGTACTAGTTTACTGTACAGAGAAGGTTCCAAAATCCCCTCACGTGTTTAGTGTATGACAACATTTTATTTTTACTATCAGTCAATTAACTAACTCTTTGTTTATTAAATTTTTAACTACCATCTCTGAACACAAGAAAAGTAGAGTTGAAACGAATCAAGTGTGAATTTATCAAACAAAAGCATTGAGTTAGGTGGAACATACTAATAATATGACCCTTTAACTAGAAATATAAATTTGGTCACATCATAGGATGATTAAGTGGTATGTTGTGGGACAAGCAAACTTAATCTTTCTTAACGGGATAAAGAGTTGATCAAAAGTTTTTGAAATCTGTTGATAAAGCATTGGAGGAAGTCAAAAGAAATAATGGAATACACTAAATCCAAAATTGCAACTTTTGCACTATTAAGTAAGATTTTTTACGGTTATAAATATATGAGTATTGGTGTAGAATTGTATTCAACTAGTAATCAAGAGAGTAAGGTATTATTAGTTAGAAATTTCGGTATTTAACAAGCAACACAGACACGAACACTTATCAAATCTTGACTTTCAAACTCTAATTTCTGAAATCTAAAATTTCAAAAACAAGAAACTAAACTCTAGACCCAAGTCTGAAGCCAAAAATGTGAAAACGAACGCTAAATATCAATCCAATTGGTTTGATATATTACAAATTGTTTAGGTGAATGCCTTTCAAGACGAAGAGATTGTAGATCGCTATCATTTCAATGCTACTTCAGCTGCCCTCGTATTGATGATAATTTTTATTATAAAAATAATTGAGTTTATTTTTTTTTATTATTATCGATTTATCGTGTTAATTTTCTTTGCTTTTTTTCAAGTCGATCCGCCTTTTCTCTTTGAAAACTGCTCGGCCTTTCATATATTGGAGGCGGAGATCGACCTGCTCGTGTACTTTGCGGTAAATAAATTCTAATTTCTTTAATTCTAATTTATTATTAATAGTATTATTATGTTTTGTTTACTAAAATAAATTTGAATTATTTTTTATTATAATTTTGTGCATATGGATTTACGGGCAGCGAAAAGGAAACACCTTCGTTAATGGTGCATATGCCTGACGAGTCTATGACCGTCAATTTCATATGTAAGTTAATTTTTAATTTTATGATTTTTGTTATAAAACCATAAAAAATATCATGTATACCCTTTGAAAAATGTGAAATATCATGGATATCCCAACGGAAGAACCTCATATACTTTATCGACTGAAATGAGGGGCGTGTTTGCAAATTTTAAATTTAAAGCTTTTCCTAAGTATGAATTTCCACTTATTGTTTTAATTAATAGGGTTGTTTTTTAGATTGAATCTGTGGATTGGGGATTTATAAGACTAAATTTTGTGATTTCTAATTTGGGGATTTGAATTTGGGATAACAATAATATTTATAGGGTTTTCATGAATCTGTGGATTGGGATTTTTTGAATTGGGGATTTAGAAAACTGAATTTTGTGATTTCTTTCTTGAGAATTTGAATATGGGATAACAATAATATTTATAGACTTTTTCATGAATCTATCGGTTGGGGTTTCTTAAATTGGGGATTTAGAAGATTGAATTTTGTGGTTTTTAATTTGGGTAATCATCTAGAAATAGATGACAGAGATGGATTAAAATGTGGGTCTTATGTACAAATTTTAATTGTTTCTCAAAATCTAAACTAGAACTTAGGTTTGTTTTATCATATTTTATTAATATAACTTGAAATTTTACTTATGTTGCAGGCCTTCTCACCTTCGTTGTCCGGAATTTGGACTGACTTGAGAAGGATTATTATTATTATTATTATTTACGATTATTGCTTTTATGTTATTGTTTTTATGTTTTTATTATTCCGAGTACTTCTCATTTTAGACCCGTGGATTATTTTATTTCGAGTACTTTTGATATGGGCTAGTATGTTCGTTTTAGGGATGATTTATTTTTATTGCAAGTTTGCTTTTAAGTTGCTTTGGTTGGAATTGATTTACAATTTACATATCATTGTTGCTTTGAAGTTGCATTTTTCATTATTTCTCTATTGTTACAAATTTTTTTGGTATTTCAAATTTTCCAAGATATAATTCCTAATTTATTTAATTTGTTATATCCAATTGAACCATGCAATTAGGAATTTGGTTTCAGCCTTGCATTCTTTTTTTCTATTTAGCTTGTTGTGAATTTGTTATTCATTTGATCTTTTTATGCAGTCATTGCTGCAATATATGTGATTTTTTGTTTCGTTAAACTTTTCCATTTTGAGAGGTGATAATATATATATTATGAGATAGAATTATGAAACAAGTAATAACATTGGAATAAGTAAATCATAGTTTGTAATTATCTTACTACATATAATTCCAGCTGTTATTGCATCAAACTTGATTCATTTTGTATAGCATGGAGTAAACATAAATGTGTTGGTGGAAAAGAAAAAAATCAAAGAACTAAGGACCCGGTTCAAGATTTTTTTTTATAACTTAAAAATTTATGAACCTTTTTTTGAAAATTAAAAGTTTATAAACTTTATTTGTCACTGAACTTACCAAGGCTTAGTCTAGTATTTCAGTCATCTTTTATACTAATAAAATATGTAGCCTAAATTTAGGCTAATCTCCCTGTATGCTATTTTTGTTATTGTCGAAAATCTATTTTAGATAAAATTTTCAACAGTTGTTTTTTAATATTATTTTCCAATAATTGAATAACAAAATTTTTTATGAAATACACAATTTTCATTGTTTATCAACAATTTCAAACAGGATAAAAACTATGTTGGCAATGATTTCATTTTCTTTCTTCACTATTTTATTGTGTGATAATATAATGCATGATTAATCATATACTTGGATTTTGGAAACACAATAAATAGCATGAGTCGTTGAGTAGGTAATACAGCTAATATAATCCTTTTAAGTAATTCATCAAAAAAATCCTTTTAAGTAGAAAATAACAATCTGATCAGAGCACAAGATGATTAAATGATGTTGTGAAATAGGAGAACGAAAGTGTGGAATTACAGACAAAAAGCATGAATGAGAGTTAGGTTCAACGTACTGATAATTGACCCTTCCATTTGATTCTTTGAAATATAAATATGGTCATAGAATAGGATCATTAACAAATTGTCTCAGGTGACAGGAGAGTTTAATCTTCCTGAAAGGAATAAAAAGTTCCATGAAAATTAATGCAATCTTTCAATAAAATATTGGAGAAAATTAAAAGAATGTAACTTTTTCTAGAGATAGTGTAATCTTTAAAGGGATAATTTTATATATGCCATTACAAAAACTCAAGATATTATCGTTATAAAAACTTAAATATCATATTTGCCATTGTAGAAACGTAAAAATATCATATATACCATTACAAAATCTTAAATATCATATTTGCCATTACAAAAACTTAATATATCATATTTGCCATCAAATTTACTCGAAACTTAAAATCATCCATTTTTTCCGTTAAAATTAATGTTCCAATCTTATAATTACCATTATTTCTCTAAATTTAGTTAATGAATTATATTTCATATTAAAAATTAATTTGATGGTCTCTCTCTCTCTCTCTTCACGATTGAAATTCATATATAAACAAAAATAATCTTCATTTCAATTTGTTAGTCAAAATAATTTGACACGAGAAAAAAATTATTCAAAAAAATAATCAATTCATTTCTCTCATATCAATTTTTTTTAACTTCAAATTAAAAGAAAGATTTTTTTTTTTTTGCTTATATGTGAATCTAAATCATGAAGAGAGAGAGAGATGTTTAATATGAATCTAATTCATTAAATAAATTTAGAAATATAATGGTAATTAAGTTTACGGATATCTAAACCATATATCTGTAGACTTAATTTTTTTTCCTTTGTTTTTTCATTGTATTCACAAAATGAATCTTTTTTCCAAACTTCCCCTTTTTTTTTTCCAAATTTTTGTTTTATATGCTCTTTCTGTTTTTTCCCTATAAATTTATGGTTTGTCTATTTCAAAAATTGAACAGTTATATGCGCCTCGTCCAGCTAGCATTGACACCTTACGTACGTGCATCAAAATAATATTCAAAGTAGTACTTTTATTATGAATAAAGTTATTTCACTATTTTTAATAATTAATCTAATTTATTTATTTTAATATTTTTAGGTAATCGTTTTCCCGTGCAACGCTTCCGTTTCTACCCAAAGGAGGCGGCACTTGTCTTAATGGTAAATTTTCATATTCATATTTATTTTTATTCTAAAAATAATTTAATTTTATTTTATTATTGTTATAATAAATATATTAATTTTTCTTTTCTTTTTCAGGTCGATCCACCATTTCTCTTTGAGAACGGCTCGGCCGTGCATGTGCTTGAAGCAGAGGTAGACCTGCCCACCTTTTTTGCGGTTAGTACATTTTAATTTAATTAAATATAATTATTTTAATAATGTTATTATCTAAAATAATTTTTTATATTTTATTATTATTATTTTGAGCAGGAGGCAGTGCAGGCGGCTGATGAGGGTCTGCTTTACAGGCCTGAGACCCGTCTCATGCCTGATGAGGCCCTCATGCTCTATTTTACTTGTATTTAAATTATTTGAATTTGAATTATTTTTCTTGTAAAACCCCTCAAAATATCATGTATTCCCCCTTTTAAATAGATAAACACGCATGTTCTTGATATGCTGTAGGGAAGATGAAAACTAGAAAGTTTACACATATACTCTCATAATCCCCTGCTAATCTCAATATTATATTTTATAAATATATATAATTGTATGCTGAGTTGGGTCTTAATGGAGATTTCTATAGGTTTCTTCCCATGAACATGCCCCTAAGGAGTGACGCTACTATCTTGAACTGATTATAAAATCTCACAAGTGAGAGAAATATACCTTAGGACATAATTCACTTGCTTGGGTAAAAAAGTTTTAATTATATTTTGTATTGTTCTCTATCTAAATTTACAATTTATAAATAATATATTTTTAGCTCATTTTTTAAATCTTAATTACAATTGGTATTTAATTTTAAATCTTAATTACAATTGGTACTTAATTGTTTAGCTTTACAAAACACTTTGAAGGGAATAAACGAAAATCAAATTATCAATGTTTTATCTCAACTCTCTTTTTCAATCTGCACCCACCATTATTCAACAAAATATCTTTAGTCACTAAACTCCAAGTAAAGAAAAATATCAACTTTGCAATCATGGTACTCTACTAATAAATGTTTTTTTTATAGAAGAAAGATGATTGTCAATCATTCATTTTCGATGCAAATGAGATTTGAAATCATAACTAATGGTTGTGGTTTATACTCAAACATTAGGTCATGAAACAATTTGCACTTTATTAATAAATGTTATACACTTGAACTTTGCTAAATCATATCTATTATGCATCATACTCCTTGAAAGCAAATTATAATGAAGACATCCCATTGATGGTTCATCACTCATCAGTCTACGAGTGAGGTGAAAGAATGAGAGAATGCTTTTCAATTCAGTCTACGAGTGAGGTGAAAGAATGAGAGAATGCTTTTCAGTTCAGTGGTCACTTCTCGGTACTCTTTTTAATAGCAAAAGCTCAAAAGCCTTTTTCAAAGGGAGCTGATACTGCACGTCGTTACTGTAGTGACGACTCTGTAACGACGGTTTATAAAAACTGAAAACAGTATATATAAACATATGAACTGAAAACAAACGTATATAAAAATTCATTATATAAAATAATATATATTTAAAAAAAATGAAAACAGTATATACAAACATATAAACTGAAAACAAAAAATATATAAAAATTCATTCAGTAAACAATATATATTTAAAAACATGAAAATAGTATATAGCGTATATAGGAACGTAAAAAAATAATATATAATTTCAATCCGTCGCTAAAGGGTCGCTACAGTACCCCCTGCGTGATTTTCAATTTCCCTTTTTCAAATAAGAAGGAAAATAAACAGAGAGTTAGTTTAAAATACTAACAAATCAAAAAATGTGCCATAAATAGAAATAATAGTCTCAAATAGCAATCATAAAACAAATAAATATCCAAATGCCATCATCAACAAAAACAATAATCAACCAACTCCTAAAAGTAAATATATAAAAAAGGTACTGCTAATATAAAAAAAGTGGAAAATAGTATAAACAAATAACATAACATAAAATATATCACAAATTAAATAACAGACAACTTCTTCTCCAACAATGCGGGTGAGGCATGTAATAGGGCCTGCAACAGAAGTAGTGTTAAACTTGAGGTTAGATAAAAAAATAAGGAAATTCTTAAAAAAAAACTTAACTTATAAAAAAAAAAAAAAAACCCTATAAAGGTGATTGGGATTTATTTTACTCCCCCCCCCCCACCCCAGCCCTATGGTGTTTGATTTAATTTTGGACGAAAAAACCTTATCTGTTCTATTTATTTATTTTCTAAATTTAAATATGCTAAATTATAAATTATGAAAACAAAAAACCAAGAGATAAATGAAAGAGAAAAAAATATTTTTTTAGGATATAATAGCTTATGATAAAGATATATTTTTTTATATTTTCTCTTATTATTTCAGAAAATATTTCATCATAATATTATAAAAAAGTAAATAAAATAAGAGCCAAGAGATAAAAAAAAAATAATATTTTAACACAACTTGTATAAAATAAAATATTTTTTGTGTGTCTGATATGTTTGTTATTTTAAATTGAACATTAAATATGAAAAATGTCAAAATAATTAGATAAGGCTATTTTCAACCTAAATTAAATTTAACCCCACTAAATGTCAAAGTTAACACTATGGGGATAAATTTCAAACACCTTTACGGGGGTGAGGAAAATCTCAAAAGTGAGGTTTTTGTGATAATTTTCTAAAAAGTTTGGGTTTTTTGAGGAACATCTCAGAAAAACACAAGTCACATCCCCCCATATTCAAATTATAGATCATATTAAACTGTCCCTCAATAATCAACATTTCAATTGTTTAACAATGAGAAATATCATGGATTTCGCCCGAAAGAAATTAAAAAATACACAATTTTGTTTGGGGGAAAATCCATGATACTTCAAAAGAAATTAAAAAATACACAATTTTGTTTGGGGGAAAATCCATGATACTTCACTTACTCAAGGGGGTATAAATGATATTTTTTACGCCTTTATAATGAAGGTGAGGGTGAAGTAACGATACGGCATGATGCGGATCTCCCACCTGAAAAGTCGACCAGCCCCTGTCCCCACCGCTGCCTGCTCAATATATTAATAATAAAATATTCAATATATATTTTACACAATCACATAATTAAAAACATAATACTAATAAATATATTCAAATAAATTAAAGTAATTTAATTACCATGTAGAGCTCGACCATGTTGATCTCCATGTTGGGGGGGGATGATTGGCTGAGCCGTTCCTGTCATGAATGGCTCCCCGACCTGAAAAAGGAAATTTAATAAGTTTATAATTAAAATTAAATTATTTTAAAAAATATAAATTAAAAATTCACATGGAGAAGCATTTGCGCTTTGGTTGGAGGGAAGTCGTACAGCCCATCCGAAGGATCCAAAATTGCGATCACCTAAAATAATTAAAAAATAAATAAATTATAGTTAATTATTAAAAAACAGTGAAAAAGAGGGATTATAAATTTATTTATAAACAGAGAAGAAAATACTGACATTAAATATGACCATATGACTAATGCAAATGTCTAGCTTGTCGGTGGAGGCAGTGAGCGGTTCAAAGACCTATCGATTTTTTTAAATAAAAAAATCAGAAAACAAAATAATAAATAGAACTAAACTGAATAAGATAGCTAAACTAATTGAATAAAAATTAGATAAATAATTTATATAGATATTAAAAGAGCTTACAAGATAGTCCCTCCATGCGGGGAAGGCTGCACCACCAATCAAAAATTGGGCGAGACCTGCGAATTAATTAATTAATACATTAATAAAAATAAATAAATAAATTATTATTTTGAAAAAATAAAAGGAAGAAAATTACTTCCAGGCGTAGCGTCCTGTCAAGAACTACAACAGCCAGCTCAATCGCCCAAATCTGCAACATTCAATGAAGTTTATTATTATTTTTTTTAATTATTAATTGTTTAAATATTATGAAAGCCTAACTGGCTATTTATAAAATTTAATTTCATAAAAAAGGCGACTCACATAAGGCTCTTGCTGCTCCTCCTCTTCTACGCGCACTAGAACTGAACAATTTTGATAAAAAAAATAATTTAGGGTTTAGATAAGACATATTTTAATAAAAATTTAAAAATAATAATGAAACAATAATTATTGTTTTTACCTACGCCAAAAAAAGAATCGTAATAATCTCAGTCATGATCTTCATCCTGAACTGATTCATCCAACAGATGAGCCTCCCCTGTTCAATTTAATAACAAAAATAAATCAAGAGATTAGAACCAATTTCATAACCCTAACTGACTGACCAACCTCTTTCTCTCTCACCCGCTAAACCTAGATTAAATTATTCAGTTCATCATCAATTAGTTAGCACAAAACCCTAGCTGATCAGACCTCTTTCTACACTCTAAACCCTAAATCATCTTGTTTGACTCTTTGTATTTACGCTACTCACACTCAGTTCTGTTAATAAAAAGAGATGGCAATAGATAATTACTGAGGAGGGAGGAGCGGCAGAATGGGAAGATGCCAGGGAGCTACGTACGATCTGCTGCAAGAGCAGGCTGCCGGCCTTCTGACTACCGAAGAGCGATCCATCGCCGTAGATGGCAGATCTCGGAGAGGCGATCCAACAGGGGATCCAACTGGGAAGAGCGCCGATCTAAAAATGAAACAAAGACAAATAAAAGTAGCGTCAATATATGTTCAGCATTAGAAACGAGGGTTTGTATAAACAACTAATCAAAAAACTTACATTCTTTTGATTTCCTCCAATATTTTGTTTAGAGATTGCATTAACTTTCATGGAACGTTTTACCCTTTCAAGAAGATTAAATTCTCTTGTTTTTTTTAAAATATTAATTAAATTCTCTTGTTACCTGAGGTCAATTGATCCTAATCTATGACGACATTTATAGTTCAAATGAAAGGGTCAATTATCAGTAAGTTGGAACTAACTCCCACTCATGCTTTCTGTTTGTAATTTCACACTTTTGTTCTCTTATTTCATAACATCTTTTAATCATCGTGTGCTCTCATCGATTGCTATTTTCTATAAAGGGATTATATTAGCTGTATATCTTACCTACTCAACAACTCATGCTATCTGTGTTTCCAAAATCCACGACTCATTACTATATGATTAATCATGCATATAAAAATTATATTATCAAATATTAAAACAGAGAAAAAGAAAAAAATGAAATCATCACCAATATAGCTTTTGATCCTGTTTGAAAGTGTTGATAACCAATGAAATTGTCTAATTCATAAAAATAATTGTTATTCAATTATTGGGCATTACTATTCAAAAACAATTGTTGAAAATTTTACCAAAAATAGATTTTTGATGATAACAAAAATAGCATACAATAGATTAGACGATGAATGACTCGACTAAGTCTTGGCAAGTTCGATGACAAATGAAGTTTATAAACTTTTAATTTTTCAAAAAAAAGTTTAGAAATTTTAAGTTAAGAGAAAAAAATCTTACAGACGAATTGGAAGGCCAATAAATCTACACCACAGTTATACTTTTTACTTTTTATTGGATTAGACTAGAACCAGGCCATATTAGTTCTCTGATTTTTTGTCTTTCTTTACACCAGCACATTTATGTTTATTCCAAGCTGTACAAATGAACTAAGTTTGACGCATATAGCAGCTGAAATTATATGCATTGATATTATTAGAAATCGTAACATTGATTTACTTTCTATCTCATAAGGAAATTTTCATTAATACTGATAATGAATTATTTACATACCACACGACATTGTCTTCTTTTCTTTCAAAAAAGGAAAAGCAATTGTTTCTATAACCCTTTGTGTGATTTCATGCTAAATTGAATTGAATTAAATAAAACCCTATACTGGTTCATTTTAACAAAAACCAGGAAGAAGAGAGAAATAGTTCCTAACCTAATGTGTAAAACAATTAACCATAAAGTAGAGCTTCATAGTTAATAAGACATATTTTAGTCGAAAGAATGAACCTCTAGTTTTAACAAGAAGCCTTCTCAGGACTTCACAGGAAAAACTGAGAACTTAACAACATACAAATGCACCTACTATTTTGACTGAATTCATTTGAAAGATATCTACTATTTCAATTGTTTGTATTTCATTACACAAGAAAATTAACAGAGAAGTATAAAGCTGCTTTTGACATTAGTTTTTAGTATTTTTGTATTTTAGATGCACTTTACTGTATTGCCATATTTATTTTTAATAGCAAACGGCTAAGACCATTTTCCAAATAAAAAAGGGAAAAAAGAGAATAGAGATGAGAATAATAAAACAAAAAAACTACTCTCAGAATAATCAGCCAAGAAAATAAATATCCTAATACGAAAATGAAAATAAATAAACATCGTACTAGTACCAACATAAACATAAACATAAAAATAAATATGAACATAAACATAAACACAAACACAAACATAAAAAGGATAATAATAATACTTATAATAATAATAATAAATCATACTCCTCCCTCCAAAATGGTAATGAGGTATGTAAGGGGGCCTGGAGCAAAGGTAAACTTCAGGTCAGACTAAAATAAAATATGATTGAAAAAAACTAAACAAGTTTTAGTATGGAAAAAGTTTAAAACATTAGATTTGCATCAAAGTGTAAGTCAGAATCCAACATTCCCAAATTCAAATCCAGCACACAAATTCCAATCCCCTCATTCAAATCTCAAAAACCCCAAAAATGCCCCCAAATCACAAGAAGGATTTTTTTGATGAATTACTTAAAAGGATTATATTAGCTGTATTACCTACTCAACGACTCATGCTATTTATTGTGTTTCCAAAATCCAAGTATATGATTAATCATGCATTATATTATCACACAATAAAATAGTGAAGAAAGAAAATGAAATCATTGCCAACATAGTTTTTATCCTGTTTGAAATTGTTGATAAACAATGAAAATTGTGTATTTCATAAAAAATTTTGTTATTCAATTATTGGAAAATAATATTAAAAAACAACTGTTGAAAATTTTATCTAAAATAGATTTTCGACAATAACAAAAATAGCATACAGTAGATTAGCCTAAATTTAGGCTACATATTTTATTAGTATAAAAGATGACTGAAATACTAGACTAAGCCTTGGTAAGTTCGGTGACAAATAAAGTTTATAAACTTTTAATTTTCAAAAAAAGGTTCATAAATTTTTAAGTTATAAAAAAAAATCTTGAACCGGGTCCTTAGTTCTTTGATTTTTTTTCTTTCCACCAACACATTTATGTTTACTCCATGCTATACAAAATGAACCAAGTTTGATGCAATAACAACTGGAATTATATGTAGTAAGATAATTACAAACTATGATTTACTTATTCCAAGGTTATTACTTGTTTCATAATTCTATCTCATAATATATATATATATTATCACCTCTCAAAATGGAAAAGTTTAACGAAACAAAAAATCACATATATAGCAGCAATGACTGCATAAAAAGATCAAATGAATAACAAATTCACAGCAAGCTAAATAGAAAAAAAAGAATGCAAGGCTGAAACCAAATTCCTAATTGCATGGTTCAATTGGATATAACAAATTAAATAAATTAGGAATTATATCTTGGAAAATTTGAAATACCAAAAAAATTGTAACAATAGAGAAATAATGAAAAATGCAACTTCAAAGCAACAATGATATGTAAATTGTAAATCAATTCCAACCAAAGCAACTTAAAAGCAAACTTGCAATAAAAATAAATCATCCCTAAAACGAACATACTAGCCCATACCAAAAGTACTCGAAATAAAATAATCCACGGGTCTAAAATGAGAAGTACTCGGAATAATAAAAACATAAAAACAATAACATAAAAGCAATAATCGTAAATAATAATAATAATAATAATCCTCCTCAAGTCAGTCGAAATTCCGGACAACGAAGGTGAGAAGGCCTGCAACATAAGTAAAATTTCAAGTTATATTAATAAAATATGATAAAACAAACCTAAGTTCTAGTTTAGATTTTGAGAAACAATTAAAATTTGTACATAAGACCCACATTTTAATCCATCTCTGTCATCTATTTCTAGATGATTACCCAAATTAAAAACCACAAAATTCAATCTTCTAAATCCCCAATTTAAGAAACCCCAACCGATAGATTCATGAAAAAGACTATAAATATTATTGTTATCCCATATTCAAATTCTCAAGAAAGAAATCACAAAATTAAGTTTTCTAAATCCCCAATTCAAAAAATCCCAATCCACAGATTCATGAAAACCCTATAAATATTATTGTTATCCCAAATTCAAATCCCCAAATTAGAAATCACAAAATTTAGTCTTATAAATCCCCAATCCACAGATTCAATCTAAAAAACAACCCTATTAATTAAAACAATAAGTGGAAATTCATACTTAGGAAAAGCTTTAAATTTAAAATTTGCAAACACGCCCCTCATTTCAGTCAGATAAAGTATATGAGGTTCTTCTGTTGGGATATCCATGATATTTCACATTTTTCAAAGGGTATACATGATATTTTTTATGGTTTTATAACAAAAATCATAAAATTAAAAATTAACTTACATATGAAATTGACGGTCATAGACTCGTCAGGCATATGCACCATTAACGAAGGTGTTTCCTTTTCGCTGCCCGTAAATCCATATGCACAAAATTATAATAAAAAATAATTCAAATTTATTTTAGTAAACAAAACATAATAATACTATTAATAATAAATTAGAATTAAAGAAATTAGAATTTATTTACCGCAAAGTACACGACCAGGTCGATCTCCGCCTCCAATATATGAAAGGCCGAGCAGTTTTCAAAGAGAAAAGGCGGATCGACTTGAAAAAAAGCAAAGAAAATTAACTCGATAAATCGATAATAATAAAAAAAAGTAAATTAAATTATTTTTATAATAAAAATTATCATCAATATGAGGGCAGCTGAAGTAGCATTGAAATGATAGCGATCTACAATCTCTTCGTCCTCAAAGGCATTCACCTAAACAATTTGTAATATATCAAACCAATCGGATTGATATTTAGCGTTTGTTTTCACATTTTTGGCTTCTGACTTGGGGTCTAGAGTTTAGTTTCTTGTTTTTGAAATTTTCGATTTCAGAAATTAGAGTTTGAAAGTCAAGATTTGATAAGTGTTCGTGTCTGTGTTGCTTGTTAAATACCGAAATTTCTAACTAATAATACCTTACTCTCTTGACTAGTTGAATACAATTCTACACCAATACTCATATATTTATAACCGTAAAAAATCTTACTTAATAGTGCAAAAGTTGCAATTTTGGATTTAGTGTATTCCATTATTTCTTTAGACTTCCTCCAAGGCTTTATCAACAGATTTCAAAAACTTTTGATCCACTCTTTATCCCGTTAAGAAAGATTAAGTTTGCTTGTCCCACAACATATCACTTAATCATCCTATGATGTGACCAAATTTATATTTCTAGTTAAAGGGTCATATTATTAGTATGTTCCACCTAACTCAATGCTTTTGTTTGATAAATTCACACTTGATTCGTTTCAACTCTACTTTTCTTGTGTTCAGAGATGGTAGTTAAAAATTTAATAAACAAAGAGTTAGTTAATTGACTGATAGTAAAAATAAAATGTTGTCATACACTAAACACGTGAGGGGATTTTGGAACCTTCTCTGTACAGTAAACTAGTACTGCATTTACTCATACCGAATAGAGCATAAACTACTTTGAGTTTGAATATTCACTTGGAATGTGTGTTGTGAGTTTTATGCTTATTTTGTAGAAGCTATTTGATATTTTTTTTTTTGAACATTTCAGTATTATTTTCCAAAATTCAACTTGTCATTTATTTCAGACAAATAATTAAAATATCAATAACTATAAATCTATAATTAATGTTAAAGTCATTGGTTAAACTTCATTGGAGAACCTTAAAATCTAGTGTGTTCTATGACAATTTTGATGTACATATGGAGATAGAAGCAAGAACAGAACTTTGAATTGAATAGAAAAATAACACTAATATAATGAGAACAATCAGGAGTGAAAATTTTGATGTGGATGGATAGTATGAACTGTACATTCAACGAGAAACTAGTGCTGCATTTACTCATACCGAATAGAGCATAAACTACTTTGAATACTCACTTCAAATGTGTGTTGTGAAGTTTTATGCTTATTTATTTAGAAGTTCTTTGATTTATTTATTTATTTGAACTTTTCAGTATTATTTTCCAAAATTCAACTTGTTATTTATTTCAGACAAATAATTAAAATATTAATAACTATATTCATGTTAGAAAGTCATTGGTTAAACTTCACTGAAGAACCTTAAAATCTATTGTGTTCTATGTAATTATTATTTTGGCAAAAGCAATTGCACCCCCAATGGTCTTATCACTCGCTCCCACATGGGAGGTCACCAGTTCGAAACTAGAAATATAAATTTGGTCGTATCGAGTACTCGCCATACTCCAATCCGTTGACCGTCTTCTTGTACCGAGTACTCGCCAGACTCCAATTCGTTGACCGCAGCTAAGCATACACAAAATTGAAGTATCCATACCTCAAAAGAAAATCCAACCCGATCTCTTACCAAATCACATTCCCGACTCTTCTTAACCGATGCATCATCGTCAGAATGTGAGTCAACACAATGCTCTAAGTTACGTCGGGTAACTTCACCTTGTAGATTAGGAATTTCAAACTCCACCTTTTTCGTGACCTTCTCACTATAATTAATAGTCGGATCAGGCACTTGCTCCCTTGCCCCTAACATAACCAACTCAAAAGTCACGTCTCTCAAAATCAAGAGTTCCCGAACTGAACACAGCAAATGATACACCTTCACACCTAAAGCATATCCAAGAAAAATATATTTCTTCTCCCCATACTCAAGATTCCATTTAACGATTTGTACATAAACGGGATATCCAAATACCTGCATTGTCAAGTAATTCACCTGTTTACCCGACCAAATATTTGTTGGTGTCTTGCACCAAATTGTTGTATTCGTAGAACGGTTGACCAATTACCAAGTAGTATTAGTGGCTTCTACCCAGAACTTCTTGCCTAAGCCCGCCCCAAAAACATGCACCATGCCTTCTCGAGTAGTTTTCGATCAGCCATGTCATTATGTTGTCGAGAGCGAACAACCATGCAATGCTGAACAATCATTATAAAAGGATCACAAATTTATCCCCACAAATCCAAATAGATATCGTCCAAAATTTCCTTCGTGCGATGAACGGCTGTACTAAAGCTGAGTCTCTTCTGTTTGCCACAAACATAATCTTCACAAAACTCATGCTTTCCGTATTCTAGCCACACAGTAGATCACTCGTGCTGAAAACTGTCACCCCGCATCCAATCGTAAACCCTGACCTTTTAACTAAGGCTGAGAAGGCGAGAACGAACGAGCCTAAAACTGCGGCAACTTCCCGAAACAACTTTCCGGTACTCTGGACTTCCAGAATATAACACACATGTATTCTGGCCATACAATAGATTCCTCGTGATTAAAATTATCACCCCGCATCCAATCATAAACTCTTGACCTTCTCACTGAGAGAGAGAAGGCGATGACGAACAAGCCTAAAACTGTACCAACTTCTCGAAAAAAAATTTTGGTATTCTGGACTTCCATAATATATAACACACTGGTCATTCTAGCCTTCATCAATGTAAAAGCCTATCTAGATATCTTGAGGAGTCCACCTTCATATCGGAACTTGCAACCGATATCTCCGAGAACGCCTAATGAGATCAAATGGACAACCCGGTCCTGTATCTTAACCAAATTGACAATCTCGTCTTGCATCTTAATCAAATGGACAACTCCGTCCTGCATCTTGATCTCAACTTCTTGATGACTACTCTCGGCCATAAACAAGTCATAGTCAATGCTAGACGAGATTCTCGGCCATAAACAATGTTCTTGATGACTACTTCTTGATGACTAATAAGTTACTCTTGACATCATTAATGGTAACTGATTCTCTAGTATGAAGCATATGCAACGTGCACAAGAACACCACGATTTTATCCTCTTCGCCCATCTTATTATCGATTGTCTCCACATTATTAAAGAAACTGATATATTCCAAAACATGGACGTTAACGGACATACCTCCTGTCATCTTCAAAAAATGGAATCGTTGCTTCAAACATAACCGGTTGATAACTGATTTTTGCATATTGATTATCATAACATAGCTCTGGTACCAATTAACACTTGAAATTACAAAATATATTCAGAAAATAACGGTCCAATTTTTCTCACGGTTCCAATTTTAGCACAAGAAAAAGCTTTATCAAGAAAATAAGGGTGGAAACAATTGCAACTAAAACTACATGAATAGTTCTCTCACAAACAAAAACAAAGTAATGTAAAATAAAATAAAATAAAACTACGTACTGATTATGGTATTTAACATGGTCAGCCTTGTAATTCATGCATATAAACATTATATTATCACTCATCAAAATAGAGAAGAAAAAAAAATGAAATCTGGACAATATAGCTTTTGATCATGTTTTAACTTGTTGATAACCAGTAAAAATTGTCTAGTTCATAAAAAGTAAATATTCAATTATTTGGAATTAATATTAAAAACAATTGTTGAAAATTTTATCTAACGCAGATTTTGACAGTAACAAAAATAGCATACAGTATATTAGCCTATATTTAGGCTACCTATTTTGTTAAGTTTAAAAAGATGACTGAAATACTCTAGTAAGTTTAAAAGTAATAAAGCTATATTCATAAAACAACAGTCCAATTTTTCGCCCGATTCAAAATTCTGCACAAGGCAGGCTCTATTAAAAAGTTTTTAACTAGAACCTACATTTTTTTTTTTCTCATAAACAAAAAAGTAATGTAAAAAGTAATATAAAAGTACTGCTTGTGGTTACTTAACAAGGTCATGTTGAAACATAATCAATGATATATGCTATATATGCATGGCCTATAAATAGATAAACACGCATGTTCTTGATATGCTGTAGGGAAGATGAAAACTAGATAGTTTACACATATACTCTCATAATCCCCTGCTAATCTCAATATTATATTTTATAAATATATATAATTGTATGCTGAGTTGGGTCTTAATGGAGATTTCTATAGGTTTCTTCCCATGAACATGCCCCTAAGGAATGACGCTACTATCTTGAACTGATTATAAAACCTCACAAGTGAGAGAAATATACCTTAGGATATCAAATAGCTTCTACAAAATAAGCATAAAACTCACAACACACATTCCAAGTGAATATTCAAACTCAAAGTAGTTTATGCTCTATTCGATATGAGTAAATGCAGTACTAGTTTACTGTACAGAGAAGGTTCCAAAATCCCCTCACGTGTTTAGTGTATGACAACATTTTATTTTTACTATCAGTCAATTAACTAACTCTTTGTTTATTAAATTTTTAACTACCATCTCTGAACACAAGAAAAGTAGAGTTGAAACGAATCAAGTGTGAATTTATCAAACAAAAGCATTGAGTTAGGTGGAACATACTAATAATATGACCCTTTAACTAGAAATATAAATTTGGTCACATCATAGGATGATTAAGTGGTATGTTGTGGGACAAGCAAACTTAATCTTTCTTAACGGGATAAAGAGTTGATCAAAAGTTTTTGAAATCTGTTGATAAAGCATTGGAGGAAGTCAAAAGAAATAATGGAATACACTAAATCCAAAATTGCAACTTTTGCACTATTAAGTAAGATTTTTTACGGTTATAAATATATGAGTATTGGTGTAGAATTGTATTCAACTAGTAATCAAGAGAGTAAGGTATTATTAGTTAGAAATTTCGGTATTTAACAAGCAACACAGACACGAACACTTATCAAATCTTGACTTTCAAACTCTAATTTCTGAAATCTAAAATTTCAAAAACAAGAAACTAAACTCTAGACCCAAGTCTGAAGCCAAAAATGTGAAAACGAACGCTAAATATCAATCCAATTGGTTTGATATATTACAAATTGTTTAGGTGAATGCCTTTGAGGACGAAGAGATTGTAGATCGCTATCATTTCAATGCTACTTCAGCTGCCCTCGTATTGATGATAATTTTTATTATAAAAATAATTGAGTTTATTTTTTTTTATTATTATCGATTTATCGTGTTAATTTTCTTTGCTTTTTTTCAAGTCGATCCGCCTTTTCTCTTTGAAAACTGCTCGGCCTTTCATATATTGGAGGCGGAGATCGACCTGGTCGTGTACTTTGCGGTAAATAAATTCTAATTTCTTTAATTCTAATTTATTATTAATAGTATTATTATGTTTTGTTTACTAAAATAAATTTGAATTATTTTTTATTATAATTTTGTGCATATGGATTTACGGGCAGCGAAAAGGAAACACCTTCGTTAATGGTGCATATGCCTGACGAGTCTATGACCGTCAATTTCATATGTAAGTTAATTTTTAATTTTATGATTTTTGTTATAAAACCATAAAAAATATCATGTATACCCTTTGAAAAATGTGAAATATCATGGATATCCCAACAGAAGAACCTCATATACTTTATCTGACTGAAATGAGGGGCGTGTTTGCAAATTTTAAATTTAAAGCTTTTCCTAAGTATGAATTTCCACTTATTGTTTTAATTAATAGGGTTGTTTTTTAGATTGAATCTGTGGATTGGGGATTTATAAGACTAAATTTTGTGATTTCTAATTTGGGGATTTGAATTTGGGATAACAATAATATTTATAGGGTTTTCATGAATCTGTGGATTGGGATTTTTTGAATTGGGGATTTAGAAAACTGAATTTTGTGATTTCTTTCTTGAGAAATTGAATATGGGATAACAATAATATTTATAGACTTTTTCATGAATCTATCGGTTGGGGTTTCTTAAATTGGGGATTTAGAAGATTGAATTTTGTGGTTTTTAATTTGGGTAATCATCTAGAAATAGATGACAGAGATGGATTAAAATGTGGGTCTTATGTACAAATTTTAATTGTTTCTCAAAATCTAAACTAGAACTTAGGTTTGTTTTATCATATTTTGTTAATATAACTTGAAATTTTACTTATGTTGCAGGCCTTCTCACCTTCGTTGTCCGGAATTTGGACTGACTTGAGAAGGATTATTATTATTATTATTATTTACGATTATTGCTTTTATGTTATTGTTTTTATGTTTTTATTATTCCGAGTACTTCTCATTTTAAACCCGTGGATTATTTTATTTCGAGTACTTTTGATATGGGCTAGTATGTTCGTTTTAGGGATGATTTATTTTTATTGCAAGTTTGCTTTTAAGTTGCTTTGGTTGGAATTGATTTACAATTTACATATCATTGTTGCTTTGAAGTTGCATTTTTCATTATTTCTCTATTGTTACAATTTTTTTGGTATTTCAAATTTTCCAAGATATAATTCCTAATTTATTTAATTTGTTATATCCAATTGAACCATGCAATTAGGAATTTGGTTTCAGCCTTGCATTCTTTTTTTCTATTTAGCTTGTTGTGAATTTGTTATTCATTTGATCTTTTTATGCAGTCATTGCTGCAATATATGTGATTTTTTGTTTCGTTAAACTTTTCCATTTTGAGAGGTGATAATATATATATTATGAGATAGAATTATGAAACAAGTAATAACATTGGAATAAGTAAATCATAGTTTGTAATTATCTTACTACATATAATTCCAGCTGTTATTGCATCAAACTTGATTCATTTTGTATAGCATGGAGTAAACATAAATGTGTTGGTGGAAAAGAAAAAAATCAAAGAACTAAGGACCCGGTTCAAGATTTTTTTTTATAACTTAAAAATTTATGAACCTTTTTTTGAAAATTAAAAGTTTATAAACTTTATTTGTCACTGAACTTACCAAGGCTTAGTCTAGTATTTCAGTCATCTTTTATACTAATAAAATATGTAGCCTAAATTTAGGCTAATCTCCTGTATGCTATTTTTGTTATTGTCGAAAATCTATTTTAGATAAAATTTTCAACAGTTGTTTTTTAATATTATTTTCCAATAATTGAATAACAAAATTTTTTATGAAATACACAATTTTCATTGTTTATCAACAATTTCAAACAGGATAAAAACTATGTTGGCAATGATTTCATTTTCTTTCTTCACTATTTTATTGTGTGATAATATAATGCATGATTAATCATATACTTGGATTTTGGAAACACAATAAATAGCATGAGTCGTTGAGTAGGTAATACAGCTAATATAATCCTTTTAAGTAATTCATCAAAAAAATCCTTTTAAGTAGAAAATAACAATCTGATCAGAGCACAAGATGATTAAATGATGTTGTGAAATAGGAGAACGAAAGTGTGGAATTACAGACAAAAAGCATGAATGAGAGTTAGGTTCAACGTACTGATAATTGACCCTTCCATTTGATTCTTTGAAATATAAATATGGTCATAGAATAGGATCATTAACAAATTGTCTCAGGTGACAGGAGAGTTTAATCTTCCTGAAAGGAATAAAAAGTTCCATGAAAATTAATGCAATCTTTCAATAAAATATTGGAGAAAATTAAAAGAATGTAACTTTTTCTAGAGATAGTGTAATCTTTAAAGGGATAATTTCATATATGCCATTACAAAAACTCAAGATATTGTCGTTATAAAAACTTAAATATCATATTTGCCATTGTAGAAACGTAAAAATATCATATATACCATTACAAAATCTTAAATATCATATTTGCCATTACAAAAACTTAATATATCATATTTGCCATCAAATTTACTCGAAACTTAAAATCATCCATTTTTTCCGTTAAAATTAATGTTCCAATCTTATAATTACCATTATTTCTCTAAATTTAGTTAATGAATTATATTTCATATTAAAAATTAATTTGATGGTCTCTCTCTCTCTCTCTTCACGATTGAAATTCATATATAAACAAAAATAATCTTCATTTCAATTTGTTAGTCAAAATAATTTGACACGAGAAAAAAATTATTCAAAAAATAATAATCAATTCATTTCTCTCATATCAATTTTTTTTAACTTCAAATTAAAAGAAAGATTTTTTTTTTTTTGCTTATATATGAATCTAAATCATGAAGAGAGAGAGAGAGATGTTTAATATGAATCTAATTCATTAAATAAATTTAGAAATATAATGGTAATTAAATTTACAGATATCTAAACCATATATCTGTAGACTTAATTTTTTTTCCTTTGTTTTTTCATTGTATTCACAAAATGAATCTTTTTTCCAAACTTCCTCTTTTTTTTTTCCAAATTTTTGTTTTATATGCTCTTTCTGTTTTTTCCCTATAAATTTATGGTTTGTCTATTTCAAAAATTGAACAGTTATATGCGCCTCGTCCAGCTAGCATTGACACCTTACGTACGTGCATCAAAATAATATTCAAAGTAGTACTTTTATTATGAATAAAGTTATTTCACTATTTTTAATAATTAATCTAATTTATTTATTTTAATATTTTTAGGTAATCGTTTTCCCGTGCAACGCTTCCGTTTCTACCCAAAGGAGGCGGCACTTGTCTTAATGGTAAATTTTCATATTCATATTTATTTTTATTCTAAAAGTAATTTAATTTAATTTTATTATTGTTATAATAAATATATTAATTTTTCTTTTCTTTTTCAGGTCGATCCACCGTTTCTCTTTGAGAACGGCTCGGCCGTGCATGTGCTTGAAGCAGAGGTAGACCTGCCCACCTTTTTTGCGGTTAGTACATTTTAATTTAATTAAATATAATTATTTTAATAATGTTATTATCTAAAATAATTTTTTATATTTTATTATTATTATTTTGAGCAGGAGGCAGTGCAGGCGGCTGATGAGGGTCTGCTTTACAGGCCTGAGACCCGTCTCATGCCTGATGAGGCCCTCATGCTCTATTTTACTTGTATTTAAATTATTTGAATTTGAATTATTTTTCTTGTAAAACCCCTCAAAATATCATGTATTCCCCCTTTTAAAATGTGAAATGTCACGGGTGCCCCTAAGAGAACATGGGGATAGAACTTATCTAACTGAAGCAAGATTTGAAAGTTGTGCAGATTTGAAATTTGCCTAATTTTGAATTACTAAAATGCCCTTATTTTTCTCAATTGTGTTCATCTGTATTCTGTAAATACATAAGAGGCAGTTGGATCAAAGGGTGAATTTGGGATGTTGAAACAGATATAGAAAGAAGGGCTATAAATGGTATTTCTTTTGTTTGGGGGGAATTGAATTGAATTGTTGGTTCAGTTTTCCCTCTTGTGATTTGGGGGCATTTTTGGGGTTTTTGAGATTTGAATATGAGGGGATTGGAATTTGTGTGCTGGATTTGAATTTGGGAATGTTGGATTCTGAGTTACACTTTGATGCAAATCTAATGTTTTAAACTTTTTCCATACTAAAACTTGTTTATTTTTTTTCAATCATATTTTATTTTAGTCTGACCTGAAGTTTACCTTTGCTGCAGGCCCCCTCACATACCTCATTACCATTTTGGAGGGAGGAGTATGATTTATTATTATTATTATAAGTATTATTATTATCCTTTTTATGTTTGTGTTTGTGTTTGTGTTTATGTTTATGTTCATATTTATTTTTATGTTTATGTTTATGTTGGTACTAGTACGATGTTTATTTATTTTCATTTTCGTATTAGGATATTTATTTTCTTGGCTGATTATTATGAGAGTAGTTTTTTTGTTTTATTATTCTCATCTCTATTCTCTTTTTTCCCTTTTTTATTTGGAAAATGGTCTTAGCCGTTTGCTATTAAAAATAAATATGGCAATACAGTAAAGTGCATCTAAAATACAAAAAAACTAAAAACTAATCTCAAAAGCAGCTTTATACTTCTCTGTTAATTTTCTTGTGTAATAAAATACAAACAATTGAAATAGTAGATATCTTTCAAATGAATTCAGTCAAAATAGTAGGTGCATTTGTATGTTGTGAAGTTCTCAGTTTTTCCTGTGAAGTCTTGAGAAGGCTTCTTGTTAAAACTAGAGGTTCATTCTTTTGACTAAAATATGTCTTATTAACTATGAAGCTCTACTTTATGGTTAATTGTTTTACACATTAGGTTAGGAACTATTTCTCTCTTCTTCCTGGTTTTTGTTAAAATGAACCAGTATAGGGTTTTATTTAATTCAATTCAATTTAGCATGAAATCACACAAAGGGTTATAGAAACAATTGCTTTTCCTTTTTTGAAAGAAAAGAAGACAATGTCGTGTGGTATGTAAATAATTCATTATCAGTATTAATGAAAATTTCCTTATGAGATAGAAAGTAAATCAATGTTACGATTTCTAATAATATCAATGCATATAATTTCAGCTGCTATATGCATCAAACTTAGTTCATTTGTACAGCTTGGAATAAACATAAATGTGCTGGTGTAAAGAAAGACAAAAAATCAGAGAACTAATATGGCCTGGTTCTAGTCTAATCCAATAAAAAGCAAAAAGTATAACTGTGGTGTAGATTTATTGGCCTTCCAATTCGTCTGTAAGATTTTTTTCTCTTAACTTAAAAATTTCTAAACTTTTTTTTGAAAAATTAAAAGTTTATAAACTTCATTTGTCATCGAACTTGCCAAGACTTAGTCGAGTCATTCATCCTTTAAAATAACAAAAGATGTAGCCTAAATTTCGTCTAATCTATTGTATGCTATTTTTGTTATCGTCAAAAATCTATTTTAGGTAAAATTTTTAACAATTGTTTTTGAATAGTAATGCCCAATAATTGAATAACAATTATTTTTATGAATTAGACAATTTCATTGGTTATCAACACTTTCAAACAGGATCAAAAGCTATATTGGTGATGATTTCATTTTTTTCTTTTTCTCTGTTTTAATATTTGATAATATAATTTTTATATGCATGATTAATCATATAGTAATGAGTCGTGGATTTTGGAAACACAGATAGCATGAGTTGTTGAGTAGGTAAGATATACAGCTAATATAATCCCTTTATAGAAAATAGCAATCGATGAGAGCACACGATGATTAAAAGATGTTATGAAATAAGAGAACAAAAGTGTGAAATTACTAACAGAAAGCATGAGTGGGAGTTAGTTCCAACTTACTGATAATTGACCCTTTCATTTGAACTATAAATGTCGTCATAGATTAGGATCAATTGACCTCAGGTAACAAGAGAATTTAATTAATATTTTAAAAAAAACAAGAGAATTTAATCTTCTTGAAAGGGTAAAACGTTCCATGAAAGTTAATGCAATCTCTAAACAAAATATTGGAGGAAATCAAAAGAATGTAAGTTTTTTGATTAGTTGTTTATACAAACCCTCGTTTCTAATGCTGAACATATATTGACGCTACTTTTATTTGTCTTTGTTTCATTTTTAGATCGGCGCTCTTCCCAGTTGGATCCCCTGTTGGATCGCCTCTCCGAGATCTGCCATCTACGGCGATGGATCGCTCTTCGGTAGTCAGAAGGCCGGCAGTCTGCTCTTGCAGCAGATCGTACGTAGCTCCCTGGCATCTTCCCATTCTGCCGCTCCTCCCTCCTCAGTAATTATCTATTGCCATCTCTTTTTATTAACAGAACTGAGTGTGAGTAGCGTAAATACAAAGAGTCAAACAAGATGATTTAGGGTTTAGAGTGTAGAAAGAGGTCTGATCAGCTAGGGTTTTGTGCTAACTAATTGATGATGAACTGAATAATTTAATCTAGGTTTAGTGGGTGAGAGAGAAAGAGGTTGGTCAGTCAGTTAGGGTTTTGAAATTGGTTCTAATCTCTTGATTTATTTTTGTTATTAAATTGAACAGGAGAGGCTCATCTGTTGGATGAATCAGTTCAGGATGAAGATCATGACTGAGATTATTACGATTCTCTTCGAGGCCCTATTCTACCAGGGGAGTTTCTTTTTTTGGCGTAGGTAAAAACAATAATTATTGTTTCATTATTATTTTTAAATTTTTATTAAAATATGTCTTATCTAAACCCTAAATTATTTTTTTTTATCAAAATTGTTCAGTTCTAGTGCGCGGAGGAGAGGAGGAGCAGCAAGAGCCTTATGTGAGTCGCCTTTTTTATGAAATTAAATTTTATAAATAGCCAGTTAGGCTTTCATAATATTTAAACAATTAATAATTAATAAAAATAATAATAAACTTCATTGAATGTTGCAGATTTGGGCGATTGAGCTGGCTATTGTAGTTCTTGACAGGACGCTACGCCTGGAAGTAATTTTCTTCCTTTTATTTTTTCAAAATAATAATTTATTTATTTATTTTTATTAATGTATTAATTAATTAATTCGCAGGTCTCGCCCAATTTTTGATTGGTGGTGCAGCCTTCCCCGCATGGAGGGACTATCTTGTAAGCTCTTTTAATATCTATATAAATTATTTATCTAATTTTTATTCAATTAGTTTAGCTATCTTATTCAGTTTAGTTCTATTTATTATTTTGTTTTCTGATTTTTTTATTTAAAAAATCGATAGGTCTTTGAACCGCTCACGCCTCCACCGACAAGCTAGACATTTGCGTTAGTCCTATGGTCATATTTAATGTCAGTATTTTCTTCTCTGTTTATAAAAAAATTTATAATCCCTCTTTTTTTCACTGTTTTTTTAATAATTAACTATAATTTATTTATTTTTTAATTATTTTAGGTGATCGTAATTTTGGATCCTTCGGATGGGCTGTACGACTTCCCTCCAACCAAAGCGCAAATGCTTCTCCATGTGAATTTTTAATTTATATTTTTTAAAATAATTTAATTTTAATTATAAACTTGTTAAATTTCCTTTTTCAGGTCGGGGAGCCATTCATGACAGGAACGGCTCAGCCAATCATTCCCCCCCAACATGGAGATCAACATGGTCGAGCTCTACATGGTAATTAAATTACTTTAATTTATTTGAATATATTTATTAGTATTATGTTTTTAATTATGTGATTGTGTAAAGTATATATTGAATATTTTATTATTAATATATTGAGCAGGCAGCGGTGGGGACAGGGGCTAGTCGACTTTTCAAGTGGGAGATCCGCATCATGCCGTATCGTTACTTCACCCTCACCTTCATTATAAAGGCGTAAAAAATATCATTTATACCGTCTTGAGTAAGTGAAGTATCATGGATTTTCCCCCAAACAAAATTGTGTATTTTTTAATTTCTTTCGGGCGAAATCCATGATATTTCTCATTGTTAAACAACTGAAATGTTGATTATTGAGGGACAGTTTAATATGATCTATAATTTGAATATGGGGGAATGTGACGTGTTTTTCTGAGATGTTCCTCAAAAAACCCAAACTTTTTAGAAAATTATCACAAAGACCTCACTTTTGAGATTTTCCTCACCCCCGTAAAGGTGTTTGAAATTTATCCCCATAGTGTTAACTTTGGCATTTAGTGGGGTTAAATTTAATTTAGGTTGAAAATAGCCTTATCTAATTATTTTGACATTTTTCATATTTAATGTTCAATTTAAAATAACAAACATATCAGACACACAAAAAATATTTTATTTTATACAAGTTGTGTTAAAATATTAATTTTTTTTTATCTCTTGGCTCTTATTTTATTTACTTTTTTATAATATTATGATGAAATATTTTCTGAAATAATAAGAGAAAATATAAAAAAATATATCTTTATCATAAGCTATTATACCACACGACATTGTCTTCTTTTCTTTCAAAAAAAGAAAAGCAATTGTTTCTATAACCCTTTGTGTGATTTCATGGTAAATTGAATTGAATGAAATAAATCCCTATACTGGTTCATTTTAAGAAAAACCAGGAAGAAGAGAGAAATAGTTCCTAACCTAATGTGTAAAACAATTAACCATAAAGTAGAGCTGCATAGTTAATAAGACATATTTTAGTCAAAAGAATGAACCTCTAGTTTTAACAAGAAGTCTTCTCAAGACTTCACAGGAAAAACTGAGAACTTACAAATGCACCTACTATTTTGACTGAATTCATTTGAAAGATATCTACTATTTCAATTGTTTGTATTTCATTACACAAGAAAATTAACAGAGAAGTATAAAGCTGCTTTTGAGATTAGTTTTTAGTTTTTTTGTATTTTAGATGCACTTTACTGTATTGCCATATTTATTTTTAATAGCAAACGGCTAAGACCATTTTCCAAATAAAAAAGGGAAAAAAGAGAATAGAGATGAGAATAATAAAACAAAAAAACTACTCTCATAATAATCAGCCAAGAAAATAAATATCCTAATACGAAAATGAAAATAAATAAACATCGTACTAGTAGCAACATAAACAAAAACATAAAAATAAATATGAACATAAACACAAACACAAACACAAACACAAACATAAAAAGGATAATAATAATACTTATAATAATAATAAATCATACTCCTCCCTCCAAAATGGTAATGAGGTATGTGAGGGGGCCTGCAGCAAAGGTAAACTTCAGGTCAGACTAAAATAAAATATGATTGAAAAAAAATAAACAAGTTTTAGTATGGAAAAAGTTTAAAACATTAGATTTGCATCAAAGTGTAAGTCAGAATCCAACATTCCCAAATTCAAATCCAGCACACAAATTCCAATCCCCTCATATTCAAATCTCAAAAACCCCAAAAATGCCCCCAAATCACAAGAGGGAAAACTGAACCAACAATTCAATTCAATTCCCCCCAAACAAAAGAAATACCATTTATAGCCCTTCTTTCTATATCTGTTTCAACATCCCAAATTCACCCTTTGATCCAACTGCCTCTTATGTATTTACAGAATACAGATGAACACAATTGAGAAAAATAAGGGCATTTTAGTAATTCAAAATTAGGCAAATTTCAAATCTGCACAAATTTCAAATCTTGCTTCAGTTAGATAAGTTCTATCCCCGTGTTCTGTTAGGGGCACCCGTGACATTTCACATTTTAAAAGGGGGCATACATGATATTTTGAGGGGTTTTACAAGAAAAATAATTCAAATTCAAATAATTTAAATACAAGTAAAATAGAGCATGAGGGCCTCATCAGGCATGAGACGGGTCTCAGCCTGTAAAGCAGACCCTCATCAGCCGCCTGCACCGCCTCCTGCTCAAAATAATAATAATAAAATATAAAAAATTATTTTAGATAATAACATTATTAAAATAATTATATTTAATTAAATTAAAATGTACTAACCGCAAAAAAGGTGGGCAGGTCTACCTCTGCCTCAAGCACATGCACGGCCGAGCCGTTCTCAAAGAGAAACGGTGGATCGACCTGAAAAAGAAAAGAAAATTAATATATTTATTATAACAATAATAAAATTAAATTAAATTACTTTTAGAATAAAAATAAATATGAATATGAAAATTTACCATTAAGACAAGTGCCACCTCCTTTGGGTAGAAACGGAAGCGTTGCATGGGAAAGCGATTACCTAAAAATATTAAAATAAATAAATTAGATTAATTATTAAAAATAGTGAAATAACTTTATTCATAATAAAAGTACTACTTTGAATATTATTTTGATGCACGTACGTAAGGTGTCAATGCTAGCTGGACGAGGCGCATATAACTGTTCAATTTTTTAAATAGACAAACCATAAATTTATAGGGAAAAAACAGAAAGAGCATATAAAACAAAAATTTGGAAAAAAAAAAGAGGAAGTTTGGAAATAAGATTCATTTTGTGAATACAATGAAAAAACAAAGGAAAAAAAATTAAGTCTACAGATATATGGTTTAGATATCTGTAAACTTAATTACCATTATATTTCTAAATTCATTTCATGAATTAGATTCATATTAAATATCTCTCTCTCTCTCTTCATGATTTAGATTCATATATAAGCAAAAAAAAAATCTTTCTTTTAATTTGAAGTTAAAAAAAATTGATATGAGAGAAATGAATTGATTATTTTTTTGAAATTTTTTTTTCTCGTGTCAAATTATTTTGACTAACAAATTGAAGTGAAGATTATTTTTGTTTATATATGAATTTCAATCGTGAAGACTGAAGAGAGAGAGAGAGACCATCAAATGAATTTTTAATATAAAATATAATTCATTAACTAAATTTAGGGAAATAATGGTAATTATAAGATTGGAACGTTAATTTTAATGGAAAAAATGGATGATTTTAAGTTTCGAGTAAATTTGATGGCAAATATGATATATTAAGTTTTTGTAATGGCAAATATGATATTTAAGATTTTGTAATGGTATATATGATTTTTTTACGTTTCTACAATGGAAAATATGATATTTAAGTTTTTATAATGGTAATATCTTGAGTTTTTGTAATGGCATATATGAAATTATCCCTATAAAGATTACACTGTCTCTAGAAAAAGTTACATTCTTTTAATTTTCTCTAATATTTTATTGAAAGATTGCATTAATTTTCATGGAACTTTTTATTCCTTTCAGGAAAATTAAACTCTCCTGTCACCTGAGACAATTAGTTAATGATCCTATTCTATGACCATATTTATATTTCAAAGAATCAAATGGAAGGGTCAATTATCAGTACGTTGAACCTAACTCTCATTCATGCTTTTTGTTTGTAATTCCACACTTTCGTTCTCCTATTTCACAACATCATTTAATCATCGTGTGCTCTGATCAGATTGTTATTTTCTACTTAAAAGGATTTTTTTGATGAATTACTTAAAAGGATTATATTAGCTGTATTACCTACTCAACAACCCATGCTATTTGTTGTGTTTCCAAAATCCAAGTATATGATTAATCATGCATTATATTATCACACAATAAAATAGCGAAGAAAGAAAATGAAATCATTGCCAACATAGTTTTTATCCTGTTTGAAATTGTTGATAAACAATGAAAATTGTGTATTTCATAAAAAAAATTGTTATTCAATTATTGGAAAATAATATTAAAAAACAACTGTTGAAAATTTTATCTAAAATAGATTTTCGACAATAACAAAAATAGCATACAGTAGATTAGCCTAAATTTAGGCTACATATTTTATTAGTATAAAAGATGACTGAAATACTCGAGTAAACCTTGGTAAGTTCAGTGACAAATAAAGTTTATAAACTTTTAATTTTAAAAAAAAAGTTCATAAATTTTTAAGTTACGAAAAAAAAATCTTAAACCGGGCCCTTAGTTCTTTGATTTTTTTCTTTCCGCCAACACATTTATGTTTACTCCATGCTGTACAAAATGAACCAAGTTTGATGCAACAACAGCTGGAATTATATGTAGTAAGATAATTAGAAACTATGATTTACTTATTCGAAGGTTATTACTTGTTTCATAATTCTATCTCATAATATATATATTATCACCTCACAAAATGGAAAATTTTAACAAAACAAAAAAACACATATATGGCAGCAATGACTGCGTAAAAAGATCAAATGAATAACAAATTCACAACAAGCTAAGTAGAAAAAAGAGAATGCAAGGCTGAAACCAAATTTCTAATTGCATGGTTCAATTGGATATAACAAATTAAATAAATTAGGAATTATATCTTGGAAATTTTGAAATACCAAAAAAATTGTAACAATAGAGAAATAATGAAAAATACAACTTCAAAGCAACAATGATATGTAAATTGTAAATCAATTCCATCCAAAGCAACTCAAAAGCAAAAACGAAATAAATTGCAGTAAAAATAAATCATCCCTAAAATAAACATACTAGTCTATACCAAAAGTACTCAAAATAATAATAATAATAATAATAATACTAATAATAATAATAATAATAATAATCCTCAAGTCAGTCCAAACTCCGGAGAACGAAGGTTAGAGGGGCTGCAACATAAGTAAAATTTCAAGTTATATTAATAAAATATGATAAAAAAACCCAAAGTTGTAGTATAGATTTTGAGAAACAATTAAAATTTGTACATAAGACCCACATTTTAATCCACCTCTGTCGTCTATTTCTAGATGATTACCCAAATTAAAAACCACAAAATTCAATCTTCTAAATCCCCAATTTAAGAAACCCCAACCGATAAATTCATGGAAAGTCGATATTTCAACAATTTCAGTTTTTTTGATGAAAGATATTTCAGATAATTCCAATTTGTTTTGATGATTTGAGATCATTTATGTAGGATATTGTTGAGGCAAAAGAGTTCCTAAAGAAGAATGGAGTTGATGTGGGATCTGATTGATGTGAATTAAGTATTTTCATGGGTTTTCCAACAAAATGAAGAGATGACATGACTTTTGGGCATTTAGATTTTTTTTTTCTCTCTCTTGTGTGTATTTAGAAGTTGATTTGTTCGGTCTTCCTGAAATTTTGATTTTCTTTTCTTTGATGATATATCTCAAGTGTTTCAGCTAAATAGTAACTTTATTAGTGATAAATATTTTTCATAAAGTTAAAGGCTGTTCGAATGCTGATGCGCTTCATATGTTATATTGTGTTAAGATATTTGAAATTTGTAAGAATGAATCACCCCCTATATGGATGTAGCATTAATATAACCATCACTAGCCTTTTTTTTTCTATTCTTTGTTTGTTTATTATATATGTATTTACTTATTTGCTTACATTCTTTTGTCAACAATAACCCTCTTAGAACTTAACTATTTGGAAATCTGCATTTCAACAGTACAAGAACATAAAATTAGAAAACTAAAGAATGTTACATTGCAAACAAATAATCCCCTTTTTATTTAATATACACATGTAAAATTGAGCTTCAAGATAGAATTATTCAAACCACAGTCTCGGGTACATTTCGGAGTTGTTTAGCAGCGCCTTTATTGTCTCGTCGGTCTGGATGATCTGCCCGTGTTCTTGCCTCATTATTGATTTGTCCACCCTCGTGATTTCCATGTTGAATTTGCAACAGACCGGTTTGTGGTCGCTTACTATCACGTCCATGCACGCGTCATACCTAAAAATGAAATATTACTTTTTTTGTTGCAAATTGAAAGTTCGGCTTTTTTTCTTTTTCTTTTTTTTGCATATTTATTCATTCTTAAAAATCGTAAAATTCTAACAATATTCAGTGTAGCCTTTCAACTTCTCATACACCCCGTCAGAACGATCCAAAACAACGATGGCCTAAAAACTAATTAAAATAAAAATAAATTATATTTAATTATTACAAAACAGTGAAGAAAGAGGGACTATAAATTTATGTATATATAGAGAAAAAAATACTCACATTAAGGATCACTTCAACACTTATATCTAGTTTGTCGATGGAGGCAGGGAGCGGGGCAAAAACCTATCCATTGTTCAAAATAAAAAAAATAGAAAACAAATTAATAAGTTGAACTACACCTATAAAGCATCTAAACTAATTGAATAAAAATAAGAAATAATTTTTATAAATATTAAAAGAGCTTACAAGATAATCCCTATGAATGGGGAAGGCTGTGTCGCCAACAAAAGTAGACCGAGTGTAGCGCGCCTCATCCGAAATAAGAATTATCTGAAAATTTAAAATAACAATAAATTAGATTTATTTATATATATTTTTGAGCACATATAAGTCCATCCTAAATAGAAAACGAAACAAGCGATTGCTTGTAGTTCTCCCTCATTTTTTATTTTTTATTTTATATGATATTTTTGTTACAATTATATGTTATTTAATTATACTAGAATGCATATATATGATGTTTCATTACTGCTATATATTGTTATTGTAACCAGTATACACTACTTTATAAAGATTATGCACTGTTTCTTATCCATATTCCTATACTATGGCTCAGTCTCTAGAAAAACTTACATTCTTTTGATTTTCTCCAATATTTTATTGAAAGATTGCATTAATTTTCATAGAACTTTTTATCCCTTTCAGGAAGATTAAACTCTCCTGTCACCTGAGATAATTAGTTAATGATCGTATTCTATGACCATATTTATATTTCAAAGAATCAAATGGAAGGGTCAATTATCAGTACGTTGAACCTAACTCTCATTCATGTTTTTTGTTTGTAATTCCACACTTTCGTTCTCCTATTTCACAACATCATTTAATCATCGTGTGCTCTGATCAGATTGTTATTTTCTACTTAAAACGATTTTTTTGATGGATTACTTAAAAGGATTATATTAGCTGTATTACCTACTCAACGCATGCTATTTGTTGTGTTTCCAAAATCCAAGTATGTGATTAATCATGCATTATATTATCACACAATAAAATAGTGAAGAAAGAAAATGAAATCATCGCCAATATAGCTTTTATCCTGTTTGAAATTGTTGATAACCAATGAAAATTGTGTATTTCATAAAAAAAAATTGATATTCAATTGGAAAATAATATTAGAAAACAACTGTTGAAAATTTTATCTAAAATAGATTTTCGACAATAACAAAAATAGCATACAATAGATTAGCCTAAATTTAGGCTACAGATTTTGTTAGTATAAAAGATGATTGAAATACTCAACTAAGCCTTGGTAAGTTCAGTGACAAATAAAAATTATGAACTTTTAATTTTTTTTTTAAAAAGTCCATAAATTTTGAAGTTATGAAAAAACAATCGTAAACCGGGCCCTTAGTTTGATTTTTTCTTTCCACCAACACATTTATATTTTACTCCATGCTGTACAAAATGAGCCAAGTTTGATGTAATAACAGCTGGAATTATATGTAGTAAGATAATTAGAAACTATGATTTACTTATTCCTATTATATTTTACTCCATGCTGTACAAAATGAGCCAAGTTTGATGTAATAACAGCTGGAATTATATGTAGTAAGATAATTAGAAACTATGATTTACTTATTCCTAGGTTATTACTTGTTTCATAATTCTATCTCATAATATATTACCTCTCAAAATGGAAAATTTTAACAAACCAAAAAATCATACATATAGCAGCAATGACCGCATAAAAAGATCAAATGAATAACAAATTCACAAGAAGCTAAATAGAAAAAAGAGAATGCAAGGCTGAAACCAAATTGCTAATTGCATGGTTCAATTGGATATAACAAATTAAATAAATTAGGAATTATATCTTGGAAATTTTGAAATACCAAAATAATTGTAACAATAGAGAAATAATGAAAAATGCAACTTCAAAGCAACAATGATATGTAAATTATAAATCAATTCCAACCAAAGCAACTCAAAAGCAAAAACAAAATAACTTGCAATAAAAATAAATCATCCCTAAAATAAACGTACTAGTCTATACCAAAAGTACTTGAAATAAAATAATCCACAAGTCTAGAATGAGTAGTAGTCAGAATAATAAAAACATAAAAATAATAACATAAAAACAATAATCTTAAATAACAATAATAATAATAATAATCCTCAAATCAGTCCAAAGTCCGGACAATGAAGGTGAGAGGGCCTGCAACATAAGTAAAATTTCAAGTTATATTAATAAAATATGATTAAAAAAAACCAAAGTTCTAGTTTAGATTTTGAGAAACAATTAAAATTTGTACATAAGACCAACATTTTAATCCACCTCTATCATCTATTTCTAGATGATTACCCAAATTAAAAACCACAAAATTCAATCTTCTAAATCCCCAATTTAAGAAACCCCAACCGATAGATTCATGAAAAAGTCTATAAATATTATTGTTATCCCATATTCAAATTCTCAAGAAAGAAATCACAAAATTCAGTTTTCTAAATCCCCAATTCAAAAAATCCCAATCCACAGATTCATGAAAACCCTATAAATATTATTGTTATCCCAAATTCAAATCCCCAAATTAGAAATCACAAAATTCAGTCATATAAATCCCCAATCCACAGATTCAATCTAAAAAAACAACCCTACTAATTAGAAACAATAAGTGGAAATTCAAACCTAGGAAAAAGCTTTAAATTTCAAATTTGAAAACAGGACCCTCATTTCAGTTAGATAAGGTCTATGAGGTCCTTCTGTTGGGATATCCATGATATTTCACATTTTTCAAAGGGCATACATGATATTTTTTAGGGTTTTATAACAAAAATCATAAAATTAAAAATTAACTTACATATGAAATTGACGGTCATAGACTCGTCAGGCATGAGCCGGGGCTGCGGCCTCAAAAGGTGTTTCCTTTTCGCTGCCCGTAACGCCATCTGCACAAAATTATAATAAAAAATAATTCAAATTTATTTTAGTAAACAAAACATAATAATAATACTACCAATAATAATAAATTAGAATTAAAGAAATTAGAATTTACTTACTGCAAAATACACAACCGGGTCGATCTCTGCCTCCAATATATGAACGGCCGAGCCGTTTTCAAATAGAAAAGGTGGATCGACCTGAAAAAAAGAAAAGAAAATTAACACGATAATAATAAAAAAAAAGTAAATTAAATTATTTTTATAATAAAAAATATATAAATTTAATAAAAATTACCATCAACACGAGGGCCGCTGAAATAGCGTAGAAATGATAGCGATCTACAATCTCTTCGTCCTCAAAGGCTTGCACCTACAAAATTAAAATAAAAAAGTAAATTAGATTTAATTATTTAAAAAATAGTGAAAGAGAAATTACAAAGTCATTTATAATGAAGAAACAATACTTACCTCAAAGATCATACGAATACACATCCTAACAGCATCAACGGTAGCTGGTCGCGGTGCATATATCTGTAAATTTTATGAAATAAGACAACCGTAAATTAGAAAAACAGAAAATTATATATATACATATATATATATATATATAACAAAATTAAAGAAGACAGCTCATAATTATTATTTATATCCTAAGTTGACAATTATAAACAATTAATTTATAAAAAATATAAAAAAACTTATAGTATCAAATAATTTATAAAAAATATAAGAAAAAAAAACTTACTACATAACGCCGCTGATCGTGCGCAACTGTTACTGCCCTGGAGCCTATGCGGAATTCGAGGGGCGCAACCTGCATTTAATTGGTATAAATAAATAAATTAATTAATTAATAAAATAAAGAATTAAATAATATTATTTTGAAAAAATAAAGTCAAGAAATTACCTCAAGGCGCAGATCTCCGCCAAAATCATGAATCGCGGGTTCGAGCATCAAAATCTGAAAGACATTCAACCAAAATTATTAGTTTTTTTACAATTATTAATTATTTAATATTATAAGAGGCTAACTGACTACTAAAAACTTAGTTTTTGACAAAACAAGACTAACCTGAGGCTCATGCTCATGCTCGTGCTGCACCACCTGTCCGCCCGGCAGTAGAACTGCACAATTTTATAAATAAAACAATTTAGGGTTTAGATAAGACATATTTTAATAAAACTATTAAAAAAATAATAATAATGAAACATTAATTAAGGCTTTTACCTGCGACAGAGAAAGCCACTCCCCTGCTAGAATAACGCGCCTCAAAGAGGACGGTGCAGCTGTGAGTGCGGATCTTCATCCTGAATCGGCTCATCCAGCTGACGAGCCTCCCCTGTGCAATTTAATCACAAAAACATCAACATATTAGAACCAATTTTATTTCCGCGAAGTACACTCAGTTCTTAAATTCCGGCTTCTTATTGGAATAAAAAGAGATATAAATAGATAATTACAGTGCAGGAGGGAGGAGCGGCAGAAGTGGTAGAAGACGCCTGGGAGCTACGGAAGAGAGAAGAGATATCGACGGCTGGGAAGAGCGATCTCGGAGAAACGATCCAACGCGGGATCCAGCTGGGAAGAGCGCCGATCTAAAAATGAAACAAAGAAAATAAAAGAATATTGAAACTGAAAAAACACTAATGAAAAGAATAACAATTCAAACAAATAATTCAGAAACAATTCAAACAACTAATTAAAAAACAATTCATAATATCCTAGCTGAACCGTAAATTAACATTTCTCAATAGTAATTAAAATCGAAACTCTAACTGAGCTCACCTATTTGGAAACTCTAAACCCTATACATGTACCAAAGATCAATTTACCCTCAATTCTTTTCTAACTAAGTCTCAAATTACTAATCAACGCAACAAAACACAAAAAAACGATAAACTTAATACAGAAAACTCACGGCTGTGAGGCGTGCAGCAGTAGGAGGAGACTCCACCGCGGAGGAAGAGGAGACGATCTGTAACGAGACCTCGCCGGCCGCGCGGCCATCAGAGACAAATCCATCGCCGGAGACCGAGCTGGCGAGAGCGGCGGCGGCCGAGCCGGCGAGAGTGGCGACCTGAAACGAAGGAAATTTAGGGTTTTATTGACTTAATCGGATCACAAGGGATTTATATGCTCTATAGTAAAGAAGGATCCGATATCAAAAACCGGGATTACAACGTCGTGTTTTTGTAAAACAGGATTTCAGATCCTGAGATTTCAAATCGGAGTTCTACAAACTAAGAATTCCAAATTCGGTCTGTATGGATTTGCAGCTCGGATTATACAAAGATTTGAAACGATCTGTGGGAAAATGGAAAGAACCCCAGGATTTGAATCACAGATTATACAATCCGAAGATCTGAAATCTTGAATTGTATGTACAGAATCAGAACCTTTTCTTCTATAACTTATAATTAAAGAACTTGCATTGTATAATATTGAACTGTGTGCATAATCAGAAGTTTTTTTTTTAGAACTGATCCAAGATCTTAAAACACACCGATTCTTGACCTTTTCAGAGTAAAACGAGATTCTATGATTCTATCTTGATTTTGTGTGGGCATAATGTTATTATTACCAAGAAAAGAAGTTGAAAAAAAAGCTAAAACTAATCACACAGATTATATAATCCCAACACCTGAAATCTTGAATTGTATATGCATAATCAGAACCTTTTTCTTTCTAGAATTAATCAAAGAAATTGCATTATATAATACAGAATTTTATGCATAATCACAAGTTTTTTTGTATAACTAATCAAAGATCTTAAAAACGCACTGATTCTTGAATTTTCAGAGTAATACGAAATTCTATCTTGAGTTTTAACATTTGTGTGGGCGTAAATTTTATTATCATCAAGAAAAGAAGTTGAAAAATATAAAATTAATCTACAAAATAGCTGGATTTACCAATGAAGAGCTGGAGCTGGAGCTCTCTGTCCGAGTCTCGACTCCTTCAGCCGATTCTCCATCCTTCTTCTGATCATCGCCCTTCTTCTTCCGGCCAAGCCAGCCCAATGCCGCCGATCCGCCGGCCAGAATGGCAGTGGCAGTGAGAGCAATAGTCAAAATCGCAAAGCTAGTTCTCATTTTCTCGCTCGTTAGCTAAAATAAAATGAGATTGTAGATAAAGAGCTGAAAAGGTGGTGAAGATCAGAAGATGGAGGTTTATATAGGGAGTGAGAGAGAGATCGTGCGTGGCGCAGGAACTCTATAATATGTGAGTCGATATATATTGTAGTAATTTCAACTCAATATTCATCACACGTAGAGTTAATTAGGCATAGAAAATCCTACGACGTGAGTGTTTGGTGGATCAGAAAAATATTTGTGATTCTCTACAACATATTCAGTTTGAGAAACATGTTAGATGCTATTCCAAATATGTTGTAGTGGTAAACAAAACGTGTTATGATCGTAAGTAAAATTTATTGGGGGTAATTTGGTGATCTTATTATTTGTTCTGTTCAAACTTTCAAAATTAGTAAATCCAATTTTACTTACTGACTTTTCACCACAACATGACACGTGTCAAGCAGAAAAAAAAGGCAAGGCAGTTATTTCACCGTGTCAAATCCTGGTTTCTCAAGATTAATTCATAATTCATGAATACACAAATCCCGCATATACCCCAATGTTTGTAAAAAAAATAGAACTGCAACATTACATAAATCTCAAAAATCACATATTGCTCTACAAAATTTCATTAAAATTTATAATCTCTCTCCCTAAAAAAACTAACTGTATTCTAAACAAAAATTAGTGTTTTACAAAATATTTGTTTATTGCAAAATTGATCTTCAAAATTTGGTTTTTGTGTTTGTAAAATATACAGGGATATCATATCAATTATTTTTGCAAAATCCAAAATGTGAATGGTGATTTTGATCTAGTGCAGTATGTACTGCACAATGCACAGGAAATTTTAGAACCAAATGAACATCACAAAGATTCAATAAGCACGTAAAATAGTGGAACACCACAAGGCCCAGTCCAAAAGTATATTTTGACAATATTATAAACTAGATAGAATTGATAGATTGAAGAGTAATTGAATTGATTCTGATAATTATATCATGATTTTTAGGAACCTGAATAACAATGTTTTTTTAATATAAACAGAAGTTCAACTAAAATTAGTGTACTTGTTTAATTTGACCAGAGTCGAGACGACTCTCAAATTCATAAGAACTGATTTGTTTCAAAAATTATATATATTTTTCTTAATATCTTCTTTTTTCATGGTACCATATTGAACCAGTTAACATGCCATACCATGTCCACCACAATATTGAACCAGTTAATATGCCATACCATGTCCACCAGAGTCCACCACACATCACCAGTCATATGACTAAATCCCCAGCTGATAAATGTGAGTTTGAACAAAATTGCTGATTTTCCCCTAATTTTCACGATCTAGTATCTTGGCAGCTTAAACTGGAGTTTGGCCATTTACTGTTGGCTATTAAGAAACAAAAGATATAATTAAGTAACAAAGAAACAAACACCATGCATTTTTGAACTTGTTACAAAATGACAGAAGTATGATTTATTTTTAAATTGATTACTCTTTTTTATTTGAAATAAAGTAAAGTTTGAATGGTTTGTTATAACGAAAAGAGAAGTTTCCAATAACATGAAACATGAAAAGGGAAAAGGTTATGACCGCCACATACCCTATGATCACCTTCTATTAACGGCCAGTCTCTCTGTACATATATATGTACAATACAATGCAATAGCAATACAATTAAACATATGACAGTTTTCTTTTTTTTTAACCTGACCAAACTTACAAAATATTAATTTTATGTGTGTGCATAGGCCAAAATATATATAATGTTAATGATTTTGACTACCATATTTTATTAGCTTAGACACAGTAGCACTAGTTTTTATTGAATGTTTGCCTGTCACTTTTATACTACACTAGTACGAATGTTTGCCTGTCACTTTTATACTACACTAGTACACCTTTCCTTATATTATATTCAGAATGGAACTTGACTAATTTTATCTTACATCAAAAAAAAATTTCCCTACTGATTAATACTGTACAAAATTTTAGAGGCTAAATACATAAAAATACATGTATTTCAAAAAAAAAATCTACCAAAACACTACTGTTATTTATTACTTCGTCAAAATCTTGAAGAGTCATGACCCCTCAGTTTTTATTAAGTTTCATCCCTGATTATATTATTATTCATTTTTTATTTAGTCATACTATTACCTTATATAATATTTTTTTGACAGAGTAACAATTTATCTTTACCCATCGCATCAGTATACCCATCGCATCATTATACCTAATTCAATATACTGTTTTTGAATATCTTATCTTTTATACATAACAAAGAATACTTTTTGAACATTGGTATTCTTTTTATAATACCTAGAAATATTTTTGAATACTTACATACTTAAATTTGATATAATTTTTTTTTAATATTAATATATCACTTTTTTATACTAATACTTCTTCCTATTTATCATGTAAAAGATTACAAGAAATATATCACAAAGCCCAAATGCCAAGAGATATATCACAAAGCCCAAATACCAAGAAATAATGTGATAAAGTCCAAATACCAAAATAATGTCACAAAGCCTAAATATTTTTTTTCTCTTCAGCCCAAATAACTTATCGGCCGAGAAAAGTATCCAAAAATAATTGGGCTGTATAGAACTTGAAAGGGTATAAACCTGTGGTGGTTGCATTGTAAGAAAACTTCGAACATTGCATTTTCTTTGGACGAACGCACCTTCCTCATAAACGAACAACCATAATGATGTTACGTACCTATCATGATTCATGTATATTTTGTGTTGGTGCTCATGCGAGAGGTTAATGCGTTACACACAAAACAAACATTATGTGATTGTATTTACAAGGTAGAACATATGAAAGGCATGTGTTCGCCTCCAACATCGACTTGCTGGTACAAAAGAGACTCCAAAGTGTAGTTTTATTGGAATATTATGGAAATACAACTCTCCAATGATCCCTGACAATAAGATATTGAAGAAAGTCAAAAAAAATAAATGAAAGGTGATTGAACAATAACCAACTACTACTCTTTAATATTATTTTCATAACTTTTCAATTTATTTATTTTTCTTTTTTTACACAGTTGCTAATTATGACAACATACTTTTTTTAATGCAATATACTTTTTTTACAACATACTGGTTCAATTTTTTTCTTCAAATAACAAGGCAATCATGTATGACAACATACTTTTTTTATTTAATGACAATATATTTTTTTTATGCTTCTAAAATAATTAGATAGCCTTTATCAAAAATTCCATATTTTATTTAAATCTATTCCATATTTCATAATTTTAAGATCTTTCTTTCTAGTGTGCGGTTAAAATTTTGGTAGTAATTTTATGGTCTTTCTTTTTACTGGATAGTGCGTGAAGCTCTAGGAGGCAGAGAAAATGATGAGGCGGAGAAGATCAAGCCTGAGCTATCATCACTCAGACCAATAACAGTGTCCAATCCGCCCAATGGTTCTGCCAAGTCAGCATCACTGGTCTCTCCATCATTTGGCTTCTTCTTGCTCCAACTGCAGCGTTGGAATCAAGAACACGCCGCCTCCGCCATGGCGGATCAGGCCGAGTTGCGGACAAGAAAAACGCTGGCGGTGATCGCTAGTGCAGTGAGAAGTAGCGCTTGAGATTTCATTATCGCTTGGGTTAAAGAAGGTTAAATAATTTATGAAAGGATCAACCTGAGAGAGAAGGAGAGGGCATTTTATATGGAGGGTGGCGAGATTTTTTTTTGGCATAATAGCACTTTTTTTATTTGATGACACTATTTTGTAAATAATTGGATATCTAGCACTTCCGCCAGAGAGTCTGGCGGAACTGAAGTAGTTCCGCCAGAGCCTCTGGCGGAACTAGTAATTTTTTTATTTTTGTTGATCCCAGCCATTTGGAACCCGTAAACACGTTTAATTAAGGAAAAAAGCCAGGGCCTGGCGGAGCTGGGTAAAATTTATTTTTTCAGGTTAAACTCGTAATTTAGAAGGCCAATTAGCTGAAGAAATTACGAATTCAACAGTTCCGCCAGAACCTCTGGCGGAACCTCCATTTTATATTTTTTTCCCTCTAAAAAGCCATGAAAATTTAGCAAAAAAAAAAAAATAATGTTCATAGTACCGCCAGACCCTCTGGCTGAACTATGAACAGTATTTTTTTTTTTTTTTGCTAAATTTTCATGATTGTTTAGAGGCAAAAAAATATATAAAATAGGAGGTTCCGCCAGAGGTTCTCGCGGAACTGCTGAATTCGTAATTTTTTGAGTTAATTGGCCTTCTAAATTAAGAGTTTAACCTGAAAAAATAAATTTTTAGTTCTGCCATACCCTATGGCGGAACTGGTTTTTTTCCTTAATTAAGCGTGTTTACGGGTGCCAAATGGCTGGGATCAACAAATATAAAAAAATCACTAGTTTCGCCAGAGGCTCTGGCGGAACTACTTCAGGTCCGCCAGACTCTCTGGCGGAAGTGCTAGATATCCAATTATTTACAAAATAGTGTCATCTGATTAATTATTATTAAAAAAAATGCTACTTTTAAAAAAAATTCGGTGGTGAGTGGAGATGGTGTAGTTAGAACTTAGAATCATGGGCGGATGTAGAGGGGGCTGTCCCGCCCCTTTAAAAATTGAAATTTAGCAATCGTCCTTGTAAAATTTGTTTCAAGTCCTTTGTAATAATATTTGGTATTAAGAATTAATAATGTTCAATAAATAAAAGAAAGAATGTTATATGTGTAAAAGCAAAAAGTTACCAAAAAGTAAAAAGTCACTGTGAATTCAAGCTTTAGTACAGTAGAAATAGTAATTTATTTGAATCTACCGAAGTAGATAAATGATTCAATGTGGTACTATAAAAACTATTTGATTCATGACTATTGTTTTAGAAGCACATTAAAATAGTAGTTTCCATTTTTACATGTATCTTATAATTTTGAATACAATCTACAATTAATATTCTATAATTTTCACAAGAAATTCGGACATGACGCTCTAATATTAGCTGCAAATTTGCTCTAATATTTGCGCATATTCTCATCTTAAATTATTTGTTCAAATGTTACTTTATATAAAATAAAATAAAAATTAAGTGTTAATAATTTATCCTATAATTATTTGAAGCTAACTTTTTTTTTACACTGCACCGCCCCTTAAGGTTAAATTTTGGTTATGCCCTTAGTTAGAATAGTCTGTTAACGGGTCATGAATTCATTGGTACATAATTGTTTAGAACGTTTTTTATTGGAGATAGAAATTTCAAGGCATAGAAGATCAAAATTTGCGTTTGGTGGGATCAGAAATTAGCGTAGATTTATTGTGGTATTTTTGAAAATACGCAGCATGATGTGAGAAAAGAGTAGCCATTTAAGACTGTTCGATCTGTATATAGCAATATTGTAAAAGTTGCATATCGCTCTTCGGTCAGCGAGGTGAGGATTTGCGATTAATTCAATTAGTCGGGATTAATCAGGATTAGTCGAATGATTATTTTAATATAAATTAATATATTATAATTATAAAATTCTAAATTTATACTATAATTTTTCTACAAAAAAGAGTAATATAAACTTATTCACTAAATAACACGTTAACGTAACACTATCATTCACTATTATTTCTAAAATAAAACAAAAAAATCAAAACAAAGTCCAAAAAACACATAACACATAACTAAAGTAAACATAACACATCAAAACGAAGTCCAAATAAAACATAAATATATTTTTTTTTGGAATTTTTGAGAAAAATCGGCCCAAATTTCAAAAAACCCATCAAAAATCAGCTCAAATCGGAACCAAACTGGACAAAAGATTTTTCAAAAAGATTTGGTCAAATCCAATCATTTATCTAAAGATTTGATACTAATTGAGAATTAATCGGTCCAAATCGGAGATTTTTGCAACATTGGTATATAGTACTTAGAAGTGATACGTTACACATTTTGTTGCATTGTTTCGTTCACAGATGATTGGAACTTAAGATCCGAATGTGGGGAACATGAGCTTAGTTCTGTCATTTAAGATAAAAGTACCCAAGATTTACTTCTTCAACTGACAGGTGATAGTAGACATTGGTTTCAGTGGTAAATAAAATGTGTTATGACAGTAAGTAAAACATAAGATGTGAAAAAGTGGAGATTCTTATTATTGCTCTGTTAAACCTCTTAAATTAGCCAAAACGAACTTTAACACTGAAGCTCTCATTATATGATGACACGTTTCACGCATGAAACTAGGAAAAGGATAACCTCCAGTCAACTTCACATATGCCCCTATAAAATCTCAAAATCATGAATATTCCTTTAAAATCCATCTTTGCTGGGTTTTTTTTTTGGTTAGAAGTCAAGCCATACTGCAATTTTACATAAACACCCTATAAAATCTAAAAATCGCATGTTCCTCTACAAAATGTGATGTGTATATAAAAAGGGGAAATATCATGAACATGTCATATAAAATGACTTTTTTTTAATTGCCCAAAAAAATAAGATTAATTAAAAGAATAGCCAAGTTTTCAAATTATTTATGAAACTAGTCATTTCGCCCAACCACTGGGCGAAACAACCAATTTTTTTAATTTTCTGCAACCCCTTTAGCTATTAGCGTTAAAACAGTTGTTAATTAAGGCAAAGATCGAAAAAATGATGTAAGCCACCCACTGGGCAAAACTGGCAACCAAACAAAAAAAAATTTTGCTCTAAATTGAAAAAAAAATGACTACTTCGCCCCGCCATGGGGTGAAACAATATTTTTAGAATAATTCAGTGGGAAAAATGAGAAAATGGATGTTTCTATTGTTCTCGGTTTGGTAATGTTTAAAACTATTCCGTTATTACTAATTATTTCTTTGAGTTCTGTTTCAATCAGTCAGAAGAATCGCAAGCTCAAGAAGACGAAAAATAAAGATAATTTCAACTCGGACGCAAATGATGTAAGACAGTCTCTCCATAAGTTTTAGAAGGCTTGGAGGGGTGTGTTTTAGGTAGTTTTAGTGTTTTGAGTATTTGTTTGTTTTACTAAAGATAATTTCTTATTATCTATTTTTAGTTGCAGTTCCGTTGGAACGGAACTCTGGTTCCATTCCAACGCAAACCCTGACAGAACTTCTTGCACCTTGTTCCGTTCGACCGGAATATGAGTCCCATTCGACCGGAGTTTCAATTGCACTAGCCGTGTTGCATCAAATCCTGCATTAATTATGCTTCCTTTTTCATATTCCTTTTGAACGGAGCTTTTGGTCCGTTCGAACGGAACTCGTAGAGTTTCCAAATATGAGGGGTTGCTCCTTCTCTCTTTAAAAGAGCAGCCCCCAATTCATTTTAAAAAATCAATTTTTGAGCAAAATCAATAAGAAAACTCCCTCTAGTGTGTTATTAAAAATGTGTTACTAAAATTACTCAATAATCATTGTGAGATTAGGGAGAATTGAGTGAACGTGTGTATTGTTTTTTGTTGGGTTGTTTGATTGAAAGAGATCGGGTTGTTTAGTCTCGATGAATCGCTACGAGTTTGTAAAGCGATCGCGGAGTCGAGTTTTGTAAAACGTTATTTGGATTAGTGAATCAAGAAGCCGAAGGCATACCCAAAGAGTAGGCGCTCACGAATGCGGTAAGGGCCGCTCGAGAGAACCGGTAGTTACAGCACAAGCAACTACTTAGCCGAACTTCATCAACAGATTTGGCGTTCGGTATCTTTATTTACCATTTCTTTAATTATCTAATTAATACAAATCATCCGCTTAAAAATAAAAAATCTAAAAGTAGTAATAACCTAATAGTCAAATCCACTCCGCACAAAATTAGGCCTTATCCCCACCTATAGGCCTCAATCGAACAATAGTTTCGCCTCTCTACTGGGCGCCAGTGGTTGGGCGAAATGACTAATTTCGTAAATAATGTGAAAACTTGACTAGTCTTTTAATTATTTTAATTAATTTTTTTGCGCTAGTTCAAAAAAAAAGTCATATAAAATATAGGAAATCTGTAAATATTTTTTATGAAATGAGAGGTCATGTCTACACTATAAAATCACATGTTACACTATAAAATGTGATGCATTGATTTCATATATGCCCAGCAAATGTAAAAAAAATGTACACGAAGGTTAATATCATGTCGCCGTAAATATATTAAAATAAATTAAGTTACGGAAATGGATTTAATTTATTTTTCTAACATTAGTAATTAGAGCTGATGATAAAAAAAATAATTATTATCAATCGCTGTAAATTCATTGCCGCATGATAGGCCGCCTCTTCCTTCTTTTTTTATCACATTTTGACAGAAAATTAAAGACTACATGTGCATATAAACGATCATATAGTCAAGTAAATAATCTACCCTCTTCCGAAAATAATCTCACTTTGGGTACAAATTTTCTCTCTCTCTCTCTTTTTAGTAAATTTTGGGGCACTCATTCTATGTTTCGAACTGTGATTTTGGGTACCCATTCTATCTTGAACCGCGATTTTGAATACTCATTCTATCAAAGCATAAATAATCTCATTTTGGGTACCCATTCTAGAGCTATTTTGTGAAAAATTCAGAAATACTGGACAAAGAGTTTCTTTGTGTCAATCTCCATTTCCAATCACCTGATGTGAGAACTCTTCCGATGAAATATCTACGATACCTCTCACGATGAAGAAGCCGGAAAAAATGTGCTTCCTTCCCTTAATGAAAATTATCCAAGACAGAATATCATCTTGGAAAAGACAATTTCTCTCTTTAGCCGGTAAAGTGACATCTTAAAGCAACTTTGGGGGTTATGGCCACTCATATAATGCAAGTCACAAAGCTAGTAAAATGGTGCATAAATGAAATAAATAAAAGTATTAGAGCATTTCTTTGGAAAGGGAACAAGAAATGTAATTTCGGAAACTGTTCGATAAATTGGGGTCGAGTATGCCTACCCAAAGATAATGGGGGTTTAGGCATAAAAATATGGACACACAAAATAAAGCTCTGTTATCGAAGTGGCTATGGAAAATGGACTATCAACCGAACGGAATATAGAAAAAATGTCTTGCAAAGCCATACGACATAAATGGGACAAAGGACTTGCCAGAAGACAAGTCACCTCATTTATCACCGTTCCTTAACGAGCTAATTGATTTAATGCCATCTTACCAAACGTCCACTATCCAGTCAAGTGATGGAGGGCCCCCTAAATGGAGATGGGAGTCTTCCAACATATTCTCTTCGAAATCATCACACAAGTTCCTTAGAAACCCGGGAGTGATAAGAACATGGGGGATTCACCTCTAGAAGATTAAAGCCAAACAAGATAAAAACTTTTGCATGGTTGGCATATAATGTAAGGCTAAACATGACCGACTTATTACATAAGAACGGATGTCCACATAATACAAATTGCACCTTACGTAGAGCCATGCTAGAGACTAGAGATCACCTTCTAGTGCAGTGTTCTTACACAAGAGAGATTTGGAAGTTGGTGAGCATTATACTCAATCCCCGATCAGGCTATCGGGAGATTATATCTCGACATGGCAAAATAATAGAAAAAAAGACTTCAGGATTGATGAGGGAAAAATGGGATACTATTTGGCTTGCGTTCTCGTGGAATATTTGGTTAGAGCATAACGTCCTCATCTTCAACGAGAAAAAATTACTGCCGTTGAAGATAGCAATAAAAGCGGCATAGGATGCAGCTTTATTGACAAGATGGTGTTAGTGGTAGAAAATGAGATAGCTAGCGACCTTTTTTTTCTAGCATGTAACTGTAAGATTGATTTGTGATGTAACTTGCTAAACTTTTTAGTTAATATATAAGAACCAACGTCTTTTTGCGTGGTTCCTTAAAAAAAATGATCTTTTTTTTGGCTTTAGAACAGTCATGTTCACCTAATCACATTTCAAGAGCATAGAATGAGGACACTCGGCAAAATTATATTTTCTTTAATTTTTCAAATGTAATTAACCTCACCTTATATTTCACTCCCTCAATGTTGGGTTTTTTAATTGTATAACACCACCTTTAATTATTCAAGCCATCAAATAATAGAAGTGTGATGAAATCTTAACCATTAATTTACCATTGAATTTTTGTATCTATTAATTATTTATCCTTTTATGTTTTCTCACTTAACAAAACAACTATATTAGAATTCACTGTATATACACGAATAAAAACGGAATTCCCAATAAATATACCTTCAGAAACAAATTCCAATTTATAGCATTTCCGCACTTCTAATATGCGGTTTGAAATTTTTTTTTTTTTGGCTGAAACTGCACTTTAGAAGTGTGGTTCGGGAAAAAAAAATTCTAAAACCGCACTTCAAAAGTGCGGTTTTAGAATTTTTTTTTTTTTATTTTAGTTTTTTAGGATAAATTTTATATGTTGGGAAAAAAACATATAGATCTTTATCTATATGATAAAAATGAATGTTTATAAACATTTATTTCAATATATGTTGTCAAACATATGTTGTAGGATACATATTTTTATAGGTCTTAATTTATTGTCATGATATAAACATTTTTATTCAATTTCTACAATATATAAAAATGTACTTGCCAAATATTCATTTAAGGACATATAAAAATATTTTTCATGAAATAAACATTTTTATTCATTTTCTACAACATATAAAAATGCATTTGCCAAATATTCATTTAAGGACATATAAAAATATTTTTCATTTTTATCAAGAACCTAACCTTGGTAGTAAAAGCATTTTTATTTTGATTAATTATAATATGCATGTCCGAATAGTAAGTACCTATACCATATAGTCTTACTATTCGGACATGCATATTATAATTAATCAAAATAAAAATGATTTTACTACCAATGTTAGGTTCTTGATAAAAATGAAAAATATTTTTATATGTCCTTAAATGAATATTTGGCAAGTTTATTTTTATATGTTGTAGAAATTGAATAAAAAAGTTTATATCAAGACAATAAATTAAGACCTATAAAAATATTTATCCTACAACATATGTTTGACAATATATATTGAAATAAATGTTTATAAACATTCATTCATTTTTATCATATAGATAAAGATTTATATGTTTTTTTTCCAAAAATATAAAATTCATCCTATAAAACTAAAAAAAAAAATATTCTAAAACCGCACTTTAGAATTTTTTTTTCTTTTTTTCTGAACAGTACTTCTAAAGTGCGGTTTCAGCAAACCGCACTTTAGAAGTGCGGAAATGCTATAAATTGAAATTTGTTTCTGAAAGTGTATTTTTTTGGAATTTCGTTTTTATTCGTATATATAGAGTGAATTCTAACTTAAATTTGTGTGTTGTTGATAGGTCACATTATCGGTACTTACGTAATCAAAGTCATCATTTGATTAAACAATCCATATTAGGGTGAGGATTATGTTGTACGGTTGCAGACCAAATTATGCATAATTTTATCAGTAGTCCAAAGTGTACAACGTGGCCTGGTTGAAAAGAGTTTCTGCGTATTATTCTTTTTTTATATTTAAAATTAATTATCATTTGTCAAATATTATGTTTCTCATCCTAAATCCTTCCATCACATATAAATCAAATTTAGATTTTTTCCAAAAATAGACTCCGTTTGTTTTGTTTTATTTGATTACGTGAAGTTACATTTTAGAATATATTATAATAAATATTTTTTTTATTTAACAGTAAACTTTATCAAACATCAAGGCAATGAATGAGTCTCCTGGTTAGAATTAATTTGAAACAAAAATGAAGTTGGAGACTCAAGACAGTTCTATTGCACCTTTAGGTACCCAAACCCAAACTTTATTAAGACGACCATAGAGAATAGACTACCCAAAGATATGCCCATAACCATAGTCCATACACATCTCTATAAATATCCGATAGCTTAGTAGAACTCAACACACCTGAAACCAAACAATATTGAGAAAAATAAAACGATACAAAGAAGATGTTTAATATCAACATTTCTCTTAGAGTTGTCGAGCCAAATCAAGATGCAGAGAGCCTGGAAAACCACCTTGCCTTTGATCGAGGCTCCATTATCTACGCTGCAGTTAAAAATGTGGCAAACCCCTCGAAAATCATCCAATCAGGTCAAGTTCATTCCGTAATACTGATTTGTTTTGTTGTTCTGATCATGCTTGTCATTCTCTTTGGAATTGGTCTGATGGAGTGTTAAGTAAGCTAGTTGCTGACAGCCCCATAAGATACACTGTTGTGGCAAGGATCACTTTTCTTGCATCTTTAATCGTGATGCCAATTGTGATGGGGCTTTGCGGCAATTTAATTGAGTTTCTAAGTGATATGTTTGTTTTGTGTGTTGTTGGCTGTGTGCAGTTTACGTGTTTTGTCTTCCTTTACTTTTCGGTTATAATAAATACTTATGGTTTCTGTGAAAAAACATAATTTATGTTTGTGTAAATTTTTTTTTTTATGAGACAATCTTATCGTATGTTTGTATGTATAAAATGGATTTGTGTTTGTGTATGTAAAGTGTAAGTTTTTGTGGTAATATAATGTAAGTTGATATATGAATTGTTAGTTACTCGGTTGGTGTTTCATTAAGCTAGTATTAATTTATCTACTTGTCATTTGTATTTTTGTCTTAGTTTCCTCATCGAATTCATAACATATATGCCAGCATAATCTCATTACACCACATTATAATAGTTAGAAAACATGATGAAACCATCCCATTGATGATTCAACGAGTGAGATGAAAGAATGAGAGAATGCTTTTCAATTCAATTGTCAGTACTCTTATTAATAGCAAAGCCCAAAAGCCTTTTTCAAATAAGAAGGAACATAATCAGAGAGAGTATAAAATACTAACAAATAACATTTAGCTTGATAATCAAATAAAACTAGATGATAAAACAAAAAATGTGCCATAAATAAAAATAATAATCTCAAATAGCAATCATAAAACATAAACATCCAAGTGTTCAACATAAACAATAACCAACAAACCCCTAAAAGTAAATATATAAAAAAGGTACCGCTAATATAAAAAAAAGTGGAAAATAGAAAATATAAAATAAAATTATATAAACAAATAATATAATATAAAAAGTATCATAAATCAAATAACAGCCAAGCTTCTTCTTCTCCAACGATGCGGGTGAGGCATGTAAGAGGGCCTGCAACAGTAGTGTTAAATTTGGGGTTAGATATAAAAAATAAGGAAATTCTTCAACAATAAAAAAAAAAAACTATAAAGGTGATGGGATTTATTTCAACCCCCCCCCCCACACCAACCAAAAACCCAACATGGTGTTCGATTTAATTTTGGACAAAAAACCCTTATATTATATGTTCTATTTATTTATTTTCTAAATTTAAATATGCTAAATTATAAATTATGAAAACAAAAAACTAAGAGAAATGAAAGAAAAAAAAATTTTTTTAGGATATAATAGCTTATGATAAAGATATATTTTTTATATTCTCTTATTATTTCAAAAAATATTTCATAACGATATTATATAATCATAAATAAAATAATAGCCAAGAGATCAAAAATAACATTTTAACACAACTTTTATATAATAAAATATTTTTTGCGTGTTATATGTTTGTTAATTTAAATTGAACATTAAATATGAGAAATGTTAAAATAATTAGATAAGGTTGTTTTCGTCCTAAATTAAACCCCCCTAAATGTCAAAGTTAACACCATGGGGGTAAATTTCAAACACCTTTAGGGGGTTGAGGAAAATCTCAAAAGTTTTTGTGACAATTTTCTGAAAAGTTTCGGGTTTTTTGAGGAAAATCTCAGAAAAACACAAGCCACATTCCCCCATATTCAAATTACAGATCATATTAAACTGTCCATCAATAACCAATATTTCAACTGTTCAAGAATGAGAAATATCATGGATTTCGACCGAAAGAAATTAAAAAATTCACAGTTCTGTTTGGGGGAAAATCCATGATACTTCACTTATTCAAGGCGGTATAAATGATATTTTTTACGGATTTATAACAAAAATTCACAAAATGCAAATCACTAAATAAACTCACAAATGAAGGTGAGGGTGAAAGAGCGATCTGGCATGATGCGGGTCTCCCACCTGAAAAGCCGACCAGCGTACCCTACCCCCATCGCTGCCTGCTCAATATATTAATAATAAAATATTTAATATATATTTTAAATATTCAATCAGATAATTAAAAACATAATAATAATAATAATAAATATATTAAAATAAATTCAAATAATTTAATTACCGTGTAGAGCTCGACCATGTCAATCTCCATGTCGAGCGGATGATCGGCCGATCCATTCCTAAACATGAACGGCTCCTCGACCTGAAAAAGGAAAATTAGAAAGTTTATAATAAAAAATAATAATTAAAATTAAATGATTTCTAAGAGTATAATATATAAATTAAAAGTTTACATGTAAAAACATGCGGACTTTAGTCGGTGGGAAATCGTACTGCCAGTCCGCAGGATCCAAAATTGCAACCACCTAAATAATTATTAAAATTAAAATTAATTATATTTAATTATTAAAAAATTGAAAAAAGAGGGATTAAAAATTTATTTATAAACAGAGAAAAAAATGCTCACATTAAATATAACTTTAACGCTCACGTCTAGCTTGTCGATGGAGGAAGTGAGCGGCCCAAAGATCTATCCGTTTTTTTAAATAAAAAAAATCAGAAAACAAAATAATAAATAGAACTAAAGTGAATAAGGCACCCAAACTAATTGAATAAAAAATAGATAAATAATATATGTAAATATTACAAGATAGTCCCTCCTCCAGAAGCGGAAGGCCGCACTGCCAATAAAAAACTCATTGGGGGAGACCTGAGAATTAATTAATTAATTAATTAATTAATAAAAATTAATAAATAAATTATTATTTTGAAGAAATAAAGGGAAGAAAATTACTTCGAGGCACAGCATCCCATCGAGGACTACAGCAGCCGGCTCAATGGCCCAAATCTGCAAAAGTATTAGTTTTTTCTAATTATTAATTATTTTAATGTTATGAAAGCCTAACTGATTATTTATAAAATTTGATTTCATAAAAAAAAGGCAACTCACATAAGGCTCCTGCTGTTCCTCCTCTCCTCCCCGCACTAGGACTGTCAATTTTGATTAAAAAAAAGGACAATTTAGGGTTTAGGTAAGACATTTTAATAAGAAATTTAAAAGTAATAACGAAATAATAATTATTGTTTTTACCTGCAACAAAAAACAAAACTCCCCTGGTAGAATAGCGGGCCTCAAAAAGAATCGTAATCATATCGGTCCTGATCTTCATCCTGAACAGATTCATCCAACAGATGAGCCTCCCCTGTTCAATTTAATAACAAAAATAAATCAAGAGATTAGAACCAATTTTCAAAACCCTAACTGACTGACCGACCTCTTTCTCTCTCACCCGCTAAACCTAGATTAAATTATTCAGTTCATCATCAATTAGTTAGCAATTTAAATCAAAACCCTATCTGATCAGACCTCTTTCTACGCTCTAAACCCTAAATCATCTTGTCTGACTCATTTTATTTACCCTAACTCGATTTGCTCTTATAACGAAGGAACTAGATAATTACCGAGAAGCGAGGAGCAGCAGAAGAAGAAGACGCCAGGGAGCTGCGAACGATCTCGGAGAGCAGACCGCCGGCCGTCTGGCTACCGAACAGAGAAGAGACATCGCCAGAACTCGGAGAGGCGATCCAACGAGGGATCCAGCGGGGAAAAGCGCCAATCTAAAAATGAAACAAAGACAAATAAAAGTAGTGTCATTACTTATTATATGTTTAGCATTAGAAAGAGGGTTTGTATAAATCTGGATTTGAATCTCAGCTTATTAGACTTGAAATCCCAGTTCTGTACAAATCAGGATTTCTGAATTGGTTGACGTAATTCGAAGATCGTATATGTTCTATCCTTGACTTTATGATCAATGTATGCACATCTAAGTTCTAAACACAGGGATTCATTACTTTTCAGAGAAATAAAATTCAATCTTGGCTTTTCACTTTTGGTGGCATGATAATATCAATTAGAACAGAATATTGAAATTGAAAAAACATTAATGAAAAGGCTAACAATTCAAACAGCTAATCAAAAAACAAAGTTAAAAAGAAAGATCATGATACACTAGCTGACTGACCTCCTTCTCTCTCACCCTCTAAACCCTAAATGAACTGCTCAATAGTAATTTAAATCCAAAATCTTGCCAAACTCACCTATTTCGACACTCTAAACCCTACACAGGTACCAAAGATCAATTACTTACTCTAATTACAATCAATTCTTTTCTATTTATGTCTCAAATTACTAATCAACGCAAACTAAACACAAAAAAAACGACAAACTTAATACAGAAAACTCACGGCTGCGAGGCGTGCAGCAGGAGGAGGAGGAGACGCCACCGCGGAGGAGGAGGAGACGATCTGTAACGAGACATCGCCGGAAGTGCGGCCATCAGAGACGAATCCATCGCCGGAGACCGAGCCGGCGAGAGTGGCGACCTGAAACGAAGGAATTTTAGGGTTTTATTGACTTAATCGGATCGAAAGGGATTTTATATGCTCTATGTCGGGTTAACGGATCGTAAATAAGGATCCGATATCAAAAACCGGGATTTGAACGTCGTCTTTTCGTAAAACAGAATTTCAGATCCTGAGATTTCAAATCGGAGTTCTACAAACTAAGGATTCCAAATTCGATCTGCATGGATTTGCAGCTCGGATTATACAAAGTTTTGAAATCTTGAATTCTTTTACAATGTAAACTCGTCTATATTAATCTAAAGATTCTTTGTGTAATTATGTACATATACAGTTCTAATGATTCTATCACAGTGCACGATCAGTAAGAGAAAGAATGTACAAAAATGATCCTTTTGGTTTGGGACGTGCATGAAAATATGATCTTTTTAAGCAAAGACAAGAATTTAAAGAAGAAAGAATTAAAAGAAAAGAAAGAACAAACCATGGATGTGGCTGCATCGATCAATCCTGAGCTATCATCTCTCGCATCAGGAACAGTGACCGATCCGCCCGCTGGATCTGCCACGTCATCCTCGCCGATCTCTTCATCAGCAATAGGCTTCTTCTTGCTCCACCTCCAGCTAGGAAGCCAGGAGCGCGCCCTCTCCGCCATGGCTGATCCGGCCGAGCTCTGGGCCAGGAAGACGGTGGCGGTGATCGCCAGGGCAGTGAGACCGAGAACCAAAGTTTGTGATTTCATTATCGCTTTGATTCAATAACGTAATGAATTTGTGAAAGAATGAACTGAGAGAGAAGGAGAGGGCCTTTTATATGGAGGGTGGTGAGTGGAGATGGTGTGATTGGAAATATTTTGCATCCTGTGAAGCGGGTCATAAATTTATTGACACTGAGTTTGTTAGACCATTTTTCACTAGAGATAGAAATTATGAGACACAGAAGATCTAGGTTTGAGTTTGGTGGGATCAGATAATGGATTGATTTAATGTGGAATTTTCCAAAATACGTAGCGTGTTGTGAGCATAAAGTAGCTGTCGTAGACCGTTTGATCTTATATATAGTACTTAGTAGTGATATGTTACACATATAGTTTCATAGTTTGGTTCATAGACGATCGTAACTGAAGATCCGAATGTGGGGAACATGAGCTTAGTTCTCTCATTTAAGATAAAAGTACCCAAGATTTACCTCCTCAACTAGCAGGTGATAATAGACATTGAGATTAGTGGTAAATATTATGTGTTATGACAGTAAACAAAAATCAAGATGTGAAAAGTGGAGATTGTTATTGCTGTTCTGTTAAACCACTTAAATTAGCCAAAACGAACTTTAACACTGAAGTGAAGCTCTCACCATATGATGCCACGTCACGCATGAAACTATGAAAAGGATAACCTCCGTTCAAATCCTGATTTGTCAAAATTAAATTCAAATCCAAGTTTGTTATATGACAATTATTAACTGACTCAAGCAAATCCGATCCTAGTTGGAAGCTACAACTTCACATACATTTCTTTGCATAGTTTAATATCATGTAAAATATTCGAATATCAATATATTATTTATTTATATACACTCCTGAGAAATTGAAGTTTGTATAGACTTTTTGAGTTTTTGCTATTCCAAGCCCTTCAAATAATGAGATTTGGGGGAAAAAATGCATGCCTAGTCAATCAAATAAAATCACATATTTTTAAGTCAGCAAACAGTTGGCGCTTGAGTTAATGAAACAATAAATATATCATTCTATACGTAAGAGATTTAAAATAAGATTTGAGAAAAATATGGGATATCGGAAATTGTCTATCTATTATAATCCAACAAATACGAGATTCTGTGAAACTTTTTAAAAATTGTGAATATTTCATATTACTAGCTAAAAAATGGTTTAGGACTAGAAATGATATACCTATTCCACCCCTATAAATCTCAAAATATAAATATAAGTCTTGTTTATAAGAGATATCACAAAGATATTTTTTCTTAAATAAATCAAAAATATTTTGCATAATCCCAAATGCTATAATGTAAACTTTTCATTAAATAACATATTGTATGACAGTCTACAAATGACTAGTCAGTAGTCACACTCACTGTTATGGCTAATTACATAATTAGTTAGAAAATTGGAGATGGATTTAAATTATTTTGCTATCTCATTAATAATTAACGCCGTCTTTCCATTAAAGATCACACGTCACCGTAAATATCTTCTACGAATTCTTATTCTTCGCAAAATTCATTGCTACATGAAAAGGCCGACGTATTCTTCCATTTTTTTTTCTCATTTTTTGACAACAAATTAATTAGACAAGATGTGCACGATGAACATAGTCAAATAAATAACCTATCACTTTGGAGTTTAGAATAGGCTATTAAATTAACTGGGCTTTGGGTTCTCATTCTTTATTTCGAACTATGAATTTGTTTTTCATTCATTTTCTTCTTCCTTCTAGAAAAGTATTGTTCAATGTGGCCGAAAAAAGATAGTCGGTCGATTTATATAGTTATATTTATGGCCAATAGATACACTTTTAGTGACTAATGATAATCCAAAGATTAACAGTAATAAATAGGTCTAATGACCACAAGAACAAATATAGGGAAAATGCGAGTAAAATAAAAAGTTTGTTTAACATAAAGATAATAGTATCATCTTTATATTAAACAAACTTTTTAAATTATACTATGGGGTTGGGGGACCCTACCAGCATGATGATTTCTTCACTGTTATAGGGCGTTGGATGTATGGGCCATGAATAGCCCAAAACTGAAGTTAATTGGGAGCTCAGTTTATACTGTGAATTATAATTCATGGAAACCATGAATTGTTTAGATTTGTGAATTACAAATTTATAATTCAAAAGTCACACTTTATTTGTGAATTACAGACTGCATCGGATTTATAATTCATTGTTATTTAACATGATCAGATTTATATTTCATGGAAATGAGAAACCATGAATTGTCTAGATTTAATAATATAATACTTCACTCACTCTTTCACTACTTGTGGAATTTAGAGTCGGGATGACTGGCCAGGAGATATGATATGTTCCTCCAGTTATCTAAAACTGGATAGGACCGTTTATATCTAAATGGGCTGAATCGAGGACTTCTACAATTGGGATTTTAGTGCCTAGAATTGTTTTTGAAATTATTATGCAAATTTAGTCTAGAAAATGAATAAAATTTCGCTTAGCTCACATATAAAGTGTGACTGTGTGAGTTTGAAAGCAAATAAGCATGACTTATAAAGCAGTTGATGATCTACAATCATATATATGACACGATTTCTCAAACTCTAATACCAACATAACATATCAGTATTGTGCCTGCGGTGGATAAGTGAGGATGCAAAGTAGATGAGCTAAAACTTGTTTGATTTGCTAATGATCTCAGCCGTGTTGCAAAAGTTTTGTGTCTCATGTGGCTGCTATTTTTTTGCAGTACAAGGTTTCTTGTAAGTGATGTTGTCATATAAAATGTCGATGTCTCTGGACGAAGATTTTTTGCTGGTTGGCGAAAAGAACAACTGAGCCTGAGGCGGTGAGTAAAGGATCTATGACGAGATGATGGCGGATGGCGTGAAAGATATAATAAACCTAGATATGGAGGATCCAATACTTTTTTTATCAGATCCAACTTCAGCATTGTGCTCTTTATTCTTGAAAGCAAACTAACCATCTCTAAGAGAAATAAGCTTCTTTCTTCCCATTCACTTCTTTAGAAAACAGTAAATAAATTGCTCAAAAGTTCGCGGCTAAACAACCATGCCCAAATTCATGCTAAAAACTTTGTGCTCAGACTAATAGCTAAAAGTCTAATAATTGCAAATTAGTGCTTAAAAAAGGGATTGGCTAATTATCTCCCATAAATTATGCCTCCCCGACTCCTGTTTAAGGAGAAGTCATCATGTGTCCACAAAATTGGGAGTTATTTAAAAATTTTTGGAGCTCCTAATTCTATGCATCCCGAGCTCCCATATTTTGCTGACAAGATTAGGAGCTCCAAAATTACTCCAACGAAATTTAACTTCTAATTGTTTTGTTTAGTAACTCCTTATGGGTCCCAGTGAATTTCTCATATAAATTATATTGTTGGAAATATAAAAATATAATATTTATAATATAAGGTACATTGTTGTAATATAAATGTATATTGTCTCTTTTTGGCGGAGATATCTCTTTATTAGTCTCTTCCTCTAGACCAGTATGATGAGACTTGTACATTTAACTATTTTAGTATTCTTTTTCTGTTGTTTAGAATATAAGGTATATTGCGGTGAATATAATAAATATATAATGTTTAGAAAATAAGGTATAATTATGGGAATATAAAGTATAATGTTTAGAATCTAAGATATATTATTATAAACACAAAGCATAAATAGAAATCAAAATAAACTATGAAACTTATGGTTGAAAGGTATGGGAGTCCGGGAGTCAACAATATGGGCCGATTGAAACTTTGTGCTGCAATATATTGGAGCCACTAGGAATTAATAAAAAATATTCAAGTGTATGGGCCGACTCCCAATTTGGACTCTCATCTTATTGGGAGGCAATAGAAACTAAATAAGATGGGAGGTTGAAATTTTTTTTCTCTTAAAAAAATCGTGCTTAAAATTATAGTATAATTAAATTCGTGCTTAGCCTAATTATTGTATAATCAAATCTGTGTTAAAAGTCGTGCTCAGAATATTTTTTGTTCAAAGTTGCAGCCAAAAAAGAATCAATTACTTGCCAAATAACAAATAATTACAAAATTAAATTAACTCCTTACAGTAAGGAATTGGCAAAAACCAATAAATAAATTGCAAAAATGAGTTAAGGCTGCTCAACTAAAAACTCCAATTAAAGTTCAGGTCTCAGTCTTATTTATGAATTTGCATATGGGTCCTGATATATAGTACTTAGTAGTGATACGGTACACAGATCGTTGCATAGTTTGGTTCACAGACGATCGTAACTGAAGATCCGAATGTGGGGAACATGAGCTTAGTTCTCTCATTTAAGATACAAGTACCCAAATTTACCTCTTCAACTGACAGTGATAATAGACATTGCTTTGAGTGGTAAATAAAATGTGTTATAATAGTAAGCAAAATTCAAGATTTGAAAATTGGAGATTATTATTATTTGTCTGTTATAAATGCCACTGAAGTGAAGCTCTCACCATATGATGCCACGTGTCACACATGAAACTAGGAATGGACGACCTCCATACAAATCCTAATTTATCAAAATTAAATTCAAATCCAAGTTAGTTATAAAGGCTGGCCCTATCATAAGCCTAACAAGCCCATGTGTTGCGCAATCATTGGACTTAGGTAGAGGTGGTAATGGATGGGTCGGGTCGGGTCATTTGGATTTCGGGTCGTTCGGGTATCGGACATTTCGGGTTTTAGGTCATTCGGGTTCCGGATATTTTGGATTTCAGGTCGGGTTTGAGTTTGGATTCGGGTGAGTCGGGTCGGATTTTCGGGTCAGGTTAAATTTTACCAGCTCTAGTTACGCACTATATTTAACTGATAATAAAAAATCTTTGATTAAATAAATATCTATCTATTTTCAATTTTGCACAAGCTGTAAAAGGAGGCGATGACTCAAAAGTCTCAAATATAATTTTATGTCTTAGAAACCAATATAATTAATATATTATTTATTAAAATTATATGTTGACATTATAAGAAACAAAATATTATAAAATAATACATAATACTAGTATAACAGTGAAATCAACAAATGTATGATTATTCATTCATTATATGCAAGTTCAGGTTATTTAAGTTCGGGCCATTCGGGTCTCGGGTCTTTCGGATTCGGGTCGTTCGGGTCTCGGGTCTTTCGGACTTCGGATCGTTCGGGTCTCGGGTCTTTCGGGCTTCGGGTCGTTCGGGTCTCGGGTATTTCGGGTTTTAGGTCGGGTCGGGTTTGGATTCGGATGGATCGGGTCAGGTTTTGCCACCTCTAGACTTAGGATAACAAAATTAAGTACATTGATATATAGGTTCATTTCCAAGTAACAGTAATGGCCTAAAAAATAGAAATAGACAGCCAGTACAATATATTAATTTGCCAATTGCCACTCTATTCGTTGCTACCATCCAATTATTTTCCATTCACAAAATAATGGAGACCTCCAACCAGACAAGTATATACTTTCTAAAAGAATAATGAAGTATTCATATTCTCTATTTTAACGGAATTAGGAAAATTTTCGTGTCCGATATTTTTATCATTTTTATTATTTAATAATTAACACATTAAATTTATCTTATGAATTAATAACCATTAAAAATCTATATAAATTATCTCAAGAAACAACTTATAACGAGAATAAACAATGAATAATTCATATTTTTGTTATAAATTATCTCCGAATCAAATAAGATTTATACAAGTCATAATAATAATATGTAATACTGACATAAAATTATAATTCAACAAATTTAAACTTTGTTTTCTCATCAATGCGATATTTAAAAAAAATAAAGTACAAAAAAATATTTTTATAAATTGATTAAAATTCCATCATTATTTTCACAGCAATTAATTCATATATTTCTCACAATTTATATCATATAAAAAAAAATTGTTGTTGATCTCACACTTAGATTTTAATATCTCAGCTGAAAATTTAATTATGTACTTCTTATACAAACATTATTTGTAAATTGATGTATCGTAACTGTAAGCACCTAAAAGATTAAAAAAAAGATAAATCATGTTTTTATTACAGTCTTGAGTCATAATGTTATCTGACATGGTGATATTCAATCCAGTCGATTGAAAACAAGAGATATTGAAAGTATAACAATTGAGGTCTTGAATGAAACAACTCATCATCTTTGTTATATTTTTCATTTTTTTCACAAGAAAATGAGCTATTGAAAAATCATATTTTGAAAGAAATCGTTGGGAAAAAAATTACATGAGAAAGAGAGAGAGATTTATTTATTTTCTTTTTTTTTAATTATTTGAGGGAGAGAGAAAGAGAGGGCCCACATTTTTTTTTGAAAATTATTAATCTATTTTTTTTTACTTGAGGGAGAGAGAAATAGAGTAACACATGAGACCCATATTTTTTTTGATAAATCATTATTTTATTTATTTATTTAGGAATAAGTCATAATGTCATCTGACATGGTGATATTCAATCAAATCGATTGAAGGCACGAGATATTGAAAGTCATTATGAGAAAACATAATGGTGCAAAGTATAACAATTGAAATCTTGAATAAAAGATCTCATCATGCTTGTTCTATTTTTCATTTTTTCACAAAAAATTGAGCTACTGAAAAATCATATTTTGAAAAAAAATGTTGGGAAAAAATTACCTGAGAGAGAGAGACACATGGAGCCCACATTCTTTTTTTTGGAAAATAATTTTTTTTTTAATTATTTGAGGGAGAGAGAAAGAGATGGCCCATATTTTTTTTTAAATTATTAATCTATTTTTTTTATTTACTTGAGAGAGCGAGAAAGAGACTGTGACACAGGAGACCCATATTTTTTCTTTGATAAATCATTATTTTTTTATTTTTATTTTTATTTAGGAATGAGTCATAATGTCATCTGACATGGTGATATTTAATCCAGTCGATTGAAGATTTGAGATATTGAAAGTCATTATGAGAAAATATAATGGTGTGTTCGAAATTATAACAATTAAGATCTTGATTGAAAGATCTCATCATCCTTGTTCTATTTTTCATTTTTTCACCAAAAAATGAGCTACTGAAAAATCATATTATGAAAAAAAACGTTCGGAATAAATTACCTGAGAGAAAGAGACACATGGAGCCCACATTCTCTTTTTGGAAAATGATTCATTTATTTTTCTTTTTTTAATTATTTGAGGGAGAGAAAAAGAGAGGGCCCACTTTTTTTATTTTTTTAAATCATTAATCTATTTTATTTATTTATTTGAGGGAGAGAGAAAGAGAGTGACATGTGGGCACCAATTTTTTTTTATGATAAATCATTATTTTTTTTATTTAGGAATGAATTATGTATAGCAAGTATTCAGTGGTTATTGATATTATAACTCACAACACATAAGTTACATAGTTTAGTTTTCAAAATAATTAATTATATTTAATTTGACATTTCATACTAAGTCATGATAAAACACAGAACACCGAATTCGATCAATCATGTTCTGACACTATCTAACTATACAGAAACAACCACAAAATATCAAAAATTCTACATGATTGAACGATCCATATCGAACCACGTTATCCCATCCAACGTCCCAAAAGAGGGGTGATGTGGCCTCTTTTGAGAACTTATTTAGATGATAGAATTTAGGGGGGGGGAGGGATGATCTCTACTCATTAAATGTTGCCCCCTTTCCTCATTTTTCTAACAAACATCAGAAGAAGAATGGTAAAACTAGAAAGTAAAAACAAAGAACCAAAAACAAGAAAGAAATAAACAGGAAAAAAGAAGTGTAAAAGTCGGCTTTCTGTTTATCTTTTCAAATGAAAGCATTGGATGACTGCAAAGGAATTGAATACTCGTGGATTTGAATGTCAAAAAAGAATATTCATTCTGCTTGAGTGCATCGTTTCAAAATAATTGTCCCAGAAGAAATAACAACATAGCATTTTGTTGTTAAGATTTCTCTTTAATTGTGAGATTCCTTTTTATTTAGGCCTCTTTAATGAAAAATTTATACTTGAACTTTAACTCAAATCACTGTTTACATGAATTCATCTTGAGATTTATTTGTGCAATTTTAATTATAAAATTTCATGATAATCGTAAGGACAATTTTTTGACTTCGGCCTCTGGCAACCCGAAACAAAGGGCGGCTCTGTTTGTTATATAACAATAATAAATTTTTTATGACAAAATATGAGAATATTAACTCTCTTTTTTGGCAAAATAGGACAATATTAACTTTTTTTTTACAAAATATGATAATATTAACTTTTTTTTGACGAAATATGACAATGTTACCCTTTTTTGCACTTATATGACAATATTAACTAACGCAAATCCTCAAGCTTGCATTCAACAAAAAAATATTTAACTAACGCAAATCCGATCCTAGTTAGAAGCTACAACTTCACATATACCCTTATAAAATCTGAAAATCACGAAATCCATGTAAAATCCGGCTTGCTGGTTTTTAAAAGCCCACAACTGCAACTTTACATGAACACCTTACATACCTCAAAATCACATATTCCTCTACAAAATATGATGTGTATAGTCCTAGAAAAGGGGAAATCTCTTGAATATGTCATACAAAATATAGGAAATGCTATCCTTTAAATGTTTTTTATAAAATGAGAGGTCATGTCTACACTATGAAGTTTTAGAATACAATGCATTGGTTACATGTATACTCAGCAAAATGTAAAAAAAAATGTTACTTAACACGAGGGTTAATACCATGTCCCCGTAAAAATATTAAAATAAATTAAATCATAAATTGGAAATGGATTTAATTTGTTTTTCTAACATTAATAATTAGAGCCAATGATAACAAAAAAAGATAGCTGTTATCCAAAATCACACGCCACTGTAAATTGATTGCCGCATGATATAGTCAAGTAAATAAAGATGGAAAATTAAAGATAACATGTGCATAATGAACATATAGTCAAGTAAATAATCTACCCTCTTCGGAAACTAATTCATTTTGGGTACATGTTCTCTTTTTTTAAATGAATTTTGGGTACCCATTCTATGTTAGGATCCGTGACTTTGGGTACCCATTTCTATCTTGATTGTGATTTTTTAATAAAACTTTTAAAAATAATAATTTAACAGTAATTAATGTAATAAAGAAAGAGTAATTAATATTTTTTTACCTGCTATAAAGTACGAAACTCCAGTCACAGAAAAACGGGCCTCAAAGAGAACCGTGCAAGTGGTGGTACGGATTTTCATCCTGAACCTGTTCATCCAAGCCATCAGGCTCCCCTGTTCAATTCAAAAACACAAATAAATAAATAAATAAATAAATACGAAAATTCAATCCCAAACCCTAGCTGATCTGATCTTTCTCACCCTAAATCGGTTAACACAGGCCAATTCATCTTAATAACAAATAAAAAAGGCAATAGATTAGACTTCCAATCGAATTCCTAGCAGAGCTGGCCTCTTTCTCACCCTCTAAATCCTAAAACCCTAGTACATATCAATTCACCTAATCTAAGTTTTTAACTTACTGTTCATTGCAATTCAACACAAAAAAGAAACGAGGAAACTATATAGAAGAACACTTACGGCGGCCACGCGTGGAGCATCGCCGGAGAGAACAGCATCGCCGGCGGAGAGCAAGATCGGGATTGCACTGGCGAGAGCTGCGGCGACCGAGCTGGCGAGGGAAGTGAGCTGCGAAAAATTTAAAATGAAACAGGGTTTGATTATTGATTTATTCGATCCGAAATAGTTTTATATGCATTTTATATAGGGTTATTGGATTGGGATCCGTGTCCGATATGGAAAGACGGGATTTTAAGTTCCGATTTGTTTGGTATTTGAATATCGGGTTTTAAAAATCAGGATTTGAAGTCTGAGATTTCAATCTGGGTTGTATATAAACCCAGGATTTCATTTTCGATCTGCATGGATTTCAATCTTAGATTATGCGATCCAAGATTTGAAATCTTGTATTATTATATTACTCATGTACAAAACCAAAAGAGTTTTAGATTTATATAGATTATAACATAGATGCATAATCTAACTAGGAGGTATTTCGGTTCTATCAGTGTGCATTATGCTCGTATTATTTCAGAGAAAATGTGATCTTTAGTTTGAGTTTCAGTTTAATGGATTATAAGAACACAATGGTGCAAGAATGTCAAAGATTCGAAATCTTGAACCGTTTTCATTAGAGACTGATATATTATAAAACCAAAGATTTCTGCATTCTTTTTTTTATTAAACAAAGATTTCTGCATCTAATTATATACTAAGTTATAAACACATCGAAAAACTGAAGAATTAAAAGAAGAAAGAAACTTACCAGTGAAGCGGCACTGACGATGCTCGGTGAGACGGTGATCCCAGCTGTCGGATCGAGAACAATAGAGAGGCCTGTGACACGAGGCATCTCATCAATCACAACTGAGATGCCCCACTGTGCCACTCTATCGATAACCTTCTCTTCGCCTCCTTTCCTCCGGCCAAGCCACCGCCAGGCGGCGGCTCCACCGGCGGAAGCCAGAAGAACGGACGCTGCAACGCTCAAGAGCTGTGAGTTCTTCATTTTCTTTCTTTCTTTTGTGAATGAGAAAATGGCGTAAAGAGCTGAGACGAGGAAAAGGAAGTTTATATAGGGAGTGAGAGGAAGAGATCGTGCGTGTAAAGATGGTGTGGCGCAGGAACTCTATAATCTGTGAGGAGAACTATAGTTTGATAATTTCAACTCAATATTCATATCATGTGGAGTTTACTAATCCATAGAAGATCCGAGTTCGTGAGTTTGGTAGATCAGAAAATATCTGGGATTTTCTATGAATTTTTCAGTTTGCGAGATATGTTGGATACAGAAATAGACGATTTATGACCGTTGTATCCAAGTTATAGTAAGATGTTACATATTTAGTCATATTATGTAGTGCATATCTGATCCTAAGATAAGATCCTACTTTTGGGGAACTAGTGAACTTCTATTTTAAATTAACGGCAAAGATAAAGTCACCATCTTACTGCTCTGCTTTCACTGATAGGTGCTAATCTAAATATTTGAAAGTGGTAAATAGAACGTGTTATGATCTTAAACAAAAATAGTTGGGGGAATTTGGGAATGTTATTGTTTATTCTGTTGAACTTTCAAAATTAGTAAAACAAATTTTACTCACTCACTTTTCGCAACAACATGACACGTGTCAAGCAGAAAGGATTAGGCAGTTTGAAACCACTGTTTCATCACACAACATGACACGTGCCGAATCCTGGTTTCTCAAAAAAAAAAATTATAATATTTCTATAAATGAATTCAAAATTCAGGGATCATTTTGAAACCACAATTTCAACTATACCCGTACAAACATCAAAATCATACGTAACAGAACTCCTCTTTGATGTTTGTTAATTGTTAAAAGCTAGAACTGTAACTTTACACAACCAAACAAAAACTCAAAGACCACATATTCCTCTACATAATTTCATAAAATGTATAATCTTTCTCCCTATAAAATACTAACAGTATTTTAAAAAAAAGCTAATGCCTTTGACTTCAAAAAAAAAAAATGTTCTATAAGATATTTGTTAATTGCAAAATTGATCATCAAAATTTAGTTTTTGTGTTTTGTTGAATATATGAGACATATTATATCAATTTTTTTTTTTTTTTTTTTTTTTGCAAAATCCAAAATGTGAATGATGATTTTGATCTAGAGTAGTATGTACTGCACAGTAATTAACAGAACTAAATGAACATCACAAAGATTCAGTAAGCACATAAAATAGTGGAACAGCACAAGGCCCAGTCCAAAATTATAGTTTGACAATATTGTAAACTAGATAGAATTAATTGATAGATGGAAGAGTAATTGAATTGATTCTGATAATTATAGCTGGCAAGTTTGGAAGGAACGGAATAATCGGATCTTCAATGATATTTGAAAGTCTCCGCTCATCATAGCAAAGAATGCACGAGAGGATGCAGAGGCATGGATCAATAGCTGTTAGGAATTAAAAGGAGAATGTTAGTTTAGAGATTAGAATTTCTGCAAGTGCTAATATAAACTTCTAAGTTTATATTAATATAAAATGAATGGAACGTCCATCCTTCAAAAAAAAAAAAAAAGATTCTGATAATTATAATATTTTGACTATATTATAACTTAATGTTTTTTTTGTTTAAAAATAGAAACAAAAGTTCAACTAAATTTTTGTCATTTAATTTGATACAGTCAAGACTCTCTCAAATTCCAATCAATCAGGCTCCAATAGAATGATGATGTGACTGTTAGTGACCAATGAATCATAAGAATTGATTTGTTTCAAAAATAGTTTTTCTTTCAAGAATATTATATGTTTTCCTTAATATCTTCTTTTTTCACGTTACCATATTGAAACCTGAGTAAGCATGTCATACCATGTCCACAGTCCACCACATGATATCATTTGTCATATGACTATATCACCTCCAACTGATAAATATGAGTTTGAACAAAATTGTTGATTTCCCCCCTAATTTTCACTATCTAGTATCTTGGCAGCTTAAACTATAATATGGGAATTTACTGTTGGACTATTGTTGGACTATTATATCTTTTTACCTATTCAATATACTGTTTTTACCTTTTTTTTAATCGTTGGACCAATATATCTTTTTAGCTACAGAGTACATCCTTTTACCTATTCAATATACTGTTTTTGAATATCAATATATCTTGAGAAAATTCTAATTTTGCCCCTCAACTATTGAATTGGCTCATTTTTGGTCCCTCAGCTTTTTTATGGTGCAATTTTAGTCCCTCAACTATTTAATAGGTGAGTTTTTGATCATTTCATCCGTTAAATGTTTAAGTATCCGTTAAATATGACACGTAAGCAATGACGTGGCATATATTCTTAACATATACACAATAACGTGTTAATTTTTATTTAACAAATAAACATGCATAAAAAATATATTTTTTTAATAAAAATAATGTTTTAAGAAAAGAGGGGAGGAATTAATGAATTTTTTATTTTTTTCAAACATTTGTCACGTTACTAATGCCACGTTATTGCTTACGTGTCAAATTTAACGGACACATAAGCCCTTAACGGAGAGAATGACCAAAAATGCACTTATTGAATAATTGAGGGATTAAAATTGGACCAATATAAAGTTGAGGGACAAAAAATGAGCTAGTTCAATAGTTGAGGGGGCAAAAATGGATTTTTCTCATATATCTTTTATATATAACAATAATACTTTTGATCATTCGTATTCTTTTTTTGTAAATTGGTATTCTTTTTAAATACCAAGATTTTTTTTTGAATAATTACATATTTAGATTTGATATACCTTTTTTCAATATTAATATATCATTTTTTATACTAATACTTCTTTCTATTTATCAAGTAAAAAGATAATATCAAGAAGCCTAAATGCCAAGAGATAATGTCACGAAGCCCAAATGCCAAGAAATAATGTCACAAATTTCAAATGTCTTAAGAAATAATGTCACAAAACCCAAATGTCAAGAGATAATGTCACAAAACGCAAATGGTAAACATAATAGAATAAAGCCCAAATACTAAGAAATAATGTCACAAAGCCTAAACAATCTTTTCCCTTCATCGAAAACAACTTCTTCGGCTCAGAGACAGAAAAGTATCCTCAAAAGCAATTGGCGCTGGAGGTGATCGACGATAATATTATTGGTGTTTTGGGCTTTTCGGGCCAAACCAAAACAGAAAATAATTCGGCTAGATGGAACTTCGAAGGGCATAATTATTGTGACGTGCTTGCATTGTAAGAACATTTCGAACTTTGCATTTTCTTTGAATTGAACGCACTTTCCTCATGAATGAACAAACATAATGATGCCTCTTACCTATCATGATTCATGTATATTGTGTGTTGGTGTTCATGCAAGAGGTTAATGTTTTACTCAAAAAGAAGCATGTATTTAGAATGTAAAACATATAAAAGGCATGTGAGCATCTCCAACATTGACTTGCTGGTTCAAAAGAGACTCCAAAGTGTAGTTTTATTGAAACATTATGGAAACACAACTCCCAGTGATCCCTGATTATAAGATATTGAAGAAAGTCAAAAAAAATAAATGAAAGGTGATTCAACAAATAACCAACTAATTTTCTTTAATATTAATTTCAAAACTTGTCAATTTATATTATTTTTCTTTCTTTACACCGTCGAAAATTACTCCTTCGATCTTTCTTTCTTTTCAAATAGCAAGGTAATCGTGCATGACAACATACTTTTTTTATTTAATGACAATATACTTTTTGATTTTTGATTTGTCCACTCTCACGATTTCCACGTTGAATTTGCAACGGACTGGTTTGTGGTCGCTTACTATCACGTCCATGCACGCGTCGTACCTAAAAATGAAATGTTACTTTTTTTTATTGCAAATTGAAAGTTCGACTTCTTTTCCTTTTTTTGCATATTTATTCATTCCTAAAAGTCGTAAAATTCTAACAATATTCAGTGTAGTCATGCAACTTATACAATAATCCATACTTTTCAGTGCATGACATGGCGAGAACCCCAGCGCCCATCTCGACCTCCTGCAGCCCAACAACCACAAGCCCCACATCGGAAACGGCGCCGCCGAGCCAAGAAATAAGCGAACCATACCCGGCCTTCTCCTTCCCAACATTCCACGTCCCCGCCATTATCTTAATCCTCTCTATCTTCGTGTAAACCAACTCCCGTTTCAACAGCTCGTCTCTGATGATATCATCCACCGGATGCAGCGACATCCCCCGCCATGATGCCCTAATGAGAATAAATAATCCCTTGAAATGGTCATGTAACAGGTGAGCTGTGGGCCACCCACTCGCTTAGTAACTTTCCGTCAAGGTCTGTGAGCTGGATTATGCCGTTGGCGTACCTGATCCAGAGCCGGTCCGTGAAGGGGTAGATGGACTGGACGGAGGAAAGGTGGTTCTGGAATTCCTGTAAACGGGTCCCGGATCCGTCCCATTGGGCTAAGGACCCGTTGGTGAACCCGATCCAGATCGTGCCGTCTAGTGAGACGGATATCGCGTTGACCCGCCGGTGGTCTTCTTGGAATGAAGCTTTCGTCACCACCCTGCATGGAAGGGAAAAGGAAATTTATTTGCATATAACCCTCTGTATTTTCTCATAATTTAAGAAAACCCCTCCTCAGCTCACCTTTTAAATTTACAAGTAAATTTTTTTTAATTTTGAAGAAGCACAGTAGATAGAAGTAAAAGGGATAACTGCATGGTCCTGTACTTTAACTAGATTGTAATTTAGTCTCTGTACTACTTATTTAAACTTTTTGATCCCAATACTTTATGAAAACTTACACAATCAGTCCTTGAGTTAGGTACTAACCATGCATAATTCTACAAAGTACAGGGACCAAAAAGTTCAAATCGCTAGTACAAGGACCAAAGGACCAAATCTCAATTCAATTAAATTACAGATACTGACCATGCAATTTATCCCTATTAATTAGCTATTAAACATACCTTCTAACAACATCAGTGGTAGAACGTTGCGAGACCATCGGAAGAAATTCTCCTTGGATTTCTCCTTCTTCAAAGTAACGGACTTCACTTCTACCTCATCGTCACTGTAGGGCTGAGACTCATGGACAGCTGACAGCTGAGGTGGCGGCGCCTCGACACGCGTCACCTCCTGCCCGTCTATTCCAAACACTTTCAACAGTTCCCTCGTTCTTGCATCCCTTAATAAATAAATAAATAAAATATTACATCTATTATCACAAAGATCCAACAAAATACATAAAAAGGGGATAAATGCACAATAAGTCCATGCACTTTAATTGGATTGCAATTTAGCCCCTGTACTATTGATTTGAATGGTTTGAACAAGTTTAAGGCCTAATCACACACATTTTCATAAAGTGCAAGGATCAAACAGTTCAAAATTATAGTACAGGGACTGTACAGGGGGTAGCCGTACATTTATCCCAAAAACAAAACTGTAAACGGTACGAATAACAAATTAACTTACCAAAGAGCAAAAGCTAGTGACGGTCCACTTTGGATCGGCATTTATCCGCGATGATATAATTCACATCTGAGACCGGTAAAGGACAAATTCCGTTTATGGTGACTTGGTTTCTTAAATCGACATAGGATCTTTCGACCAATAAAGAGGCCATGTGTCTCTGTTCCTTTTTTAGAGAGAGAGATTTCTCTATCGTGTCGCATGGCCAAGCTCTTATCGCCCCTCCTTCTGAACCGGACCATAAATCTCCTGTTTTTTATACAAATTTTGAATAAATTAATCATGATTAGCAGTTTAAGAAGTACTGATTGAATTATTAAACATCATATTTGAATGGTTGAAAATCAATTTTAGCTCCAAGCCCGATTCAGACGCAGCCCATATCTGGTCATCATGAGCTAACAACCCGCGAAGTAAGGAGTCAGCTTGAGTCTCCCTCAACGGACGAGGTCTCAGCTCCACACAAGGCGGCCGGCTCGGATGCATGGGCGCTCTCAAAGGGACTCGGAAAATGCCCTTACCGCCGCCGCCGCCGATGAACCCCGGCAGGGTGGCCGGATCTCCGCCGTGCTCCGACATTGCCATTTCCAGTGTGTAGATAGCGTCCATGGGGATGAGGAGGGAGATCAGGGTTGTTATCGTTGAAGAAGAAAGGCGGAGTGATGTTCGGATTTGTGGATGGAAGAGAGATGATAAGTTGGATTTGGAAGAGAGAGTTTGAGCGGGAATTTCGCTCGGGATAGAGAGAAGGGAAGGCGGTCGGATATTTCAGCATATCCCTCGGTTTATTTGATATGATATTTAATTTTTGGGAAATTCTTCAAAAAACCCCCTAACTTTTTTTTGGATATTATCAAAAACCCTCTATCTTTTTCATTTCTTCAAAAACCCTCTATAAAGCAACTTGAATTTTTTTTTACCCCCTATGGGGTTAAGTTAAACTTTTCCATCTATTAAATTTTTTTATTTACCAAAATACCCTCTATTAATTATTTTTATATTATATTTAATGTTTTTCAACATAATGTAAATATCATATTATAATCTTATGCTTGCATTAATTAATTTTATTATATTATATAATTTTATGTTACATTAATTTATTTTATGTATTATATTACATGAAATATTTTCTCTTATTTATTTGTATATTATAATTTTATTCTCAGTAAAATATTAAAGTTTTTCATTATTATTTTTATGATTTTTAAAAAATAGTTTTCGAAAACAAAATTCAGTAAAAATTCTGAATTTTTTTAATTTTATTTTAATAAAAACTTTGAAAAATATTAGTTTGGAAAAAAATTCTAAAATATTTTTATAAAAAAAATTACATAATATAATAAAATTAATTAATGCATCATAAAATAATATAATATAATATTTATATTATGTTAAAAAATATTAATATTTATTATTATATTTTTTAATTGAATTAAATATAATATAAAAATAATTAATAGAGGGTATTTTGGTCAATAAAAAAATGTAATGGGTGGAAAAGTTTAACTTACCCTCATAGGGGGTAAAAAAAATTCAAGTTGCTTTATAGGGAGTTTTTGAAGAAATGAAAAAGATAAGGAGATTTTGATAATATCCAAAAATGTTAGGGGGTTTTTGAAGAATTTCCCTTAATTCTTTATGGGATATACAGCTCCAATTAGGAAAAAAAATAGTTGTGTAAAGTTCGTTATAAATTTGGCATCATTTCGTGGCATTGCCAAAAAAATTGGGCTCTATTTTATCATAATAATTTATATTTATAACATTTTATAAAATAAGTCATCTTATTAAAAAAAACAACTGTTATGTGACTCATTACAAGTTTGGCATCATAGAGAGGTATTGTCAAAAAAATTTGGCCCATTAATAAAGTAAAATGATGGAGAAATGAAGCACATACTAAAGATAATGGCATTGCTGGCCTTAATTCCAGCAATATGGATTGGTCTCATTCAATCCTCTGTAATCCCTTCTAGTTACACTTGGCTGGTAGCTTTTTCCTTACATTCTTGTTCAATTTCACTCTTTTTTTCATTTATTTGTATATTTTTATTAGAATGAAAAACCATGTATATATTTGATGCATTGATCACCAATCAAAGAATCAACAATAAAATACACAAACCTTTTTATAAGACTTTTTATTGTACCGAATATTTTAAAAGAATAATACGAATTTAGCAAATATATTTATCATTATGGAACAAATGTTAAAAGTAAATATTGTAAGAATTTCTCAAAATAATATTATTATAACATAAAAATACGCTATACTTGCAAAAGAATAACATATATTTAAGAGAAACATATATTTTATTTTTTATAAATAAATATTAGACATCTAGAAAGAAAATTATACATTTACTAAAATTACCTTGTACACAAAAAAAAATTGTTCCATATATAAATTTGCAAAAAATATTTTTTGGATAAAAAGAAGAAATATAAGATATATATTTGTATTTTTCTTTTTCTTGGGAGCATACTATATCTATATGACATTTCCCACTTCATGGTGGTATATGTGATACTTTGATAAAATTATTTTTTCACCTGAATATGTAATACAAACTATGATATTATCTACATTTTTTTTTTTGATAATTTTGTAAAATAATACGTGATTTTTTTGCATCTAGAAAAATGGATTTATATAGTTACACCTTCTTTCTAAGCTGGAAAATAATTATCATGCAAACTTGCAAAAAAGGAAGAGAAACAAAAATAAAATGATCAAGTAGGAAAGTATGGAATGAGGACACGTGTTAATGTTTCATCCCATGTTCAAAATTATAGACCAGTGAGAATACCATAGGTTATATTTATCAAAAGAGCATGCTATAGGTTATTTTAAACAATAATTAATTATATTACTAATGCTCAAAATATATTAACTAAATTAATTAATCATTAATAATAGTTCAACATATATCATTGAAACGCAAATACACAAGAGGTCACATTGTAGCAATCAATGTTTCAGAGCCCAATCAATACTTCTATGAGAAATTTGCAAAAAAGCCTGTACATTATGCCAAAATTGCAAAAAAAAAAAAAAACCATTATATTATTGGAAATTGCAAAAAAACTTATATTATGCCAAAATTGTAAAAAACATATCCTTCCATTGTCCGAACAATTTAGGGGCTTTTTGGCATTTTTTTATATTTTTATTTCAATTCACGCCACGGCATGCATATTAGACTAGCACTAAAGAACCGACCAAACATACGGTAATGATCCAATTGCTCGAGCAAACCTTCACCTTCATTAGTGACATGACGGCAATTGAGCAAATAATTCAAATTGGATTGAGAGGAGTTTGACCGCCGCGTCTTATCGGCACTGAGAGATATTTGGATATCGCTTAACGCCTCGTACAGATCAGCAATATCATAGGGGTGTACATAATAATAAAAATAATTATGATGATACAAGAAAATATCATAGTGAATTAGTGATGCAATGATGATGCAAATGACGTTTTTATGCGAAAATGAGGGGGTAAGTGATAGTTTTCCTTTACAAAAAAACATCTATATTATGCCAAAATTACAAAAAAGCTCTTTCAATATTGAAAATTGCAAAAATCTTATATTATGCCAAAATAGCAAATACACCCTTGCATTATCCCAAAAATATTGTAGAAGCTTTTATGCAAATTTTTATTTAAGTTCACAGCTTACATTTTTTTTTTAAGGAAGACAACTTGCATATTATACCAGTACGAAAGAACCGACCAAAAATAGGGTAATAATCCAATTCCTCGAGCAAATCTTCAGCTTCATTAGTCACATGACGGCAACTGAGTAAATAATTCAAGTCCGATTGAGAGGAGTTTGACCGCCACGCCTCGTCATCTTTGAGAGATATTTGGATATCTTTCAGCATCTCGTACAGATCGGCGATTTTCTTTTTGAGGCCGACCTTTTCGAACCAGGCCTCCATCATGGAACAAATATTGAGTATCTTGATGATGTCATGATCCAACTGAATCAAGACACCAGTTGTAATTGGCGCTATTTCTCATTCATGAATCTCAAATAAAAAAAATCATAAAAAATGCATTATTTGAAATTATTGCATAAATAGCCACACATTTTTCTTAGTCCAGAAAATCAAGTTTAAAAAATATGTTTTTTAGCTTTTTTTTTTAATTATTAAATCTGAATTGAACATCTTCACCATAGTTCATTAAAAAACTAACATAAAAATATCATTAAGACCTATAAACTTTGAACTTTAGGCAAACATACAAGACAAATATATTAACTAACCATTTTCATTATAATGAAAAATATAAAAAAGGAACAAGACACGAGAAGAAAAAGAAAATTGTGTGTACCTTATAATCTTCTTGCTCTTTTGTCCCCATTTTAGACCGAGAGAGAGAAAGAGATCAGAGGGAGAGGGAGAGGGAGAGAGAGGAGAGGAGATAGAGAGGATATAAGTTTAAGAAGACATATTAGAGGCTGTATATATAGAGTGTAAACAAACAGAGTTATGACAAACTGTCGTCTTGGGGATTTTCTAAATTGAGAAAAATAACACGAACAACAGCCCCAACAATTTCAACAAATCAAATTAATTTTTAATCTCTCTTTACGCTTTTTCTATATTTAGTGTCTATCACTCTACACGATTTTTTTTCTAGTAGATTTTAATCCCTCTTATTTTTTTAAAAATTTTCAGTTTTTTTAATATATGTCAGAGAAATTAAAGGTATAATAATAATAATAATAATAATAATAATAATAATAATAATTAATTATTATTATTATTATTATTATTATTATTATTATTATTATTATTATTATTATTATTATTATTATTATTATTATTATTATTATTATATATGACTTTTTGAAATGCATGGTGAAAAATGAATTAATAGTGTATCTTCTATTGTGACGATTACTTGTAATTATACATTAAAAGAATGTGATATCATTAATTATGCGCTAATAATCTATGGTTGTTCTTTTTGCATCTATTATTAGTAGTAGCATGATTTTTTTATTTTTTGACAAATGGGCTCATGACCTAGTGGATGAGTACAAAACACACAACAAGCCATAAGTTAAGAATTCAATATCCATTTGCATCAAATTATGGATGTAGGACAAAGAACCTTCTCCATTCTATCAAAAAATAATTCTTCCCATTTCATAATAACATTTAAACTAGGTGGAGAATGTAGAAAAAAAAAGTGGCTCACTATTATTAATAATTTTTTCACCTTGTTCTATTTATAAATATGAAGTTTGTTTGAGAAATTGAAAATAAGATATTGAAGGAAATCAAGTCAGCATTTACATCAAATTTTTAATATTGATTTGATTTCCTACAATTCTTACTTTTAAAACTCAAAGTGTCTAATTCAAGTGCTTAAAATGGAACAGGAGGCAAATTAGTACATGTTTTACTTGCGAAGATAATATATTGTTGGAAAATTCCAACTGATAAATATGAGTTTGAACAAAATTGTTGATTTTCCCCCTAATTTTCACTATCTAGTATCTTGGCAGCTTAAACTATAATATGGGCATTTACTGTTGGACTATTATATCTTTTTACCTATTCAAAATACTTTTTTTTACCTTTTTTTTATCGTTCGACGAATATATCTTTTTACCTACACAGTACATCCTTTTATCTATTAAATATACTGTTTTTGAATATCAATATATCTTTTATACATAACAAGAATACTTTTGATCATTGGTATTCTTTTTAAATACCAAGATTTTTTTTTTTTTGAATACTTACATATTTAGATTTAATATACCTTTTTTCATATTAATATATCATTTTTTATACTAATACTTCTTTCTATTTATCAAGTAAAAAGATGACAATTAATATCAAGAAGCCTAAATGCCAAGAAATAATGTCACAAATTTGAAATGTCTAAAAATAATGTCGCAAATCCCAAATGTCAAGATATAATGTCACAAAACCTAAATGCTAAACATAATATCATAAAGCCCAAATACCAAGAAATAAGTCACAAAGCCTAAACAATCTTTTCTCTTCATCGAAAACAACTTCTTCGGCTCAGAAAAGTATCCTCAAAAGCAACCAATTGGCGCCGGGGGAGATTGGCGATAAATTATTGGTTCGGGCCTAACCAACACAGAAAATAAGTCGTCTGGATGGAACTTGGAAGGACATAATTCTGTGATGTGGTTGCATTGTAAGAAAATTTGGAACTTTGCATTTTCTTTGAATCGAACACACTTTCCTCATGAATGAACAACCATAATGATGCCTCTTACCTATAATGATTCATGTATATTTTGTGTTGGTGTTCATGCAAGAGGTTAATGTTTTGGGAAATGATATGGATAAGAAAGGATTTGATACAAATAAAAAAAATTATAATAAAAAGATATCTTTATCTTTCTTTTATAAATGTCAATTAATCGAGTTAAAAAAAAACAAGAGTGCATTACTCTTTATTATTGATTATTTCTCTTTCCGACATAATCATCATCAAAATTCAAAACCTTTAAATCTATTGTTATTCATTAAAATAGCCAATTTTTTTTTATTAGATTAAATTTCAATTTTATAATATGTTGTTATCTTTTCAAGATTAATTATTCTTGTTCATGAAATCTTTAGATATATTAATATTAATATGCTTATTCAAATAATGATTTAGGAAATACAAGCTAAATACTTACACAAAGGTATACAAGAATAAAAAAAAATTCATTATTATGCAATTTCATGAATTCGTAGTTGATGCCTGATGGCAAGTAAATAAAAAGGTCATAATGAGTAATTAATATTTTATTTATTTATAAATAATCTTATTACATATTTTCTAAATTAAAAATTCAAAAACACAAATGACAATGAGATATCAAGTGTCCAAATGTCATTTGAAGGAGGGATGTTTTAAGCCCTCTCCAAAATAACACCAAAAAAAAATGTCCAAATGCTATTTGAAAAAAAAAATACTATATTCAAATACTAAATAATTAAAAAAAATGACATAATTGATAATTTTGAAAAAAAAACATCTTTCTTTTACAAAAAATATCGAAGTGATTGAATTTTTTTTGGAATAATAAGATCTGGGTCTGGATGAATGATATTGAATTGAACATACAAAACAAATGTGGAAATAAGCAAGAATGATACTATCAATAAATTAGAGAGATTTTTATATCATTAGTACATTTATTATTGAGATTATCCTTTCCTTTTTAACTAGTATAATTGGACATTATATAATAAGGATAAAACTGTCATTTTCCTAAATAATTTTCTGATCCTATCAAATTATTTCCTGCCCAAATCACCACCCAATGTTTTACTCAAAAAGAAGCATTATATGTGATTGTATTTAGAATGTAAATCATATAAAAGGCATATGAGCATCTCCAACATTGACTTGCTGGTTCAAAAGAAACTTGAAAGTGTAGTTTTATTGAAACATTATGGAAACACAACTCCCCAGTGATCCCTGATAATAAAATATTGAAGGAAGTCAAAAAAATAAATGAAAGGTGATTCAACAAATAACCAACTAATTTTCTTTAATATTTATTTCATAACTTGTCAATTTATATTATTTTTCTTTCTTTACACCGTTGAAAATTACTCCTTCCATCTTTCTTTCTTTTCAAATAACAAAGTAATCGTGTATGACAACATACTTTTTTTATTTAATGACAATATACTTTTTATAATGCTTCTAAAATAATTAGATACTTTATCAAAAAGTTTATCTTCTATTTAAATCTCTTCCATAGTTCATTTTATAATTTTAAGATCTTTTTTCAAGTGGGCGGTTTAAATTTTGGTTGTAATTTTACGATCTTTATTAGTGCTTGAAACTTGAGGATGCAGAGAAAATGATGACGCGGAGAAGATAACTTTTTACATTGAAAATGATGATGGAATATATGATCTTATTTTCAGATTTTGGCATATGATAGTAAAATTTTCAAAAAAAAATCAAAGAAATTGAATAAAGTTAATTAAAATACAAAAAACTTAAAAAGAAAAATCCTAATGATCAAAGATGAAGCTCTCAAAATCTTAAAAGTCTCAGTTGTGCCACCGTGCCACCTCCCTCAAGAATAAGAGGTAGTCCTTTGGCTGAGTCTTCAGCACCAATCATTTTGTTGTCGCGACTCTTTCGGCAAGTCAGCCAAATCAAGGCGGAAAAGGCGATTGCGCACCCGGTGAAAAAAACAGTGAGAACATGCATTATCCCAAAAAGATTGTAGAAGCTTTTATGCAAATTTTTATTTAAGTTCACAGCTTGCATTTTTTGTTTTGAAGGAAGACAGCTCGCATATTAGACCAGTACGAAAGAACCAACCAAAAATACGGTAATAATCCAATTCCTCGAGCAAATCTTCAGCTTCATTAGTCACATGACGGCAACTGAGTAAATAATTCAAGTCCCATTGAGAGGAGTTTGACCGCCACGCCTCCTCATCGCTGAAAGATATTTGATATCTCTCAGCATCTCGTACAGACCGGCGATTTCCTTTTTGAGGGCGACCTTTTCGAACCAAGACTCCATCTTCGAACAAATGTTGAGTATTTTGATGATGTCATGATCTAGCTCAATCAAGAGATCAGTTTCAATTGGCGCTATTTTCGTGTCAAAAATCAGAAAAGGTGAATGACGTGATTCGGAGTTAGCAAAATGATGAGAAATAATATTTGAATGATGGGTCTCAAGATGAATAAAAATTGAAAGAAGTGATGAGATGAGATGAGAATGAGATTGAGGCAAATGGAGGAGGGGATTAAATACAATCGTGGGTCTGTCGGTGGAACGGGTGAAAGGATTTGGAGAAAAGAATACAGTTAAGACGAATGCTATATTTAGAGGGTAATGAGTAATGACACGGGTAATGATTAATGACACAACATCAACAAGTGTTTGATTTGTTTTTCTTTTTCTGGTGCTGTTCGGTTATTCCATAAAAATGCCGCCAAATTTGAAGGGGCAATTTCATGTGTGCCCCTGCAAAATCTCAAAATATCATAAATATCTATATAAAACATAAAATTTTCATATATACCCTCAACTTCAATTATGTGAAAACGATATCATGGGTTCCTAGAAATGTAAACTAAGCTCACAAGAAATGTAAATCAAAGTTCCTGAATTTGGCGGATCAGATAATACCTGAAATTTTCGGCCTTGTTCACTTTGCAAACAAAATATAAAAGAAAATATACAATTTAGAAAATGGTTTATGACTACCTAATAAAACCTCAAAATATAAACAGAACCCAAAACATCAGAGATATCATAAATATCTTCAGTAAACAACATAATAAAAAAAAAAAAAAAAAGCTCACTTTAGCACCCTTAACTCTTGAGTTTGCTCACTTTTACATCCCCAACTATTTTTTGCTCACTTTTGCACCCTAAACTTTTTAAATTGAGCAATTTTGCACCCTCCATCCGTTAAATGTCAAGTCAGCAGTTAGATGATGACATGACACTATGATGTGGCAAAAAATATTGTTTATTTATGCTGACTGGATATTTATTTAAAAAAAATAAAAAAAATATACCTTCCCTTCCCCTACCCTCCCCCTCTCTCTCCCCTCTCTGCCTCACGAAAGAAAAAAACAAAGAAAAAAACACAAACACACCCGCCCCTCCCTCCCATCTCTGTCCGTCCGCCGGTCAGTTCGCTGGCCACCGACACCGTCGCCGGCCTCTCTCTCGCCGGCCACCACCTCTGGCGGTAGATTATTATTTTTTTTTTCAAATTAGTAACGGTTTTTATGAAAGAACCGTTACAGAATTACTTAAATAGTCCAAAATCTATAACAATTTTGGACTATGTAAGCAACTTTGTAAGGGTTCTTTCAGAAAAACCGTTACTAATTGTTATAATTAGTAACGGTTTTTGTGAAAGAACCGTTACTAATTGTTATATTTAGTAACGGTTTTTTAAAAGAACCGTTACAAATTTAATTCTGTAACGGTTCTTTAATAAAAACCGTTACTAAATTGAAAAAAAAAATAAACTACCCCCCTTCCCCTTCCCCTTTCCTCCCCCTCTCTCTCCCCCTCTCGCCTCACGAAAAAAAAAAAGAAAGGAAAAAACACAAACACACCCGCCCCTCCCTCCCATCTCTGTCCGTCCGCCGGTCGGTTCGCGGCCGTTGGTCACCGCCGCCGCCGGCCCCATTAATTAATTAGGGACTAAAATCCTAATCTCTACGCACCTTCAAGATCAAAAGATGCAACGTCCTTCACTTCCATCTTCTTCCTCATCACGTAATTAATTTATTATTTTTTGTTGTATTTTATTGTTTTTTTCCTTCATTAAACTAACTAATTAAATTTTTTATTCAATATATTGTAGAAAATTCGGGAATGTACACCGGTTGTTCTTTTAGGATTTTTTATAATGGTTTATTTGTTTTGAACGGTTCTGATTGGGTGTATGTTAATGGACAAAATGATCAATTGGGGGATTTTGTAGATATTTTAACATACACCAACCTTAAATGCATGGTAGAAGAGAAATTAAATATATGTGATATCTCAAAGTTGCATTATAGGGTGCCGGAAAGCGGTATCTTACAAATTCTATATTCCGATTTGTCGGTTTGGGAAATGTTTTCGAATTTCACAAAGATGAAGAGTATTGAGTTGTATGTAGAACACTTGAGTAGGAATGAGGATACGGGTTTCGTTGGGACAAGTTGGAGTGTTGAATCGGATTCTTTGGCGATTAATGTGTACGATGAAAGAGAAGATTGGGGAAATGATGTTGAAAAAATGGATAGTGAGTTTTCATTTTTAAGTGATTGTGGTGAGAGTAGCGAAGAAGAACCCTTGAATATTGTGTATCCTCCGGATTATGAACAAATTGTATGTACCGCATTTCATATCGGAAAGATTTATCTGGAGTTTCGGAATTTAGAGACGCGGTTAGAAATTATGCGAGAGAAAATGTAAAAGAGATTAAATTTGTAAAAAGGCAGAAAGAAAAAGTGAGAGTGGTATGCAAGAATCCCGGATGCCCGTGGGTTGTATATGGTTCGTTAGATAGCATAAACAAGAATTTTGTGATTAGAACTTTTCATTCGGAACACAAGTGTGCTCCGTCATTTAAGTGTAATTATATAACGTCAACTTCTCTTGCTGTCAAATATGAAGAAAGAATTAGATCACATCCGGGATGGAAATCGGTTGAGATGCAAAAAATAATAAGGCAAGATATGGCGGTTAATGTTACGGTGAGCCAATGTAGAAGAGCGAAACTGAAGGTAATGAGAAAATATTTAGGAAATTATACCGAACAATATGCGAAAATTTGGGATTATGCACAAGCATTATTAGATGCAGATAAAGATAGCACTATACGGATAAATGTCAAGCGAAACCAAGCGGATGAAGTGCCATGATTTCATAGAATTTATATTTGTTTTGGTGCGTGCAAGAAAGGATTTTTAAGTGGATGTAGAAAAGTTGTTGGATTAGATGGGTGTTTCTCAAAGGGGCCCATAAAATTTGAGATACTTTCTGCAGTTGTGAGAGATGCTAATGATCAAATGTATCACATTGCTTGGGCAGTTGTAGATGTAGAAAATAAGGATAATTGGGGTTGATTTTTAAATTTATTGGCGGCTGACTTAGATATGAGATCGGGTTATCAGTGGGTTTTAATTAGCGATCAACAAAAGGTAGTTTATTTTTATTTATTTTTTTTTATTAAATTACTTATTTTAGAAATCTTATGTATGTATTTTGAATAGGGATTACGAATTGCAATCGAGCAGTCCTTTCTTGATGCAGAGCATAGGATGTGTGCTCGACACATACTTCACAATTGAGGCAGGAAGCATAACAACGGTAATTTGCATTATTTATTTTGGTTATGTGCATGGTCGTATTCCGAACCCCAATATTTAGAGAATATAGGGTTTATTCGGGATATATCAGTCGAAGCAGCGAATGATCTTTTAAAAATTGATCCAAAACATTGGTGTAGAGCATATTTCAAGGAATATTGTAAGTGTGCGGTAGTCGATAATAATATGTCCGAAACATTTAATCTTTGGATAAACCAATTATAACCATGTTAGAAGAGATTAGGCACATGATTATGACATTGCAAAAATTGCATGTGAAGGCGAGAAATTTTCGGACGTTTGCCCTAAGATTTGTAAAGACCTAAATGATAATATTGCCCTAAATAAAAAATGTCATGTGATTTGGAATGGTCAAGACGGTTATGAGGTTTTGCAAAATGTCACTAACGCGAAAGGGGAAATCAAAGAACATGGGTACGTGGTTGATATGAGTACTCGTAAGTGCTCTTGTAGGATGTGGAATCTTTCCGGTATCCCATGTCCTCATGCCATTTGTGTTATATATAGCATAAGAGGTGAACCATTGAATTATGTGGCAGATTGTTTCAAAAAAGAAATGCACCGCGAAACGTATTCTCATTTCATGGCACCGGTTGTTGGTAAACAAGATTGGCCTAAAACGGGTTTCGATGCTCCGTTACCTCCTATTAAAAGAAAGATGCCCGGTAGACCTAAAAAGCATGCTCGGCGTGAACAAGGTGTAGTGCCAAAACCGCCACCTTCTAAAATGACAAAAGCGGGACAAATTGTAAAATATAGTTGTTGTCGCCAAGCGGGTCATAATAAAACTACTTGTCCCAAAAAGAAGAATCAAGTAATATTTGTCATATTCAATTTGTATATTTATAATTAATCTTAATATAAAATTTGTTTTAATGTTAATTTCTTTTTCAGGATTATTGTAATAAATCAAGGGCGTCATCTACTAGTCAGTCTTCAAATCAGACTCCAAACAATTAGATTATGTTGAATGTTAATGGATTGTATGCATGATTATTCATATTTGGTGGAATTCATATTTTTTTTTAAGACATGCATTTTATCGCATTTAGTGTAATTTTGTGTGTTCTTAAGGACATGTATGCATTTGGTAATATTTTATGTTTTTTTAAGGATTCGTAGACATTTTATATGTTCTTAAAGACTACTTTTTTTTTCCTGGCCTGGTAGTTTATTTTTTTTTTTCCAATTTAGTAACGGTTTTTATTAAAGAACCGTTACAGAATTAAATTTGTAACGGTTCTTTTAAAAAACCGTTACTAAATATAACAATTAGTAACGGTTCTTTCACAAAACCTGTTACTAATTATAACAATTAGTAACGGTTTTTATGAAAGAACCGTTACTAATTTGAAAAAAAAAATAATCTACCGCCAGAGGTTGCGGCCGGCGAGAGAGAGGCCGGCGGCGGTGAAGGCGGCCGGCGAACTGACCGGCGGACGGACAGAGATGGGAGGGAGGGGCGGGTGTGTTTGTGTTTTTTCCTTTCTTTTTTTCTTTCGTGAGGCAGAGAGGGGAGAGAGAGGGGGGAGGAAAGGGGAAGGGGAAAGGGAAAGGGCGGTAGTTTGTTTTATTTTATTTTTTTCAATTTAGTAACAGTTTTTGTTAAAGAACCGTTACAGAATTAAATTTGTAACGGTTCTTTTAAAAAACCGTTACTAAATTTAACAATTAGTAACGGTTCTTTCACAAAAACCGTTACTAATTATAACAATTAGTAACGATTTTTCTGAAAGAACCGTTACAAAGTTGCTTACATAGTCCAAAATTGTTACAGATTTTGGACTATTTAAGCTATTCTGTAACGGTTCTTTCATAAAAACCGTTACTAATTTGAAAAAAAATAAATAAATAATCTACCGCCAGAGGTGGCGGCCGGCGAGAAAGAGGCCGGCGGCGGTGACGGCGGCCGGCGAACTGACCGGCGGACGGACAGAGATGGGAGGGAGGGGCGGGTGTGTTTGTGTTTTTTTCTTTGTTTTTTTCTTTCGTGAGGCAAAGAGGGGAGAGAAAGGGGGGAGGAAAGGGGAAGGGAAGGTATATTTTTTTTTATTTTTTTTAAATAAATATCCAGTCAGCATAAATAAACAATATTTTTTGCCACATCATAGTGCTATGTCATCATCTAACTGCTGACTTGACATTTAACGGATGGAGGATGCAAAATTACTCAATTTAAAAAGTTTAAGGTGCAAAAGTGAGCAAAAAATAATTGGAGGTGCAAAAGTGAGCAAACTCAAGAGTTAAGGGTCCGAAAGTGAGCTTTTTTCTAAAAAAAAAACACAAAATGAACATTAATATATTCAGAAAACCACAGAATCCAAAGATTTCTTACTATCAAATCTCAGCATAAAACCAGCCTACAGCAAAAAGACAGGTCGCAACACCTTCAACTTAAAACACTATGCATAAATTTCTCTCATAAGAAACAATTAAAGATTTATATTAATTCCTGGTAATATGAGAAACCATAAATTGTTTAGATTTACAAAAACTTGGAAGGAACCGAATCAAAGTCATCAAAGTCGTATCTTGACCTCTCTTTCCCAGTCTGCAATTCAATCATCATTCAATAAAATATAATTAATTACTAAATCACAAATCTATTTTAAAAAGAAATATTAATTTAGTATATTTCTGCAGTGATATTTCTACCTTTGAAAGATAAGCAGGATCGCATGAAACGTGCTCATCTATAGAGTTCAACTTTCCTGACAGTGCCATTAATCTGTTCAACAAAAATACATAATACATAAATACATCAATAAAAATAAAAATAAAAAAAGAGATATTTTCATGGTTTGTTGGCGTGTACGTGATAAAATTCCATACTTTGTAGGGTATAGAAAAAATAATTGCTTTACCCACCCCTAAACCCTAACACAAGAAATTAGCCCTAAAAGTGTTTTTTAATCACAAAATGATTAAAAAGAGATTAATTAAATAATTACCTTTGAATAGAAGTGTCAAGATGGTCAACCATTTCACAAGTCTTGTACTCCTCAGGATCTTCATGAAAACTCACCATTCCATCTTTCTGATTTATTGTTGCATAAATCTCCCCATCTTGAATCTTAAACAAAATAAATAATAATAAAAAGTTAAGAAAATACACATTACCAAGAAGAAAATTGAAGTACTGTTTTTGACCCTAAACCATAAAAAAGGAAAAAGAGATCAGTACTACAAATAATTAAGAAGACAAACATAGTTTTTGTCCTTCAACTTTAATCCATAAAAAAGACAAACATGGTTCAATTCATTAATTACATTAAAATTTAATAAATATTTTTCTTAGTAAAAAATAATTGCTAAAAATAGTACTTACCATGTGAAGCACATGCATTTCAGCATCTTTAGCGGTTTTAAGCTGAACAGAATTGGCAATGTCTTGCAGAGAGAGAGTGAGATAAGTCTGAGTCAGCCTCTGTATATTTCTCTTGTATAATGATGCCAAAACTTGCTTCACCAGCCCCACATTATTATCCTAAACAAAATATACATGCATACATTTTTATTCAAATAATAAATAAATAAATAAGAACTTAGACGGAAAATTAATTAACACTCACAGATCTGAATTTGTCCATGTTTTTACGCATAGCCAAGTCAAGTTCTGAGTATTTGCCAGTGGCAAAAGCCGTAGATAAATCAAGGTACGGCTGAAAAAATAATAAAAGCACCAGTAAACTAAAAAAATAACTAAAAAAAATCGAAATAAAAAATTATATTTCTTTTACCCTTAATTTTACTTCTAAATAGATAAATCAACAGTACCTGAACGTAATTCCTCAAATTCCTTTGAATAGTACCAGATGTATATTTTGGGAATGAAGGAACCTAACAGAGCATAAAAATATAATAAAATGATTGAAAATAATCACATATGTAATAATATAAGGGCTACCAAAAAATAAATTTATAAAGTTTGTGTTTATACCTGGCCGGTGTGAATAAGCGACACAAGAATATACTTTTTATAGGCCTCAATAGCTATTGCATTTAAACTTGTCATTGGTGAAGTAATGACCTATAAAATTATTAAAAATTTAAATTAAACTTTTAATATTTTGTGAAAATACAATAATTTTAAGTAATTTGCTAAATACAATGGCATGAGAGAGAAATGACTTACATTGTGAAAGCAATCCAAAACTTTAGGAAAATTCTTCAGCCCAATATATACAATCCCTCTGTTTCAAAACAAATAATCGCAATAAAAATAAAAAAATCTTCAAACCCTAATAAAAACTTAAAACTAAATAATATACAACTTACCCGTAATAATAATAGAGAAACAGATCCTTAGGGCTTTCAATCTCAAAAACATCATTTTGCAAAACACTCAAGCCCGCTTTATAGCACTTGGCCAAAATGCATAAAAGAAGAAAATCAGAATGGAGAGTCATTAAATGCTCTGATGAGATTTGGAGCTTCTGCACAGCCGATCTGATTGGCGCAATTCCCATTATTGGATTTTGATTCTGTATCACTTGCTCTTTAAAACACCTACATACTACTATAACTGGTAAAAAAAGAAAAAATAAATCAGTTTATTAGAAAATTATACAGAAAACTTTGGAAATAATAGGGTTTAACTTTGAGTAAATGTTTAAGAGGGAGATTTACATTTGTCAGAAGCTAAACGGATCTGATCAGCTGAGCAGGAATTCAGAAACTCAGCAATGGATGGAAGAAAAGCAGCGAGCTCTTCCTTTGAAATTTGTGAACACAAGTAGGAATATCTACAAATAACATCACAAAATCAGAATAACAAGAACTAATCGTACATACTAGAACCCAAAATCGCAAACTGCAACCAAATTCAATCTTCTGTACATCTAAACATCACCTATCCGGAAATATCAGAAACAGAATACAAGAGAACAGAAAGGATTCTTACAGGAGATAGAGGTAGCCGAGCGAGTGATTGGCGGGGTCGAGCCGGGCGAGAAATGGGGCGAGGTTGGCGGCCTGAGAGCGGAGAGATTCGTCGGCTTGCTTGAGGAGGGAGTGGAGGTGGGAGATTTCGCTGGGATTCGTTAGGGTTTGTATGTGCCCCACTAGGGTTTCAATCGACTCCATTGTTGTTGTTTGCTGAAGAAGAACAAGAGCGAGAGAAAATCAAGGGTTTTGAACAGAGAGGAGGAAAGGAAAGGAAAGGAAAGGAAAGGACACTATAGTAAAGGGGGAGTTTTCATGTATAGCCTTGTAAAATCAGCCCATTTAAATTTTTAGGGAGCGATGTTTTACGAAATGAACTGACATTATATAAAAACTGAAAACAATATATACAACTGAAAATAAAAATAAATAGTATATTAAAATTTATGTTATAAAACAGTATATATTTAAAAAAAATGAAAACAGTATATACAAACATATAAACTGAAAACAAACAGTATATACAAATTCATTCGGTAAACATTATATATTTAAAAAAATGAAAACAGTATATAGCGTATATAGAAACGTGAGAACAATATATAATTTCAATCCGTTGCTACAGTACCCCCCGCATGATTTCCAATTTCCTTTTAAATTAAGGGTATGTTTGGCTAATGGTAAGTAGGGCACTTGGAAATTACACCTACTGTAATTAAGATTTTTTGAGTGTTTAGATTGTGGTATTTGCTTTAATTACTGAAGTTTGAGTTCTCACACACATCCACAAGCGGTAACTCGACTTTCCCTCAAAATTATGAGTTTCCGGCTTACGGAGAAAAGCCAAGACTAAAAAGGAAGGTTATTAAATTGGATATGATATTTTAGGCTTAATTATATCAATCCAAATATGAAAACTGTAATTACAGTAATTTCAATTTTTTCCATCTAAACACTAAAATTATTGGTAGAACTGTAAAAAATTCAACTGCAAAAAGTCCAGTTTCTCTAGTAATTTCTAACATGACCATCATTTATAACTCTCTAGTAATTCTTAAAAGAATACAAAGAAGGTCACTTTCTACCTTCATGCGACACGTGTCATCTGATGGGATCTTTTGTGTCGAGTTTTATACTTCCAAATATATAGTGAGTCATTTCCAAATAAATATAATACTCAATACACAATTCGCTACCATACATGCCATCAACTCCTCTATATTAAAAGAAAGTGGCATAATTGTTATTTTTTATAAAGTTGAGTCTTCTTTTGGGACGAGATTTGTTAGGTAGAGCCAAGTTATTTCCAATTGTACAAGAGATTTGATATGTTGCTTCTAAATTGTATCTCATAAAATATATATATATATATATATATATATATATATATATATATATATATATATATATATATATATATATATATATATATATTTTTTTTTTTTTTTTTTTTTAAATATTTCATATTATCCCTTCAAAAAATTTAATATCAATTTTTTTGCTTTAAAAATATTAATTTATCTTTATTAGAAAATAAATCCCCAAAGTGGAACAAGGGTTTGTACCATTCTTTTTTTTGCTTTAAAAATATCAATTTATTTTTATTAGAAAAATATAACCCTAAAGTGGAGCGAGAGTTACATCATTTTTTTTCTTTAAATATATTAATTTATCTTTATTAGAAAAAATATATCCCGAAACGGAGCGAGAGTTATACCTAGTTTCTAACCTGACCAGCATTTATAACTCGGGAGTCAGGCTTGAGGCTTGTCACTTGTGCAGATGTTTTTTACAAAACAGTAAATTTGTAAGTATTATAGAATGCATGGCGTTTCATCAAACAATATACCTCTAGTTTAGTTACCATCAAATAACAATATGTACAGTTACAAGAAAAATCATAGAAGCACTTTAACATCCAAGCATGCTACGAGGCAATTAAACAACTCAATACCCCGAAATAAAAGTCTCATTAAATGCATAATCATGCAAAATAACAAAATTAAACCAAAGTTCACAACAGTTTAGGCTAAAAATTATTTGACGACATAAATCGTCCATATCACTAATTAACCAAACAATCCTACTACCAAAAAGCAAAGAAACATCCTCACTTAAAAACCAAAACAAAACACCAAATTCAAACCATACAAAACAATGACATTATTTCATCACGCACTAATCTCAACCTTATTATTCCCATCTTTACTCTCACCATTACTACTACCATTATTATCATTTTTCTTCTTTTTGAAAACGATCGTTTTGCCCTGCTCGAGTTTCTTCTGAGCTCTGATGAGGGCCCTTCTCGCCTGAGGCCGCATTTCACGCACATTTCTAGGGGGCATTTCGTAATTTTCCAACGGCTTGTCGTTAAACGGATGCTCGTTTCCCGCGAATATCCTAAGCTTCCTATCTCTATCCTGCACACAAAAAAAAATTAATTTAATCAAATCAAAAAATGATAAAGACGAAAAATTCATATTATATCATGCACATAAACTTTTTCTAACAATAACAACAAGAAGGTAGACTAAAAATTAAACTGATGAGAAGTTAACCTAACAAATATCTCCATGTTATTTCACAGCTCAACAACTAAAGACTATTGCATCATGTACCTACAACACTTCATACTATAAATATTCAACACTTCATACTATAAATATCAACCATCACCTTCTCACTTCCAAACTCACAAAACTACAAGAATAATACATTTGCAACCTAAACCCTAAACCCTTCATTAATTTCGCAAATGGCTTCTCAAGCTTGGTACCTCTTAGCTTTAGTACTCCTCTTTACAACCATAAATGAAAGTTCAGCAGCTCGTCAGTTAGTGGACACAACAAATGCTGCACCGAAGGCCACACCAACTGAGACACCGAAACCCACAATTCCAGCTATTCCGACAGGTCATCCCCCAATGCCATCTGTTACTATTCCGAAGGTCACTATTCCTAAAACTATTCCGACTACTCTGCCCCCTATGCCTTCTATTCCTACCAAAATCCCCACAACTATTCCTACTGATATTCCGACTAAATTGCCTCCTATGCCCGATATCCCAAGTACTATTCCAACTATTCCGACAGATATTCCGACTACTCTGCCCCCTATGCCTTCTATTCCTACCAAAATCCCCACAACTATTCCTACTGATATTCCGACTAAACTGCCTCCTATGCCCGATATCCCAAGTACTATTCCAACTATTCCCACATCTATTCCGAAGGTTCCTGGACTTGAGATGCCGCCTATTCCGTTCATGGCTCATCCACCCACCACATCTAAACCATAAAGTCATGCATTGTTTGCATCTCAGTGAGCTTGTAATTTGTACTAGTTCGTATACATGTATGTTGTTTGTCGTGATTTTGTACTATGTGAGCATTCTGATTGTGTTTTTGTTATTGTGATTATATGTATTTTGGCTTCTCGTGCTTATTGTTGTTTGAATGTTTGATAAATATTATATATAGGACCCGTTATATTAAATACTATATAGATGGCCAGTTATATTAAATTTAAATGTACTCGAATCGTGACCCGTTATATTAAATATTATATAGTTGTTATTATATAAATGGGGTCCATATATTTGTTTTTGTTGTTTTTTATAACACATGATATACCGAAAGTTTTAATGGGCTGTATTGCTTATATCTTATTTGATCACTCGATTTATCGAATACTACAAAGAAAAATCACAAAAAAACTATAAAGGGGCATGTGTCGACAGGAGGCGCATTAGAATAACTTATATACTATAAATTTCATGATACTTGACATGTTGGACGGGTATAAGTGGTATTTTAAAGTTCTGCAGGATTAGAGGCAAAATTCTTCCAAAATAAAAAATAATAAAATAAATAATAAAATATATAAAAATACTCACATCACGCAATTTATTACGAGGAAGCATACGAAGCACAGCTTTTCTTATCACTTCAGTCGGATCTTTTTCCATTTGGTCCTTCAAACTCCTCTCCTTCAAATGTCCAACATACCTACAAAAATTACAAAATTATCAATAACCCTAAATTACTTTTAGACAATTTCATATATAACCCTAAAAAAGCCAAAAATATCACATACGCCCCTATAAAACGACAAATACCAAGAAAGCCACTACAATAACATATTACACACATGATCTTTCTTACTTATGATATTTCACCTTTTGGAGGGCCATATTTGATACTTTGAGGTGTTGGCAACATTTACAAATAAACCCAAAAAGAAATGAGAAATATAAAACTTGCCCAGTATGCCAGCGATAAAACTTGTTGGTCAATTTACGTCCAGTAACACTTATATCTTTCGCATTGAGAACTATACACATGTCGCCATCTTCTCTATAAGGAGTATAAGTCGGTTTGTCTTTTCCTTGAACTACCGTCGCGATTTGAGACGCTAATCTGCCAAGTACCTGTTTATATAAAAAATATTATATAAATATTGAAAAATATATGTATTAATTGAAATAATTTGGAGCTTTTTATGTATCTGACTTGGCCTTTCGCGTCAAAAACACGCCAGCGTAGACCGTCCAAGTTGATTCTTCTCAATCCAGCAAGAGCTTTCTGAAATAAAAAACAAATAAAATAAAGTCAATTATGAGGAAAAAAAATATATCATGCTTGAGATAGTTTGAAAAGATTTTTATTTAAATTAAGTATGGAAAGGAAAACCCTAAGACATGGAATTAGCTCGAGAATTTACTGTTGATTGGTACTGAGCTATAAAACCCTAATTCCTAAACCCCAAGCCCCTGATTCTTGAATTTGGCATAATTTTAAACTAAACAGAGCTTTCGTAATACTTGATCCTTTAATTTCGATTAATCTTAGTCTTATTATTTCTATTTCACGACGTTGAAATTAAATCAACACAGAATGCGATGGCAACCCAAAACCAAATACGAAACAAAGAGAAAAAAGGTAAATAAAGTTCAAAATATTAAATCCTCTTACCTTGAGATTTCCATTAAAAGCTTGCGAAGACGCAGCCATTGATTTTCGCAGTGTGTGTGTGAGAGAGAGAGGGAGAGGCGGAGAAATGGTGACGAGTGACGACTAAAGTAAAAATGGAGAGGTCCGTCATACCTGAATGGGCTGGATTAATGGAAGAATTTTATATTTGGGCTTTTATTGAAGGAGTTATAAACTTTGCATTTTTTTGTATATACCATTTTTTTTTCAAAAATAATTCAATATTTACCGCTGGTTTATTTTTGAAAAAAATGATATAAAAAAAAATTCTAAACTTAGTGTCTAGAAATAATTTTTAGTTTGTTTTGTAAATTTAGTCTAGCCCATAAATTAACTTTTAATTTTCCAAAAGCCCAAATAAATTTTCATCAAACATTTCCATCTGTGTAATAGAGTAATACTTCGGGCTCCATTTCATTATCCAACATAGAAAGTGTGAATTATTGATTTTTTTTGTTAAATACAACCGTTTAATAAAATAAATCAATAACTACCATCCCTTTAAAAATAATTAAAAAACTACCATTTCCGCCACTATGAGTGGCGGAACAGATTCTGTTCCGTCGCTCATACTGGCGGAACATGGTATATTTTTAATTTTTCTTAAAAAATCTTAATTACGCTAAAAAACACTGTTCCGCCACTCATAGTGGCGGAAATGGTATATACAAAAAATTTGTAAAAAAAAAAAAAAAAAAAAAAAAAAAAAAAAAAAAAAAACTGTTCCGCCACTCTCAGTCTCAGTGGCAGAATCCGTTTAAGGATCACGGAAAATTAAAAATTTAACCTGTTCCGCCACTACTAGTGGCGGAACAATATTTTTTAGCGTAATTAAGATTTTTTAAGAAAAATTAAAAATATACCATGTTCCGCCAGTATGAGCGACGGAACAATCATAGTGGCAGAAATGGTAGTTTTTTAATTATTTTCAAAGTGATGGTAGTTATTGATTTATTTTCTTAAATAGTTGTATTAAAAAAAAATCTGAATTATTCGAGTGAAAAAGTGTCAATTTAAGCAAACTAGGAAACCTCGCTACTTCGGTGCAACTATACTATATATATTTAGTATTTTCAATTAAAAATAATTAACAAAAAAAATAGTCAAAAATAAAATATTGCAAAATGTTTTTCGGGTCAAAATATCATATTAACAGGACTCATTACATAGTAACATGTAGAGGTTGAAGCTGTAAAGAAACCAGATAGTCACATAGGGACTGGAGTAGATAACCGCGTCGCTAACAGAAAAATAAAATAACAGTGACTGTGCAGTAACACGGCATCACTAAACCAGCAGCGACATTGTAGTTATCAGCAGCGGAAATAATAGTGCAGCAATAAGCTTACACTAGCCCAAGAGAGAACAATAATGGAAGAAGAAATGATTGAACAATGAAACTTGAAAAATAAGATAAATTTCTAATTACAAGAGAAAGAAAGAGATACAAATTATTGTTGTTGTTGGAATGAATAAAACTCCACCCCTACCCCTCTATTTATAGGATAGTCATATCTAATATAAGAAAATAGCTCAAAGAATTACTGACCCAATTAACACCTAATATATGGAAATACTAAATCTTCTTGTTAAGAAATCTTATTCATGGTAATACCAAATCTCCTTGCCAAGAAATCTAATTTGTTGACTGCCTTCATAACATACAAATGCCTCTTTATATTTTAGCACTCCATCCTTAAAGTGCATTTGGCCAAAAGCCCCAACTTGGCTCGCAATAACTTGAATGATCCCTTGGAGAGAGACTTGGTGAAGATATAAGCCACGTTGTCAACGCTTCTCACCTCCTCTAACTCCAATAGTTCTATCAAGTACCTTTTAACGAATGAAGTGATGCTCGATCTCGATGTGCTTGGTTCTCACGTGACAAACATGATTGGTTGCCAACTTCAACGCACTCTGATTGTCGCCTCGAATAACTGTAGGACCCGTAACCGCGTTGTAAACATTCTCGACCAACCTCCGCAACCAAACACACTCTTGCGCCACAAGTGATGATGCCTTGTAATCTGACTTGGTATTAGAAAGAGAGACCTAATCTTGTTTCTTGCTATACCAAGAAACACTTGCAGAATCATAGGAGAAAATATAACCGGATGTCGATCTCTGATCATCCAAATCACCGCCCATGTCAGCATCAGTATATCCATGAAAAATGAACTCGGAACCCTTCTTATAAAATAACCCGAGATTAACTGACTCACCAGGCCGATCGCGAAGACAATATCCAGTCTAGTAATCGTGAGATAAATCAGGCTTCCAACAAGAGCACATAACTTCCCAGGATCCGGAAGTACCTTTCCATCATCACGCCTCAATTTGAAATTTGCGTCCAGCAGTGTCGAACAATGCTTACCTTCTTTTACACCAAATTTCTCAATGAGTTTCTCGGCATAACCCGTTTGATAGACAAAATACCCGTCTTTCAAACCTTCCACTTCCAATCCCAAGAAGTGACTAAGCTCTCCAAGATCCTTCACCTGAAATCGAATTGAGAGCTCGCCCCGAAGTCTTGCAACTTCGCCTTCATCATTGCCGGTGATGATCATGTCGTCCACGTATAAAAGGACGACCACGTGTAGACCCGCCTTTCTTTTCACAAATAAATTGTGATATGAAATCGAAGAAGAATAACCATAAAATTATAAATATTCCGCAATCTTGCCATACCAAGCTCGAGGTGCCTGCTTCAAATCGTAAAATACCTTTTTCAGCTTGCACACATAGTTAGAACGCACCTTGGAAATATACCCAACTGGTTGCTCTATATAAATCTCCTTGTCGAGTTTACCATATAAGAAAACATTCTTCACATCTAGCTGCCATAGCTTCCAACCTAGCGAAGCAGCCATTGAAATCAAAACTCGCACGGACGTCATCTTGGCGACAGGACTAAAAGTCTCTTCATAATCCTCGCCATACCGTTGCGAAAATTCTCTCGCTACAAGCCACACTTTATAGCGCTCAACACTCCCATCCTCCTTAACGTTTTAACTTGTAGACTCATTTGCAAGTAACTAGCTCCACTCCCTTGGGCTTCTGAACAAGATCCCAAGTTTCATTTTTCTGAAGAGCTTGTATCTCCTCATCCATAGCATATTCCCACGACTTATTACCTTTCGCCTCCTCAAAGCATGAAGACTCACCATCCGACGATTCTGAATAGAAACACAAATATGTCGACACGAAGTTTTCATCTAACCGGCCGAGTTACCATCCTTGTCGACCTCCTTAGAACTTGTGCATTTCCCTCTTCTTGCGATTGTGCTTCATTGCTCCCCCTGTCACCTTGATCCATCTCACTTGAACTCGTGACAGTCGATGTAGGTGACGAGAACCTCGGAAATTCACTCAGATTACCCATGTCATCAACACTCGGGTTTTCCACGTGAACAATAGGTGGCATCGGCAGATTCAAAATACCGCTTGGGAACCACCATCACCATATATAAAAGACGCTTCATCAAACACCACGTCTTGAGAGACAATGAATTTATGAGTTATCATATCCATGCATTTCCATCCCTTCTTTCTTTAATCATAACTAATGAAAACACACTTCCGAGCCTTGGCGTCTAACTTCATCCTCTTCTCATCCGGTACGTGAACAAAGCACATACAACCGAACACCTTCAAATGCTTCACACTTGGTTTCTCATCAAACATCAACTCGTGAGGTGACTTCATGTTAATCGGACTGTAGGGAAACAGATTAACCACGTAGGTAGCACATACCATACCTTCCGCCCATAAGGCATTCAGTAAATTCTTCGCACATACCCAACTTCTGCATACCTCCACCAGATGCCGAATTTTTTGTTCCTCCACACTATTTTATTGTGGTATATAAGCACAAGTTAACTCCTTCTTAATGTTATGTCTCTCGCAAAATGAGAGAAAATCTTTGGATGTAAACTTGCCTCCATTGTTGGTTCGAAACTTCTTAACCCTCCATTGTTGCTCATCTTATCAAAATACGAGGAAGAAGCCGAAAGAACATATAAGTCTTTTACCCTCTTACCGACGTGAGTAATATCACCCTTCACCTCCTCCATATTTCGGAGGAACTTCACATCATTCGGGCCAAACAACATATAGTGACCCGCATCAACCGCATTCGCCACCGACATAAGATTCTTCTTCATACCAGGCAGTGATAAACACTATCGAGAGTTATCAACATATTTTTTTTATCAGAAACAACAACCAAGCCCTCATTCGTCACGTGGTGACTACGGTTGTCGGAAGTAACAAATGCAGTATTGCCTTTATACCCGCGAAGTGAAGAAAACTTGGAATCATCACCAGTCAGAAGATGACCACAACCGGAATCAATGATCCAGTTGTCCTTGTAGTTACCAAAAGCACACACGTCTAATGAAACTCCTTCTGCTATGAAATCCGTATCCCAAACTTCACAATTCACAATATTCTCCTTACCCGCGGCATTTTCTTCCCTCAACTTAACACAACAATTCTTTCTTACGTGACCGAGTTTCCCACATTGGTAACACTTGATAGCTGACCGAGAACTACTATTTAAGGAAGACTCCCCTTCTTTGTAACCTCCTTCTTCCGTTTCTCTTGGTCATACCGAGTTTTTACTTTGGACATAAGAGCGTGACCTTCGCCTTCGGAAACCGAAACATCCGCCATTTGTCGAGCCAACGATTCTTGAGAAGCGAGCAAATTTTCAAACTTCGTCAAGGATGGTTGTTGCGTCCACCCTTGTATTGAGGTAACGAACGGGACATACTCTCTTCGAAATAATATACCGCTTCAACTTTGCCTCCGAAATAGCCTCCTCCGGTTCCAAGATAGAAATTTCATAACATAAACCCTTTATTCTATAGAAATATTGAGAGATAAATAATTCACCTCGTGTGCAACTTGATGGTGTTATGCTCTAGGCCAAAGTGTTTGTGACCTAGATGATAGATTGTAATAACAGACATAATATTTATTCTAAGATATTTCATATAATATGTGCGTATAGGTTATTTTAATATAATTAAAATATACCATGAATATGCAATTCAGCTTTATGTCATTAAAGTGCGTGACTTTGATAGTAAAACTATAAAGTATTATGAATGCTATTCTAAATCGTCCCTGGTCATTTATAGGATATTTGTGGAGACAAATATACTTGCAGATACATATAAATATATATTTATATACAAGCTATAAATGTACACCAGTATATTAGTTGATTGATGATTATGTTTTACCGATCATGGATAAATAGTTATCAAGTCATTAACATAGGTATATGTTAGAGACCATATACTGGACTGACCCGCCATAAGAATGGTACATATTTTACGTCATTAGCGATTCTTGTAACATAAAGTATTTATAGTCCTTTGACTTGAGATTGTCTCGGTTCCCAACATGAGTAATTTTATACTTTAATATAATTTAACACTGCCTTTAACCGGGTGGTCATAACGGTTATGATTAGGTATACAATGAATCATGTAGAGGGATGAGTGCAATCAAGACGGGATTTGTTCCTCTCATAAATGAGAGAGATATCTTTAGGCCTCTTGATGAATTGAAATGAAGAAATGTATGGCCATACTCAAATGAATTAATAAGAGTTATTAATGTCATCTGTTCTTGTTCAGTTTAATTCGGAATCAAGAAATATTAATCGATTAATATAAGGATGGCTTCTTACATGCCTTATGATCGATATAGATATCGCGTGACAAAGGGACTAAATATGTGATTGTTGATTAGGTAAATCGGATCACCGATATTCACTTAAATTGGGTAGTTATGATGGCTTGCTAGAGTCCGCTCATGATTTATAGACTGTTAAGTCTATTGCCAACATTAAGTGAACCTACAGGGTCACACACAAAGAACAAACTGAAACGGACGCAGAAAATCCTAGCGACTTATATGATGAGTTGCATAAGAATGTCACAAAATATATTGTCATCTTATGTGATAAGATGTAATATATATGTATATAAAGACTATGAGCACAAAAGATCATGTAATCTAGAAGAGTCTAGATGATGTCATATGGATAATGATGAGTGATGTCATACACATTTTTTAGTGTGAAGAGACATGACTCTTCACTTCTATATAAGGACATAGAGGGTTCTAAATTCAAAACACAACACATCATTCTCTCTCTCATTATTTCTCATTCTCTTTTGTGAGACAAAAGAGAGAAAATATACTTTCTAATTTGTATGACAAAATTATGAAAGGGTGCTTTCCTTTTTGTATGACAAAAATGAAAGAGTGCGATTATATGAGAGGAATTATATACATCTTTTGTGAGATAAAATAAGAAGAGTTTTCTTATGCAAGAGGAGAACAAGCTACTAGCATATATATTGTTCTTCTTCCCGTTTTAAGAAGTTTGTTCGTGTGGACACCGGTAGAGGCCTTCGTACTTTCGGCGCTTGTGATCTATTCGGCCTAAGAAGATGAGAACGGTTTGTTGAGAGTTTTGGTGGAGACCAATTGTGTGTGCGGTAGATGACTTCCGCACGATCCGACCTAGACGGCCTAGACGGACGTAAAATCGATTAGGACGGTAACCGGTTTAGAGGCGCATGGACAACACGCATGGTTTGAGCGTCACGGATTAAGCGTAATCCGAAAGGTATCTTTAAGATTTATTTCTTTGATTTAACCGATACGCACGGATCCTCGGATTGGTTTTGGACGAAATTTTTGTTTTCCGCTGCGTTATGCACGTCCGAGACCCAACAGTGGTATCAGAGCGACGTGCGTGTTTCGGTTAAATTGAGTCGGTATATATGTGATATATACTATTTAGATACTATTTATAATTATAAGGCTTGCATATAGAGTATTCAAGTGTTGAATATTCTTAATAGAAAAGATGCGATTAATGGATATGATCCAAGAGTTGCATCCAAAGAATGCGACCAATGGATATGACGAAAGGATGTGATCCAAAAGTTATGTTCAAGAGATGCGATCAAAAGATGCGATGAATAGATGTGATCCAGAAGTTGTGTCCAAAAGTTACCGCCAAGGGATACGATCCAAAGGTTGCGTCCAAGTGTTGCATCAAATAGTTGCGACCAAGAAATATGATCCAAATGTCACGACCAAGGATTGCGTCTAAAAGGTGCGACCAAGGAATGCGATCCAAAAGTTGAATCCAAGAGTTGTGACCAAAGGGTGTGACTAAAGGGTGTGACCGACGGATACGATCCAAATGTCACATCCATAAGGTTGCGACGAATGGGTGCGACCAAAAGATGCGACTAACGGGTGTGACCAAGGGATGTGATTCAAATGCCACATCCAAAAGACGTGACGAAAGGTTGTGACCAACGGATGCGACCAAAGGGTGCGACCAAAAGGTGCGACTAACAGGTGTGACCAAGGGATGCGATTCAAATGTCACATCCAAAAGACGAGACGAAAGGTTGCGAGCAAAGGGTGTGACCAAAAGGTGTGACCAAGAGATACGATCCAAATGTCACTTCCATAAGGTTGCGACGAATGGGTGTGACCAAAAGGTGTGACTAACGGGTGTGACCAAGGGATGCGATTCAAATGTCACATCCAAAAGACACGACTAAAGGTTGCGACCAAAGCGACTAAAGGGTGTGACCAACGGATGCGATCCAAATGTCACGTCCATAAGGTTGTGACGAATGGGTGCGACCAAAAGGTGCGACTAAAGGGTGTGACCAACGGATGCGATCCAAATGTCACGTCCATAAGTCATGTCCATAAGGTTGCGACGAAGAAAAAATGATTGAACAATGAAACTTGAAAAATAAGATAAATTTCTTATTACAAGAGAAAGAAAGAGATGCAAATTATTGTTGTTGTTGGAATGAATAAAACTCTACACCCACCACTCTATTTATAGGATAGTCATATCTAATATAAATGAAATAATCCAAAGAATTACGGCCCCAATTAACACCTAATATATGAAAATACTAAACCTCCTTGTCAAGAAATCTTATTCATGGTAATACCAAACCTCCCTGTCAAGAAATCTTATTTCCAAGAAATACATTTCCTAATTTGTTGACTGCCTTCATAACATACAAATGCATCTTTATATTTTAACAGAAGTCATAGAAAGCAATGCATTATTCTTAAGCGGCTCAAATTATATAATAACTTGACTCATTTCACGATAATACATTGAGAATCAAACTACATAAAATCTCATTATTGGTAACAATGATGTAAGAAAATAAGAACCCTTAAGAACAGTAGCATCTCTTCACACCACCAAACAACATGTTATTTCCTACTCAATTTTTATCACTCAAATAGTAATCCAAAGTTGAGGATACGTGTTATCATGTGAAAAACATGTTATTTCCTGCTCATTTTTTATCACTCAAATAGTAATCCAAAGTTGAGGATACGTGTTATCGTGTGAAAAGCCGTTCAAAATTATAGGCTAGTAATAATAATAAGCATGACTTCAAAGCAGTCAATGACACAAGATCATTCAGTTGGCGTGATTTTTGAACTCTTAAATATCAACATATATAATAGTATGACTAACTAATTCTGCGGAAAGAGAAAATATAATATATCAAAATTATGTGTTACAAAATTATGCAAAAAAAATTGCGATATATTGGTGAGATATTGAAGAAAGTAAAAAAATAAATAAATATTCGTGTAAATATTTACTAGGGTCGAGCAGTTATCAACCAACCCTAAAAAACCAATTCACTTATTGTGAGGTGCAAATTAAAATTTCATTTACTTTTCTCATAATGCATGAAATTCCCTCAACAAAAAAAAATTGTTACAATCCTCCATTAAAAAAGAAAAGAAAAGACAAATGACAACACAAAAGAAGAAACAAAGAAAAAGATAGCTAAGGTTTCGCCTCAAGTTAGATAGAGCGCGCTCCAACATCCAGAAACACCGATGCCAAACTTGTCAACACCATCGAAGATAAACCATCGAAGAGAAAGTAGTCAGCAAAAAAACAGGGTGAATGTCGTCTCGTCCAGAGAGAGAGACCAAGGGAGAGAGGTCAGCCAACCATCAGGATAGTACAGTCGCTACATTGGCAAAGGGATGCCATCAACCATAGAGGAAAGAGGAGATGTGGCCCGTCAAACAATCTCAAAAGAGGCTTATTTACTGCGGCGATCAAGGGCAGCACCACCTTGTAGATTAGGGTTTCGATGTTAGCACGCCAATCAATGAGAAGAGATGATAAGAGAAGGGACGCCAAGACATTCCACCTAGCAAGGAAGGGTGACCGCGACACCTTTTGTTGGTACAAATATTGGAATATTCAGATTTTGACAAATAATAAAATATTTTATTTATTAAAATATATTGAAATATATTTTACAAATATACTTTTTATACATAAAAATAAATAAATAATTAAAACTCTTTTACCTGGATCGAGCAAACTCTGTCCTAAAGCGTATTATGTCTTATACGTGCAAGACTTGCCAAATCGCTCCAAGATAATCTGGATAATGTCACTGCTTAACGCAGGAGCATGGAAGCGACTGACAACATTTCTCTTCAACACCCAACTCAAAATATAGTTTTATTTATATAAAATATAATATATATTTAATAGTAAGTATTGTGGAAGATATTAGAGTATATAATTTCAATACTATATATTCTTTCTCTTCATCTGGCGCAATGTGTGATATATATAGTGGATAGTTATATGAGTTACTGTTTAGATTAAATGGCTAATTAAGATTTTGGCCGGTTTAGCATTTGAGTAATTTCCATGCAAGTTACATATTGGCAGTAAGGACATTTTTATTATATATCAATTTTGGACCTCTTTCCATGACACACTTGTCTTTTGACCAACCTAAAGCCTCCTCATTCCAACAGATGTCATTCCATTCACTTTAGTTTAAACCTAAAATGTATATTTAAACTTCTCATGTTGAGTTTCAATTTTAAATATCGGTCTAAATAGATAAAGAACCGAAAAAAAAAGACACCAATAAAATAATCAATTGATATTTTCAAATAAACATGTTTTATGTACATCATAAATTAATACATATAATGGTTCACATAAACCACTTCCACTCATATTGTATTTATGTAGATTTTCATGTTAATAATGACTTATGCGAACATCGTGAAGTGGAAGATCGAAATTGAATATATATGTAGCGGGTCAAAATTAACAATCAGTTAACCCATTACTCATTAAGTCATTGGACAAAAGCCACATAAGATCGAAATTGAATATATATGATGAAGAAATGGGGACCTATTTTTTCAAACACTTTCTCTCTCCTCCGGTTCTTATCATTCTTCTTTTCTTAGCAAATTTTTATATATATCCCTAGAAAAACAAAAAATCTCAAATATATTTTTCAAAACTAAAAATCACTTTTATCAATATAATAAGATATTTAAGTTGACACTTTAAATATTTTTTTTTCATTTTAAAATTCCTATTAATCTAAATTATTTTTTCTATCATATTGCTTCCTATAAAAAAATATGCTGCCTATGATGAAAGATCCTAAAATTTATTTGTATCTCGATCAAATCTCAAACATCCTAAAATTTATTTGTATCTCGATCAAATCTCAAAATATAGTATACAAGCGAAGGCTCGCGCGTTGCGCGAATTATTTTAAATATTATGTAACAAAAAATATTGTAAATTTTCAATTAATTCAAAAAGACTTATTTTCCAACGCTGTGACAATTATACTTATGAATATGGACAATTGTGTTTGTATAGTGGAAAATGTATATTTTTGGAGAACTTTGTATTGTTTGGATGTGAGATTTTCACTTAATATATTTTTTCGAGGAGAAAAGCTCACTTTTGTCCCCTGAACTTTTCAAAATTGTTTGACTTGCTCCCTCAATTTTTTTTTTGCACACTTTTGCCCCCTAAACTCTTTCAAATGTTCAACTTGCCCCCTTCATCCAGTTAAATGCCCAGTCAGTAGTTAACTGATTGTGTGGCATGCTGACGTGGCAAATATATTGATTTTTTATTCCACGTCAGCAGTGGCCTTTTCCCCTTCTTCTTTTCCCTTTCTTCTCTTCGCTCCTGTCTCTCTTCTCCTTCGCTCCTGACTCTCTTCTCCTTCTCTGTCTCTTCTCCTCTCTCCGCGCAATGCCAGACCCGTGACGACGCCAGACCCGCCGACGACGTCAGACTCGCCGATGACGCCAGACCCGACGATTTTATGTTCATAAAATCAATTAGTTTTTTTAAGAAAACATTAAAGTTGGGAGGTTTTTGAACATAAAATCGGCTTAGTAACGCTTTTTATGAAAAAACCGATACTAAATAAAAAAAATAAAAAAAAAGGAACTTAGTAACGGTTTTTTCAAAAAAACCGTTACTAAACTCTTATTAACCGATGCTAAACAGATTTAGTATCGGTTTAGTAACGGTTTTTTAAGAAACTGATACTAAATCACTTTAGTAAATTGATTTAGTACCGTTTTTTTCAGAAAAACCGTTACTAAACTGATTTAGTATCGGTTTTTTAAAAACACCGTTACTAAACCGATACTAAATGCGGTTAGTAACGGTTTGTTTGAAAAAACCGATACTCAATCAATTTAGTATCGGTTGTTTTCCAAAAAACGTTACTAAGCTCTTTGTATTTATTTTTTTTTAATTTTGTATCGGTTTTTAAAAAAAAACCGTTACTAAACTGATTTAGTATCGGTATTTTAAAAAACCGTTACTAAACCGATACTAAATCTGTTTAGTATCGGTTAAAAAGAGCTTAGTAACTGTTTTTATGAAAAAAACGATATTGAATCAGTTTAGTATCGGTTATTTTAGAAAAACCGTTACTAAGTTCTTTTTTTTTTTTAATTTAGTATCGGTTTTTTTCATAAAAAACGTTACTAAGCCGATTTTATGTTCAAAAACCTCCCAACTTTAATGTTTTCTTAAAAAAACTAATTTTCTCTTTTTCAATTGTAAAGATTAAGAAATATATCATCATTTTAACACACAATGAATACTACATAAGTTACGTTTCATTAACACATGGACAATTTAATAAAATCAAACTAACCTATTACAATATAAGTTAGTTGATTAGTTTTTTCAGTTCTTTTCAGCTAAGTTACCATACGTTTTAAGACAAATTACGAAATAGATATATTAAACATAAGGAGAGGTAAGATTTGCTCTGTCATGGCGTTGTTAACAGCTAAAGTTCTTGAAGACTTTACCTGTAATAGCAAAACATAAAGCGACTAAACATAATTTATCTATTACAAAAGTGTCTTTTACTATCTGATATTTCATGGAAGTTTTTAATTCAGCTTTGTCTCTTTTTTAGTCTTCAGAGTGTGACCTGTTAAAATGATTTAATTGTTAATAGATACTTGAGATTCTTAACTTATGAAAAAAGTTTTTGATAAAATAATAGTAAATGTATGGTAGAAATTGACTGACTAATAAATTGTACAAACCTCTTCTTAGTGATGGTTAATTTGTACTCACCTTTTTTTCCTGCCGCTTGATCTTTGATGATTGTTTTGTTAGCAGAATTTGAACCGTAAAAAATGAATCGGATTTTTGTTATTTATAGGAAATTATTTGTAATGAACAAATACTTGATTTTTTTGTGGATGGAGCTGATTAGGTTTCAGAATTTGTTACGGTGTTTATGAATTGTTACAAAATTAACCTGTTGCCTTGTTTTGCGTTTTCTGGGAGTTTGGTAGGTGTGTTTGGAGCCGATCCTGTTAGCAGTTCGGGAGGTTTCATTTGGAGTGTTTTTGTTGGAGAATTGTCGATGACTGGTACAGATGAAGTTGTTGAAGAAGCCTCTAGTAATGGAACAGTATTTGGTACCGGAACAATGTCAGATACGTTAAAATTTGGACGCCTCTTCTTTTCGATACCGGAATTGAACATGACATCGAAATAGAATTGGTGACCAATCAAAGTTTGAAAAGCACTTGGGATAACAGTTTTTTTGATACTGGGTTGTGTTGATAGTTGGGTTGCTGTACATCCTGATATGAGTTGAGCTTCTCTGTCGAACAATGTAAAATCAACTTCAATACCAGTTTCATCAGTCATGAAAGCACATAACCTGAAGCTGGTAAAAAAAATAAAAGAATTAGATAAGGTGTGATATTTTCTTTAGGTTTTACATAATGATTAAGATTAAAGGATTACTCTATATAGTTTAGGGTGTGGATTTTAGGGTTTGGATTAATTTTCAGTGATAAGGATTAAGGAATTGGTATTTCAAATTTGGAGTCTAGGTTTTAGGGTTTGCACTAATTTTTTAAGGTTTGTGGGTTTAGGAGGTTTTCTTTCTGAGTATAGTGTTTTGATGTTGTCTATTGTATTGGATTTTGGAAAATGGAGGGTCTATGTTTTAGGGTTTGAACTAACTTTTTATTTTTTCAGGATTAATATTTCTTTTTTTGTCAAGGGTTTAGGTTTTGTTGACTATATTAGATTCTGAGAAAATGTGCAGAATTGGATTTTTAAGACCAATGCGTTATTGTTTTTAGTTGTTCAAATTTTTTTACGGTTTTTAACTTGAAATAAGTACCAAAGTGTAGGTTCATCTACAATTGAATTGCATTTTTCGCAACGGTATCCATTTCCAGTAACTTTCAGTTTAGTTAAATGAGTTCTGCATCCGATGTAGTACCAGCCTTCAGGATCATCAAAACCCACCAATGTTGCAAGACATTTAACTTCTTTTGCCTGTAAGGTTTTGTTTTAACATGTTATGTTCATGGTATAATATATATATTTTTCAGTGTATATAATTGATAATATACTGTTGCAACAGAGCCATATTTGTTGAGAAGCTCGCTTAAGTTCACAATTTCAAGTTGTTTATTGCTGCTTCTTGGTCTTTTCCCTTGTTTTGTTGGTGTCAGCATGAGGGGACATGGTTGACAACTGCATATTTTTTTTATAAATTGAAATTAGGGTTTGTAGGATTTCTGAAATTATAAATTGTTATTGAAATAGATTACTTTGATTTGAACTCAGCTATTTGTGGGATATTTTCATCGAAGAAAATCTTTGTCCCTGAATAAGTCTTGAGACTGAAAGCATCTGGTAAAAGTTGTTAATTTTTTTTATTATGTTCTAGTAATTATTTTTTAGGTCAATTTTATAAAGACAGGTAATTGTAATCGTGCATACCATTGTATTTGTGAACCTGAAGTGAACTGAATGCAATTACAACTGGTTCATTAGCAGTTGAAGGGAGGACTCGGTCTTCATTGAAAAGTTCAATATTGCTGCCCCATAAGGTAACCTTTATACACTTTCCTCTGGAAATAAATAGAATTTATGATGTATTAGTATTTTGGTAATGGTTAGTTAGGTTCCTTTGAATTTTTTTTGTTGTTGTTCTGTTAATGCACCTTTCATTTTTCAGCTCAATTTCGCGTAAACGAATTGTTCCATGTGGTCTCTCATAGCTTTGTACATTGTTCAAAGTGTTTAGCTGTCCAATGATGTCTCGCAATATTAATTTTTTTTTAAAAATATAGCTGCATTATTGACAATTTAAATTTTATGAAAATAAAATGAGTGTAACATAAATGAAAGTGTACCGACTATACTGTCAGGTTCTTTAATTGTTGTCCCAATATTTTCGAACATTTGGAAATTGAAGTAAACTTTTGGTATTGGAACAATTTCATCTTTAGCTGTTATAATAGTTGAGTCAGTAAACTTGAGCATGTAATCGTGGTTCACAGATCGATAAGCTCTCCTTGCTTCATTCACTTGAAATCTGCTAAATTCATATATTCTACCCTCAATCATTTGGGAAAGAATTTGTTCGGAGTCGTCTACGTCAATCGGCCTTCAATTGCGGTTCCTCGAAATTGATGAAAAGTGTACATTGAATGAGATTTTTTTTTATGGAACTTATTTATTATTATAGAAAACAGAGTTGTAAAGAATTTTTGTTAATAATAATCAACTTGAATACTTGTGTTCGGAAAACTTAATCAATTTATCTGTTTTTCATTGAAAGTTACCTCTATATCAACCAAAACAAAATCAACACTCGTAATACGGTGCCTTCGCGAGGATTTGATGCTTCCCAAATTTTGAAAACCCTTGCTGTAATAATTGGTCGACGAACCATTCTCGCTAATGTTTGAGAGAGCTGTTGGAGTTAATTTTAGAGCCATCTCGTAGAAGAATTTTAAATATGGAAAAATTGTTAAATATATTTCAGGTCTGTGATATGAAAATCATGCAGAGACAATGAATTTGTCTTAATAAGTATGTTTAGTAATTTGTATTATTGTTTTGGAATGAAATTTTGAGTTAAATTAATAGAGTTGAAGTGATGTAATTAAGAATAAAGTAGAAATTATTAACTTTGACTCAAATAAAATGTTTACCAGAACTTGCCAATTCAATCCAGATTGTGTACTGGTACAAATATTTTATGAGAAAGCAAATAGGTTTAGGTTTTTTCAGAAAAAATTGGAACTGTACAGTGGTAAAAACATGCAATTAAATCAAATTGTGAGAAATGTCATTAGATGATCTGTTACAGAAATTTGGTCAATTAAATGAAATTTATTAAAATTGTGAAATTAATAGAGTTCAAACGATGTAATTAAGAATAAAGTAGAAATTATTAGTTTTGACTGAAATAAGAGGCTGTAATTAGAAATTATGAATTCAACCCAAATTGTGCACTGGCACAAATATGGATTGAATTAATATTTGTTGGATTTCGAAACTATGTAAAGTAGAATAATATAATTTTCTAAAATATATGGTGAATTGAATCAAATTGATTAAAATTGTCAAATTAATACATTGGAAATGTTGTTACAATAAATAGTGATGAATTTTATTTACCTCTCGGTGTAGCAGTTCTATTCTTCTAAACTCTATTTGTTGGTGAGTTTCGTGAACTGAACTGAAACAGTTTGTTCAACTGAATGGAAGTATATACGGGCAATTAAAACTGATCGATAAAATGAAAGAATGTCATTGACAGATGGCGATAGTGAATTCTATAAATATTACAGGCATCTGATTATGGGAAATTGAAAGCAGAAAAGTTTTGAGGAAGTGAAGACAATAGTGAAGAATATAAGCTGCTATCATTTCACTGAAAAGTGAAATCTTTTTGAGTATTTGTCGGAAAAAGATATCCTTGTAGTTATTAATGGTGCTGCCGTGCTGCAGTGAAAAACTTTGCCACGTGATTGATTTGTTACATGCATTTTTGTATTTATAGAATAAATGAAATGAAAGAGATGATGTGGGAAGTAGGATTTGTAATACTGATGTTTGTTAATAACCAGTATTTTTTTTCTTTGATCTAGATTGGTTTTTCTCATTTTTTTTAAAACCAGAATTTGGTTCAATTTCTTACTACAAAATAGAGTTTCAATTTGAAAATTTATTGCCGTTGACATTTTTAGATTACTTGTCATTTTTTTTGTAAAAAAATATGTACAGTTAATAGAGCAATGTTTTTGCCATTTTATGTAGTTTTTACATTTTAATAAATGGTTATTGTTTATAGGGGCCCGTTCAATGCACAAAAAATTGGACAAAAAAATAGACAAAAGATCTACACCCTTCATTCGAAACTTGATGGACGCTCAAGATTCAATAAAAAAACCCAATCGGTTCAATAAAAAAAAAAAAACCCAATCAATAAAAAAAAACTGTTACTAAACCTCAACCTGGCATGCTGAAAAAACCGATACTAAATCAAAAAAAAAAAAAAAAAAAAAAAAGGATCTTAGTAACGGTTTTTTTTAAATGAAGGGTGTAGATCTTTTGTCTATTTTTTTGTCCAATTTTTTGTGCATTGAACGGGCCCATTGTTTATATATTAGGAATATATGGTTTCAAACTTTCTTATGGATTTACAGTTTGGTTTCTTAAATTATTGAGGGAAATATCTGCAAGATAAAAATAGTGTTAGTAATTAATAATCTTATATATGTAAAAGAATAGAAAAATAAAAAACGTACCAAGATCAGTGTAGACTTCACTGAATACAATATTTTGAGTGTAATCAGGAAATTGATTATCAGGATTCTCAATTAAAATTTTTATGCCCTCACGTGATGATGATCTTGATAAAGCAACATAGAGTTGACCATGCGAAAATACGGGTTGTGGCAGATATATACCAATTTTATTTATTGTTTGGCCCTGACTTTTATTTATTGTCATTGCATAACATAAGCGAACAGGAAATTGTTTACGTTTTAAGGTAAATGGTAATTTATTATCTTTTACATTAAATATAATACGTGGTATGCATACGGATGTACCTGTATTGTTTCCTGTCATGATTTGAGCTTCAATAACGTGATCCGATAAGCGTGTAACAATAAGTCTAATACCATTACATAAACCATTTGATTGATCTATATTACGCATAAGCATTATTGGACATCCTACTTTTAGCTGTAATTCGTGAGCAGGAATGCCGTTTAATTTCAAAGAGTGCAAAAAATCTATAGGATACATAGCTTCAAGTTCATCATTAGACATCGCTGAATTGCACATTTCATCACAACTAAGATAATATCTGGAAGTAGCAGGAACTAAATTTAATGCAATTTTATTCAATTCATCGACATAATCATTTTTAGGAGTCACTATTGCTCGTTCTTGTAAATAAAACGTATTATTATACATTGTGGGTAAATTGTCATAAATAGCATGAATAATTGCATCTTTTCCATCTCCTTCAAAGGTCAAGAGTAAGTCATCTGGTATCTTTATCCAGTTAGGTTCATCTGATTGAAATAATGATTTTCCCTTAACTTGACCATTTCCAACTGAAAGTAACCATTTGTTAAATTCTTGTGCTGAATTTTTTTGGTTTTCGGACAGAGCTGAATGAGATAATCTCATGTTAATAGTTAATTCTAGTAGTATACAATAGTGCCATATACTTGATCTTGTTATTGATGCATTTAGTGTATCATATCGTGAACCTCCTTTAATAATTGGTAAAGTTTGTCTAAAATCTCCGCCCAAAAGAATTGTTTTACCTCCAAAAAGTTTTTGTCTACTATATTTGTTATGAGTACCTAATATATCTCTTAATGTTCTGTCAAGTGCTTCGAAACAATTTCGATGATTCATTGGTGCTTCATCCCAAATAATTAATGAAGTTTCACGTAAAAGTTCTTCTAATTGTGTTCCTTTTTTAATATCACATGTTGATTCATTTGTCAGCTCAAGTGGTATTTTAAACCTTGAATGTGCAGTACGACCTCGTGGAATAAGTAATGCTGCTAAAGCAGATGATGCAACAGGTAAAACAATTTTATGATGTGAACGGAGCATTGTAACAATTGTATGCCACAGAAATGTTTTTCCAGTACCACCATATCCGTATATGAAAAAACATTTGCCTTCATTAAAATTTATAGATTTCATAACATCATCATAAATATGTTTTTGTTCAACATTTAAGCAAGAATGCATCTCAGATGCTTCAACCATTAAAGTTTGACTGTCGCAAGCCAATTCATCTATTACTAATTTGTTTTTAAGATTGTGGACAATATCAATATCTGGAGATGGTAATGAAAATGATGCAAGATTAGATCCATTAGTAATGAGCATTTTTTGAATATCACTTAAAATATAATTTTTAATTTGGTTATCTGTTAATCTTATTCGAGGTGAATTGAAAATTTTATGCATATTGTAAGTGATATCATCACCAAAAAATTGCCAACAATCATTGAAAAATTTTAGCGGATCAATAATTTCACAATACATTAGCATACTAACAAACATTTTACGTAATTGCAGAGATGTAGCCCAATGAGAAGATTCTTGTATTGCAAATAACTATTCATTATCATTTTTTAATAATCCAAGAGCATTGCAAGCATCTCTAAAAGAATTGTATAATATACCATTTACTGTACATATATCTTCAAAACATGTTGGTCCTTTCACATAATTTAACAGAAGCCTTAGAAAATATAGTTCACCTGAACTTGGATGTACATAATAAAGACGACCAAGTGATCTTCCTCTTTTTCGAGGTAACCAATTTTTATTATCTTGATGCCATGTAAAATGCTGAGGAATTTCTATATATTTTAATGATTTTGCTGATGGGTCTTTCTTATTTAATTCCATCCATTCTGTAAACATTGTTCGTTCAACATTTTCATTATTGAATATATAACACATATTTTGACCATCATTAAAAACAACATTATTCATTAAAGGTAAATGAATTGGTAACCGTTCAATACTAACACTTCTATAATGTATATCGTACTGGAAAATTCTCCATATAGCTTCATGAGGAGTAATATATCTACAATCTAAATAGGATTTGATTTCATCAATTTCACCATTTTTAGACAAATTAGAGTTATCTTTTTCAATATAAGCATATGCTCGATCATTGCCTTTGCAAATGTATTTAAAAAGATATTTTATTAGCTCACCTGTATGACATCGTTCAACATTAATATGAGCTTGATATTTTAATAACAATTTTTTGTTATACGGAACAACGTGACTATTATTTAATTGAACGTTCTTTCTGGAAAATGATATACCATTATTCCGTCGCTGATATATAACGGTGCCATCTTCATTTATTATAGTTTTATCTTGAAATGATTTTGGAAATTGTTTTGAACAAATATTTTTTGTTGTGCAACTTGCCTTAGGATACACATTACCACATGGTCCATGTAACATGAATTTCGTAACAATATTATAGCCGGTTTTATCAAATTCAGGATTAGGAATTTCTGCAGAAATAAATTTGTCAATACGTTCAAGAAGTGTTCAACTTGTCAGCATGGTTTAACCAAACAATAAGATGAACATGTGGCAAGCCTCGTTTTTGAAATTCAATAGTATATATTGCTACAAAAAGGGAAAAATATTAATTAATAATAAATTAAAGAACATAAATGTAAAAAATATTGAAACCAAATTAACGGAAATTATTACTCACTTGCCATAGTTTGACCAAAAAAATTTCTCTTACTGATATCATCCAATAGTTCCTCTACTTTCATTTTAAAAACACGTGCTACAATATCCGGTCTATCTTCTGGTTGTTGATTAGCGAGAGGCATTCTTTGAATTTCAGGCCATTGAGGGTTGCAAGTAAATGTAATAAAAAAGGTCGGGGAGACCTATATGTTTACAAATTACTATAGCATCTTGATAATTTTGAAACATATACCGAGGACTCCCTACATGAGAAGCAGGTAAAATAATTCGTTTTCCTATATTTTTTCCAAACATATCACCGTCTAAAACAACATTTCTTATATTTTTGTACTTGTCAATCCGCAAAGACGCCTGATTATGCTGTAAATATGTTAACCTGTTTTGTTCAATACAGAGATAAGCGTCAACAATATACTGTTGAAATAACCGACCAGAACGGAATATTGTAGGTGCATCTTTATTACGTTGATGTAATCGATAAGAATAATATTCGTTCATAGTAACACACTTCCTTTTAATTTTTGTATCAGTATGTTGAGTTTGATCATATTTTATATGAGAATGAAAACCGCTTTCACCGTAAGGAAATAATAGAGGATATTGCATTGGCATGTAACATGAATGTTCAAATTTAATACGTTGTAATCCAGTTGTTCTATGTTCAACAATGATATCGCGTTGTTGTTCTTCGTGAGTCAAATCACCGACAACTAATCCAACAACTTCACTTGCAACTGGAGTTGTGTACTGTCGTTGTTCATTGTCATAGGTGCCAATAATACGTAATTTTAAGTCAGATATATCACAGTTAGAAAAACGTTCTTGATAATTCCTAAATCCTTTTACTATAATATTATGTTCATTTAACATAGTAATCAAATTAGCAACAATTACATGTTGTGGTTCACTATTTTTTTTATAAGAATTAGTAAAAGCATTTATTCTATTTACAATTTCATTTGCAGTATCATACATATACAATTGAGCGAACATTGGAACTGATCCTTCAACAAGAAGTACAGATCCTATTCTATGATAAATTTGACCCGAAACTTTGAATACATATGGTCCGTTACCATCATTAATTTTTTCATCTACTTTTACACCCATTGACGTAAACGCAAACATTGAGTTGTACATACGGATATTATCTCTGAAATGCAATGATTGTAATCCAGCAATAGGATTAAGCAATATGTTAAGAAATTCTGGTGGTTCTTTCAAAATAGGTAACAAAACTCTTCCATCCCGACAACACAAATTATATTTTGGATTATTTGTTTTTGAATATTTTTTACATCTTTCACGATACCAGAAAAAGGCACCACATTTTTGGCAACAGTATTCAGGTGCACCGATATCCAACAATTCCGATAAGTTATTTGCTGCCAAAATTGATCATTAGAAATTGAAGAAAAAATGAAACTGTAAAAATTAAGCATATAGCAACCAAAAAACATACCTTCTCCAGATTCTTTCAAATTGTCTACAGACATTTGAACATTAACCGATGAGGGTTCCCCTCTTTCGAGTCTAGGTCGTTTGTTACGTGATAACAATAACCTTCTCCGTCTATTTGATGGTGGATCATCCATTTGGAAATTTGATTAGCAGTCTAGCAAAAGGAAAAGAACAACAATCCTAAAATCTGTTAAATCAAAAATAGCACAAAATATTTGTTAGCAAAACATATTCATTAACTTGAGCTTTAAACCATTGCAATTAAAACTAACAGATTATATAATATGATGTTGAAATCATTGAAAATAAGAAAGAATAATATTAAAACAATTAAGAATGTACACTAATCATACATAATTGAAAAATATATTTTTTATGTGATTGTAAAAATGGAAAAAGAACATACTAAATAACCACCAAAAACCAAAAGAGGTAAAACTAAATTGTAACATGAATATGAAAAGAAATCAATTTTTGTTTGGGGGGAAAAAAATAAAAAAATAAAAACATACCATAAGAGAATGAGCAGCAGTACAAATCCTCAAAATATAAATAATAAATCCCAAGTATAACCAATTCTTCAGAAAACCAATTTAACACTTAATGAACAGTTATCACAATATTCATAAATCCTCATCTTGATCTATCCAATAACCATTAGAACAGTTAAAAATCTTTAATACAACTGTTTGAACATTTCAAAAGCTTTAATTTCTCCGAGAACTGCAAAGAAGAAAACGCCATTGAGCTTTAAACCATTGCAATTAAAACTAACAGATTATATAATATGATGTTGAAATCATTGAAAATAAGAAAGAATAATATTAAAACAATTAAGAATGTACACTAATCATACATAATTGAAAAATATATTTTTTATGTGATTGTAAAAATGGAAAAAGAACATACTAAATAACCACCAAAAACCAAAAGAGGTAAAACTAAATTGTAACATGAATATGAAAAGAAATCAATTTTTGTTTGGGGGGAAAAAAATAAAAAAATAAAAACATACCATAAGAGAATGAGCAGCAGTACAAATCCTCAAAATATAAATAATAAATCCCAAGTATAACCAATTCTTCAGAAAACCAATTTAACACTTAATGAACAGTTATCACAATATTCATAAATCCTCATCTTGATCCATCCAATAACCATTAGAACAGTTAAAAATCTTTAATACAACTGTTTGAACATTTCAAAAGCTTTAATTCCTCCGAGAACTGCAAAGAAGAAAACGCCATTGAGCTTTAAACCATTACAATTAAAACTAACAGATTATATAATATGATGTTGAAATCATTGAAAATAAGAAAGAATAATATTAAAACAATTAAGAATGTACACTAATCATACGTAATTGAAAAATATATTTTTTATGTGATTGTAAAAATGGAAAAAGAACATACTAAATAACCACCAAAAACCAAAAGAGGTAAAACTAAATTGTAACATGAATATGAAAAGAAATCAATTTTTGTTTGGGGGGAAAAATAAAAAAATAAAAACATACCATAAGAGAATGAGCAGCAGTACAAATCCTCAAAATATAAATAATAAATCCCAAGTATAACCAATTCTTGAGAAAACCAATTTAACACTTAATGAACAGTTATCACAATATTCATAAATCCTCATCTTGATCTATCCAATAACCATTAGAACAGTTAAAAATCTTTAATACAACTGTTTGAACATTTCAAAAGCTTTAATTCCTCCGAGAACCGCAAAGAAGAAAACGCCAAGAAAAAAAAAAAGACAAGTAACATTAATCACAATTTAGATACACAAAACAATTTAAAATCAATTGCATATTGAAGATGACTTGTAATCTCAATTCCAAAACTAATAACCAATTGCATATTAATAACTGACCTGTAAATTCAATTCAAAAACAATAATAATATACTAAATTTAGGTAAACAAAGAAATGACAAGTAATCAATTGGATGCAACAAGTAACCATTCTTATTATCAATCTTGACAATACAAATTACTACCTAACTTTTAAAAGGGGAAAAAAGAAAAAGAATTTCCGAAAACATAACCCAATTAGAAACATAGACAGGAACATATATAAACCGAATTACCTCGAAAATTCATGAACAAGAAGAATTAAGAAATCTTCAATTTGACCTATCCAATAAGTGTTCAAACAGTGACAAATCTCTAATTCTTCCCGTAATCGCAAAAAAAACAATCAATAGAAAAATAACCGTAAAATAAATTACAATTCGAAACACAACAATTTGTAATTAATTGCATACGTAAACCGACTTGTTAACAATAACCAATTACAATTAACTATATGCAACAGTTACCAATATCAAAAAATGTTTGAAAACAAGTAGAAGAAAAATGCAAAAATCTCTCGAAAACAAGTAAAAGAACAACCGTATCCAATTTCGATAAAAAGAAAAACATAAAGAAACCCAATTATCCGGAAATTAACGAACGTAAGAATTTTCGCGAGAAAGCAAAAAAATGACCAATCAAATTATTAATAGGACTATAATCTCTACCATCCAGTTCCATATCCAAATCGAAAACAAATTAATAATAGAACTGCATGCAACAGTTACCAATATCAAAAAATGTTTGAAAAAAAGTAGAAGAAAAATGGAAGAATGTCTCGAAAACAATACCCAATTTCTGATAAAAACAAAAACATAAAGAAACCCAATTACCTACAAATTAACGAACAAAATAATTTTCTGCAGAAAGGAAAAAAAAAGTCAATCAAACAATCTTTACCATCCAGTTCCAAATCCAAATCCAAAACAAATTAATAATAGACAAAGCAACTAATAAATCCGAAACTAACAACAATCTTTGATAACAACAAATTCTTAATAGGACAAAACCGGAATAAATCCAGGTTAAAAACAATCCAGTTGCAAAGAAAAATTGCTCATGCAGACATATAGAAGTGAAATCAATTGAGTTCCAACAGAAAATTGCTCATGCAAACAAATTGCTTCAAATAAATCCCGGTTAAAAACAATACAGTTTCAAGGGAAAATTGCTCATGCAGACAAATTAATAATCCAGTTCGAAGAGAAAATTGCTCATGCAAACAAATTGAAGCAATGTTATGAGGCAAGATTCTAACCAGATTGAAAGCACGAAAGAGGGCAAAAATGGCGAAAAGGAAAGAGGAAGAATGAGAGGAAAAAGACACGGAGAACTGTTAAAAAAAATTGGACAGTTGTAAAAAAATTGTTAGTTTTTTTAAGAAAACATTAAAGTTGGGAGGTTTTTGAACATAAAATCGGCTTAGTAACGCTTTTTATGAAAAAACCGATACTAATTAAAAATAAAAATAAAAAAAAGATTTTAGTAACGTTTTTTACGGAAAAACCGATACTAAACTGATTTAGTATCGGTTTTTCCAAAACAACCGTTACTACGCTCTTTTTAACCGGTACTAAACAGATTTAGTATCGGTGTAGTAACGTTTTTTTGAAAAAACCGATACTAAATCAGTTTAGTAACGGTTTTGTTTAAAAAACCGATACTAAATCAGAAATAAAAAAATTTAAAAAAAGAGTTTAGTAACGGTTTTTGTGAAAAAACCGATACTAAATTGATTTAGTATCGGTTTTTCAGAAAAACCGTTACTAAACTGACCTTTTTAAAAACAAAGCCAAAACGGTGAAAAAATCTTAACCGTTGCCATCAGATCGGACGCTGGAAAATTGAAACAATCAAACGGCACAGGTTCAAACGGATCCAAAAAAATGAACCCATCAACACAATCGGACGGCTCATAATTAAAAGACACTGTCTCTGGTTAGATGAGCTCAAAACCGGCCAAGATGTAGTCCTATTAATAATACCCCTTTAAAATGGAAAACATGGTATTATGTCAATTTAAGTGACATAATGCAAAAATAGTGCTTTTCCCACATATTTTTCATGTATACCCTTGAAAAATAGCATAATTCCTTGAGTATCTCTATAACTCTTATTATATCATGTATAACTTTATAAAATGGAATACTGGAAATATCATCAATATCATTTCAAAGAAAAATAAACATATGCTTATTAAAGAATCTTAAAATAATATTTATATCTAGATCGAAGCGGAACGAGGGTGCCACTAGTTTATTATGATTTGAGGCATCTGTATTAACATAATGCTTTAAAACAATATGTTACAAATGTTGACTTGGTCAAAGAGAAGTAATGACACATAAGTTACGTGAATGATGATTTTATTATTTTGATTAATTTTGAGTTTTCAAAATTTCTCCAACAATCCCCCACAAAACCCAAAATTATATAGTTATAAAAATTTAGAAAATTTTAGTAATAAAATAATATTTAAAGTTTAAAATAGTTTAGTGACAAGTAATTTAAAAATTGATTATAACGAAAAATATAATTTTGTTGGATGTTTATACTATGCATGGAGTGTAGGTGTTTTATAAAACTTGAACTTCATCTTGTATGAGTTTCTGTCTGGAGGAAGCAAAGTGAATTAAATTCTTGAACTCATAGCTTTGACCCAGACTTTGCTGTCACACGCGTAGTACGAAGAACTGCCATCGCGGGTTGTGCATTTATGGTCGACTTGAACAGTATATCTCTAGAGAGACAATAGTGTAATAGTAGAATTGTAGAAGAGTGGAAGAATGAAAGAATAATTATTTCATTTTATTGTAATTGTTCGATAAGAACGAAATAATAAATTAAATTAATATTTATGTTTCATTTGGAAAGAAGAGAGAGCAGAATTGTTTTTCTAATTTTACTGATCTCTTCCACTTTTTCATTTTCCCTATGAAATAAAATTAAACAACTCCTTATCTATCTCTTTTAATGATGCATTACTTCTAAAATGGATATGAAAATTTTATAATGGTATTCCAGGACTATCTTGGAAAGAACTAGTAAGTAATATAAGCTCTAACCTGGATGCAAACAATTTTGATTCTTATTTTTGGAAGGCAGTAAAAGACTTACTGCCATTCTTTCTAGTAAACACAGAACTTACGATTGAAGATGGTAAATATACCAACTTTTGGCATATTAACTGGGGGGAGGGGATTCTTTCACAGAGATTTAGTAGTTTATACTCACATGTAAAGATAACCCAAGGTACTTTGTTATAGTTTAAATAACTTCGAGACCTGGGGGAAGTCTTTCATTTAATCACAGCTCAGTTACCCCAGCAAGAATTGTTGGAGTTACAAGCTATCATTGACCAAGTTCAGCTTACAGATGCCTCTGATTCAGTGGTATGGAGGTGGATTGATAAAAAATCCGTCACCACAAGAAGTGTCTACCAAGCTCTCGCAATGGGAATCCACACCTCAAATGCATTAAAAATAATTTGGTCAGTAACCTTACCTATGAGAATGAAAATTTTTATGTGGCTTTTTATTCAGAACATAGTACTCACTCAGGACAATTTAAAAAAGAAATATTTTCAGCTCGTTAATAGATGCTACATCCATTGTCGAGAATTAGAATCCACTGAATACCTTGCTGGTCAATGTGATTTTATTAAAAAGGGTTGTTGTTTGATCAGTAACAACTTTCCAGAAGTTCAACAAGCTAGATCCTTCGATTATATTTATAAAATGGCCGCCAAGAAAAGAGGAAATGATAAACTAAGGAGAATAACTTTGCTGATTCTATTTTGCATGTGGAGAGAGAGATGCCGGCGTGCTTTTACAGAGGAAAAAAAAATTGAGGTAGACTTGATGGATGAAATAGTTGGATAATGGGAGTTAATCAAGCTTGTTGAGAGGAAGAGGAGAGAAGAGATGGAGGTTTTGAGCTTCAATCTTCGGGTTTCAGATCCGCCGCCAATTAGACTAAACAAAGAAGAAGAGAGAGAAGAAGATAGGTTTGTCTGAAAAAGAAACATAATTTGAAGATTTTTGTAATAAATAAATTTTAAATTATGGGATTTTACCAAAACTAGAATTAGCTTTTCCGGACTTGTAAATCCGGTTCTTTATTTTTCTATTCTTGTAGGGTTGGGCTAATCCGGGTTATATAGATTGGGCCCATTAATTTTTTTTTCTTTTCTAATTTTTAATTTGTAAAAGAAAAATAAACTATATAACTTTCAAGATCATATATTAACCCCAACCCCTTATTTTTCATCTACTTTTGAGTCTCCTCAAAAGGCCACATCATCACTTTTATCTCGACTGTTAGATCAAATATTTTTTCGAATCTTAGTCATTCATTTTCTCAAATTTATTGATATTTTATGGCAATATTTATGTGGTTATTAAAACATAAACATATGATTAGTAGAATTGGTATTTTGTTTTCCATACCCGATTTAGTGAGAACCGTTGTGAGTTTGTTTGTGACCATCAGATCTTAATCATATGGTTTCAATGAATCATGGTACAAAGTTATTGTTCAATTATTAATACTAATAGTTAATGAAGAGTTCACTCATTAAAATATAAATAATTTTTCTTTTCTTCTTTAAAAAATTATAATTCTTAATGAAATATTTTATTTTGTAATGTTAAAATCGTCAAATATAAATTTGTTGAAATTTTCTCTTTATTTTGAGTTCCATATTGTTATGGTTTCAATTTCTTTTTCTTACTAAAATATGTGAATATAGACTACATAAAATAAGATGTACAAAAATGATATACTCATTAATTTATACCTTATACCTTATTCCTTATTTTTCATCTCTCTTTGACCATTCTCAAGAGACCTATTGTTAATTCTATCTCGACGGTTGGATCAATTTTTTTGAAATCTTAGATTTTCATTTGATTTATTACCACAATATCACATGTACTAATAGTTAATGAAGAGTTTACTCATTAAAATATAAATAATTTTCTTTTCTTCTTTAAAAAATTATAATTCTTAATTAAATATTTCATTTCTCATATTAAAATCATCAAATATAAATTTGTTGGAATTTTCTCTTTATTTTGAGTTTCATATTATTATGGTTTCAATTTTTTTTTCTTACTAAAATATGTGAATATAGACTTATGAATGAAGATGCACAAAAATAATATGCTCATTAACTTATACCTTATATCTTATTTTTCATCTCTCCTGGAGCATTCTTAAGAGAGTTAATGTCAATTTTATCTCGGCCGTTGTCATTTAAATTATTACCACAATATCACATAAAGATATATTGTTATGATTCTAATTTCATTTTTTTCTTGATAAAATATATGAATATAGATTATATAAAAGAACATGTAATAAAATGATAAGCTCATTTACTCTTATCATATTCTTTACCACTCTTTGAAAATTCTTAAGGGAACTATTATCAATTTTCTCTCCGCCGTTGAATCAAAGAATTTATCAAATCTTAGCTTTTAATTTAAATTATTATCATAATATTACATGATTAGTTAGATTAATGTTCAGTATTATATCTCCGTTATGTGAGAACTATCATCTCAAACAAAATTTCAGTATATTGAAAATTATATTATATTACTTCAGGTATTATTGATTTCATAATAACATATGTGAAATCCATATCATTTTAACATAAAAAAAAATAAAGAAAAATAGTGGTGACAAATTTTTGAAGAAAATGAGTAATGTTACATTTCATATGTAGTACACATATTTTTCCCATATATATATAATATTAAATATAATTATTTTTTTATTTTTTTTAAAGTTAATCATCTATTATTTAATTTTTATGTAGTTTTAACTAAAATCTTCGAAATAAATTATCTTACATTTTATTTTGTTCGATCTTATTAATCTAAGCCCGATTAATACTTAATTTATTTTTCTAATATAATATGTCAAGACATACTGACATAAGAAAATCAAAGACAAGAATTTTGAATTCTTATGTATTATTTATGTACTATAAATTTGTAAATTTTAATTTTGAATTTTCATAAATGCAAATTATAGATGATTAGATTAAAATAATAATTAAAATTGAAATACACATCACGAAGCAAGAGCATTATCCTAGTATAAATCATTTGGAAGAAGTATTTAAGCACCCTCTAAAATTTCTCTAAAATAAAACTCCTTGCCTCTTTATTCAATTTTTTCCATAGTTTGTACAAAAATGTAAAATTACTAATTACTCAGAATAGCACTGCCACGGTAAAAAACTCGGGAACGGAATTGGTCCAAAGCCCTTGGGACAGACTTTTGTCCCACGGCCTAATCTAACCGTTCAATTTTTAATCTTGTGGTATTCAACACTTGTACAAAAAAGTTATAGATAACCCCCTGCAATTTTTATAAATTACGAAAAATTATAAAAATGATTAAAAGTTGTATATTTAAAAAATATATATATATACAAAATAAATATTTTGTATAATATTATCATATTTTTAATAAATATAGTAAGAAATAACTCAAAATTATTCAAAAATCGAGTAATTTTAGAAAACTTGGGATGAAATTCTGTCCCAAGCCCTTGGGACCAACTCTGCTCCCAAAAAACTCATTTGACAAACTAGTCTCTCAAAATAACAAAACAGTAATCTTCCAAAATTAGAATTATTCACTTTTTCCTTTTTTTTCTTCTCCCTTTAACTCTTTGGATGTCGGTATTAAAACCTGTTAAGAGGATCAAAATATTTTGTTCTTCATCACAAATCAACTAAAATACATCCCTCCTGCCTCACGATTGCATGTGATATTTCTCATGATTTGGTTCTCTTGATATATATAAAGGTATTTATATAATTTCCAATATATAGTTCAGGAGGCATTATTTCAACAAGAAAATGTGAAAAATGTTCCTGTTTTGCGACTTTTTCTTGAGGAAAAACTTTTGAGAAATTTATTCCTATTTTCTATCTTCTTTTATTGTTTTAAATATTTCTAATTTATGTTTCTCATATAAGATGAAATCTTCGGCTATCAACTTTTTTTTGTTTTAAGATTATCAACTTCTATATTTTTTGCTCCTTTTTCTAATTAAATACGGATAGAAAGTGCGAAACAAGCATTTTTTACTTTTTCAGTAACAACGGGTTACATCTATCCATAATAAACAGCAAAAAAGTTATTTTTTCAGTACGTGCAAATTTATTTCATTAATTGTTATTTTTTTTCCTTTTCTTTGAGCAGTCATCGGCATGGCGAATCCTCGAAGAACCGAAGTTTCAGAGACCAATGGCGTGGATGTAGACAAGTTGGCGAAAAAGATGACAAAGCCACTCATATATTACACTGATGCACGAAATATCGAACAAAAACCTAATTTTATGATTCACAAGATCCACTCAAACCTAAAACTAATGGGAAAGAATGTTTACCAGCCAGTTCTTCTCTCTTTGGGACCTTACCACCATGGCAAACAGGCCTTTCAAAATTTGGAGAACGACAAATGGAAATGTCTTAATCATATTGCAATGACAAATCAACAAAAAGACATAAATATTAAATACATGTGTGAACGGACTCTCGAGACGTATGTAGGTGCGATGGAGTGCATTGAAAAAAATGCGAGGGATGTTTATCACGGAGATATCGTGATGGATAGGATTTTCTTTTCGCAAGTGATGTGTTTGGATGGTTGTTTCATCCTAGGGCAAGTTTTATGGTCAGAACAAATACGAACTGACTATATTCTGTCATATTTGAAGTCTTGGAAGAATCCTTATGTTGTTCGAGATATGCTTTTGCTGGAAAATCAGATCCCCTTTTTCGTGGTTGAGAAGATCAATGGGTTGATCGCAGGTGAATATACTACAAGTACGCTTCGGGAAAAGGTTGTCACTTTTGTGGAACACATAATACGTCCGTATATAGAATATATCTCGGACGATGCTAAGAGAAAGGATTTTCATCATTTGCTTCACTTGTGCCATATGTATTTTCAGCCGATTCAAAATCACGATGAGAAGTGTCATGTTGCAGTAGAAACCGATCATCAAACATGCTGGCCCCGAGCATCTATCTATGACAATGTGGGAATCAAAATTCGAAAAAAGAAATTTGACAAAAGCAACCCTCATTCTCTTGTGGACGTAACGTTCCACAAAAACATGATGGAAATCCCGCATTTGCATGTAGATTCCCACACGGTCACACTCTTGAAAAACCTGATCGCGCTTGAACAAACATGCCCTCAATATGGAAATGATGTCACCACATATGCGATTTTCTTGTCATAGTTCATAATGTTAAGGTAATGGAGAGAATATTGATGTAGAACAAGAGAACTCATGAGAGAAATAATTAGAGAATAAGAGAGAAAACGTATAATCAACTGAGAGACTACATTGTAAGAATTGTGATACAATTACAATAGCTATAGGTCTCTTTATATAGGAGAGAGCCACACTAATTACCAAAATGCATTGTCTAAAGTAAAGATACAATTACCTAAAATACAATATAATGATGGAAACAACCCACCTCCTTCCATTGTCTAAATATTCCACAAATATTTATTTCCATAGCCTAATCATTCACTAAATAATATTACCAAATAGGAAATAGATTATTGAGAGATTTAGAGTCATACATAACAATCTCCATCTTGACTTAAAATCTCACTCATGATACACAGTCGCAATAACAATATATCCAAAACGAGCTCCACCTTAATGCAGCAATCCACTTTGCCGCTTCACATGAGGCTACTGCCTCCTTGCAAATTGAGAACTCACCAAACACAGATTCATTAGTCATTGCCAAAAAACACACAAAATCAAAGTATCCCTTACCAAAGCATAAGGCCGTTGCCCTTCTTGACCCTCCTTAATCGATACACCACTGCCAAAGTGAGAGTTAACACAATGCTCCAAGTTACGTTGAGTAACTTTATCTTGTTGATCGAGAATAGCAAGCTCCACCTTCTTCGTGATTGTCTCACCATCCTCAAAAGCCGGATCAGACAATCGCTCCCTTACCCGTAACATAACCGGATCAAAAGCCACGTCTCTCAAGACAAGTAGTTCCGTAACAAGACACCACAAATGATATACCTTTACACCTGAATCATATTCCAAGAGGAATACATTTCTTCTCCTCATACTCGAGTATCCATTTAATGACTTGTGCATAAACGGGATATCCAAATACAACAAAGCAGTATTAAAATGGTTTCTGTCCAGAACTTCTCACCTGAGTCCGCCCCAAAAACATGCACCAAGCTTTCTCGAGTAGTTTCCGATCAGCCACCCATTAATGTTGTTGAGAGCGAACAATCATGAAATGCTGAACAGTCCTTATAAAAGGATCACAAATTTGTCCCCACTAATCAAAATAGATATCGTGCAAAGTTTCCTTCGTGCGATGAACGGCTGTACTAGGGTTGAGTCTCCTCCGTTTGCCACAAATGGAATCTTCACAACTTATGCTTTCTGGTATTCTGGCCACGCAGTAGATCCCTCGTGCTCAAAACTGTCACCCCACATCCAATCGTAAACCTTGACCTTCTAACTGAGGCAGAGAAGGCAACGACGAACGAGCCTAAAACTGCGCCAACTTCCCGAAATAACTTTTCGGTACTCTGGACTTCCAGAATATAACACACCGATATTCTGGCCACACAGTAGATCTCTCGTACTCAAAATTGTCACCCTGCATCTAATCATAAACTCTGACCTTCTAACTGAGGCAGAGAAGGTGACGACGAACGAGCCTAAAAATACGCCATGCCAACACCGGCAACGCAAAATAGATGATCGTCTCCCAAAAGAACATCTCCACTAGACGTCTCATATGTGGTGAATCACTCTCGATTCAGGATCATCTGATTTGAATTACCCGAACCCACCCAATTCTTCTCAAATCTCTCATTCTCATTCCCCACAAGAAGTACCTCAACCTTACCGGATTGAGTCTCATAAACCTTTTCCGATAGAACACCGTTATCCGCCTCCTGCTTCTTTTTGAGATTGTAACAGTCGGCCTTAATGTGTCCTGTCTTTTTGCAATAGTTGCTCATCAGGTTCTTGTACTTGAATTGCGAATGAGTCTTCTCTAAACTTAAATTTCTCTTTTTACGTCTTCCCCTCTCCACAAACAACCCAATCTCTTGATGACTACTTTCAGTCAAGGACAAGTCATAGTCGATTCATGACTTGACTAATAAGTTACTATCGACATCCTCAACGGTAAATAACTCCCTGGAATGAAGCATGGTCTCCTTAAGCCAATTATATGACTTTGGAGGCGTGCACAATAACATCACGGCTCTGTTCTCTTTGTCCATCTTAATACCGATTCTCTCCATACCATTAAAGAAACAGATATACACAAAAACATGGACCTTAACATACATACCATCTGCCATATTCAAAAAGTCAAATCGCCGCTTCAAACATAACTGGTTTGTAACCGATTTCTACATGTTGATTTTTTCTAACTTCTTCCATGTGACATCTGATGTAGTGCTTGTGAGAATTTCTTGAAGAGTCGAGTTGCTCAAATATAGCTGAATTATCGAGAGGGCTCTACCATCAATCATCTCCCCAATATAGCCTTCATCCGCACTTGCCATAGTGCAAAATTCGTTATGCTATTGTATTTCTCAGTATCAGATTTGGTCGACATAACTGCACTTGAATTCATGATAGAACAAGACGGTATACTTGACTTACGGAAGCACAAAGATTGTCGTAACATAGCTCTAGTACCAATTTGTTAGGGTACTGGGGAGAATATTGATGTAGAGCAAGAGAACTCATGAGAGAAATAATTAGAGAAGAAGAGAGAAAACGTATAATCAACTGAGAGACTACATTGTAAGAATTGGGATGCAATTACAATAGCTATAAGTCTCTTTATATAGGAGAGAGCCACACTAATTACCAAAATACATTGCCTAAAGTAAAGATACAATTACTTAAAATACAATATAATGATGGAAACAACCCACCTCCTTCCATTGTCTAAATATTCCACAAATATTTATTTTCATAGCCTAATCCTTCACTAAATAATATTACCAAATAGGAAATAGATTATTGAGAGATTTAGAGTCATACATAACAGTACACCAGATGATGTCACGCTTCTCATGAAAAAAGGGTTAGTTTCTCACTCATTAACTTGCGATGATATGGTTTCTGATCTCTTTTTGACTCTGAGTGAGAAGGTGGTGTTTGATTTTAACAGTAAATATTATCTAAAATATATGAATTATGTTTTGGAAGAGTCATATCAGAAGTGCTTGGATAGATGGGTGGTACGAAAAGGTATTAATCGTCTTCCTCATCCACACTATAGGTTCTTCATGGTGGCTGGTTTTATATATGTGTTTATTATGTGTATTAGAACCTACTTTACCTCCCTGAGCTACTACGACCTGCATACTAAGTTCTAATTTTCATTCGGCTTTCCTTACCATGTTTTGTATCGTATTGTGACAACTACGTTGTTTGGACGAATTATCATGTATTGTAAAGTTGGATATATAGATTAAAGAACGTAGGATTCATTTTCGAGGCTGTAGCCTAAGTTTATTTTTCTAATATCTCTATTGCCATTTGTTAAGATAATAGAGGGAATATGAATGTAGAGAAAAAAGAACTCGTGCTAAGAGAAGAAGAGAGAAATCATATAATCAATTAAGAGACTACATTGTAAGAATTTGGATACTATTACAATATATTTATGCCTCTTTATATGTAGAGAGCCATGACTAATTATCAAAATAAATTGCCTAAATTAAAGATACAATTATCTAATATACAATGCAAGGATGAAAATAATTCATCTCATTCCATTGTCTAAATATTCCCTAAATATTTATTTTCATAGCCAAAATATTTCCAAAACAACAATACAAAAAAGGAAATAGATTATTGAGAGATTTAGAGTCATATATAACAATCTCCACATTGACTCAAAATCTCACCCTTCATACACAGTCATAATAATGACATATCCAATTCGAGCTCTTCCTCAATAGCAGCTATCCACTTTGCAGCTTTATCTGAGGCTACCGCCTCCTTGAAAATCAAGAACTCGCCAAACACGGATTGGCCATTGCCAAACAACACACAAAATTGAAGTCTCCATGCGTCATAGAAGTTTAAACCCAATCCCTTACAAAAGCACATTCCCGACTTTTCTTAATCGATGCATCATCAAGAATCATAATGCTCCAAGTTACGTCGAGTAACTTCACCTAGTTGACCGGGAATGTCAAACTTCACCTTCTTCGTGATCGTCTCACCATCCTCAATAGCCCGATCAGATAATTGCTCTCTTGTCCGTAACATAACCGACTCAAAAGTCATATCTCTCAAAATAAAGTGTTCTAGTACTGGATACCGCAAACAACACGCCTTCACACCTGAAGTGTATCCAAGAAGAAAATATTTCTTCTTCCCATACTCGAGTTTTCATTTAACGACTTGTGCATAAACGAGATATCCAAATACATGCAATGTCAAGTAATTCACCTGTTTACCCGACCAAATATTTGTTGGTGCCTTGCACCAAATTGCTGTATTCGGAGAATGGTTGACCAACCACCAAGTAGTATTAGGGGCTTCTACCCAGAACTCATCATCTGAGCCTCCCTAAAAAATATGCACCAAGCCTTCTCGAGTAGTTTCCGATCAGTCAAGCGATTATGTTGTCAAGAGCGAACAACCATGCAATGATCACAAAATGATCACCTCCGTTTATCGACCAAAAATAGATATCGACCAAACTTGACTGATCGAAAACTACTCGAGAAGGCTTGGTGATCATTCTTGGGGCATGTAGTGGTCGATATCTATTTGGATTTGTAAGAACAAATTTGTGATATTACTTTCATGCAATGAACGAAATCTTCACAAAACTGTCACCTCCGTTTGCCACAAACAAAATCTTTAAAAAACTCATGCTTTCTGGTATTCTGGCCACACAATAGATCCCTCGTGCTCAAAACTGTCACCTCGCATCCAATCATAAACCCTGATCTTCTAACTGAGACAGAGAAGGCGATGATGAATGAGCCTAAAACTGTGCCAATTTCCCGAAATAACTTTTCGGTACTATGGACTTCCAGAACATATAATACACCGGTATTCTGGCCACAAAGTATATCCCTCATGCTTAAAAATTTTACCCCGCATCCAATCGTAAATTATGACCTTCTAATTGAAACAGAGAGGACGACGACAAACGAGCCTAAAACTACGTTAACTTCCCGAAATAACTTTTCGGTACTCTGAACTTCCAGAATATATAATGCACCAGTCATTTTAGCCTTCATCAATGTAAGAGCCCATCTAGATATCTTGAGAACTCCACCTTCACATCGGAACTTGCAAACCGATACCTCCGAGAATGCCTAATGAGATCAAATGGACAACCTCGTCCTGCATCTTGATCAAATGGACAACCCGGACCTGCATCTTGATCAAATGGACAACCCCATCCTGTATCTTGATCTCAAGCGTGCCAGCACCGGCAACGCAACATAGATGATTGTCTCCCAAAATAACATCTCCACTAGATGCCTCATATGTGGTGAACCACTCTCTATTCAAGGTCATCTGATTTGAAATACCTGAATCCATAACCCAATTCTTCCTCACTCTCTCATTCTCATTCGCTACAACAAGCACCTCAACCTTACCTGATTCAACTACATTATCTTCTTTCGAGAGAACACCCTTATCCGCCTTCTATTCTGTTAGTAGTCTGCCATATGCCAATATATTTGAGACCTAGAAATATGGATTGTGTTAAACAAACATTGTGTTTATTTAGAGATATTTTATATAATAAATGCGTATTGGTTATTTTATTCTTATTACTAAAATGAACCTTGAATATGATATTCAGCTTTATATCATCAAAGTATGTGACTTTGATAGTAAAACTATAAAGTATTATGAATGATATTCTAAACCATCCCTGATCATTCATAGGATGTTTGTGAGACAAACATACTTTATGATAAGCTATAAATGGACATCAGTATGTTAATTGACTGATGGTAACGTTTTACTGATCATGAATAAGAGTTATTAAGTCATTAACGTAAGTATATGTTAGAGACCATATACTGGATTGACCCACCGTGAGAATACTACATGGTTCATGTCATTAGTTATTCTCAGTAAAGAATGTATCTGTAATCCTTAGACTTGAGATTATCTCAGTTTCCTACATGAGAAATTTTATACTTTCATATAATCTAACATCGTCTTTAACCGAGCGGTCATAAAGATTATAATTAGGTATATAATGAATTATGCGGAGGAAAGAGTTTAATTAAGATAGGATTTGTTCCTCTCATAAATTGAGAGAGATATCTTTAGCTCTCTTGATGATTTGATTGAAGAAGCGCACGGCCCTGCTCGAGTGAATTAATAAGGAGTTATTAATGTCTTTTCATGTTCAATCAAATTCGGTGTCAAGAAAGATTTATCGACCAACGTAAGGTTGACACTTACCATGCCTTATGGACGATATAGATATCTGTAACAAAGGGATACAATGCATGAACATAAATTACGTTTGATCGAATCATCCATACTTGCTTAATTTGGGTAATCATGATGTCTTGCTAAAGGCCGCTCATGATTTATAATCCGTTGTGATTATTGCCAACATTAAGTAAACCTACAAGGTCACACACAAAGAAAACTATTGAGACGTACACAGAAAAATCATAACTTATGTGATAAGTTGTATGAAGAGCTACATAGTCAAGTAACACATCCAATCATACATCTTATATGATAAGGTGTGTTGCATATATGGTTACATAGTTACCATGCACATACGATATGAAACTTATGGACTATATAGGCACAAGAGATACCCCCAAAATGATTAAAAAAAAAGGCATATTATTTTCGTCCAACTTTTGTGAGACGAAAGGAGAAAAAATCCGAAAATTATTCTCTTGTTATTTCTTGTGAGAAAAATGAAGAACGAATACTAGCATATATCGTTCTTTATCCGTTCAAAGGGGTTGTTCATGTGGATACCGATAGAGGATGAAGCGAAGTGCGGCATCTTTGTGATTCGGGTTGAAAACGTGGTTTGTTTGGAGAATTGGTTTGTTTGAAGAATCGGTTTGCTTGGAGAATCTGTTCGTTTGAAGATCGCTTGGAGATCGGTTTGTGAGACCGGTTAGACGAAACATACAAAGGATCGGTTTGGAAACCGGTTTGGAATCGGGCAAAGAAAAGCGTCAACCAAATTCGCTTTCGATCATCACGGATTAAGCATAATCCGAAGGTACAAAGTTATGAACTTTTCTTTGATTTAATTGTAATTCACGGATCCTTCTTTTGGGACATTTTCGAAATATTTCTTTTGATTTTGAGGCGTTATTTTTCAATTGTTGAATTTTCGTGATGAACGGTTGCGATTTCATGAAAGGATACGACTTCATGAAAGGGTGCATGTGATGTATCTTGATCATGAACGATTGCGATTTCATGAAAGGATGCGAGTTCATGAAAGGGTGCATGTGATGTATCTTGATCATCAATGATTGTGATTTCATGAAAGGATGCGACTTCATGAAAGGGTGCATGTGATGTATCTTGATCATGAACGGTTGCAATTTCATGAAAGGATGCGACTTCATGAAAGGGTGCATGTGAAGTATCTTGATCATGAAAGGTTGCGACTTGATTGAAAGGGTGCCTTGGGTATGTCATGAAGGGATGCATGTGATGTATCATAACCTTCGGATGGGTGTCTAAAGTTTATGAAAAGGTGCGAAACTACGTATATGATACACTAAATAAATTTTGAAAAGATGTATTCAACACATCAAGTTTTTAAAGAAATTTTGAGTTTCGTCACTATATAAAATAAAATTTCTTCAGGGAGCCCCGTTTTTCGGGGCCGCGCCCCGAACCCCGTACTCACGCATAGATTAAATATAGAACCCAAATTTCATATTCGTAACGCCTTATACATATTTCGTAAAATGGTTTAATGTACAACATAATGCATATAACATGGCCTATTAGATATGTGATGAATAGTTGTGATTTGTGTGTGATGATGTTGATGGTGTAATGCCCTAGGTCAAAGTGTTCGTGACCTAGATGATGGATTGCAATAACAAAAATAATATTTATTCTAAGATATTTCATATAATATGTGCTTATAGGTTATTTTAATATAATTAAAATAGACCATGAATATGCAATTCAGCTTTATGTCATCAAAGTTCTTGACTTTGATAGTAAAACTATAAAGTATTATGAATGCTATTCTAAATCATCCCTGGTCATTTATAGGATATTTGTGGAGACAAATATACTTGCAGATACATATAAAAATATATATTTATATATAAGCTATAAATGTACACCAGTATATTAGTTGACTGATGATTATGTTTTACTGGTCATGGATAAATAGTTATCAAGTCATTAACATAGGTATATGTTAGAGACCATATACTGGACTGACCCGCCATAAGAATGCTACATGTTTTACGTCATTAGCGATTCTTGTAACATAAAGTATTTATAGTCCTTTGACCTGAGATTGTCTCGGTTCCCTACATGAGTAATTTTATACTTTAATATAATCTAACACTGCCTTTAACCGGGTGGTCATAACGGTTATGATTAGGTATACTATGAATCATGTAGAGGGATGAGTGCAATCAAGACGAGATTTGCTCCTCTCATAAATTAGAGAGATATCTTTAGGCCTCTTGATGAATTGAACTGAAGAAATATATGGCCATACTCAAATGAATTAATAAGAATTATTAATGTCATTTGTTCTTGTTCAGTTTAATTTGGGATCAAGAAATGTTAATCGATTTATATAAGAATGGCATATTACATGCCTTATGATCAATATAGATATCGCGTGACAAAGGGACTAAATACGTGATTTTTGATTAGGTAAATTGGATCACCAATATTCACTTAAATTGGGTAGTTATGACGGCTTGCTAGAGTCCGCTCATGATTTATAGACTGTCAAGTCTATTGCCAACATTAAGTGAACTTACATGGTCACACACAAAGAACAAACTGAAACGGGCGCAGAAAATCCTAGCGACTTATATGATGAGTTGCATAAGAATGTCACAAAATATATTGTCATCTTATGTGATAAGATGTGATATATATATGTATATAAGGACTATGAGCACAAAAGATCATGTAATCTAGAAGAGTCTAGATGTGGCATATGGATAATGATGAGTGATGTCATACACATCTTTTAGTGTGAAGAGACATGACTCTTCACCTCTATATAAAGACATAGAGGACTCCAAATTTACAACAAAACACATCATTCTCTCTCTCATTATTTCACATTCTCTTTTGTGAGACAAAAGAGAGAAAATACACTTTCTAATTAGTATGACAAAATTATGAAATGGTGCTTTCTTTTTGTATGACAAAAATAAAAGAGTGTGATTATATGAGAGGAATTATATACATCTTTTGTGAGATAAAACAAGAAGAGTTTTCTTATGCAAGAGGAGAACAAGCTACTAGCATATATATTGTTCTTCTTCCCGTTTTAAGAAGTTTGTTCGTATAGACACCGGTAGAGGCGTTCATACTTTCGGTGCTTGTGATCTATTCGGCCTAAGAAGATAAGAACGGTTTGTTGAGAGTTTTGGTGGAGACCGATTGTGTGTGCGATATATGACTTCCGCACGATCCGACCTAGACAGCCTAGACGGACGGAAAATCGGTTAGTACGGTAACCTGTTTAGAGACGCATGGACAACACGCATGGTTTGAGCGTCACTGATTAAGCGTAATCCGAAAGGTATCTTTGAGATTTATTTCTTTGATTTAACCGATACGCACGGATGCTAGGAATGGGTTTTGGACGAATATTTTTGTTTTCCGCTGCGTTATGCACGTCCGAGACCCAACAGTGGTATCAGAGCAACGTGCGTGTTTCGGTTAAATTGAGTCGGTATATATGTGATATATATTATTTAGATACCATTTATAATTTTGATTTATAATTATAAGGCTTGCATATAGAGTATTCAAGTGTTGAATATTCTTAATAGAAAAGATGCGATTAATGGATATGATCCAAGAGTTGCATCCAAAGAATGCAACCAAAGGATATGACCAAAGGATGTGATCCAAAAGTTATGTCCAAGAGATGCGATCAAAAGATGCGATGAATAGATGTGATCCAGAAGTTGTGTCCAAAAGATGCCGCCAAGGGATACGATCCAAAGGTTGCGTCCAAGTTTTGTATCCAAGAGTTGCGACCAAGAAATATGATCCAAAAGGTCACGACCAAGGATTGCGTCTAAAAGGAACGACCAAGGATGCGGCTAAAGGATGCGGCTAAAGGATGTGACCAACGCATGCGATCCAAATGTCATGTCCATAAGGTTGCGACGAATGAGTGCGACCAAAAGGTGCAACTAACGGGTGTGACCAAGGGATGCGATTCAAATGTCACATCCAAAAGACGCGACGAAAGGTTGCGACCAACGGATGCGACCAAAGGGTGCGATCAAAAGGTGCGACTAACGGGTGTGACCAAGGGATGCGATTCAATTGTCACATTCAAAAGACACGACGAAAGGTTGCGACCAACGGATGCGACCAAAGGGTGCGACCAAAGGGTGCGACTAAAGGGTGTGACCAACGGATGCGATCCAAATGTCACGTCCATAAGGTTGTGACGAATGGGTGCGACCAAAAGGTGCGACTAAGGGATGTGACCAAGGGATGCGATTCAAATGTCACATCCAAAAGATGCGACGAAAGGTTGCGACCAAAGGGTGCGACTAAAGGGTGTGACCAACGGATGCGATCCAAATGTCACGTCCATAAGGTTGCAACGAATGGGTGCGACCAAAGGGTGCGACTAAAGGGTGTGACCAACGGATGCGATTCAAATATCACGTCCATAAGGTTGCGACGAATGGGTGCGACCAAAGGGTGTGACTAAAGGGTGTGACCAATGGATATGATCTAAATATCACGTCCAATAGGTTGCGACTAACGGTTGCGACCAAGAGGTAGGACCAACGGGTGTAATCGACATGCGCAACTAAGAGGTACGGCCGAAAAGGTGCAATCGCAAGAGTTGCGACCTCTTGAATAGTTGTGTCTTCATGAAATGTTGCATACCATGAATTGCCTTTTTGAAATGGTGCATGTGATGCATTATTTCATGAAAAGTTGCATGTGATGTATTGAATTCACGAAAAGATGCCTATAATGTATTAATGTGTAGAAAAATGTGTATTGACCAGGTGTTGACCATGTTGATCATGTTGACAGTTGACTATGGTATTATGTCCTAGGCTAAAGTGTTTGTGACCTAAATGATGGATTGTAATAACAAACATAATATTTATTCTAAGATATTTCATATAATATGTGCGTATAGGTTATTTTAATATAATTAAAATAGACCATGAATATGCAATTCAGCTTTATGTCAGCAAAGTTCTTGACTTTGATAGTAAAACTATAAAGTGTTCTGAATGCTATTCTAAATCGTCCCTGGTTCATGTCATTAGTTATTCTTAGTAAAGAATGTATCTGTAATCCTTAGACTTGAGATTATCTCAGTTTCCTACATGAGAAATTTTATACTTTAATATAATCTAACATCATCTTTAACCGGGCGGTCATAAAGATTATAATTAGGTATATAATGAATTATGCGGAGGAAAGAGTTTAATTAAGATATGATTTGTTCCTCTCATAAATTGAGAGAGATATCTTTAGGCCTCTTGATAATTTGATTGAAGAAACGCATGGCCGTGCTCGAGTGAATTAATAAGGAGTTATTAATGTCATTTCATGTTCAATCAAATTCGATGTCAAGAAATATTTATCGACCAACGTAAGGTTGACACTTACTATGCCTTATGGACGATATAGATATCGTGTAACAAAGGGATACAATGCATGAACATAAATTAGGTTTTATCGAATCATCCATACTTGCTTAATTTGGGTAATCACGATGTCTTGCTAAAGGCCACTCATGATTTATAATCCGTTGTGATTATTTCCAACATTAAGTAAATCTACAGGGTCACACACAAAGAACAACTATTGAGACATACACAGAAAAATCATAACTTATGTGATAAGTTGTATGAAGAGCTACATAGTCAAGTAACACATCCAATCCTATATCTTATATGATAAGGTGTGTTGCATATATGATTACATAGTTACCATGCACATAGGATATGAAACTTATGGACTATATAGGCACAAGAGACACTCCAAAATGATTAAAAAAAGGCATATTATTTTCGTCCAACTTTTGTGAGACAAAAGGAGAGAAAAATCCGAAAATTATTCTCTTATTATTTCTGTGAGAAAAATGAAGAACGAATACTAGCATATATCGTTCTTTATCCGTTTAAAGGGGTTGTTCGTGTGGATACCGGTAGAGGACGAAGCGAAGTGCGGCGTCTTTGTGATTCGGGTTGAAGCCGTGGTTTGTTTGGAGAATCAGTTTGTTTGGAGAATCGGCTTGCTTAGAGAATCGGTTTGTTTGGAGATCGCTTGGAGATCGGTTTGTGAGACCGGTTAGGCGAAACACACAAAGGATCGGTTTGGAAATTAGTTTGGAATCGGGCAAAGAAAAGCGTCAACCAAATTTGCTTTCGATCATCGCAGATTAAGCGTAATCCGAAGGTACAAAGTTATGAACTTTTCTTTGATTTAATTGTAATTCACGGATCCTTCTTTTGGGTTTCGAATTCGATTTTGTTTCGTTTTTTATTTTTCCGCTGCGTTATGAACGGTAGAAACCCAACATATTCCTTCTGGAGCTTGTAACAATCGGCATATATGTGCCTCGTCTCCTTGAAATAGTTGCACATCTGATTATTGTACTTGAATTGCAAATGAGGCTTCTCTGAACTTGAATTTCTCTTCTTACGTCTCCCCCTCTCTACAAACAACCAAATTTCTTGATTACTACTCTCGGTCATGGACAAGTCATAGTTGATATCTGACTTGACTAATAAGTTTCTCTTGACATCTTCAACGGTAAATGATTCCCTGGTATGAAGTACGGTCTCCTTAAACCCATTATATGACTTCGGCAGCGTGCATAACAATACCATGACTTATTCCTCTTTGTCTATCTTAATACCGATTATCCCCATACCATTAAAGAAACCGATATGCACCAAAACATGGACCTTAATATACATACCTTCTGTCATATTCAAAGAGTCAAATCGCAGCTTCAAACGTAACCGGTTCGTAACCGATTTCTGCATGTAGATGCCTTCTAACTTTTTTCTTGCGCCAACTGATGCAGCCTAATCCATAAGAATTTCTTGAAGAGTCGAGTTTCCAAACACAGCTGAATTGTCGAGAGGGCCTTATCATCCATCATCTCCCAGACATCGCCTTTCATCTCCTTCGATCTTCACGTGAAGTTGACCTTCACACCTAGGTTGGACATTCGCTTTCATCCGCACTTGCCAAAGTGCGAAACTCGCCATGCCATCATATTTCTCAATATCAAATTTGTCGACATAACCGCACTTGAATTCGTATTGATACAAAGCAGGATACTTGACTTGCGGAAGCATAAAAATTATCGTATCCTAGCTCTGATACCAATTTGTTAGGGTAATAGGGAGAATATAGATGTAGAGAAAAAAGAACTCGTGAGAGAAATAACTAGAGAAGAAGAGAGAAATCGTATAATCAATTGAGAGACTATATTGTAAGAATTTGGATACTATTACAATACATTTAGGCCTCTTTATATAGTAGAGAGCCATGACTAATTATCAAAATAAATTGCTTAAATTAAAGATACAATTATCTAATATACAATGCAATGATGGAAACAATTCATCTTCTTCTATTGTCTAAATATTTCCTAAATACTTATTTCCATAACCAACATATTTCCAAAACAACAATACCAAAAAGAAAATAGATTATTGAGAGATTTAGAGTCATATATAACAATTATTATGCTTTCAAATAATTTTTAGATATAACTTCTTTTGTTTATACCTTTTACCTTTTAGTGCAAATAGGAGGTAGGATTTTTCAATATATTGCATTCATTAAAAAATATTTATCCGTTTATTAACACACTAAATTTCTACAAATTTTTGGGTTGAAAATATTCTCCATTGAATTATAAAAAATAAAAGAGAAATTTGAAAACGCGTCGGGTTTGAATACGCCCAAAGCGCGACGATATATTATTTTTTCTACTTTTCAATATATTTTTTATTTTCTATATGTTATTTTCATTATTTTTTGTATATACTCTTTATTGCCTCTAAAAAATATTTTTTTTATATTGTTTATTGTTTTTATATACTGTTTTTTCTTGCCGTGCAACACTAGGTTCCTAAAAAACAATCATGTCTTTATGTACAATAAAACAACAAGCTAATTAGCAAACAAGGCCGGCTTAATTTGGTTTTTGTGCTTGAAACAAAATTACAGCAAATAAAACAACAAACTAATTAGCAAACAAGGCCTAGTTAATTTGGTGTTTTATGCTTGAAACAAAATTACAGCAGCAATCTTTCTTCCGTCTATTTTTTCATCATCTCTTTATCATTTGTCATTAAAGTTTTTAATAGGGACGGGAAAATGAAAAGAACGATTTAAGCTATTACGTGAGCATTGGAGCTGCCAAACCATCGGAATGCACCAGCGACGAGAATTTCAATTCTGTTGGAGTTGAGCGCGACCCAATTGAGTTTGAAACCCGCAATATTCAGATGCAGCTTATTTAGATGGAGAATGTAGAGGTTTTCAAAGACGATAAGTGACTGTTAAAATTTAGGCTCCGCTTGTAAATGACATAATCGATCAAAGATCTGATGATAATCCAATGGTGGATCTTTTTTTTTTTTTTTTTTTTTAAAGGAATGGTTGCTAAAGGCGAACCATTCATTTGTATTAATATAAACTAGTAAACACTTCGCGCGTTGCGCGAGATATTCAAAGCTTATAAAAAAAAGTAACTTAGACAATACAATAAAGTTTCCCAAAGCCTTGTAATCGCACATACATGATTCATTACATAAATAGCATATTCATAATAATCATTAAAAATCATTCAGTTGTAAAAAAAGACGATTCAAGAACATTGAGTTGTAAAGTTGAAAACTTAAAAAACATAATTTACAGCCAATGGATTTACAAAGAAGAAAGAAAGAAAAAAATAGGTAGGATGAGAAGATTTTCGATCCTAATAGTTATCCTTCCACTGAGTTGCTTGTGCCCATACTTTTCGGAAGATCAATCTTGGCGTCGCTCTTTTGGAGGTGAAGATTCTTTGGTTACGTTCTTTCCCAATTTCCCATGCGCAAGATAACCATAGCAAGTCCCAATCCTTGCGATACTCATTTGGAAATAGCTCCTGATTTGAGGTCCAAAATAGTAACGGTTGAACAACAATTAAGAATAATGATTACGAATTTGCACTAAGTTTTGAGAACTTCAATCTCAAAGATGCGAGGAAATTTAGGGAACTCCCCATGATGGAAATCTCCTGGCTCGATATGTATAATCTGGCATGTATTGTAATATAATATCAAAATATCTTTTAAATCATTTGAAATTAATAATGCCACATTAAAATATGAACTAAACGATGATATTCTTAAAAGCAAATCAAACATTTAATTATGGAACTAAAAATTCAATTTGGGTTTAATTGAAAGAAAAAAATGGAGTAACCTGAAGATGAGCAACTTCTCCATGTCGAATGTTCCTCACTCCATTATCCCGGCCTATAACAATAAATTCATCATGATTGATAATTTGATTCAAGACATAATAATCCGATAGAAGAAAATAAAAATAACCTTTTTGACAGCACAATCCAATCTTGAAGCATGCCAGTTTAAACTGGACAAACTGTTTTTCTTTTCATTGTTTGCGGTGGCAAAAAAAATAAAAAGAAGAGAAAATCAAAGACAACATTGAAGGTTAGAAAAACAAAGAAAAATGGTAGCCAATTTGGTGCAGTACCATAAGAAAAGTACCATGATACAGTGAATGACTCAAACAAATTCACTTGATTTAAGAAAATAAAGAGAAGAAAAATATCTCTATATTTGGTAACATACTTTAAAGGATGGCATTATGCAAAAAAGTCCCTAAAATGATAGAACTATGCATCTGTCCTATGTTTCTGCCGATCACGCATCGGTGTTATGACATGTACAGTTCAACTGATTTTTTGACTTCTAGTGTCCGATTAAGGAATCTGAACAAATTAAAAATAATCATGAAATTAATACAACCATAAATTAAATACTACAAGATTTGCGTAATCAACCATAAAAAAAATCCCTAAAATACTTACAATTTTATCTATCAAAAGATAAATCATAAAACCATATTAAAAAGTACATGACACCTGAATTCAAAATCATAAAACCCTAACAAGTGGTATACTTGAATCATAAGTCACATATAATATATTATTTTAAAATACAATATTATTTTAACTGAATCATAATATACGATATAATATTTCATCATCTAATAATTATGATTGTGTGCTGAAGTTAATACACCTTATGAACATAATTATTTAGGTCAAAAATAATTGCATTGAATAATTATTAATTACAAATTAAGCATCTAAGACCTCAATTATGTAATTAAGCCCCAAATAAATCATATTCCCAAACTAACCCCTGATATTGTAATAAAGGTTCAATTAAGACTATGCTGGCTTCACCTAAACCCAATAAAATTTCTATTATATTGAATAGTTTTTATTATAAATTAAACCTAATTATGCATCTAAGACCTCAATTATGCAATTAAGCCCCAAAGAATTTTAATTTACCTATACCACTAATTTTGTAACTTCCAACTAAATCTATACTGGCTTCACTTGATCCAAAAGAGTCGCTATTAGCGTCAACCATGAAATCAAGCACTACACTAACAAAAAGGAAAATATGAAATACCTAGAAAAAAATAGTTCGTTAAACAGACCTCAAGCTTTGAGTTTGGATGCTCATTCTCGCAAGTTCGACATTCAAAGTTCCTTCAGCTCACCTCTGCAGTAGCAATAGCATAACAACATCCATGCAAGAATTAAACCAAAATAATCCTTAAAGTTCATAATACTAAAAAAGAGTAATCAAATTGAAACACTAACTAAAATACTAATTAAACACACACACACACATATAGTGACACCAGTCTATCGCTCAAAACCTAAATAAAAACAAACAATAGATAAAATAAAACCCTTTTGCATTGTAATTCCAGTATTGCGATTATTTGATACCAATTATTAAGTAAAATCTTGCGTGCCCTTTTCTACTTGACGTGCTCTGCCCATATCATTTGTACTTTGTAGCTTTGTACTTGTCCGTGTTCTTTCTAAAAGAGGGAAAGAAATGAAACTGCATTTTAATTTGAAAGGGCCTCGATCAATGGAGCTGAGACAGCCGGCTAAGTCTCCCCGTTTTAGTTAGCATTGGTAATAGGAGACAGCATAAATTGAAACCATAATTTGACTCACTCTCTCTACCCAGATTCATCTTGAAGAAGGAAATCACCAACTTTGAAAAAGGACAAAAATTGAGCAATAAAATGATTAAATGCGAAGGAAAAAAAATATAAAAAAATCAAAATTCACAACAAAGACCTACATATTGAGGCTTTCTTCTAGTCAGGGGACCAAATGGCTCGAACACAGGTCATGCTTCGACCCTGCCGCACCACCAGCTCCACCATTGCTAGGGTTTCCATTCGCCCCTCCATTGCGTCTAGCGACAACATTCGAGTTTCAACCAGGCGATTGAGAGAGGGAGAGAAAAGAGAGTAAGCCGACAGGGAGAGCCAGCAAGTGAGAGGCAGAGAGTTAGAGTCAGCGATTGAGAGAGAGACAGCAGAAAGAGAGAACCAGCGAGTGAAAGGGAAAGAGTGAGAGCGATTGAGAGAGGAGAGTGAAAGAGGGCGACTGAGAGAGGGAGAGGGAGAGCGTGAAAGAGAGGCGAAGAGACCAAAAGCTTGGACACAGCCTGTATTTGACACTTGTACTCTGGTAAAAATTTAATCCAACAGCTGAAATTAAATCTGATTTTCAATTCAACGGCTCAGAAAAAAGAGTGACGTGGAAGCACAGTAAAACAGTACATCTTTAAGAATTATAACCTATTATAAATATGTTAGGTATTACAGATTACAGATCCGATAGAAACATTTTTCAGAAACTAGTAAAATACTACCCTATCTAATCTTTGAAAAATATATTTTTTTTTCGTTGGATTTTGGTAGGTCAACCGGTAAGCAACCACTGGATTTTGGAAGAGATTCCGAGTTCGAGTCATGAAAACATATTTAGCTCATTTGATTTATTTTGCAAGTCTCTCTCAATCCTAATTGTGGATTGAGCATAAAAAAAAAGATATTTTTTTTTTCAAAGCCCCTTTGGAGCGTAACCTCCCTCCTACCTTCTAAGAGGATTGCAAACATATACTGGAAACGAAGTTCTCCTTTTTCAATTTATCCTTTTTCTTCTTTCTCTTAAATACTGGAAATGAAGTTTAAGAAAATAATTGTTGGATTGCAGACATATAATTGGAGTGTACAAGATGGAAGTATATCTCACTCTAGATTTTGGAGGATGGTTGTTAAATGTATAGTCTATGAAAGCATACTTAATAGAAAAAGATCAACACTAGGGCTAATCTAATTAATTAAAATAAGTTACCCAAAGAACTTTCATAGCAAGAGTTACTACTCCATATTACAAAAAAAACCATTAAAAGGGTACAATCCTTCTGAACATCCCCAAAATTGACAGCAAGTGAACTAACCAACAAACCCTAGCCTTCAAAAGCCATCACCATTTTTCAGAAGGATCATTAAAGCCTACTCCCATTACAAAATCACCCCATGTTATTAAATGAAGAAGAATTCCATTGCATGTAACCATCAGGCTTAGTTGCACCAGCTGAAGAAGGATTCTGAGCATGATAATATCCATTTCTCATATCGGAATAGGGATCCGTATTTACCACCATTCCATTATATTCATCTCTTCCAGCACCACTACTGCTACTGCCTTGATTACCCATCGGATAGCCATTAACACTGTTAGAGCCATTCACCAACCCATTATACCCTATTGCAGTACCATTCATACCGGCATCTGTGGTATATAAAAAGTTGTGGGTCCCATTTGTAAGTTGAAGTTGCTGCAGATCAGTTTCAGGCTTGCACCAACCAATCGGCTGACCGTATGGATACTGCAAGTCAAACTGTGGCTGTTGGTGAAATGCGATGTTGGGCCATCTCTGATACGTACTGGCTTCAGATAGTTGAGGTATAATTGCATTTCCTGTACCTAACAAACAACAAAATTATTGTTCAAATTATATCACTTTAGTAAGTACATTTTCATTATTGTTCAAATTATATCACTTTAGTAAGTACATTTTCATGAGATAATATAGTACGTTAATTGTAAATAATTTAAGTTTATTTTTGTAATAATACCTGCTTCAGTATTTTCCGCGGTCTCCTTGAGTCGTCTGGCAGGCCCGCCTACAGGCAAACTACTGCTTTCAAGTATGCTCTTTACGTCATAACGGTTCATATCAAAATTGGTCACTGCATTCAAACCACGAAACTTAATCGCTGCTATATCATACGCTTCCGCCGCCTCTTCTTCAGTACCTATCAAATAGTTTTTACAAAATAATGGTTACCTGATTCTGTACATAATATTATATTGGAAAAGTACAACTTGCCCCTTCATTTTCCTACAGAAACGTCATATAAATCATCATTGAATCCTATAATATCGTATTTTTTTGCATTTACATCTTTCTATGATGTTATGATTTTTGTATTGATACCTTCTATGATATCTTGAATTTTATATCTATATCCGTATGATGTCATGATCTATATGATATTTTTGTGGGAAAATGAGGGGGCAATATAAATGCTCTTTATTATATTATATTTAAGTATATATATTGGAAGCTGGTGATGTGATTCCGTACTAAATAAATTTATGAATATATAGGTGTATATTAATTGCATGCATGCATGGAGGGTACTGCGTGGGAAGTGGAAATTAGGGTTATGTGGTTGACTGTTGACTCCCTGCCCAAGGTTTAAGAGACAGCTTGAGACATGAGCTTGAAAAGGATGTCAAAGGGTCTTAAATTAATCTAATAACACCGTATTTTATTGCCTTAGACTGGTCTGGGATACCTTTTCGATATTTGGTTATGTTCCTCTTGGTTCTTGTACCAATTTAGATTATTTTTTTTTTCTTTTTGTAGAATAATTTATATTTTATTTATTTTTATCGAAGTGACAATTGAGCTTCTATTATAAACTATGTGGGTAAAAATAAATATGGTTGAAACTCCTGACTCGGGTATTGTACAGTAACCTTTTTTTTTTTTTTTTTGCAGAGACTTTACGTGTATTAATATTATGAAAAATCCTAGTGTGGGGTCTTAATATATATCTGTTTCTTTGATGACTGAGCTAACAACAGCACCATTATTTTAAAAGAAATGCTTAAAATTATTTTGATTATATAAACATATGCATGTGAATGCAGGTCGTAGAACCTGTTTTACTTTTTAAAATATAAAGAATTTTAAAATAGTGAATATAGGAAGAAGGTGATGTGTGAAGAACTAACTAAAAGTTCCTAAGTAAAGATCTTTGTTTCCTGCCACCCTCCCAATCCTTGCTTGCCATCTTCCATGCTGGTGATGCCTATACGAATTAATATTTCAGTTAGATAACAAAGTTAGGTTCATCTTAACTATGTTAAGTGCGTAATTGAATAATTTATGTTATTTGATGATATATCAGGAAAACAATATTGATTTAAACATCATTTTATGCTTTTGATTAGTTTGAAGTTGCTATATTGAACTAGTTCTCAGTTTGGTCCACAACAGAGACTTTCTTTTATGTTCTAGTATTACGGAAAATATTGCCCACGGGCTTAATTGGCAAAGAAAAAAAAATTACGGAAAATATTGACAAAAATATATTTTGTCGAAACTTACAATCATGAAGTTTATGTAGTGGGTTCTTTTAGATATTTATTTTTCCTTTTTCTTTAAATAGCAACTCTAATAACGATGAGCACAAAATATAAATGCAGTTTAATAAACTGAGTATCAAACATTCTAATGCATTACCTTGTAACTCCGCGATATTTTGATGCACCTCTAGAAAATCCACTGCTATTCCTGAGACCAAATAAAATTAATGAATATATATAATTAGATACATTTTCTAAGTTTTCATAGTATATGCAAAATATTTTTTTTTGAATAAATTGAGAAGGGAGTATATGCAAAATATTACTCAAGAAAATATATATTTGCAAAATATATAAAATACCTTCTAAGATATGCAATGTATTCTTGCCTAGTCATGTGCTTCATCTCATCAACCTCCTTTTCATAAGTACTAATCTGCATGATAGAAGAAGAGTACATTTAATGTTAATTACCATAGAATATTGGTCAGGAGTGTTAATCTCTTGATTAATATCCTTCATGAAACTGAATATTGTTTTATTTCTGAAAAAGGACTCAAATAACATGACTAAGTAAAATAATTGTGCAAATGGCTCATAACTTAATTAATTGAGTCTATTACATATGGATTAAGAGCTCATGAGTACGAATCTTGATAAACATAATTTTATTTAGCACATATTTAACAAAGTCTTTCAATCCATCAAACATAGGCCGAATCTCAAAAACAATTGTACCGGAAAATTTGTAGTAGTGGTTGTTCCCCAATACTTGAGAGCGGCCAGATCGTAAGCCCTAGCCGCCTTGTCTTCTTTATCATAACCACCTGACAAATCAAAACATTTCCCCATTATTGTCAATTTATAATATATCATTTATTTTGTAGATGCTTCAAAATAATGAGAATGTATGTATGATTACCTAAGTAAACTGTAGATGAAAGGTAGCATATGATAGTCGCGAGTAGAAGGGGTGATCCATGCAAAAAGAGAGAATTAGTGATAACTATATTTATTTCCATACCGGCATTTCATTTTCTGATAGAATATCACAAAAATACCTTGTCTACCCTTGCGAGTTTGCCCTTCTCTGCGGCAACTGTTATCCCAGAGATGAGCCTCATACCGTCCCGTCCATCGATGCCTACATAAATTAGAACAAATTTGTATGAGAGAAAGGAGAGGTGATTGTAAGAAAAAAGGAGAATATGATCATAATAGAGTTATAGTTTGAATAATTGAATTGTATAGAAATAGAAAAGAAAATACAATATAATTGTAAAAAACTTTATGATATAATAAAATTTTCTTTGGAAGAGGGACAATCAAGCCCTCTCCAAATTTCTCAAAAAAAAGAAAAAAAGAAAATATAATATAATTTATTAGTAATTTGTACATGACTACAAATCTTAAGCTTCATAAATGGCTTGCATATCTAGTCTAATAACATTTCTGAATAACCAAGAAAAAAATGACTAAATATTATATATCTCTTTTAATTTAATCAATTTAGTTACAGAAATAACAGCTTTTTATACGAAAAATATCAAACCTAGTTACACCACGGTAAATTGAAGTCCTTTGTCCGAAAGTATCAGCCACCTTCCTAACCTCTACTGCACCAGTCTGCGCATCAAGACCTCCATTTGTGGTGCCCTTTTGTGCTGCTAATTCAGATGACGAACTAGCCTCTCCATCTTTTGATCCAACCCCTACCGGATACGACAAACCGGTACTCATGGAGAGCCCCAAACCTTGAGTAGTACCACCACTTACCGCAACCTCATTTCCTGAAAATCCACTCGCATTGTTCGTATCGCAACTCATTTGATCATCTCCTTGTTGTTGTCCTGGCCCTTGGTTGCTTCTTAGCCACGTTTTGATCATTGAAAGACCGATCGTGTTGTTAGGGTTAGCACTGTTTAGGGTTTTGTTGTTTGGTACTAAGCTGCCGTCTTGAATATTTGAGAACATGATAGATGAGGTGTCTTGATCTTGATCGGTGAAAGAATTTCCACCAAGGAAATCCTCTAGCTTCGGTTCTTTCTCCTCTAAGCTCGCACTTCTCTTTCCGTATCCCACCACCATTGAGAGCTCCGATGATTCGTCATTGAAATCCATGCCCTTCATGTTCCAGTCTTTCAAATCGGCATAAAAAAGAAAATAAACAAACGTAAGAACACTACCAAAAAACAGAAATTAATGATGGCTTTGAGGTTCTTATATATATGGTTTCTTACATTAATATTTAATTGCAAGATATAAGTATAATTATAATGAAATAATTACTATATCAAAGCTATAAAGTATGTCAAGAATCATTGAAATTCAAAAAATTTCAACTCAACAAGAAACAACTAAAGCAACTCATCAAATGCGTAAGAACAATACAAGAAATGATGGAATATAAGGTTTGAAAGAAAGGTTTAAAATTATCTAACCTTGGGTTTCATTCAAGTTTCCATATCGGTTATAGGATTCTTCGTGTAAATTATAACACCCCATGTCAGAGGCGGCCAGCGGTTGCGAGTCGGTTTGCGGAGATTCATTTGTCACAGAAATTTCTGGAGGATTGAGGTTGAATCCTAACCAATTATTCATGGGGGATTAAAAAAAATAGAGATTAATCTAGATTGTGTGAAGAGAGAGGTATATATAGAGAGAAGGCTTTAGTGTAAGACAAGGGAAGAGAGGAGAAGATAGAGCTAGGGTTACACGAGAGGTTTAGTGAGGAGTGAGGATTCTTCTTCTTCTCTAGAGGAGACTAGAAGTAGGTCAAAGGGACATGAATACCTTGGAAACAGAAAATAGTACTCAAGTTTATAATCTTTTACTTCGGATTGGGAGCCCCTAATTTTCCCCCTAATGTTTTATACATCACAACTCAAACTTTATTTACTAGCAATTAAATATTAATTTTACAATCAGCAAAGATTGCACTTACCAGGAATCCATGTTTTGTTTGCCAGTGACATATGCTCACATCAAAAGTTTCGGAATATAATGAGGTTAATTCGCCAAATCATGCTAGCTCATGTGGTATTGCAATCTGTCAACGTTGGGAGAGACTCAAATTCAAGTCACGTCAAACGCATTTGGTTGTCTAAAGAAACTGAGGTTAATTTCTTTCCAATCAAAAAATTGTCCTCAGTTTTTTTATTTGTATTTACTTTCTATATTAATGTACTCTAAAAAGTTATCCTTTCTGCTGTCTAATCCATATTCCATTTTAAAGATCACTAGACTATTCCAACTTTTTTTCCATATGAAAGAACACTACATACATTCTCCATCAGTGAACCATCTGACACATATCCAGATGCAAATCTATATTGAATATGATCTTGAAATAAATAGTTCTTATATTACTGCGAAAAAGATGATATTATTAGTAATTAATGTCATTGTATATATTTATCTTTGAAGTTGAACTCTTCAAGAACTCTTAAACCCTCAGTGCTAAAAACCTAGCTTAAAGGTACGTATATGCTACATGTTTCCACCATTTGTGCTAGTAAACTCAGTACTACTTCTTTACAGCTAGCTACTACTACACTCTCTCTCATCTCAACCAGTCTCTCTCCATCTCTCGAATGGCTAACAGAATAAACAAAGCCAGGCAGAAAATATCAGAACAAATACAAGTTAGGGTTTGCAATCTGTACCCTAAACGAGGACACGAACCCTTGTCTTGCGGGTCTTGAAGGTTTATTTCATTCTTTAATATCACTTCCCAAAGCAGTAGCTAGACAAAATAGATTGTAGCCCTAATTTTCCCCTGTGCGGACCTCACACTTTAGGATCCTCCTTGAAGAAGTGCGTAAATGTTCTCACTTTTACTCTTTAATGACAGTACAAAAACTCGAGTTATTTAATGGAGTAATGGTGGCTTCATCTTGGTCCATGGACTTCTTGCCTCATACTTTGACTGTCAAAGAAAGGAGATCAATAAATGAATGTGAAAACACAACATAGTGCTCTAGTTACCGATTAAAAATAGAAAATATTTTTCTAAAACAAGACCTTAAGCCAATATAGGAAAAGTTCTGTAACTCCACAAGATTGACAAGAAAATTAATCTTCGAAACATAATTTAGTAATTTACTGTACAATTTACTTAAGTTTATTGACAAACATAAAACGATTTGATACAGAGTTTGCAAAATAAATTGAATAATAATAACTAATTCTAGTAACACGTATCAGGAGGTTGAATTACAAATTTATTGGTCTAAATTTCAGTACATATGAAATACCTAGAAGCTACAAATTAAATGAAGCATTGAAAAATATTCTTCAATCTAAGAGAGACATTCAAATTGTGAACCATCTCTATAGAATTCATATTCTATTAGTGACCAGATATAGTATCAATGATAATAATATTTGTCTTATTTCCAACCGACTAGTACATATCTCTTATTAGGGTGATTTCATACATCCCTCGCATTTTCTCAAGAAAAAAAAAATCATCGCTTTTATTATTATTACTCGAACTTGAAATCTCTCCTGAAGTTCAAGTGATAGTGGCTTTACAGCTTGAGTTTAGCAAATTTTTTTTTATTATTAATTTTTTATTTATTTAAAAAATGAATTAGCAACTTTAATCTAAATTGGTGTGATTATTATGAAAAAATAGCATTACTATGCAAGATTTTTTTTTTGAGGGAAATTACTATGCAAAGATTAATTGGCGCTCTCAATTTGCTCCTCGTCACAATTTATGTAGAAGTATTGAGACCTCAGTAAAATCTAAAACTTTATTGTTGGGGGACCTCTCTCGGTAACCAAAGCATCACATGAGATGAAAAAATTACAACTACCAAAGAATAAAACCAACTCTCCTTGCGTGGAGTCTACTCTGATAAACCGTTTTCTTTTATTCCTTTCATGAAAAAAGAAAAAAAATAATAATGAAGAACCCCAAAGCTCATTCTTTAAATAATTCAAACCACACACATATGGTAGTTATTAGATCACGTTCTTGGAAATTTAATCTTTAATTAACCTATGGTTAATCATTTGAAACCTAATTGAACCATTAAGAATACTTAGAATAGAGTAATTAAGTATTGGAATAAAGCAAGGTGTGTAATTTAAGAACAATAAGGAAACAAGTTTTAATTGGATGAATTTCATTTTAGATTATCTAAATTAATAGTTTGCTTAAATAAGTTACACAACTTTTATTTTGTTTCTCTGTCATTAGACTTTCAATTTGCTCAAATCAATACACTTTCGTATATTTTCATTCATTTTTTTATTCATTTTTAATACTTAAGCTCAAAGTTAAGTTGATGTGAAACGCAATAGAAATTGGTTAGCCTATTTGATGAAATTTGCTTTTTGTAAAACTTCAAGAAGATCAAGGCTATATTGGCAAGTTGGTGTGGATATAATGAAAAAAACTTAAATGCACGTACCATGGTTTCACATGCATGTTTATATCTGACAATAAATTGTACTGTACATGCATGAAAACGGCGGCTTTTCCAGAGTAAAAGGGTTTACTGACAATTAATTAATTAAACAAAGCTAAGCAACTGAAAATGTGAAGTTTTACGAGGAGAATTATTACCTAATTAAATGGATAAAATTACAAATTGGTCGGTAAAGTCGGTTAAGTGAGTTAATTAAACTCGGGCTTTGCACAAGCTTGACCGCTATTCTTATTTCTATTACATTTGCAACTCATTACTCATGCCTCAATATAACAGTCAGTAATAATTATTTTAATTTCAGAGAATTCATCATTTATTTATAAGATTGTATGTATATGAGTTTAATTTGCATATATTTGTAAGAATATCTCCTTTGGAAAATTAGATAAAAAGTTTGGATCCAATCCAACGTGAAATAGACAAACATGTTGGGTTTAATTGTAGAAACTAAATGCCAGTATAATAATTGTTAAATTTGTGGTGATTAAGTGGCCAGTGATGTGCCTAGAAGATCACATCCTGCTCTGGACAGAGTGAAATGCAAGGAACTGTTAAACAAATAATAATTGCTATGTTAAATATATATATTAACTTAGAATTTTCTATTCAAGGTGGAAGAGTTTTGTTCCGATTCACTATTTGAGGTTAACAAAATTTGAATATATAACTTGTGATTTCTTGTGTCAATGAAGCGTTTAAGGTTTACTGTAGAATTGAATTTTTATATACTTAGCATTACTCAACAATATCAATATTAATTGGAAGTATATAAACTCTTTTATTTAAGACTTTAAGCCTACTCCTTAAAATAAAAAAGTTGGACTTTGAGACTACTTCTTTTCATAAAAAAAATAACAATATTAATTATTTTTATGTCATTGTTCCGATTCCAATCAAATTTACTGATCTTAGAAAAGAACATGCGTGTGTATTTGCAGGCCTCTATTTTACAGACCATGACATGAAAACAGTTTCCTCAGCTTGACTTGCCTCTGTCCCTATAAGATTAATACCTGCAAATATCACTACACAAAGAAATATATGCCCTTGGATTCTTCGGTGAAAGGTGGAAGAGTGGAGAGCGGAAGAATGGAAGAATAATTATTCAATTTTATTTCATCATTGGGCAAGTTTCTTGGAATAAAATATTAGTTTAAAAAATATAAATAATTCATAATTACTACAATACATTTATTCTAATTATTGTTCTATTAATTTAATTTAATAACTTTTTATTTTTAATTAAATAATATAGAAAATATAAAAACACAAATATTCTATTAAACATGCAATAATAAAAGAAAAATAAAATCCTATTCAAAAATACAGGAAGAATGATCTTTTTAGATAAAAAAAAAATGGGCACAATCCTTTGCATATTTTAAATCTATGATTTCATAAATTATTATCGAAAATTGGTGGTTTTTTCATCCATATTTTTTTGCAAAAAAATATATATAAAGAAAGAAGAGAGAGAAACATAATATTAATTGTTAATGTCGTATCATCTCAAGACGAAAGAAAGAAAGGTATATTTATTCTAAATTTTGTCTTATTTCATGAAATAAAGATCTTTCACCTCCCCAATGAAAAAAAGAAAAATCACTTTTCCACCATTCATTCCATTTTTTTTCCACCCTTATTCCTTATTCGGTTGAAATAACACATTTCTTCTATTCTTCCATTCTTATTCCACTCTATAAAAAGTCACCTTAATGTTCTTCACTAAAAAGTAAAATCTATCTTTTCACAGCCCAACTTTTTTCCTCTAAAAAAAAGAAGCCTTGAATTTACATCCCATGTTTGATTCAACCATGAATCCTTTGTTTGTTTCAATTTACTTTATTTTATTTTATTTTTTGAATAAAATGAGTGTTTCAATTTACTTTATTAAATCTTTTTTTTTTTTTTGAGGCAAACTTAATACTTTATTAAAGCCTTGAATTCACAGCCCATGTTTAATTCTTTTTCTTTTTTGAGTTACAGCCCATGTTTAATTCAACCATGAATTCCTTATTTTGTTTCAGTTTACTTTAAATTTAAATAAAGAAAGCCTTGAATTTACAGCCCAAGTTTGTTTCAATTTACTTTCTTTCTCTTTTTCCTTCTTTCCTTGTGAGGAGTTTGAGTTGAGATTTGCATTTACTCTCCTCTTTATTTTTCTCCACCTTCTTTTCCACAACGAAATTCTCCCTTTCTTCACCAATTCAACCTCCTTAATCTTTCCGCCCTACTTCTTCTCCGATCAGAAGGTTTTGTCGCCGGTGAATTGAAGAAATTTTTTCCCTACAGTAAGGTGAATTTTGAAGTTTCAATGCTTTAATTTGACTCGAAGTATATTTTTCTTCTTAATTTTCTTGTTTGATCTCTTTTATAACTATTTTAGGTTATTTCCTTTTTGTCTGCTTCAACTGACAGTGATTTTAATTTTAGTTTAGTTTCAGTTTCTTACATTTAATTCTCACAAAACCTCTAATCAGACAGCTTGAATTTCCCACTCTCACTTAATTCATAATCTATTTAATCATTCTGGTTTAGGAAAGCTTTAATCTTTCCCCAATTAAACACAATAATAGCTTAGCCTGATAAGTAATTTCACTTCCAGAATCAACTACTTTCATCTATCACCATCCTAAATCATTCCTATTTTCCACAAATCACTCCAAAATACACCATTTTAATCCAAATCTCCCCCACATTTTGCAGCTCATGCCTCCAAAAAAGCGAAAAGCCCCAAACGGAAACTCTCTAATCGAATCCAACTCTCGCGAATCTCCCCAATTCATAGTCAACACGCGTTGCTACCCCAAAAAATTCATCACATTTTTCGACTCAATCGAAGAACAACTCACAGACGAATACTGGGACTTAATCGACAGCTGGCCTTTCAAACACCTCTTAGAACTGCCTGTAATCGAACTCCAAAGAGGCTTTCTAACAGAACTCATGCGATTATGGAACCCAAATCTCCATTCTTTTTCAGTAAATAATACATGCATCAAATTCTCAGCTCATGACATCAGCATAATCATGGGTTTACGAGCCAAAGGAGAAGTCGTTGACTTAACCCCAAAAAGAGCCTCCCAAATCGACTCTCCATTACTAAATCAATTTTTCCCCAACGAGACTCAAATCACATTCGAGGACTTAGAAAATGTTTTAAAAAGAGAAATTTCTACGGACAAAAAAGCGACAGCTCAGCAGTGGATGTCGATTTTAACTATGTATTTATTTTCGAGTGTTTTGTTTACGATGAGTAATGCGATTGTGCCCATGTTTTTATGGGGTTATGTGGAGGATTTAGAAAAGTTGTGGGATTATGCATGGGGCGTCGCTGTGTTTGATTATATGAATCGCCAGATACCTGATATTGGCCAGAAGGCTTCTTCTAGTAACTCGTCGAATCCTACTATGGTTGGCTGTTCATTTGCCCTGCTGGTAATTAATAATTTTTTTTTATTGAGAAATGATGTTTGTTTGGGATTGAGAAATGAACGGTTGGTTAGTCCTTGTGCTTTAATTGGATTGTGATATGGTTGTTGTATTAGTATCCTTGTACTTTGTGAAAGTGTGCATGATAGCATTACTCATACACAATTCTATAATACACAGGAACCAAAAAGTTTAAATCAATAGTACAAGGACCGAATTGCAACCCAATTAAAGCACATGGACCAAAAAGTATAAATCAACAGTACACGGACCAAATCGCAATCAAATTGAAGTACAGGGACTATCCCTATTTATGACTCCAAACTTTCATTCATATTAACTCAATTCCTCTTCAAGCAGGTATGGTTTTACGAGCACACTCGGCCCAGAATGGTCCACAAAGCCAACAACCTCTACCCGCGGTTCCTCAACTGGAACCTAGAGACCGACGGCAAAAAAGACACATTCTCCTCCCTCCTCGAGACCATCGAGACCTCCAACATTATCTCCTCGAGCCTGACTCCAGAAAGAGCGGAATACTGGGTGTTGGAAATCGATAAAAATTTAGTTAAAAGCGGGTATAACAACAGTCCGAGCGCGGAGACGGTGCAGAGCGCGTACATGGAGAGCATGACGCAGATTCTGAGGGACGGGCAGGATCAGTGGAGCAGGATGCACGGGGTCTACGGGTGCTTTGGTAGTGGCGGCGGGCCGGCTCCTCCGATGCCGATTACCGTGCACGGGCCGACGCAAGGTCAGATGGTTTTTTGTTATGTTGTTGTTATTGTTGTTGTTGTTGTTATTGTTGTTGTTAAGGATGTTGATAGTGGTTTATTTATTGTTAATGTTAGTGATAATATTAGTAATATATAATTATTGTTAAAATTGTTGTTATTGTTGTTATTTTTTTTTTGGAATTAATTGTTGAATTTTGTATATTGCTATTTATTATTGGTAATATTAACAATATTAATATTATTTTATTATTGTATTGTATTATATTATTAATATTATGATATTATTATTATTGTTATTGTTAAGAATAATGTTATTATATTATTGTTATTAACAGTAATAACAATATAATATTATTATTGATATTATGATCATATAATTATATTATATTATTATTATTATTCATGTTAACAAATATATTATTATATTGTTATTTTAGTATTATTATTTTGAAATATTTTGGTTTAATGTTTATAAATTAGCTGGTAAAACGCCGGGAAGAAATGCGAGGAAGAGAGTGGATGCTTCTTCAAGTAATGATGGAAATGAAGAAGGTATTATTGTTATTATTATTATTATTATTATTATTATTATTATTATTAGGTGTGGTTTGTTGTTCTTTAGTTTTTTTAATTGGATTCATATTGCGGTTATTTGTTTTGCAGAAACTGATGATTGAGAAACACTAGGAGTTGTGACTCAGTTTTATTGGTTGATTAATAAGGGCGTTGTTGTAATTTTGATAATTGATGGACTGAGTTCCGCATTTATGAGAAATAAAGTTTATAATTAACACCTTGTAATAGTATATCTAACAATTATCTTTTCTCAAGCTGAGCTGACTATTCTTAATTGCACTAAATTCAGTACTATGTGAATTTTGACATGTTAATTTTGTACTTTCAGTAATTATTAAACTAGGAGAGGAGATAAGTGTACGAGTAGTATCAGTTTAGACATGGTACCAACAAAATTGGTACAGAATGAAACTGCATTTTCAGTTTGTGTTATTATTGTAAAATCTAAATTAAATAATTTTAATTTTGCAAATTACTTTTTCGTCACTCAAAAGGTTTTTTTCTGTGCATATTAACTAACCTACTGTAGGAAATTATGTCTCAGCGGAGTAGATTGCATATGGTCTTTCAATACATAATATATTAAATTTTTTGATAATAACTCATAATAATTAACAAACGACCGATGAAACTATAATTTGCAGAGAGCAAATTTTCTGTGCTCTGTGATTAACTTGGATTTCAGAAAGTGTACAATCACAAAAAAGAAGACAGGGAAAAAAAGAGATAAAAGGGCATAAAAATATGAAAGGAGAAATTAAAGAGCATAAATTATCATTAAAAAAACGCATGTTAACCAACAAAAACAATCATGTCAAACCAAATAAACATCACAAGTTATAACTACAAAAGGGAAAATCTACAATCAATTAATTTGATAAAATAAACTACTATTTTTGTTTCGAATCGAACAAAACCGGTCGCTAGTCATACAATGATATCATCCCTAGACAAATGACCAGGACGAACGCCAGGCATGCTAGGAGGAGCCTAAAAGAGGCTCAAACTAGGTACAGGGCTCTGGAATTATTTCTGGTTCGGTCACTTGTGGCGAATTATGAACTGGGGAGAAAAACAGAGTCGAAATATATAAATAAAAAGATGGAATAAACAATAGATAATCCACACGGCGACATGAAAGGAAGTAGGAGCCGTGCTAGCGACAATCGTTAAGACTTTCATCTTATGCATCCATGCGTAAAGAAAATCATAACTTTCCTACTCATTTCCCCACAAAAACTTCATATACATCATTATTGGACTCTATAATGTTGTGATTTTTGTAATTATACATCTCTATGATGTAATGGTTTTTGTATTCACACCCACATATGATGTCATGATTTTCGTATTTATACTTCCTATGATATCATAGTGACCTCTATGACACTTTTATGATGAAACGAGGGGCGCATATAAATGCCACCGGTGAAAAGAAAGAGCTAATCCAACGCGCAGCTTACTGTACCCAAAGCATCCAACAACTTGTCTCTTATCCTGTGATCTTTCTTACCCAAAGCATCCAACAACTTGTCTCTTATCCTGTGATCTTTCTTCTCGCGAGATAATTAGATTGTGTTATCAATCAATAAATATGTATACATCAATTTTGTGTTACAAAGAAAGAAAAAAGAAACATAATTTGGATTTTGTGTTACGTGTTGCTTGTTAGACTAAGGTCATTTTCATGGCGCAAGCAAGTCTAATTCAAACACAGAGCACATTGGCTTGAGAAATATATAGGCCTTCCCCTTTTTGCTTCCAAAATTTTTTTATCAAATTTAGGATGATTAATCACACAGCGTTACGAAATTATTGAAATTCATGTGCCTTCCGTTTCTTTTATTCATAGTTTGAAACTTTGGGTAGTCATTCATGTGCTCATAAGAGTCCCTCGAGTTTTCCATTTTCTTCTGCTTGTTTTGATATGAAAAGAAATAATGTTTTACAATTCCTGAAGTTTGAAAAAAAAAAAAAAAAAAAAAAAAAAAAATATATATATATATATATATATATATATATATATATATATATATATAATTTTAGAGATTGATAATATTATATGTACAATCTCAAACATAAGAACTACATTTTATATGAAAATTCTTATTCTATATTATTTCAGAAAAAGACTTGATTTCAGCGTCAACTCTGCATCGGCAAATCGGGCAGGTTATTTTGAGCTTCAACCAACGGGTCGATGCAAATCGCATGAAAATCATGCAAACATATAGGCATTATTTTCATCTTCTCTCCTTTCTTCAGTTCTTCTTTGCAAATCGCACAAATCAGGCCTTCTTCACCTTCCGTCTCGCTTTTCTGATGTAGATAAACAGGTATTCTAGCTTTCGGCAGCTCTCTCGGCTCCGGTCGAATAATAGTTCGACTCATTGGAGGTGGGTTCAGATGGTTTCTCACAAAACGCCGCTGGATCCACCAAATTATATCTAACAAATCAAGTTAACCGAGCATCATAATGCATACTGGAAAGAAAACTACGGCAGTGAGAGGGTCGCACACGAGGGAGACTAGACTGAGAGCAAGACCGACGATCGTGAGAACGGAGGATATCACGATGCCAATGCAAAAACATAGTTGCACAAGAGCAATTGAGAAGTAAGAATAAGGGTAGTAGCACGAATATAATGAAAGTTGAGAAGAAACATCTATAGATTAATTAAGGGTAAATTTCACTGTAAGTCATCAAAGTCATCAAATTTTAGTTTGCTCAAATTAGTGATTGAAGTTTTTATTGTCCAATCCAAATCACTCAACTTTCAATATAACTAAATCAAGTCATTCCATCGATTATTCAACGGATGAATGACATAACATTCATGTATGGAATTGTTTATCAATCCAAAAAAGAAAATGTTACACCGCGACATTACTTGTTAGTCGTGCTAAGCGATGTACACAAAGTTAAAGTCATTTGAAAATATATCTTCACTCACAAGTCACCCTTCCATTCCGTCAAAATACCTACGTTGATTAAAAAAATAAAACAAATAGAAACTATTAACTAAATAATTTAGCTAAGTAACTAATTATTTTACGATACAACTTCTATATTACTAAGTATTTTAACAAAAAGTTAATCTTTGATATATAAAACTATATTTGCATATATAGTTCTAGATAATAAAGTTATCTTATATACGGTGGTGAGTTTTGACCAAAAATGAAAAAAAAATACAATAGTATAACTATATATACTAGATAATAAAGTTATCTTATATACAGTGGTGAGTTTTGACCAAAAATGAAAAAAAAAATACAATAGTATAACTATATATACTACTACTTTGGCACCTCAACAGCATAACTCATACTATCACATTCCACTTCCAAATTTTTACAAAAAAAAAAAGACCATTCAACCCATAGCTTTTCTCATCAACCGAGGTATATCAAAAATCAAATTCTATTTTCTCAAGCGTATCTTTTGATTCACTATTATTCCTCGTATTAACCCATAATTCACAATATTCAAAGTAAAATATAACAATAATTTTGTATAACCATAGATATGATAATACTTTTTCTCTAATATTCGAAGGAGTGTTTTGAATCTATCAATTTCATCCTTCAAAATTACATTATAGGGCTGACAAGTCATCGTTCTGGTAAATAACGGAGGGAATTTTGAAGGAGTGAACAATCAACCTAGATCTCATGTAGCTACTCTCATCTGCCATCGATACTGCAGGAGATCTGGATGGTTTATTTTGTGGAACTCTCATAACTTTAAAAAAAAAGGAGTAGAAAGTTTTGACAGACCACTAACGCCATTCAATACTGGGTCTAACTCCAAAGTCCAAACAAATATCTTGATATGTATATCCCACCATGAATAAAACAAATAGAACAAAAGAGAATAGCAAACCCAACCGGATTATTCTCCCCCAATTATAATAACAAAAAATGAAACAGTAATAAAATATTATTATAATAATAAAATATTATCATAATAATAAAATAATATTGTAATAATAATATTAAAATATAACAATAATTAAAAATAATATTATGATAATTATATTATTAAAATAATAATTATTATTATATTATAAGAAGAAAAATTTACAAATAACCCTCTATCTTTTCGAATATTACAAATAATGAAATAAAAAATTAAATAAAAAGATAATTAAAATAATAATTAATAAATAAATAATAATGTCAAAAATAATTATATAATAATTTTATAATATGATTATTATTGTACTATTATTATATATAATAATTATTATTATTATTTTAATAATATAATTATCATAATATTATTTTTAATTATTGTTATATTTTAATATTATTATTACAATATTATTTTATTATGATGATAATATTTTATTATTGTTTCATTTTTTTTGTTATTATAATTGGGGGAGAATAATTCAGTTGGGTTTGCTATTCTTTTTTATTCTATTTGTTTTATTCATGGTGAGACTTACATATCAAGATATTTGTTTGGACTTTGGAGTTAGACCCAGCATAGGATGGCGTTAGTGGTCTGCTAAAGCTTTCTACTCCTTTTTTTTAAGTTGAGTGGGTCCACAAAATAAACAGTCCAGATCTCTTGCAGTACCGATGGCTGCAGGAGATTCGGACTCATCAACCTAAGACTATGTTCTTATCCGTTTATTAAGAAAGAAAGAAGACAAGTTCCTCTACATATCGGGCATGCAAGTATAACTGTATAATTTGTACGTGCAATCTGTACTACCAAAGCAAACTTTTTGCTGCACAGTGCAAACTATTAGTAAAGAAGAGGAAAAAAAACACTGAAATGGAATTCACATAGAACAAAATGAAGAGAATGTCACATTGCAAAAATATCCAAGAAATCTTTCATGGATTATATATCTATGAGAAAATTGAGACCGGAGTTTTGAGTTTGAAATGCAGCTTTCGCCAAACATTAGTTTAATATATATCAAGATTATGTAGCAACAATCTTCCCGTTTCTTAATTTTAAAATATTTTATTTTAATCATCCGATTTATTTTGAAGTGTAAATAGATAAATTCTTGCTAATGGATTCTAATTGAATCCTAATTCAATATAACTTATATAAGACCTATAACTATTAACTTAGAATCTCAGAAAAGATATCATGTTAAGTGTAATTTACCGTGCCTTTTGTGGCCTACTGCCTACATTAGCACATAGAACTAGGACCCGAATTTATATTTATACTAGCTTATAATTTTGGACGTCTGTTTCACGGGTGCCCTCTCAATTTTTGAAATATATAGTCTTTTGATCATGGTTAATCACCACTACTCGCTATAAAATATAGAGTCAAGATTCTTATAAGATCTTTTTTTTGTAAATTACAATACCAACAATATAACCAATTTTACCTGAAACTGATCTTATGTGGCACAAGTTTTATATTAAAATATATAATGAGTCATATAAAGTATTTAAATAAAAAAAATTGAACTCATTATTCTCAAAAAGTCGAGATATTTTTCTTAACAAACTATCATACTAACTCATTTGATGTTAGTGTATGATCAACACCTTGATTCAATCTTCTATCACACAATATTTATAGTGAAATAATATTTTTACGTCAGCAATTTGTTACATCTAAAAAATATGATGTACATCACTACATAAATTTTTTTTAGATTAGCCTGATAATTTGTGGTTGGATAAACATTGCTAAATATGTACTACACAATATTGCGTTTGTCAGGAATTAAACTTGGAATTTTCCCAAAATTTTAAGATGAATTAACAGTTGAACTATATATGTTGTGCTTATTTAAATATAAATGTATATTCAATATATTTCGAAGCGGAGCGAGAGCTCTCCTAGTTTCTTCTTATATTTAAAGCTTGATGGGTGTGGGATTAACCCCAACCCCTTATTTTTCACCTACTTTTGAGGCTCCTCAAAAGGTCACATCATCATTTTTATCTTGACCGTTCGATCAATTTTTTTTGTCGAATTTTAGTCATTCATTTTCTCAAATTTATTGATATTTTATGACAACATTTATGTCGTTATTAAAACATAAGCATATGATTAGTTGAATTGGTATTTTGTATTTCATACCCGATTTAGTGAGAATCGTTGTGAGTTTGTTTGTGACCATCAGATCTCAATCAGATGGTTTCAATGAATCATGGTGCAAAGTTATGTTCAACAATTAATATCAATAGTTAATGAAGAGTTCACTCATTAAAATATAAATTTTTTTTCTTTTCTTCTTTAAAAAATTATAATTCTTAATGAAATATTTTATTTCTAATGTTACAATCATCAAATATAAATTTGTTGGAATTTTCTCTTTATTTTGAGTACCATATTTTTATGGTTCCATTTTTTTTCTTGATAAAGTATGTGAATATAGACTATATAAAAGAATATGTACAAAAATATGCTCATTAACTTATACCTTATACTTTATTTTTCATTTCTCTTTGAGCATTCTCAAGAGACTTATTGTCAATTTTATCTCGACAGGTTGGCTTTTTTTAAATCTTAGTTTTTCATTTCAATTATATGCACAATATCACATAAAGACATATTGTTATGATTCTAATTTCATTTTTTTCTTGATAAAATATGTGAATGTAGACTATATAAAAGAATATGTAATAAAATAATAAGCTCATTTACTCTTATTATATTCTTTTACCTCTCTATAAAAATGCTCAAGAGAACTATTATCAATTTTCTCTCACCCGTCGAATCAAAAAAATTATCAAATTTTAACCTTTAATTTTAACTATTATCATAATATCACATAATTAGTTAGATTAATATTCAGTGTTATATCTCTTTTATGTGAGAACTATCATCTCAAACAAAATTTCAGAATATTAAAAACTATATTATATTACTTAATGTCCTATGGATTTCATAATGACATATGTGTAATACGTACTATTTTAACATCTAAAAAAAAATAAGAGAAATAGCGGTGATAAATTTTGGAAGAAAATGAGTAATGTTACATTGTCCTATGTAGTATACATATTTTCCCCATATATATAATATTAAATATAATTATTATTTTTTATCTTTTTCAAAGTTAATTATCTATAATTTAATCTTATGTAATTTCAACTAAAATTTTCTAAATTAAAATCTTCGAAATAAATTATCTTGCATTTTATTTTTTTTCGATCTCATTCATCTAAGCCTCGATTAATACTTAATTTACTTTTCTAATATAATAAAATTTATCAAATTTTAGTTTTTAATTTTAATTATTATCATAATAGCACATGATTAGTTAGATTAATATTCAAGTGTTATATCTCCCTTATGTGAGAACTATCATCTCAAACAAAATTTAAGAATATTAAAAACTATATTATATTACTTAATGTATTACGAATTTCATAATAACATATTGGAATCCATGCCATTTTAACATCTAAAAAAAGAGAGAGAAATAGCGGTGATAAATTTTTGAAGAAAATGAGTAATGTTACATTTTCCTATGTAGTATACATATTTTTTCCATATATATAATATTAAATGTAATTATTATCTTTTATCTTTTTCAAAGTTAATCATCTATAATTTAATCTTATGTAGTTTCAACTAAAATTTTCTAAATTAAAATCTTCAAAATAAATTATCTTGCATTTTATTTTTCTGAACTCATTCATCTAAGCCTGATAAATAATTAATTTATTTTTCTAATATAATATATCAAGAGATAATGACATAAGAAAATCAAAAATAACAATTTTTAATTCTCATATATTATTTATGTATTATGAATTCATAAATTTTAATTTTGAATTTTCATAATTGTAAGTTAGATATTATTATATTGAAATAACTACTAAAATTAAAATACTCGCCATGAAAAAATTAAAGTACTCGTCATGAAACGTAAGCATTGGCCTAATAGGTGAGAAACTAACACACGTCGAGAGTATATATTTTACATGTCGAGAGTATATTTATTTTTTTGTTCCTCTTAATGCCCGATGGATAAGCAGGCATAAAGGATAGCAATTCTGTGGGACCCCTCAACAGCCCAATACAGCCACAAGGTCTCATGTACTCTTTTCATTCGTGTGAACATAAAATACCAGAGAAGATAATATAAAGAGTACCATTGTACTTAATCCGCCGGCTGTGGGACTAATGATAAATAGAAGAAACTGGAAAAAAGGAGTATATTGAATATAATATTTGTTTATCAAGTGACTTTCAAATGGGTCTGACCCAGTTTCTTTGGTAAAATGAATAGATTTTTTAAATGTCAAAATTATCTTACAACTTAAGAAATCTCAAGTATCAAATTTATTGGCAAATTTTATATTTACCCTTCAAAAACTTAAAATGCAAACTTGGTCCTCCAGATTTGCAAATGTCAAATGTGAAGTATCAAATTTGTTTTTCTGTTTTCATATTTTTTCTTCACAATGCTTGAAAAGTACCATATCAAATTTCTCCACTAGATCCTCAGAATTTATCAAATTTATCCATTGTAAATACGAAATTTATCCTTCAAAAATTGCCTATGTTAATTTTGTGCTTACATGGCTAAAGTATTTGCCAAATTAGAGTAAGTCTCAACCTTCATTTTGTAGAAGTACTGTTATGTATAGGTATAAATTTCAAAATATCATGTATATTATATTTATTTTAAAGTATGCTGGGCGAATAGCCTATTGAGATTCTATTAAACCAAATAAAAATGTCATGTATATTCTTAAAGTGTATCATGTAAATTCCGTACAAAAAAAATTCCTCCTAAAATGCATATCTATAAAAGTATCCCAAGGCCAAAGCTCATGTGTATCCCTATAAAATCTTATCACACATATTAATGTGGCCCTATAAAATCTCCAAATATTTTTTAAATGCAACATGATAAACATCGGCTTTACAGTTCCAAAGCAACGCGAGGGTCCCCTAGTATTGAAATTAAGAAGAAATATTTAATTATTGATCAGTGTATTAAGATTCATTTTTAAAGCAAAAAAAAGTATTAAGATTCTTTTTGTTTCTTGAAGACCATTGAGACATTGTACTAAGGTTTGAACTGTGACAACATCAACTTAGTCCGATATAATGTGAATTAATCAATTCTCTTTTGAGATATGTTCTTTTTACTTGAAAAAAAAAGAAAGACAAAAGAAAATTATGCACAGTCTTCTCAAAGCATCTTTTAAAAAAAAAGATGCAATATTCTCAAATAGTTTCTGAAAAACAAAAAAAAAATACACATTATTCCCAAAGTTATTTAAAAAAAATCGCATTTTAATCATCCACTATGGGTTTCTATTTTTTTTTTATGAGGAAAGTACGATGGGTTTCTAATTAATTTACTCGCATTTAATAAGAGGTCAATTGGACATCCCTATGGTCCATTTTTTTGCGTTACATTAATGTTAACAAAATTAACAAAACCTTATTTTGTATTTCAAGTGGCCTAATTCGTAGATCTCATCTCAAGATATAATTTTTTCTTTCTTAAATAAAATAAACAAATTTCTATTCTATTTGACCTGTTTAGTGTGTCCCATTCCATGTATCACTGGCATATAATATAAATCATTTTGTATATATTTTTTCATATTTTTGTGGAACTTCAAAAAATGAGTAACCTATTCTATTATATTCTATGTATACTATATACTATTTTCAAAAATACTGCTTTCAATTTCAATATAGTATATTTTAATTTACGCCCAAAATAATTATATTGTCCAAGAATTGTAGTAAATTTTACAGTTGAATTAATTTATATCCCTTTACTTTTTTTTTTTTTGCTTGAATTTTTATTCCTTTAATCAGTGACAGGACTTTACAGAAACTGAAGGGAGCCATGGGCCCCAAAGATTTTTGATCTAGTAGTGTATAATATGAAGATTTTTTTTTTAGTAAACATCCCATTGGAAATATTATTAAAGAACAAAAGTTTTTACAAGCAGATAATATCTTAGCCAGACTAAAAGAAAGAAAAATTACAACCCAGCCTATATAAAAAAGAAATAAGCAAATGTTAGAAATTTAACACCCTCCAGGGAGAGGGAACATGGTTCCCTCCACTTGCACCCTGAAAACCTTTGCGAATTTTGCTATTTTATCTGCTTGAAGATTATTAGAACGAGGGGCATAAAAACATGAGAAATCTTGATTTCTACGCAATAACTCCTAATAATCCCAAACTAGACGAGCAGCTATCCAATCATTGCATGAGGGAACTTGCAACTCCCAGCAGTTGAGTACCAATGACTCACAATAAGAAAGAAATAGAGCATCAGAAACTCCTTGCTTGGTTGCATACTAGATAGCCAATAGAAGGGCACAAGCCTCGGCTTCAAAAGGGCATGAAACAGAATTTGTCATACACCTTCTTCACAGAGAGGACCCCATTAGAAGAATGGATCCAGAACAACCTATCAGGAAATTTCGCCAAGGTTTGTTTAAGTGGTCCAGCTTGAGTAATTTGAAAAGCTGCTGGAAACTCTAGGACCGAGACAATTTCATGGAACTTCCAAGAGTTCGAGGTGTTGTCGAAGAAATCCGCCACCACTAGGAAAGAGTCGAAAGAAGCCTGAGGTGGATCGTCCCATCCCTCGTACCAAGATTTTAATTTAACCCCACACTTCTTCCTGTCACAAATAACCTATCTAATATCATTTTTTATAAGAGGTCTGAGTGTCATGAGATTTCTCCATAAGGTCGAGCAGTTGGAGGGTCTCGGATCCCACCATAAACACCTCCTCCTTAACTACTTCCCCCTGAGTGTTGGTCCAGAGAGATTGATCCCCGCGTGCAATTTTCCACAGAAGTTTGATGAGCAAGGCTCGTTGAAGAGATAAAGATCTCTAACACCAAGTCCACCTAAGTGCTTGGGCATAGTAATAGTACGCCAGGAGGCCTGAGGCAAGTATTGACCGGATGGGCGGCCTCACCAAAACCGGCTATAATAGAGGTAAGGGCGAAGAGACTGATCTTTGACAGCATGCTAGAACTCATCGTGTACACTGGAAGAACCTCAATTACTGATATTGTTGGGATTTCTACTCTTCAAGAACGCAGCGAAAAAACAAAAAACGAAACAAAATCGAATTTGAAACCCAAAATAAGGATCCGTGAATTACAATTAATTCAAAAAAAAGTTCATAACTTTGTACCTTCGGATTACGTTTAATCCGTGATGATCGAAAGCGAATTTGGTTGACGCTTTTCTTTGCCCGATTCCAAACCGGTTTCCAAACCGATCATTTTAATGTTTCGCCTAACCAGTCTCGCAAACCGATCTCCAAGCGATCTCCAAATGAACCGATTCTCCAAGCAAACCGAACTCCAAACAAACCGATTCTCCAAACAAAACCACGATTTCAACCCGAATCACAAAGACGCCGCACTACGCTTCATCCTCTACCGGTATCCACACGAACAACCCCTTTGAATGGATAGAGAATGATATATGCTAGTATTCGTTCTTCATTTTTCTCACAAAAATAACAAGAGAAGATTTTTCGAATTTTTCTCTCTTTTTGTCTCACAAAAATTGGACAAAATTAATATGCCTTCATATTTTTTTTTTGGGGTGTCTCTTGTGCCTATATAGTTCATAAGTTTCATATCCTATGTGTATGGTAACTATGTAACCATATATGCAACACATCTTATGATATAAGATGTAGGATTGGATGTATCACTTGACCATGTAGCTCTTCATACAACTTATCACATAAGTTATGATTTTTCTGTGTACGTCTCAATAGTTGTTCTTTGTGTTAGTAGTATGCCCTAGGCCAATATATTTGAGACCTAGATGTATGGATTATGTTAAACAAACATTGTGTTTATTTAGAGATATTTTATATAATAAATGCGTATTGGTTATTTTATTCTTATTACTAAAATGAACATTGAATATGATATTCAGCTTTATATCATCAAAGTATGTAACTTTGATGGTAAAACTATAAAGTATTATGAATGATATTCTAAACCGTCCCTGATCATTCATAGGATGTTTGTGAGACAAACATACTTTATGATAAGCTATAAATGGACATTAGTATGTTAGTTGACTAATGGTCACGTTTTACTGATCATGCATAAGAGTTATTAAGTCATTAACGTAAGTATATGTTAGAGACCATATACTGGATTGACCCACCTTGAGAATACTACATGGTTCGTGTCATTAGTTATTCTCAGTAAAGAATGTATCTGTAATCCTTAGACTCGAGATTATCTCAGTTTCCTACATGATAAATTTTATACTTTAATATAGTCTAACATCGTCTTTAACCGGGCGATCATAATGATTATAATTAGGTATATAATGAATTGTGCGGAGGAAAGAGTTTAATTAAGATATGATTTGTTCCTCTCATAAATTGAGAGAGATATCTTTAGGCCTCTTGATGATTTGATTGAAGAAACGCACGGCCGTGCTCAAGTGAATTAATAAGGAGTTATTAATGTCATTTCATGTTCAATCAAATTCGGTGTCAAGAAATATTTATCGACCAACATAAGGTTGACACATACCAGGCCTTATGGACGATATAGATATCGTGTAACAAAAGGATACAATGCATGACATAAATTAGGTTTGATCGAATCATCTATACTTGCTTAATTTGGGTAATCATGATGTCTTGCTAGAGGCCGCTCATGATTTATAATCTATTATGATTATTGCCAACATTAAGTAAACCTACAGGGTCACACACAAAGAACAACTAATGAGACGTACACAGAAAAATCATAACTTATGTGAAAAGTTGTATGGAGAGCTACATAGTCAAGTGACACATCCAATCCTACATCTTATATGATAAGGTGTGTTGCATATATGGTTACATAATTACCATGCACATAGGATATGAAACTTATGGACTATATAGGCACAAGAGACACCCCAAAATCAGATTAAGGGCATAATATTTTTCGTCCATCTTTTGTGAGAAAAGGAGGAGAGAAAAATCTGAAAATTATTCTTTTGTTATTTTCTGTGAGAGAAATGAAGAACGAATACTAGCATATATCGTTCTTTATCCGTTCAAAGGGGTTGTTCGTGTGGATACCGGTAGAGGACGAAGCGAAGTGCGGCATCTTTGTAGAATGATCAGGAACGATTTAGAATATCATTCATAATACTTTATAGTTTTACTATCAAAATCACATACTTTGATGATATAAAGCTGAATATCATATTCAAGCTTCATTTTAGTAATAAGAATAGAATAACCAATACGCATTTATTATATAAAATATCTTTAAATAAACACAATATTTGTTTAACACAATCCATAATTCTAGGTCTCAAATATATTGGCCTAGGACATACTACTAACATATATGATCATCACAAGTCGGCCAGCATGAGAGAGGCTCTTGGATTCCCCCCGTTTTTCTTGAAGTTTGTCGATCAAGAATTGGAAGTGAGAACCTTTGCAGACTCGAAGAGGGGCACCCATGCATTAAAGGGGGATACTGCATTTAATCCTTTCACGGGGATCTCATTGAGATCATCCTCAAACTTGAAGAGCTACTCCCTCCTGATGATTTCTACTATGCTCTCATGCTATTGTGGAGTATGTGGAGATCCAGGAATAACATGCTTTTTTTGAACGAGAAGGCGTCCTCATCAAATGTGATTACTGAAAGAAAATGCGCAATCAAAGAAGCACAACATAATTAAAAATTTACTTGTTTCCTAACCAAGGATCCATGTATATCGATCAAATTAGAAAAGAAATTAAATTTCATACCTCGAATTTGGCAAATCCGGTCAGTAGGGTTTCGCAATCTCTTTGCTTCTCTTCATGGATCTGATCATGAAAGGCGCTACGATTCTGGTACCGCCCTCTACTCGTATCCACACGTTAACCTCTCTCGTTGATGAAGAAACCGAGATCTACTAGAATCTGGTTTCTCTTTCTATTTCTCATAAGGCGGCTAGGGTTTTCTAAATCTTCTAACCTAATCAGACAACCCATTTATCTATTTATAATACCTCACGCTTACACCTCTTCGCTTTCCTTTTGATTTTCTGTGTCCAACTAAGTTAGTTTCATTTGTGTGTGGCTATGTAAGTTAATTTAATGTTGGCAATAAACTTCAAGTTTATAAATCATAAGTAGCATCTAGTTTAACGTTATAATTATCCAAATTAAATGAATAATACGTTATCCTAACCTAAACATCATTTATGTATTTAGTCCATTGGTAAACAATATTTATATTGTTCATAAGGCATGATTTATGTCATCCTTGACATGATTAATTCTCTTTCGTGATTTATAATTAGACTGAATAAAATAAAAGACATTAACAACACATGTTAATTCTTTTGTACACAACTGTGTATTTTTCTTCAGTCTCAATTTATCAGGGGGCCCAGAGATATCTCTCTCGTATCCGAGAGTAACAAATTCTGTCTTGATCATTCACATTCCAACTCATGATTTACTAAATACCCGATCATAGCTTTTATAATTATCCGGTTAAAGAAAATATGAAGATATATATGCAAGAATCTATGATGATCTCAAGTCAAAGGGCTACTCATACATTAGATAGTGAGAAAACACTAATGACATATACCATGTATATTCTCATAGTGGGTCGACCCAATATATATTCTCCAATATATATTTTTGTTAATGAATTAAAATCCAATATCCATTATTAGTAAAACGTGAGCATCATCCAACTATATATATATATATATTGGGCTTCAGACGTGCATAACGCAGCGGAAAACAAAAAATTCGTCCAAAACCAATCCGAGGATCCGTTCGTATCGGTTAAATCAAAGAAATAAATCTTAAAGATACCTTTCGGATTACGCTTAATCCGTGACGCTCAAACCATGCGTGTCTAAACCGGTTACCGTCCTAACCGATTTTACGTCCGTCTAGGCCGTCTAGGTCGGATCGTGCGGAAGTCATCTACCGCACACATAATCGGTCTCCACCAAAACTCTCAACTTCATCTGATTAGGAAAGAAAAATCAGTCCATACCCTAGCCACCTATTGAGAGAGAGAGAGAAAGAGAAATCGAATCTAGTAATCTCGGTTTCTCCTCCAATAAGTTAGTCGCATGTGAACACGTGTAGAGGGCGGTGTCGGAGTCGTAGCACCTTTCGTGATCAGATCCGCAACGAGACGTAGGAAGATTGTTTGAAGATGAATCGCGAAGCCTTACAAATCGGATTAGCCAAATTCGAGGTATAAATAAGATTTATTTTTCTGATTTGATTGATAATACACGGATCCTTGGTTAGGAAACGGGTAAAATTTTAATTCCGCTGTATTTCTGAGATTACACGTTTCTCAACATCATCATCATTAGACACAAGAAATCCATATTTCTCAGGCTCATGATGAATCCTCTAGACCTACATTGAGTCTGTTGTGTTTCAAGCTCACCAAATCCTTGAGAGCTTGTTTGTTCTTCCATCATAGGTTCTTCAAAGGATTCAGACTCTTACTTCTTTAGGTAGACATAACCATATCTACTGAAGTCGTCCGTGAAAGTTATGAAGTACCGATACCCACCTCTAGCTGGCGTACTCATTGTCCACATACATCAGTATGTATGAGTCCTAATAAGTCATTGACCCTTTCACCAACTTTTGTGAAGGGTTTCTTAGTCATCTTGCCAAGCAAACAAGACTCGCAGGTCTCAAATGATTCCAAATCAAATGAGTCTAAAAGTCCATGAGAATGGAGTTTAGAAATGTGTTTCTCGTTTATATGGCCTAAGCGACAGTGCCAGAGGTATGTCGTATTTGAGTCATTTGGTTTCAGTCGTTTAGTGTTAATGTTATATATGGATTTATAATTCTCTTTCTTAAGATCTAGCACGTAAAGACTTCTTTCTAATAGAACATTTCCATAGAAAAGATTATCTTTTAAGATAGAACAATTATTATTCTCAATAACAAATTTATAACCGTCAAAATCTAGACGAGAAATAGAAATAATATTTCTGCTCATAGCAGGTACAAAATAACAATTATTAAGTACTAATACAAGTCTACTAGGCAAAGTCAATAAATAAGTTCCTATGACTAATGCAGCAACTCTTGCTCCATTTCCCACATGTAGGTCGACTTCGCCCTTAGCTAATCTTCTACTCCTTTGTAGTCCCTGCACATCATTAAAAATGTGAGTACCATATCCGGTATCCAATACCCAAGATTTAGGAGTAAGTAAATTAGTTTCAATAACAAAAATACCTTGAGCAGTAGTCACACTACCCTTCTTGATTTCATCCTGATAGAGTTTGCAGTTTCTTTTCCAATGGTCAACCTAGTTGCAATGGAAGCAAACTCCATCATTTTCTTTCTTGATCTTAGGTTTAGGCAACACCTTGCCGTTACGCTTGCTATTGTTCCTGATCTTCTTACCCTTCTTGTTGTGAACCATTAGGACGTCTTTGACAACATTTGTCTTCATGTCCTCCTGTGAGTTCTTAAGCATCCCATGCAACTGGTGATGGATTTCTCCATCTGATGCATATTATAGTTCATGATGAATTGCTTAAAACTAGGAAGCAACGACCCGAGAATTATGTCAATACTCAATTCTCTGGGTATAGCTGAACCAAGCATCTCCAATTGATCAAGATAGCTCTTCTTCTTGAGTACATGAGCACTCACAGATGAACCTAAAAATCTTCGTATTAGTTAGAGAGACGGTCGCCTTGTAGCGCTAAACTCTAGCCTGCTCTTGGAACATTTCCTTGAGAGTTACGATCATATCGTAAGCACCCATGTCCTCCAATTGTTTCTGAAGCTTAGAGGTCATGGTCGCTTGCATGATACAAGCTATCTTTGTGTCATGTTTGACGTATTTAGCATGTGAATCCCAAACAACCCTTGTAGCTCCCTGTTCTGGTTCCTCTGAGTAAGCATCTTCTATGACATAGAGTTTATTGTCAGCCTTGAGAACAATTCTCAGGTTTCTAAATCAGTCAAGAAAGTTAGACCCATGGAGTTTATCTTTCTCAAGGGTAGATAACAAATTCAACCCATTTGAATTGTTATTATTTGCCATTATTCTACAAGTTAAAATATAAAGTGCCATTATTATTTATTCATTGGGGTTGTTTTGTTTTGGTGTTTCTTATATTATACTCCCACTACTTTCTTCAAATCAAACACTTTCAGTAATATTGATTCGGAAACATTCAACGTGAGTGAAGTTTCATAGTGAGTCAAGATCCGTATTTCATTGAGCACTAAGTACGCTTTGGCACAACCCTTATTGCTCAACTATTTAGGTAGGAACATTTCCAATTGTATCATATGCAATTCTTGCCTTTTATGGAATGAGCATCATATGCCCGGTGTATGCCCAAGTCCAGTTTGCTTGCTCATTTATGTTTAACCATGTATGAGTATCGGCGAAATAGAATCTAGCACACTTAGCTTTGGCATGACCTATGATGGACGCCATTTCCCATGTACCCCCTCTTAACATTAATTTTCCACACACTCAGTTTTGGCATGACCTATGTGGAAAGTTATCATAATAACGAGGGGTTCAGTGATATGGGAGGTACTTCTTTACTTAATATTCTCAAGGATTTTATTTTAGATTTATAAATATAAATATCACAGAAACAAGATAAATATAGAATGAGCTTATTCCTCACAAGCGATAATGAGGTTCCTAATCTTAGATCTATCTCTAGATTGCAGGTGTAATCTTTAACGAACCCTTCGTTGTGTGTGTTGGGAAACCCGTAACCATGTACGTTACATGCGCAGCGGAACCTACGGGTTAAACCCTCCCTAGGATCTACGTTAAGGGAATAAAGGTACGAGATTATGATTTTAAAATTTATACCTCGGATCTTCATGATCCGGGAGAGAGAAGCGGATGTAGGTCTGAACGAACTTCCGTCTTGCTTCCTTCTCCTTCATGAAGCTCAGCTCGAAGAACTCTTTCTTGAAGCTCGGCTCGCGAGACTCCTTCCTGAAGCTCGGCTCGCAAGGTAGAGAACCTCTACTCGTATCCATGCGAACTTCACTCGAACGGAATAATCGGACTCGGCTAGACGAGTCCGGAAATACTTTCCGAATACTCTCAAAAGTTTCTCTCTCTTTTCTGTGTCTTAGACGGCAGCCTGGAGGCTATCCTTTTCTATTTAATAGAAAGAGACTACCCTTCTATTTATAGTAGAGAGAGGGGTGAAAGATTGCTTAGTTACCATAACTAAAAATCCTAATCTGCGCCTATTCCATTGCCAACGGAACTATTTCGTTGCCAACGAAATAGGTATTTCCATAACGGAATACTTGGTAGCTAAGGTTATTACAATTTCCATATCCATTCCGTTGGGAACGGAACTATTCCGTTGCCAACGGAATGGTACTGTTTTGTCCAATCAATTATCCAATAATTGATTATTTCGTTCACCATTTTATACATCATATGTATAACTGTTTTTGAGACATATTCATCCCGTATGAATGGAGTTCATTGTGTGACCGTGTAGATTCCATTTAACGCTGGCAACGATCTTCTAAAGATCGTAAGTCATGAGTAACTTCTAGACGGATGTCATGACTACCCATATTAAATGAAATGATCAGCGATCATAAACCTATCAGAATAGACATCTGCTAATTCCTTTTATTCTACAATATACGTCTTGATCACAAGGCACGGTAATATGTCATCCTTGAGTTTGATCAAAGTCTTTTTCCTGATCGAGAATTAGACTGAATAAATACAAAATGATATTAACAACACATGTTAATCCATTTTGAGTATGGCTATGCATTTCCTTCAGTCCTAGTTCATCAGGGGGCCCAGAAATATCTCCCTCATGACGAGAGGAACAAATCTCATCTTGGTCACTCACATTCCTCGTCATGATTCAGTGCATACCTAATGATGACCCTAATGATCATCCCGTTACGGATGACGTAAGATCATATTAAAGTATGCAGTTCCTCACACAGGAATCCATGGTGACCTCAGGTCGTAGGAACAAGCACACTATTCATCTGAGAATCACTAATGACATATACCATGCATATTCTCATAGTGTGGTCAGTCCAGTACGTGTTCTCTAACACGTGCCTATATTCCAGACTTGACATCCCTATGTCCATGATCAGCAGAACATGATCATCCAGTCTGCAAATATACTAGTGTGGATATGTAGCTTCTTACCTGAAGTATGTTTATCTCTATAAACATCCCACATATCACTAGGGACAATTTAGAATGTCATTCGTTGGTTCATAGTTATACTATCAGAATCACGTATTCTGATGACGTGAACCCGAAGTATCATTCATGGTCGATCTAACATATGTAAATATATCAGTCACCCATACACTCAATTATATATGAACTGTATAAACATGTTTCTCATAATCTAATCTCTAGTCCAACACTTTGGCCTACGGCATAATTCCTTCAGTCTCCCACTTGCACTAGGCCAATCTTAAGCATCCAATACTTATTAGGCAACATGACCTTCATGTTCTACTAGCGGGAAATATATGCCTATCAGATTATAGAAATTTACATTGCAAACTTGTAACGACTACTATTGATCTCTATCATTAGTCAAGAACTTCTGAAACAGGTACTTGTACCCTTGTAGCTTTAGTCAGAGCGATTATTTGTTCACAACATAGATCGTCAGGCTTTAAATGCACTCGGGACTACTCTTAGTTCCAATATCAAGTTTTGATCCAAACATACCTATTGTTTACTTCTAAAGTAACAATATGGGATCTTGTTGCAGTACCTTATTTGGAACTCTTTCCAAATTACTGTATTCAAAATAAACGAATTGCGATAATGATCCTTATTAGGAAAGTGTAATATCTTATCACTACCTAGCTCCTCATAGATCTGAATATCTTAGTTCTTCATAAGAACTTAGATATTTATTATAGTCATCAAATAACTATCATTTGCTCTCTTATGCTCTAAGTATATTGCACAGTACATTGTATGGCTTGAAAAATCTTATTCATCTCATTATCAAGAACTGTTTCTTTTATATTGAACATTTCAATAAACGGATGATAAACGTATGTCTTCATTATATGAACATCGTAGGCAAGAATTCTTTCTTTCATATTGAACTCTTTCAATATATATATTATTGAAAGCATAGAATCCAATTCATGTGCCTTTCATTGTTCATATATTAGTGCCACAAACAAGAACTTTTTCTTGTATATTCAATATATAGTTGAAGGCATAAAATCTTATATCCCTTTTATTGTTCATGTGAATATCATAAGCAAGAACTCTTTCTTGCAGATTGAACACTTCAATATATGGCTGAAGGCATAGAATCTCATTCGTATGTCTTTCATCATTCATATGACCATCGTAAGCAAGAACATTTCTTGCATATTGAATTCTTTCAATACCTTACCAATGTACTTCATCTTATAACCAGAAGTCTGTATAGACTACATCTCCTAACTATTATGATGTGTAAGTTGTTGTAATGTAGGCAGACTGTTTTACTCCCACTGAATTTCTTGAAATCAAGGTGGTCGCATCTATTTGATTAAGTCAAATTCTTCAATTTACTTTGTCAAATAGATTCATCCTGAGATGCTTGCTTTAATTCATTCATAAATGAATTTACCTTTCAAAATTTTCCTTTCAGAATTCTTTTTATGGAGGGTCAGTCCAGTATATGGTCTCTAACATATACCTATGTTAATGACTTGATAACTATTTATCCATGATCAGTAAAACATAATCATCAGTCAACTAATATACTGGTATACATTTATATCTTGTATATAAATATATATTTATATGTATCTGCAAGTATATTTGTTTCCACAAATATCCTATAAATGACCAGGGACGATTTAGAATAGCATTCATAACACTTTATAGTTTTACTATCAAAATCACGCACTTTGATGACATAAAGCTGAATTGCATATTCATGGTCTATTTTAATTATATTAAATAACCTATACGCACATATTATATGAAATATCTTCGAATAAATATTATGTTTGTTATTACAATCCATCATCTAGGTCACAAACACTTTGGCCTAGGGCATAACACCATCAATATGTATGTCCATCAATATATATATATATATATATATATATATATATATATATATATATATATATATATATATATATGATTTGAAGATTTTCAAATATGTTTGTCTTACAAACATCTCATATATGACTAGGGCTAATTTAGAATTGTATTCATTTTGCTTTACAGTTTTACTATCAGAATAACATATTCTAATGACGTATAATGGACATACATATTCATGATTAATTAATAATCTAATAATATTTACACACAATCATTATATTAAAAAATTTACGAGATAAAACATCTAATACAAAAATATAATGTCTGATATATAATTTGTTTCTCACATGGTAAAACAGTTTGGCCTAGGCATTATTACTTTCAATTACCTATCCAAACAAGCTTTTTCTGGAGTTCTTGCCTCCCTCTCCTACCCCCTCACTTGACCAACTACCATGTAATCGACATGTATACTACGTGGATGGGACTTGGTCCAGTAAGATTGATGGTGGTATCGGTTTCATTTTCATTAAGGGTGAGATCATGCAATGGTTCTACCTTCAGAGGGTTGAGGACCCTTCAGAGGTGCCGATAGGGAATGAGGATGTGTGATGGAGGATTTGAAAATGGCAAGGGGTACTCCGAAGGGTTAGGATATTTTCTTGTAGGGTTATTGCCAATGCCCTCCTCTCATCAGGGAAGCTTGTTGCGATAATCCCTCACATAGACCCCTTTTACAATGAAATTCGGATTTTGAGAACATCCAGCACATTTTTTGGATTGTCTGTTTGCCAAATCTTGTTGGTTTGCCTCCCGTCTAGGATTATGTACATTATAAAGACTTAATATACAAAATTTCGAAAGCTATTGATATTTATGTGTATGTCCCGGTCCTAGAGTTTTCGGCAGCTTTTCAAATTGCTCAAGCTGGACCACTTAAATAAACTTTGGCGAAATTTCCTGATAGGTTGTTCTGGACCCATTCTTCTAATGGGGTCCTCTCTATGAAGAAGGTGTATGACAAATTAAGGGTTGAGCGCCCTTCAGGAGTGCCGATAGGAATGAAGATGTGTGGCGCAGGATTTGAAAATGGCAAGGGGTACCCCGAAGGGTTAGAATATTTGCTTGGAGGGTTATTGTCAATGCCCTCCTCTCATCAGGGAAGCTTGCTGCGATAATCCCTCACATAGACCTCTTTTACAAAGAATGAAATTCGGATTTTGAGAACGTCAAGTACATTTTTCAAATTGTCTGTTTGCCAAATCTTGTTGGTTTGCCTCCCGTCTAGGGTTCTATACATTATAAAGATTTAGTATATAAAATTCCGAAAGCTATTAATATTTATGTGTATTCGCCCTCTTCCCCCAAAAAAAAAATTCTATATAAAAAATACATTGGTGAAAAAAAAGATATGACCCCCAAACATACTGAGTCATGCTCCCCGCTGACTTTAATTAGTGGACAAATCTACTGCATTATTTAAGGAGATGATGAAAGTCAACTATAACTTGGTTGACCCAATTTTGTAATTATTTTTCATTATTTTTTTTTACCCCATCCGACTTAGTAGTTTATAATGTATTTGTCACTTTCATAACGCAGATATTTGATTAAAATATAGTAGGTCCAAATGTAACATTTCAACTTTATTTTTCTATAATATATCTATGTAAGCATAGTATATATTAATATTTATACCTCACATTTGAGTTGCCATTATTATTATTATTATTATTATTATTATTATTATCATCATCGTCGTCATCATCATCTATTCTAGTTAAACTTTACTGTCACAATCACATTAAATATTTAATCAATTATCTTAAATTTTCGCAATACATTTTCACAACAAAAAAGAAAGATGATTTCAGAAAGAAAGAAAAAACCCAAAGATGCAGTCTTTTCAAATCAGATTTCAAGAAAGAAGAAAGATGCTTTCAGAAAGATAAAAAAACATCACATATTCTTTGTTTAATTAGCTACTATCTTTTACTATAAGCATTTAATATATATGTGAGCTCAATTAGCTATACCTATGACCAATTTTTAAGCCATCTCCAAAATTTCTCGAAAAAAAAATTAGCTATACCTATGGCCAATTTTTTTTGTTACATTTGTACTATTAAATTAACAGAAACGTTATTTTGTGTATCATGTGGCCTTCAAAGATCTCAAGATCTGACCTGTTTAGTTTGCCCCATATATATCATTAAATATTTTTGTATAATTAGTTTATATGTTGTGGTTCAGTATTCTACTTTGTGTTTAATATACTATTTCCTAAAGTACTGTATTCAATATACTATATTATTAATTTATGTGCAAAATGTATAGTAATTATATTTATATCGCCAAAAGATTGTAGTAAAATTATTGTTGACTTCATTTCTCAACCCTTTAATTGTAGACAAGTCGCTTTCGTTAATTAATAAAATGATTAAAGTCAACTACAACTGGTTGACTTATTTCTGTAATTATTTTTCATTACTTACCATATCTGTTAGCAGCAGATCAAATATATTTGCGACTTCCATTACGCAGATATTTGATTAAAATATAGTAGTAGGTCAAATGTAACAGTTCAACTTTTTTTTGTAATATTATCTAGGTAAGCATAGTCTATTATATATGTATACCCCATAATATATCAGTTGTCATTATTATTATTACTATTATTATTATAATTTGTTCTAGTTAAACTTTACTGTCACAATCACATTTAACATATTATATACTAGACTAATACAATGAAACGGCTCCACCGCCACCACCACTTTAACCACTGAAGAAGAAATGCATAAAATCAAAGAACCTAATAAAGGAGGACTGTTCACGACAGATCTAATAACAATATATATAATTTATTTTCTAATAACAATATATACATAATAATATATATAATTTAATTTCTCATAACAGTATATATATAAAATGAGAAAACTGCATATAAAATGAGAAAAACAGTATATAAAAATAAAGAAATAAAAAATATAGAAAAAATAAACAACAATATATACAATTGTAAAACAATATATAAACTAAAAAAATATTATATCTGGTGTGACCTAGTATTTGTACATTTCCCTAAAAATAACATCAAATTCACAATCCCATGATAGTTGGGCCACACCACAATTAACAGAATATTAACGCATCATAAATTATCCATACCAAAGAAGAAGAAAAAAAGCCCCATAAAATAACTCTCCCTCCATAAAACCTCCACAAACACTCATAAAGTCATTCTCTTTCCACTTTCCTCCTCTCCTTCTCTTCCTCCTCTCCTCCTCCCAACCAATGAACCGGTTCAACCAGACCGCCGCCGGAGTCAAGCCGGACCCGATGGGCCCGCCGCCGGCCAGCCTCGCCCGGTACGGCTCCGCCCCGGGCTCCCTCCTCTCCAACCTCGCCGACTCAGTAATCAACAACAACACTAACCCATCAGGCGGGGCCATGATGAGCCGGTTCTACCCAGGCTGCGGCGACTCGTCCGGTCTGACGTCGTCCGATTCGAGCTGCCGGACCGGGTCCTCGCCGGATCCGCGCGCGGCTGAAGCCTACGGCTACGTGGGGGTACCTGATTTGACAGGAGCTCAGCCTGAAGGGAATCTGGTCCGCCATAGTAGCTTGCCGGCTGGGTTTCTCTCCCATCTCCTTGTCGATCCTCATCAAGGTACAAACATGGCGATGACTATTTTTTTATCTGGTTTTTTTTTGTGAGTGATTTTGGTTGCTGGCGTGGCGGGTTGTGATTGGGTGTCGGGGGGCTGCTTGCTGTTTTGGCGAGTGTCGTTGTCTTTTGGAATATGATATTTTGAGAGCACATTTCTTATTCTGAGAGCATGAATACGTTTGGAGTGCACTTTTTAAACATACTTTCAGCTCTCAAAATACGAAATATGCTCTCAAAATTCATTTGATCTGCTTTTGACTCATGGTTTTCATTTCATGGTCGGCATACTTTTTTATAATGCTTAAATGCACCTGGTGTATTTTTGAAGAGAAATACACCGTATAGTCCTTTTGACTATTTTGGTATTTATACTTAAAGTCCTCACAAGTCTACTTCCCAGAACCGAGTGCGTCTAGGAATGTGAAAATAGTTTGTGGTTTTCTTGGGGGTGACGTGGTGTGTTCTGATTGGTTGATGATGATAGTGACCAAATATGGTCACAAAATGTATGTTTTTTTCTTGTTGCAAATTTGTTTCAGTTGAAGAGAGTCATAGTCATAGACCTTTTATTTTTAGATCACATACTTTTACTCTAATATCTATTTTTTTGGGGTAAAATACTAAACAAAACATAGTACTATCTATATGCAACCATGTTATGAACATTTACGCCGGTCCCATATCATACAGCTATTGATTAGCAACCAATCTTTTTTATAAATCAGTCAGATGCATGAATCTGCAATTTCATAGGACAAAGAAAGTTGAATAAAAATAATGGTCTAAAAGACTTGCAAAAAAATATCTCTTGCAATTTTTCAAAGTCTAGTGGGGTCTCCTAACTTTGTATTGATGCTTTAATAATTGAAATAATATTCAGATATATCTGGGTATCCTTTTTGAATCTTTTTTCATGAAGTCCTTTCTGTTTGCTCTCAAACATGCACATTTGTTTTTTGTACCTGTACAATTATTTCATGAATTATTCTAGCTAGAAAAATAATCAAATGACTGTGGTATCACATGTGCAATTTGTGTATTGGTTGCAATAGGTAATTAAGAATAATACAAAATTAGCCTTTCTTTCTTGGTTTTGAAGCAACATGAACATGTTGAAACTTGTAAACAACTGCACATGTTTCCAGTTCATCTAAGTTCAATGCATTTAAATTTAATTCAATTAATATGATTATATTATAACCAATTAGGTCATTAAACAATTAATTCCTCAAATAGTGGATAAAGGTGGGGGTGTGAAGTAAGTTTGAAGCAATTTTTTTATAATTATTTATTTTCATTTGAACATCCTAAGTACCTAACTTTGATGTAAGCTAAATATAATTAAAATAACACAAAACCCTAAAATGCTATTTTTGTCAGGTCTTTCTGGTACAAAACCCATGGGAAACTACTCACATAATACCACTGAGACAGTAGATTTACTCACAAACAGAAGGTAAATATATCTAATTAATATAAATAATAGTATATACGTTTCTTCTAAATTATAGTTCATTAATTAATTTATTATTTTTTAAATAAAGGTTGAGACCTCAATGGAGTTTTTCAAGGCAAGATTCGCTTTCTCAACTGTCTGATATAAATATTCCAGACATAGGAGAGAGCGTAAATCCCTCTTGGAATAATGAAAATAATTCTATTTTCTCAAAAAGGAATGAAAATGAAGATTTTCTCACCGTTTTTGGCAACATGGACGATGTAAAAAAATTCAAAAAAACATCAATAATTAAACATGGATTGAGTAGAGAATTTATTTTAGTTTTAATATTTTTTTACTATATTTTTTAAGATGTCAAATGTTGATTATTTACAAATACAAAATGATGTGACGACATGTAAGCTTCGCGCGAAACGAGGTTGCGCGACTCATCCGCGCAGTATTGCTGAAAGAGTAAATTTTATATAATTTAATAAATTATTGTAATTATTTAAAATATTTAGTCATTTTTAGCTTTAATTCAATGAATTAACATAACTTGGTTAAATTTTGGTTTATTCGTTTAGGAGAGAAGAACTAGGATTAGCAAAAGGTTAAGGAAACTACAGGATATTGTACCCAACATGGACAAGGTATTGTATGAATACATATATCCTTTTGTACATGTACAAAATATATAAATCATGGTTTGATAAATCAAATTGTTGTATTTCATTATTAATTCTTTGAAAGTCACAGCAAACAAGCACGTCTGACATGTTGGAGTTGGCCGTGCAATACATCAGAGATCTCCAAGGTCAAATTCAGGTTTGTTATTTTCATCTTTTTTTTATCACACAAATTCCTGAATTGTTGTTTGATTAGTTCATTTTTTTTTTCTCTTCATTAGTTCCAGTTATAATTCAAATTATTTTTTTCCCTACAGCCAGTATAGTAACTGACAGATTCTCTTTTTTTTGTTAGAAACTAAAGGAAGGGCAAGAAAATTGCACGTGCTCAAGCAAAGTCGTGTGAGATCCAATGTTAATACTATTCAACTTGAAGTGAAGATAATTTTCATCTAGATATTTAAAATCATGTATCATGTAACATTTGCTTGTATCATGTATTATTATGTATCACGTATTGGTAGATTATGTAGTGAATATTTATGAAAAAAGTATAACTAAGACCCAGTTTAGTCAACTGAATCGATTCCCTTGTTTGATATATAGTTTAAATTACCGACTGAGAAAATATTATCCTTAAAGACACTAAAACTTCTATCCATTAAATAATTGAATATTCAGGGACTAAAATAAAATCCCCAAACCACATAGCAAAATCCCAACCATGTCTAATTAGGCCAATTGAAAAACAGGATTTCTAAAAAATTTCACCTCTATAAAAACCAGCCTTCCTTTTAAATAATAATAAATAAAGGCCAATATCCTTAAACAGCCATTTTCATTTCAATTTTATTGTGAGGATTATATCCCACAAGCTTGAAATCGGATGCCTCAAATGAATCTATATCCTTCTTCTCTGGATTTATCTCCAATATCTACACAAAACAAAGCATAACATTTTTTAATTAATTACTATTAATTTTACTAAAATTGAACTTTATTTTTGTTATTAATTATAAAAATTACAGGAAAAGGTTTTGGGTTTTTGAGAAGCTGCTCCTCTAAAGGCGTGACATGTGTCCTATACACATGTGTATCTCCTATTACATGCACAAAATCACCTGCCTTCAAACCTAAAATAAAAATAAAAAATAAAAAAAAATAAAAAATAAAAAACATTAACATAAATAATTTTAGTATTATTTATTTATTTACCGCAAACTTGGGCAATCATGCAAGTGAGGAGCGAATAAGAAGCGATATTAAAAGGCACACCAAGACCCATATCGGCCGATCTTTGATACATCTGACACGATAATTCCCCATTTTCCACATAAAACTAAAAAATTACAAAAACACCCTTCAATCATTACATTTTAGTAAAATATTTTTTGCATGATTAATTAAATATTATCTTTTTTCCATGCAAAAATATTTTGCATCAAAAAAATTTCATCATGCAAAAATATATCTTCTGTTGGCATGAAATTAAATTTTCCTATTTTCCACATAAAACAGCACAAATTACAAAAACGACCTCAATAATTAAAATCCCCAAAAACATTTTTGTAACAATTAAATAAATATATAATAATAATAATAATTAAGACTAACTTGGGCAAACATGTGACAAGGCGGTAAGGCCATGAGTTTCAAATCTGAAGGATTCCAAGCTGATATTATAATTCTTCGATCGTCAGGATTATTTTTTATTTTATTTATTGCGTCTTTTATTTGATCGAATCCTTTTCCTGTATAATCAGCGTGCATATCTGTGTATCTGTCAAGAAGACAAAATAAAATAAATAAATAAATACTAAAATTAAAAATTATTTTTTAATTTTGCTTACTCAGCACCGAAATGCCTCCATTGAAATCCGTAAATGGGGCCCAAATCGCCTTCTTCTCTCTGTGTGAGACCCACACTGGCAAATTCAAATTTCAAATTTCAAATTTCGAATCAGAAACTCAAACTAGAAAAGGATTAAAAAATTAAGCGAGAAATACCTGTCAAGATATTCTCTTGACGCATTTCCGTCCCATATATGAATTCCTTTTTCTTGCAATACCTAAAAAAAATACAAGAAAATACGATAGTTAAATTATTAATATGAACATACATATTGTTTTCAAATATTAAATTGAAATTGCAGATATTAATTATTTTATTTTGCCTTAGCATTAGTAGAACCACTAATGAACCATAGAAGTTCTTCTACCACACCTCTCCAAAAGACCCTCTAAATTAAAAAATAAAAATAAATTTATTTAGTTTATAATGATAAAAATTTGGATTTAAAAAAAAAAATTTAAAAATACAAACCAAACCTTGGTAGTCAATAAGGGGAAGGACTTCCTTAAATTAAACCTCATCTACAAAAAATCAGATAATTTTTTTCTCATAATAAAATTAAAATAATAAAATATTAAAATAAAAATTATGATATTTCACGTACCTGGCAACCGAATTTGGATAAAGTTCCCGTACCGGTTCGGTCATTTTTTGATGCCCCATTTTTAATTATATCCTCGATAAGTTTTAAATACAAAAACTCCTCATGTTTTTCATAAACAATTTTGGGCAGAAACGCAAAATTCTCTATCTCAAACTTATCCTTCTTCTTTTCATCATGATTATTATTACTAATATTATTATTATTGCGAACTTTCACGTAAGTGGTGAAAGAGTACCTAATATTATTTTCTACTTTGGGAAATGAAGAATACCAAGGTTGAAATATTGAAATATCAATTTGAGGAATAAATGTATCACATTCAATTTTCTCCTCAATATCTGTTAAATGAATCGCCTCACATTCTTGTGCATTTAATGCTTCCCTAAACAAAAAAAATCATCATAATCACAAAAACAAATAATTAATATCAACAAATCCTAAACGATAAAAAAACACAAAGGACGAAAAATAGGGGGAAGTTCATATTTACCCTTCCAAAACTTCAAAATATCATACTTACCCCTCTGAAAATGCAAATATCAAATTTACCCTTCAAAATCAACATACAACATATTTACCCCTCTGAAAATGCAAATATTAAATTTACCCTTCCAAAATTAAAAAAACGCTATATTTACCCTTCTAATCTTTTCAATGTCCATCAAAAAATTTTAAAGCATAAAAAACACTTCTCAAAATCTTCCTAAATTTGATATTGCGTTTTTCGAGGCGTAAATACAATACACATTACATTTCAAAAGCATAAATTCGACATTTGTACTTTCAGAGGGGCAAATAATAAATACAACATTTCGATATTTCAGAACAATAAATACAAAACCCCCCTAAAAATAATTTAAAAAATAAAAAAGAACATTCAAATTTCGCCGCCACCAATTACAAATATTCTTTAGAGGGGTAGTAAACATGATACATATTACATTTTTGGAGGGCAAATCCGACATTCATATTTTCAGAGTGGCAAACATAATATTTCAATAATTCAAAGGGTAAATAAAAAATAAAACTACCCTTAAATTCCCCCGCCTCCATTACCATCCACAAACCCTAAACCCTAAAAGTCAATTAAAAAAATAAAAAATAAAAAATAAAAAAACCTCAAAATTTCGCCGCCGCCAATAACAAATACTCTCTCGACCGTAAAACAATACGGCGCTGACCCAAGCAGCTCCAACGCTGACCTCACACTTCCGCAAATCAAAACATTCTCCAAAGTCGCGATATCAAAATTAGCGGATCGGGTTAAAACAACGTTCAACCGACCCATTAAGGGCCTGAATTTTACAGGAATGCTTTCCCAGGTCTTGCGCCCCATTATCACAGCGTTCTTCTTGGCTGGATCCGAGGTCAAAAGGGTAATTTGCTTGAAGAATTTTAAATCTGAAGGAAGGTTCCAGGGCAGTTTGAGATCTTTGCCTATGCCCATTTGGGGAGTTGCCGCGACGACGACTTGGAAGGGGCGGAGAGTGACAGGTGGCGGACTCCCATTGGTTGGAAGGGTTGAGAGGTTGGGGTTTGAAGACATTGGGGGCGAGAGTGTTGTGAGGGTTTTGATTGGGGAAGAGAGCTGAAAGAAAAGGAAGAATGGGAATTGATTGATTGATTGATTGAATGATGTGTGATTTTGTGTAGAAGAATATGATTTGATGTGTTGTTATAGAATTGTAAAATATGATTGTGAGATATTTGGAGTGATTTGGTTTGTTGTTGGGATTGTGCGTGTTTTGAGGAAGACCTTGGTGAAAAGGCGGATTTGAGTCAGGGACTTGAGAGATAACATAGATGCATCAATTACTTCAAGTATCTAACATGTAAATGTAAAATAATTAATGAAATGTATGCATCCTATAAAGAGTTTAAGACTACAAAGAAAATAGAATTTCACCAAATCTCAAACCTATTAATCATATTTTTTTTTTTATTTGAAAAATGAAACGAATCAATTATATAGATTGAATAAACAAACTAATAACTGGTAATACTAGCAAAAAGGCAAAAGGAATAAACTATACTAAATCAGAGAAAACAAACCCTAATCCACCAAAATAAAGAGTGTAGTGAAACAGATCAAATTTATTTCATCATTACCCTTTCTAGTAGAAATCCGTAAACGAAAACAGATTAAAATTACAATACATTTACCTTGTTTTGCTATCGCAATAAGAACTTGGCGCCAGAAAGTGAGAGAGAATCCCGCCCAATCGAGCTACAAAATTAGAGCCGCACTCTCTAGTCTTTCCTCTCTTCAGTCTCTATATATAGTACGAAGTCGGGATCTCAAATTCCGGATCTCAAACATCCAGAATTTGAACATCCGGTTTTTATATACAGCACGAATGCACGATAAGGATCGGGATTTCAAATCCCGAATTTTAATTAGGGGATTTTTCTAACAGAACAGTGCAGTGATTACAACGCGCCACGTGTCGGAAGGGTGCCATGCAATTGAAATTTTGTATAGACTGGTGTATAGACTTAGTATTAAATTTTCATAAGAGAATAGAATCATTGGTAACCTTGGTCTGTATTTAATAAATTTGGTCTTTGTGCAGTGAAGATTTCTTGTTGAAGTCGGCCGAAGAGGGGAGGCCTAAAGATAAATATCTCTGCTTAGTTCTTCCTCCTTTTCATTGTCGTTAATTTACTAGGACTCAGATTTTTCTTTCAATTGTAGTCAAATTTGATCAATAAAGAGGTAATTTCTTGACTTTTTATTTTATGTGATAATTTATTTTGATGGTTGTTTTGATTTAATTGTTGGTAATTGTAAATAATTTTATTTCGCTTTTGACAGAGGTTGTCAAGCAGGATTAACGATGGGTATCGATGAACGAAAACCTATGGTGAGACTTTTTGTTCTTTCTATTTAGTTTCTTTTCCAGAATTAATTAGGCAATGAATCTGACAATAAAACAACTTAAATATTTCATATGCATCAATGCATATTTTAATTACATCTATCATGACATGTTGGGTCTTCAAATGACCAGAAATATTGTCTTTTTTGGAAAAATTAAGTTTAAACTTTAAACTCTTAAAAAAATCAAAGGTCGCACAACAAAACACCGCAAAACCTCCAAGAAGAGATCTAGTGAGAAGCTACGGATCAGCCGTTGTTACAATCGGAGAAAAAGCGTACAAAAAAATTGAAGAGCAAAACGGTATGATAGGTTGGATTGCAAGAAAACTCGCCTTTATAGTCTTCGCAGTAATTTGGTGGATAAGATTCAGTTGGCTATCTCAACTCTCATTCATCGATAAACAAATCCAGATTGTCGAATGGATCTTGACCCAAATCTTCCCTTCATTCCAACCATTGTTTTGTAAAATATATGATTTGGCTTATTATGCAGATTCAATGCCGGATAAATTAGAGAATGTCACAAATGGCCTTGGTGAAATTATAGGTGGGTTCCCATATTTTCCCGTGTTTGATTGGGGGATCGAAACACTTGAGGAAATTTTTAGTTCAATGTTAAATGTAGTACCAGGTTTTGGTCCGAGTCATATTGATAATTCGCGCGAAAATGAGATGAATTATGTAAATGAAGGAGATGAAAACGATATGATGTATCGAGAGGCGATAAAACAGAAGATAAGAGAGGTGGATCAGAATGATTCGACAAGAGCAGATAAGAGAGGTGGTAAAAATAAAAAGGATGTGAACAAGGATGTGCTTGAGTTGTTTGATTCTGCATGGCATTTGAAGAATGCTTAGATTTGTGCTTGTGCTTTGATTTTGTGTGTAATAAGAAGTATTTTAAGGTTTAATTTGGGTTGATGGTCTTGTTTGCAAGTTATTTACATTTGGTTAACTTATGAAGTAGATTGTTTTTTCTTATGCTAGATGAGTATCTCTAGTGAGTTTGGTCTTGTTCAGGTTTAAATTTCTTCAAAATTTGTCATACATAAATTATAGAAACTCAGAAAATATGTACCCAAAATTATTTATGGAAAAAAATAAACGGAATATGAACGAAAACAAGAAATATATTTTTTCCTTATTGAAGGGCGTAAATAGCAACAAAATATAACAAAAATGTACAAATAGCCTCAAATTCATGACAAAATTTTACATTACAATCATACATAGCAAGCGTCAACAAAATCGCTCACAACTCTTCAAAACAGCCACACAACATCACACATCACATAACAAAGAAATGGGAAACAAAATTACTCTTTAGACCCCAGAAACACTGAAAATACTCAAATGCCCCCAAGCCCTAATTTCCATATATTATCTAAAGCGATAACAACAATAATAAAACATTGCTTATATAGTAATAATAAAACATTGCTTATATAGTAAGTTTCTGAGGTGAAATTGACGTGTCGACATGCTGGAGCTGCAAAGCAGCCAAAAGCCCTTGCCATGTTTCACCTAGCCCCCCACAAACTTGGAAATTTAAAAGCTTCTTTTGCTCCTTATAGTATTCTTCCAAAACCTTACTCTATTAAAAAAATATATAGAACAACAAGTTTCAATCATACACTACAAAGTATATTTTTTCGATTAATTTCATACATACACAACCCCATCAAAAATATTGAAATATACTAATCACATTAATAAGAATTACCTGTTCAAAATAGGCGTGCATTTTGTTCAAGTACGTATTATTATCCAGACCCAAAACGGACTTGGACCGTACCAGTCCGTGACTGGTACGGGAATCCAAACACGGGTTGGAACCGTTCGACTCAGGTTGAGTCATATTGAACGGCTTCCCACAGTGAGAACATATCGCGCTTTGCCCCCTGAGTTTCTGCTTAATTACGTTTTCGTCCTTGGACTTGAAGTTCACCACCAGGTCTATATCCGCTATTTGGTCCAGTATTTCCTGAAATAAATAAATTAATAATAAAATTAAAACATTAAAATTTTTTAAAAATAAAATAAAAATAAATAACTAAATAAATAATATAAAAGGATAATAAAATAAATAAAAAATGTAAAAGTTAAAATTTAAACAATAAAAATATAAATAAATAAATAATAAATAAATAATAAATAAATAAAAATTAAGAAAAATAAAAAGATTAAAAAAATAATAAAGTAATTACGGCTTGAAGTCTGGTTTTTGGAATTCCGTCAAGAATAAAGCCTGTTTCGCCGCGGTTATTTCTCTCTTCAAGTCTCTTTGAGAGTAGACTGAATATTATATCTTCTTGTACTAGCTTTCCTTCATTTACTGAATTTGCAATCTGTTGAAATTTAATAATGATAATCATTAGCTGCAAATGGGTGATAAAATTATTTACAGGTGGCAAATAAACAAACTAATGAATAAATGTTAGTGAGGAAGTACATTTTTATTATTTGCCAAAGTAATAGGATGCTTAAGTAGGTTAAAGTTACAAAAATGACGTGCTTCCTAAGGAGTAAAAAACAATTTCTTATTTCACAGGTGTCAACCTGAAAAATTGCCACCTGTTAAATTAAAATATTTAAAATTTTCCTTTTAATTAAAAAAAAGGAAAAAAGTCAACTCGTTCACAAACAGCCAGAGAAATTTTAAGAAAAAATCAGACTGATATTTCAGGAGCTATTTAAGGGCAAAATTGGGAAAACAAAAATATAAAGGAGCACCACAGCCCCACGTGAGACTTCAATGAATGGTTGGATTTTAAAGAAGGTTCTTAATCAAACCCTATTCCTGTGAATTTACAAAACTACCCTTCACGAAACAAAAAGGCGTTTTGGTTCAGTGAATTTACTAAAATGCCCTTGTATGCTGATAGTTCAACAACGAGAGAGTATGGCCGCCACGGTCAAATTAATTTTAATTTCTTCAGAAAAATACAGAGGATCACAAAGTATGCAATTACGTCCACAGAAAAGAAAGAAAATTAAGAAATCGTTCTGAAAATTAGGAAAAATAATATTGACAAGAAGAGACCGAGAATATTCGAAAGTGAAGAATCTGAATTTTATTGAGACTATTAGTGACTTGAAATTTTCAAAACAGGCATTGAAATTAAAAAAAATGTTTATATTGGTCCTCAAAGACCAAAGTGTACCAGAATTGTTCCCAAAACTTGGGACATCAGTCCTGAAAATTGTACTGAACAACATTTCTCAAAGAAGTTCAGATCACCAATTGGTTATAATCTTCTCCAATGGAAAATCATAAAAAAAATTGACCTATCTAAATTAATTTGAAAATTCATTAACAACGTGCATTACAAAGATATATTTTTCCAAAATCTCAAAAGTGGTCTTTCCCCAATCAAATAAAATCAACCAAAAACACTTCAAAAACCCACAAAAAAAAATAAAAACAAAAAATCAACACAAACAAACCTTAATATAGATGGAAGATCTGGGATTAAGCTCTTGTCTGACCAGAGTGCCCATGGAGATGTACGGCACATCAAGCAGCTGAGCCATTCTCGCGGCGTACACATGCTTCTGTGCACCGGGACTACCCATGAAGACCCACTGCACGCCTCTGGGCCCTCTCTCGCCGCACGTGCCTTCAGCCAGAGGAAAATCCATCTTTTCACAGTCCGTCCAGTAGTCCAGATCGTCGTCCTCCCACAAAGCGGCGGCGGAGGCGGCGAAGCGGCGGCACGCCACCGCGGCGCCCGAATGGCGGAAGAGGGCGGATCGGGCAGCGCTGGAGCGGAGTATGCCCGCCATGTTGAGAGATCGATTGATGAATGATTTGGAGGATGGTTAGGGTTTTGTGAGAGAGAGAGGAGGAGGCGGGTTTGTTGGGTTTTACAGTTATATACTTGGAAAGAAAAGAAATGAGTTAAGAAGAGAAGTGGGGATTTTCTCTGAAAAGACCCCTTTAGTTTCCAAATTATGAAAAAAAGATCCTGGCATGCAGGGCAGCCGCAGGACAACTTTTTATTTTTATTTTTATGAACAAAGTATATCAAGACAATAAAGAGTGTATTTTGTGAAAAAAAAAAATAATATATTGAAAAGCTAAAAAGAATATGTCAAATTCTATGCAGTAAAAAATATACAAAAATAGTATATAGATAAAACAATAAAAACCGTATATAAAATAAAAATAGTATATTGAAAAATAGAAACAGTATATATAAAATTCCGTCAAGCCTGTCGCGTTCTCAAATTTTTCTACTAAAAAAAAGTCAAAAACCAAGTAAGAATTCGTATCCGGGTCTTAAAATCATGGATTTATATAATCGGTATTACAAATCCAACTTGTTTTAAATCCAGGATTTGTAATCCCGATAACCCAAAGTTCATCTTTCTCATCCCCAAACAGTAACAGAAAGAGGAAGAAAAGGCAAACAACAATAAATTACTCAAATCAGTCAACAATGGCTTTTCCTTACACTCTCAACTCCACTTCCACTGCTTCTTCTTCCTTCCCTCGCTCAAAACTCCTTCACCAATCTCCTCCTCAATCTTTCCAACTCAAAACTCTGCCCCCTTCCATTCTCTCTTTCAATCAAGCACCGATCAGAACTGCGCTGAACAGCGCTTACACCGATTCCGCCGTTAATGGATCAGCCGGAGAAGATCCGGTCAAGGCGCTCAGGCGGTTGCTGGAATCGCCGGGGATTCATCAGGGGCCCGCCTGCTTCGACGCGTTGAGCGCGAAGCTGATCGAGCGGGCCGGATTTCAGTTCTGTTTCACTAGCGGTAAGTGTTTGTGTAATTTTCTCAATCCATTACCCATTCAATTTTGATGCGAATTGGTATGGGATTTGTCAGGTTTCTCGGTTTCGGCGGCGAGACTCGCTTTGCCGGATGCCGGCCTGATATCGTACGGCGAAATGCTGGATCAAGGCTCATTGATCACTCAAGCTGTGTCGATTCCGGTAATTGGAGATGGAGACAATGGCTATGGAAACGCCATGAATGTTAAAAGAACTGTAAAAGGGTTTATTAAAGCCGGTTTCGCCGGAATTATTCTTGAAGATCAGGTCAGTCCCCAAAAACATAACGCATAAAATAAAGGGGGAATTTCATATTTAGCCTTCCAAAACTTCAAAATCTCATATGATTATTAGCCCATCTAAAAATGCAAATATCTAATTAAAAAAATGCAAATATCAAATTTACCCTTCTGAAACTCAAATATATCATTTTTTATCCCTCTAAAAATGCAAATATCAAATTTATTCTTCCAAAATTTCAAAATATATTATATTACCCTCCCAATCTCTTTACGGACAAAGATTTTCGAAGAGTAAATACGACATAATTCGAATTTTGGAGGGTAAATTTTATATTTTCAATTTTGGAGGGATAAAGATGATATACTTCAGATTTGAAACGGTAAATTTGACATTTGCATTTTTAGAGGGATAAATATGATATTTTGAGTTTTATAACGGCAATGAATAAGTAAACAATTAATTCTTCACACCAATTTATTATTTTTTTACTCCAGGTGGCGCCAAAAGCGTGTGGGCACACAAAAGGCCGCAAAGTCGTGTCAAGAGAAGAATCAATAACAAAAATAAAAGCGGCTGTTGATGCGAGGAGAGAGGGCAGGGGCGATATCGTAATTATCGCCCGGACTGACGCACGTCAGGCCCTGTCTTTCGACGAGGCGCTTTGGAGATCAAAAGCTTTCGCGGATTCAGGAGCCGATATGTTGTTTGTGGATGCGTTGGCGACCAGAGAGGAAATGAAGGCCTTTTGTGAAATTTGTCCATCCGTTCCGAAGATGGTAAGTTTTAAAGATTAGGGAAATTTGCAAATAACCCCCTAACTTTTCTGATTATTACAAAAAAAGCCTGAGTTTTCAGATTTTCAGATTTTACCCTCAAATATTAATGAAATTTGTTGTTCATATGATTTTTTGAAAATCTGAAAACTTCGGTTTTTTTTTTTGTAATATTCAGGAAAGTTAGGGGGGTATTTGAAAATATCCCTTAAAAAAGGGGATAAATAAACCGTTAGCTCCCGTACTTTAATTGGATTACGTGTGGGCGCACAAAAGGCCGCAAAGTGGGCTCAAGAGAAGAAGCGATTATCAAAATAAAGGGAATTAAAAAAAAAAAACCTATGTTTTCTGAATATTACAAAAAAAACCCTGAGTTTTAAGATTTAAAAAAACCCATGATAAAACATTTCATTTGAAAAAAAAAACCCTCCAATTGTTTAAATCACAAATATTATTTAAATTAGCTTACATAAAAGGAGTTGGTTAAAAAAAATTTAATTCCAATTTTACCCCCTATGATAAAATATTTTTCTAAAAAAATATTTCTTAAAAAATGGTATATAAAAATGGGATAAATATTCTTAGTCCATGTACTTTAATTGAGTTGCATTATAGTTCATGTACTGTTGATTTGAACTTTTTGGTCCCTGTACTTTGTAGAATTGTACACGGTTAGTACTTAACTCAAGGAGCAAGGACTAATCGTGCATGTTTTTATATAGTGCATGGATCAAAAAAATTAAAGCAATAGTATAGGGACTAAATTGCGATTCAATTAAAGTACAGGGACTAACGGTGCATTTATCCAAAAAATAAATAAACATCAATTTGTTCCAATTTTCCTTCAGTTTTTGTTTACAATTAGGACTTTAATTTAGCATCAATTAAACACAATAAGTTAATAAGAAGCAAAAGGGAGAATGACCAACTGGTAACAACTAACAAAGCACTACATACACCATTGTTTTTTTTTTTTTACTTTTTCTTTAAAATTTCTTTTTTGTAAGCTAATTTAAATAATATTTTTTTATTTTAATTTAGGCTAATATGCTAGAAGGAGGCGGTAAAACTCCAATACTAAACCCAGTTGAATTAGAAGAGCTTGGATTTAAAATCGTCAGCTATCCTCTTTCTTTAATCGGAGTTTCAATGCGAGCAATGGAGGTAATATGTTTTATATTTTATATTTATTTTGGAAGAGTTAATATTTTTTTACTTGAAAAATAATGTTTGATTTATAGGATGCTCTTAAAGCGATAAAAGGGGGGCGGGTCCCGCCACCTAGCAGCTTGCCTTCTTTTGAGGAGATTAAAGACACTCTTGGATTTAATAAATATTATGAAGAAGAAGAAAAATACGCTATTAAAAGTGGTAAGTATATTATTATTACTAATAATAATAATATTTTGTAATGGTTATGTTCATTTATGTGTAGGTTATTCTGGTCCAACATATGGAGCGAGAATAAGCCAACAAGATTCAGATCAGAAGTCAACAAGGTCTGACGAACCGATAATTGATTTATTGCCTCCAATTATGTATGATAATTTAAATCCAAATGATTCTAGAAGCAGAATTTCTGGAATTTGGTCTCGTACTTTAAGACTCAAAATTACTGGAAAAGACGGTCTTTCAAAACTTGATGTCAGAATTCCAGTAAGTTAATTTTTTTTTAAAGAAAATAGTTTATAATTATATAAAATTTGATCTAAAAGATAATTTTTTTTGTATTTCATGATTTCTTCGTTATAACAGGCGGGTTTTTTGGAAGGGGCATCAAGAATAATACCAGGTATTATTATAATACTTTCTTTATAACTGCATGTATGAGAATTAAATATTATTATATAATTATTTGATGATGAGTTGATTATAAATAATTATTTTATATATTTATGTGTAGGATTGAATGGTGTAAATATAATGGAAATGTTGGACGACGCACCAATTGATTCAGATGGTTTGCAAAGCGGCAAAATTTTACTCGATTTTAACGATGCGATTGGAGATAGAATTCAAGTTTTTGTGGAATAAATTCTGAAAACAAAACAAGTTTTGTTACATAATTTGAGTCAATCATTAGACATTCATTAGATATTCAATAATATGACTTGATATTTGAGAGGGAATTTTTATTTTCTAGCGATGACATTAGACAAACCAGTTTTAAGTTTCAGTATATAAGCAATGTTCTTATAGGTATTTTTTGCAAATTATCCTTCCAAAGAAAACTATATAATATGGTATTCGAACAATATTTTTTTTCCTTCTATGTCAGAAAAAAAGTTTTAAGAGCATCCATAAAAGGGAAAATATAAAAGAGCGTATGCTTATTCTTAAAATTGAAAAAAAACCTATCAATCATTTTCCTCTCTTGTATAAGAAAAAAATAATACAAGAGCACCTTGCATTGTTTGATACAACAATATCAGATATTTAAATTGTGCACATGCAACATAGATATATAATATATATCATATATTCATGACTTTGGAACTTGAAACTGAACTTGAATTTTCAGTTAGGCCCAACCATTTCTTTATTAAATCGAACACCCTTTCATCGCATAAAAGTCCTCTGTGATCACATGTTTTAATTCCGACTCTTGAAATTGCATCAAATCCATCAGCCTGTAATTTAAAAACTCAAAAGTGTTAAAAGACTTAGTCTTGTAGTTTCATAAAAGTATAGGGGTTGAAATGAAATTGTTAAGGAATTATTACCATAGCTGATTCGGAAGGAACCGTTCCGTCTCCACCAACATAACTGTACTGAGGCTGAAGAAAATATTAAATAAAATATTTTAATTTTCGTTATTAATAAATCAAGAAATACAAGAAAATAAATGATAGATTTAACTGTAGGTACCATTGTTTCACAAACTTCTGATAAATCTCCAATTGGAGAGCTTTCAGAACCATAACTGCATAAAAAATTAAAAGTTAAAAATTAAAAATTAAAAATTAAAAATTAAAAATTAAAAATTAAAAATTAAAAATTAAAAATTAAAAATTAAAAATTAAAAAAATTAAGTATTAGTTATGTAAGAAACTCCATGGATTAAATCAATAATCTAAATCATAATATAAATGATATAGTAATTGTTCATCCTAAACCTAATTTATTCACAAAAACCAACATAAACACAAACAATAAAACATACATGGCTCAACCTCACAATTTCTCAATTTATCCATGCAATTCTAACTATACAAAAATGGAGGGGTATTTGGTAATTTCTTACCTGACATCAAATGGAGTGTCCAGTTCTGTACCATAAACATTATAAAAGCTAATATTACTAGGCAATTTAGCATTTTCAATTATTTCGCGAGTTTTAGTAGCCCATCTTAATATCGATTTGTTGAACGGTAAAGCAACTGTCTCTCCGTTATACTCCAGCTGCAAATTCACAAAGGGTAAAACAGTCAAAACACTCAAAACCTTTAAATATCAACTACAAATTGACAAAATAGCCCATATACCCCTCAAAATATGAAAATTTCATGTACAGTCATGTGAAAATATAGAAAATATCATCTGCACCCTTTTCTCCCTATATTTTTCAATATTATCTAGAAAACCCTAGTTTTCCACTCATTCGTTGAAACAAAACAAGTAATAAAATAATGATTTTAGAATATGTTTGTTCTCATATTTTCAAATTGTAGGGGTATATCTAACATTTTAACATTTTACAGGGGAATAGCATAAATGAAAATTTCCCTAAATAATAATTTACCTCATTATTGCGTAGAGCTTGCTCGAAGAGAGACACACAATTGGTCGCATCATAATTAAGCAATTCAACTTCATTGCTTTCAGAATTCTTTTGCCAGACATTAATTACCGGTTTTTGCTTCCATTTGAAATTTGGATTTGGTAGCATTTCATACACAGATGGACACTCAACAAGCTACAAAACAAAAAAAAAAAAGTAATAATAATAATAATAATAATAATAATAATAATAATAACAATAATATTTATTATTATTATTGTTATAATAGAAAGCATGCATATATATGTTACATTTATATGTAAATGAAACCAACCTTCTAATAATCATTAATCAAAATATGGAAGAATGCCATACATATGAGAAAATTTCTTATAAAATATGGAAATATTGTATGGCCTAAAAATAATTTATCAAGAGAGGGCATTTAAGTCATTTCAGATGTTCTATAAGGGTTGTGTTGTAGAGAGGAATTCCATTTTAACTTCTTCATAGAAGCATAGTGGACCTACAAAATATTAGTATAAATAATAAATAAAGCAATGTAAACATGAAATTACCAATTGATGCATGGTCCATCTGGAAACAAAAAAGAAGCTTTCAAAACCATACACAAATTGAAGTCCAGTCAAAAGAGAGTCATTAATACAGCCTGGTGCCCCTGTTAAATAAATAAATATATCATATTTTATACAAGCTCTACAAGGTTCAATAAAAAGACTATTAACCAAATATGAAATATCAAGCAATAAAAATGTTTTTAGTTCCAATGAGAAATTAGATCATTGTTAAAAATTAAAAATTATTACCTTGAAATGGGCATGCTATGCAAATCCATTTGTTCACATACTTTTCAAATTCCTGCCACAAATTTACAAAAAAAATATTAATTCAATTTAAATAAAATTCAAAGGAAAATTTATCCGCAACCTGCTAAAAATATCCACATACCGCTATACAACATGAAAAAATTACAACAAAAAAAAGAAATGACAAAACAAAACATTTTGAGATATTTTAGTTGCACAGATAAAAATGTAAAAATAACATAAAATAAGTTAAAAAAAGATTTTACATACATCACTATATAAAGACAAGAAGCATTTAACAAGCAATCCGCCCATTGAATGAGAAATCAAATTAACTTTCTTTCCACCTGATGCTTTATAAGCTGTTTTTAACTTAGTTCTTAAACCATCCATTGCTTTATCAATCCTAATAAACAAGTTGGAATAAAAAACAAGTAAAAATACTAAGAATCGTAATTTAAAATAAAATCCACTTCTTTATTGTTTTTTGGGGGGAAATTAAAAATATTACCGGTTGCTCTGGCGAAAATCATAACCAAATCCAAATAATGTTTTTCCTTTTTCATAACCACAGTTGACAAGCATATCAATCATTTCATGAAAATGGTATACATCCGTAACTTTGAAAAGCTTCACAAACTGAAAAATTGAAAATAATAAAAAGAAAAAATGAAAATTAATTACAGTATTTAAAAGAGCACTACATAATGAGGTTTAGAGTTTTATTAAGTCAATATCTAATTTTAGTCATTAGATATTTCCTTTTATGAATTAACAACATTCGATTTTTTTTTATTTTCAAAACTATTCCCCATTTAGTATCTAATTAGGAAACTATCATACTAGAATCATTTATGAAAACTTAACCAAAATAACATACTATAATTTATTCAAACTCACACAAGAACAAGTTTCCAAACATTTTTACCAAAATACCCTTCTGTCCCTAATTAAGGGTTTCATAACTCAATTAGAAAAAAAACACGCTAAAATAATTTATGCAGACATACCCAGGAAGGATCCAAAATATCAAGAGCATACAATCCATAATCATCATCAGGTACTTCAATTTCTACATCTGAATCCAAGGACTCCACATAACCTAAAAATATATCAAAAGTTTATAATTATTTGATCTTAAATAGTAAATCGTTGTCAATTTTAGAAATACAAATGATTATTCCTTTTCAGAAAAATATTAATTTCAAAGACATTTGTGTTCTATTATCTAACTGTGTTCAATACTAAATTCCTCCAACAAACCTTCAAAGAAACCAGCTTTATAAAACAATCCTTCACTCACAAAAAAGAAAAATAATCACACACACGAGAGCGAATAGTGAAAACTCAACATACCAGAATCAGGATTATACAAAGACCAAATATACTTCTTGAACTCCAAATCAGCAAATAAAATCCTGACCCAAACCCTGAGCTCAAACTTGCTATCACTCTTCTTCTTCGCATGCAATATCGACCCTCCCATCCCGGACACCAGCAGCACCGGGTCGAGCTCCGCCTCCTCACTCCCCACCGCTCCTCCCCTCCTCCGGGTCTGGCACCGCCGGCGCCGGCGGTGGAGGAGCTTGTCGAGCCTTATTCCCCAGTCCGTAATCATGGAAACTGTATAAAGGATTGAGAGAGAAGAAACGGGAAGGCATTGGAAAAAGAGAGGCAGAGAGAAATAAATAACGAGAGTGAACTGTCGGTCTTACCTTACCTACCTTTGAGATCAAGACCAAAAAATCCGGAGATAATATAAGCTGGAGAAATGTGCAAAACATGCAAGCATAGATATACTAATTTTTTTTATATGTTATTTTATTATTTTATATATTGTTTTATTATTTTATATGTTATTTTCTTATTTTTATATGTTATTTTTTTATTTTATATGCTGTTTTATTATTTTTATATGTTATTTTATTATTTTATATATTATTTTATATGTTATTTCTTATTTTTATATGTTATTTTTTTATTTTATATGCTGTTTTCTTATTTTTTTATGTTATTTTCTTATTTTCTATGTTATTTCTTATTTTTATATAATATTTTGTCATTTTATATATTATTATTTATTTTATATATATTATTTATTTTATATATTATATTTATCATTTTATATACAATTTTTCTATTTTATATATTATTTTCATTTTTTATGTATATATTGCTATTAGAAAATAAAAAATATATATTGTTATTAAAAAATAAATTATATATATTGTTATTGAATTCATCGTGAACAGTCATGCTACGGCACCGTCGTGATTTACAAATTGTACATGATTAATACATTTGTGTATATAATATGGTGTATGTTTGACAAATGCAGGCTGAAGCTTTGGGTGTAGATAATGGATATGTTAGTGACTCGTTACACAGGTTATATAGAGTGTTCAGGGCACAAGATGATTGGGACTCGAGGGAAATGTGTGATTAAAATAGAAACCGTTGGATGATTAAAAACAGTGACTGTTTAGTTGTGAACAAACTTAGAAATGTAAATAAGAAAGACTAGAATGAAAATAAAAAAAATTCTTCTTTGTTCTTGTTTGTAAGCTAAATTTGGGCGTAAATATTTTATGCAGATAAAAGAAATAAAAATAATAATTATAAAAGTAACGTTGCTCTTATCTAGAAATAACCTTTAGTAGACGGATAGTATTGATAACTGATCAGGACCGTTTTATTTTCTTACGGGTTTACTTTTCGTACACATAACCATTGCAAGAATAGTCAATAGTAATCGATTGAAAATAGAAGATGAAAAGGACGTGAAGCTGAATAATAGTCAGAGAGACTAGAGAATACTTATATATTTTTTTAATTGTTTTTTTAAAGGGTTTTTTTTTTAATTGTTAGAGAATTAACCCCAACCCGGCAACTCCTTATTTTTTATCTATTTTTAAGCCTCCTCAAAATATCACATCATCATTTTTATCTTAATCGTTCGATCAATTTTTCTGTCAAATCTTAGTCATTCATTTTTTTCAAATTTATTGATATTTTATGGCAATATTTATGTATTTATTAAAATATAAGCATATGATTTGATGAATTTGTGTTTAGTGTTTCATACCCGATTTAGTGAGAATCCTTATAAGTTTGTTTGTGACCATTATATATTTATCACATGATTTCAATGAATATGTGCAAAGTTATAATCAATTTTAATATCAATAGTTAAATAAGAGTCCACTCATTAAAATATAAATATTTTTTTCTTTTCTTCTTTAAAAAATTATAATTCTTATTTCTAATGTTAAAATCATCAAATATAAATTTGTTAGAATTTTCTCTTTATTTTCAGTACCATATTGTTATGGTTTCAATTTTTTTTAAATATGTATAATTTTAATTATATAAACGAAGATGTCCAAAAATTATATACTCATTAACTTATACCTTATACCTTATTTTTCATCTCTCTTTGAGCATTCTCAAGAAATATATTGTCAATTTTATCTCGATCGTTGGATCATTTTTTTTTTATCTTTTCATTTAAATTATTACCATAATATCACATAAAGACATATTGTTATGATTCCAATTTCATTTTTTCTTGATAAAATATATGAATATAGACTATATAAAAGAATATGTAATAAAATGATAATCTCGTTTACTCTTATCATATCTTTTATCTCTCTTTGAAATTTTTTAAGAGAACTATTATCATTTTTTTCTCACCCGTCGAATCAAATTTTTTACCAAATCTAAGCTTTTAATTTAAAATATTTTCATAATATCACATGATTGGTTAGATTAATGTTCAATATTATATCTCCGTTATGTGAGAACTATCATTTCAAACAAAATTCCCGAGTATTGAAAACTATATTATATTCTTAATGTATTACGGATTTCATAATAACATATATGTGTAATGCATAACATTTTAACATCTAAAAAAATAAGAAAAATAACGGTGACAATTTTTTGAAGAAAATGAGTCATGTTATATTTTCCTATGTAGTATACATAATTTTTCCATATATAATATAAAATATAATTATTATTTCTGTGTAAAGCTAATCATCTATAATTTAACCTTATGTAGTTTCAACAAAAATCTTCGAAATAAATTGTCTTGCATTTTATTTTTTCTGATCTCATTCATCTAAGCCTGATTAATACTTAATTTGTTTTTCTAATATAACATGTCAAGAGATAATGACATAGGAAAATAAAAAATAATAATTTTTAATTTTCATGTATTATTTATGTATTATGGATTCACAAACTTTAATTTTGAATTTTCATAATTGCAAATTATACATTATTAGATAGAAATAACTATTAAAATTGAAATACTCGCCACGAAACGCGAGTATTATCCTAGTACTTCTATTAAAAAGAAGATTAGAGAATACATCTATTGTAATTACATGGTTAACTGATTATGCCAACATCAAAAGATGACACAAACATTATACTTTTTTTTTTGAATGAGTAGATGACTATAAAAGGTTTCATTTAAGAAAACAAGCTACATATTATCTTTACATTTTGTAGGTTTCTTTGACCTACTACTTCTCTTCTCTGGATCTAATACATAGACTAAGAATCCCTATCCTAGCCTACATACTAACTATCTAAATCTTTGTCTTTGTTGCGGCTCTAATCCATTGATTAACTGTTATTCGTATTTGTTAGAGGACGGGAATTTTGTAAGACATTGTTGTTCCTTGTCTTATATAGTTTCCAGCACATTACAGTCTAAACGCTCGTCATTCTATTCATTTTGATTTGTCGAGCTTCCATAAACAATAAAGGTTTATAAACCTTGTATATATAGTAGAGAGTCAATAGACAATATATAAATAACGTTATTCGTAATCATGGAGAGGAATGGATGGATTGGGATTGAGAGAGAAGGAACGAGAAGGCATTAGAAAAAGAGTGAGAGAAATAAATAACGGGTGGAAATAGAGAGGTAGAGAGAGTGAACTGTCGGTCTTACCTTACCCACCTTGTGGTAAGACCAAAAAATCAGGAGATAATATAAGTTTGAGAAATGTGCAAACATATAATACGACGACACTCTATATATTATTTTTTTATTTTATATGTTATTTTTTTATTTTTATATAATATTTTATCATTTTATATATTATTATTTATTTTTATATATTTATTTATTTATTTTACTTTTATATATTATTTTATATATTGGTATTAGAAAATAAATTATATATATTGTTATGTGTATATTGTTATTAGAAATTAAATTATGTCATGCTCTATAAGTTGTATGTGATTAATACATTTTTGTAGATTATATGGTGTGTGTTTGACAAATGCAGGTTGAAGCTTTGGGAGTAGATAATGGATATGTTAGTGACTCGTTACACAGGCTACACAGAGTGTTCAAGACACAAGATGATTTGGACTCGAGGAAAATGTGTGATTAAAATAGAAACCGTTGGATGATTAAAAGCAGTGACTTAGAAATTTAAATAAGAAAGACTAGAATGAAAATAAGAAAAAAATTCTTCTTTATTCTTGTTTGTAAGCTAAATCTGGGCGTAAATATTTTATACAGATAAAAGAAATAAAAATAATTATTATAAAAGTAATGTTGCTCTTATCTAGAAAGAACCATTAGTAGACGGATAGTATTGATAACTGATAAGGACCGTTTTATTTTCTTACGGGTTTACTTTTCGTACACAACCATTGCAAGAATAGTCAATGAACGTATTTGTTTTAGTAATCGATTGAAAATAGAAAATGAAAAGGACGTGAAGCTGAATAATTGACGAGAGACTAGAGAATACTTCTATTTTTTTTTTAATTGTTTTTTTGAAGGGTATTTTTTTTTAATTGTTAGAGAATACTTCTATTAAAAAGAAGATTAGAAAATACATTTATTGTAATTACACGGTTAATTAATTATGCCAACATCAAAAGATGACACAAACATTATACTTTTTTTCTTTGAATGAGTAGCTGACTATAAAATTCTTTCATTTAAGAAAAAGAAGCTACATATTACCTTTACATTTTGTAGGTTTCTTTGACCTTCTCTGGATCTAATACATAGACTAAAAACCCCTATCCTAGCCTACGTACTAGCTATCTAAATATTCGTCTTTGTTGCCGCTCTAATCCATTGATTCGCCGTTTCATTCGCCGTTATTCGTATTTGTCATAGTTGGGACGGGAATTTGTTTTTAGAGAAGATTAGAGAGGGCTTACGTATCCCTCATCTAATTAATTATATATATATAAATTTTGTAAATTACATTACAAATCCACAAACAACTTTTCAAAAGAAAAGAAAAGAAAAGGGCTAGCTATTAATACATAATATTAGAGCCCAGCCCAAAACTCATGTCTAAAAAACCAGGAAATCAAATCCTAAATCTCGAAAACCCAAAACCCGTAATTGAACAGCTGGATTTTCTATCCCCTAGATATTTTCAGACAAGAGAGACTTCTTCTACAAACTTCATTCATCCTAATCTCTTTCTTTTTCATCTTCAGTCTGACCTTGCTCTTGCGCCTCCATGGTCCAATTAACCTCTTTTCTTCTCCGATCAACTGCTCTAATCAGTTTTATCTCCGATCTAATCTCCTCTACTAGATCTACCTCTGCTCCTCTTTCCTCCTCAAACACTTTTCTATAGCTTTGCCTCCAAATACAAAATATGAAAACAAAGGCAATCTGCCGCACCTGACTACCTCCTTGCCCTTCAGTTGTGTAGCTGAATACCTGAATAAAAGGATTTGTAGATCTGATCTCCGGGAATTGCAATCTGAGCTGAGACCAATGATGTTGTACATAAAGGCATTCACCTGCCAGATGCTGAACTGACTCCAGCTCTTGACAGCAGAGTGAGCACATGTTGGCGATGATCATCCCTTTCTTCCTCAAAGAATCCTGGGTAAGCACGCGATTTTGTTTAAATAACCATACAAAAATCTTCATCTTTAGTGGCACATTAACTGACCATATTGTTTTTAAACTGTTTGAGGTATGGATGCGAAGTGTGAGGGTAGAATAAGCACTCGTTGTGGTAAATGTACCGTTTGCAGACCATCTCCATTTAATGGTATCAGGCTGTTGCTGAAGCTGTAACTCAGCTAGGGATTGTTGAAGGAGAATTTTGGAAGACATTGTTGTTCTTTGTCTTCTATAGTTTCAAGCACATTACAGTCTAAATCGCTTGCCATTCCATTCTTTTGGATTTGTCGAGCTTCCATAAACAATAAAGGTTTATAAACCTTGTATATATAGCAGAGAGTCAATAGACAATATATAAAATTCATTTCTTTAAATATTATATAGAGATAATAAACAATGTAATATTTAGGGTTTTGGATTTTTAGTATATAGAAAATAAAAAATATATTATAAAGCGGAAAAACAGTGTATCATCGCGTTTTTAGATTTTCCAACAATAAAATAGTATATGTTAACAACAAACACAACCCTCGCTCCGCTGCTGGGCTATGGCGGCATATATACCTTCTTGATTCAAATTATCTCTAATTGAATTGATCGATACGTATTCATTAACATAATTTAATACATAAGGTTTATGTTTCTTTTTTTTAGGGAGAACTCCGGGTGATCATCTTTAGATTAGGCTCATATGCTTCCCTAAATTTTTAAATAAATCATGTTATATTCGGAATTCGAATCCTTCACCTATGAAAATATGGAATAAGTAACTTATCACTAGACTATTATAGTGGTGAGGTTGTATGTTTCTTATATTTTATATATTGAGGTATTATGATATATCTTTCTTGAAAAATAGTTTCCTTAAAATATTTCACATGACTTAGGTCTCTTCGACCTAAATTATGAAAATCATTCTTTCTATTTTTTTTTATGAGCATGCTACTTACAAATTATGTGGAATTATACGTGAAAATACTTCCTCCCAAAAAGAGAGCAGATGGGAAAAAAATTGTGATATTAACGATTTTTGTGATGATGATGAACATGAAATTCATCAGCTTGAGGTAAAATATATGATACTTTAAAATTTTGTACGTATAGATGAAATTATTTTATTTATAATTAGAAATTTATAATTTGCTTCTCTATAAAAGAGGAAGAAAAAAAAAGTAATTCTCATTTTATAGGGATATGAATACCATTTTGAACTATTTGTAATGAGACAAAAATATATTTCTATTTTGTTGGGATATCTACTATATTTTAATTTATGGCGTTGTTTATTAAAATTCTCTAGCATTACACATGCAAAATAAACGTGAGTGGTCCGTAAAATATGATGGTCCACACATTGGACTTGAATTTCTTTTTTCTTTTTTGAAAGAAAAAAAATTGAAGAACATTTTCTTGAATTGCGTTTCGTACTCCTGACCTCCTGCTTGGCAAGAACGGTTCCGTTTCTTAGTCACTCGTTATATGTGATGGTGTTTTTTTCATGCCCTAAGCCAAAGTATTTGGGACCTAGATGATGGATTATAATAACAAACATAATATTTATTTTAAGATATTTCATATAATATGTGCGTATAGGTTATTTTAATATAATTAAAATAGCCCATAAATATGCAATTCAGCTTTATGTCATCAAAGTGCGTGACTTTGATGTAAAACTATAAATTGTTATGAATGTTATTCTAAATCGTCCCTGTTCATTTATAGGATATTTGTGGAGACAAATATACTTGCAGATACATATAAATATATATTTATATACAAGCTATAAATGTACACCAGTATATTAGTTGACTGATGATTATGTTTTACTGATCATGGATAAATAGTTATCAAGTCATTAACATAGGTATATGTTAGGACCATATGCTGGACTGACCCGCCATAAGAATGCTACATGTTTTTTACGTCATTAGCGGTTCTTGTAACATAAAGTATTTATAGTCCTTTGACCTGAGATTGTCTCAGTTCCCAATATGAGTAATTTTATACTTTAATATAATCTAATACTGCCTTTAACCGGGTGGTCATAACGGTTATGATTAGGTATACAATGAATCATATAGAGGGATGAGTGCAATCAAGACGGGATTTGTTCCTCTCATAAATGAGAGAGATATCTTTAGGCCTCTTGATGAATTAAACTGAAGAAATGTATGGGCATACTCAAATGAATTAATAAGACTTATTAATGTAATTTGTTCTTGTTCAGTTTAATTTGAGATCAAGAAATATTAATCGATTTATATAAGGATGTCATATTACATGCCTTATGATCGATATAGATATCGCGTGACAAAGGGACTAAATACGTGATTGTTGATTAGGTAAATCGGATCACCGATATTCACTTAAATTAGGTAGTCATGATGGCTTGCTAGAGTCTGCTCATGATTTATAGATTGTCAAGTCTATTGCCAACATTAAGTGAACCTGCAGGGTCACACACAAAGAACAAACTGAAACGGGGGCAGAAAATCCTAGCGACTTATATGATGAGTTGCATAAGAATGTAACAAAATATATTGTCATCTTATGTGATAAGATGTGATATATATGTATATAAAGACTATGAGCACAAAAGATCATGTTATCTAGAAGAGCCTGACACGTGGCAGATTCTATTAAAAATTAGCAAATCCGAAGCTGACACGTGGCAAATTCCATTAAAAATCAGAAAATCCGAAGTTGACACGTGTCTGGTTCGTTGGAGTTGGATAAAGAGAGGACACATGACAACCGTGAATTGCTGGAGAGGCCTGACGCATCCGTACGAAGACGTACAATCGTCAGTACGATAATTCGAGTTTAGCCAATTAGATATCGCCATGTGTCAAAACGCGTAAAAGAAAACGCGTTTATTTCAGAATCGAATATTATTCTCTCCGATTCCCTCTGAACTGGAGATCTCCGTTGCTCCCATAACGCAGATTTGAGAGGTCACTGAACTCTCTAGTGAAATGAAATGGAGGCGACCTTCACGCATTTTCTGCAGATACGTACACTCGTCAGTACGAGAATGCTGACCTCCAATCAAAACGCGACACATGGCGATGAGTTATCACATAATCTCTTGACCAGTACACGTGGCAATATCTGGTTCGTTGGATTAGATTCAAGAATTTAGTGGAGCCAATCAGGGCATGCCACGTGTACAGTCTGTTGGAAGTGGATGAGGTTGAGGAGAATTGATAAATGCACCCAGAAAATTGCACACAAGCAGAATTTGAATATAAATAAAGGCAAAAGAGTGTTAAATACCCCCCAAATTACTACCCTAAACAGAATCCGGATCAAGCTAAATTTTTAGTCCCACAAGCTTAATTCCAAATATTTCTAGGTCATTTTTATCTATAAAAATACACCATTTTCGCTCTCTAAGGGGCATCATTGATACAATCATTCTCATATCTATCATCACACACATTTCTTCATCTATTTTTCACCATTTTCATTCTTCATCTTTTCTTTTCCACCATTAATGTCCACAAGCTTCAAATCCTCATTTCTTGAGAGTAAAAAGAGAGAGTAGAATTTTAGAAAGAGGGAATTGCTTAATCTAGAAGGAGCAAGTTCTAAATCGATCAAGAAGGGGAGAGATCGAGAACGATTCGCATCTTTAGGGTTTGATTTTGTTTTTCTCTTTATTTATTTTTTTGATGAATAAAATGAATCAAGAATATGTAAATATGGTCTTTGTGGACATGAGTGAGTAGTTTTAAAAGTAGGGAAAGATTTTTTGTGTGACTTTTGTTGATGAAATCTTAAGTGAAACTTTGCATTTTATTAAGGTATTTTAAGATTAAATCTTGACATTTTTTTTTTCATGAGATCTAAGTAGAGTTATTTAGAAGAATGATTTGATGTGAAATATTTATGAGAAGTGTTTAGATTTGTTTGAGTAATATTGACTTGGAAGAGTCTTTCTTTTATTCAAATAAGGGTTGAATCAAGTATAAGATCAATTTAAAAATAGAATGTTTTGAATGGATCTGAAGTTTAATGAGTTTATTAATTGATTTTCGGAAGGAAACTAATTAAACCTTGCTTATAAATATTATATAATTAATTTACTATCTTTTGTGATTAGTGATTCTCAAGTTACACAAATTGTCATTATTTCCCTACTATTTCTCGTTTCAATTTTTTTAAAGAAACTTTATTTTTATCTTTTTCTTGTAACTTTTCTTATTTAAAACAACAACAACAACTTTTCAAAACCACAACACTAAAATAAAAGTGAGAATCGAACGTTAAAACATTTAAGGCCAAGCTTCCTTGTGTTCGACCCCTAAAACTCAATACCACATATACACTGAATATTGAAATTAGGAAAAATATAAATTATTTTGTTAACACGTGATTACATCAACGACACGTTTTCGCGTTGTTACAAATGGCGCCGTTGCCGGGGAAGCAGCTTGCATTAAATTTTTGACTAACAGATCACGTTTTTTCTAGTGTTTTGTCTTTTTGTTCAGGTCTCTCAAAGTCCCGACTTGAATCAAACATTGAAGAACATCAGGAAGAACAAGAAGAAAGGAGCGCCAAGTGTTTCATCCTTTTCGAAGCAAAGTCAGGCAGTGGAGGCTTCTCCTACCTTAGGGCCTCTAGATCCAAAGACAGAGCTACCACCAGTGGAAGAGCCACAAGATCAAAATCATCCGAACCATCCCTACATCCGATCTTCATCATCAGGAAGTTTCTTTCCTTTCCATAGCTTAAACTCATCATCATCATCATCATATCAAGATTTAAAAGTCGAAGAAGAACATTTAGAAAATCAAGATAAAGTGAAAATGGCTGAAGAGAAAATATTAGGAGAACTATTAGCACATAATCTTAAACAAAATTCAGGAAATATTGTGATACCCACCGTGCAGAACTTTAAATTGAACCATGCTATATTAAATGTGTTACCTGTTTTTGAAGGACATAGAAATGACAATCCTTATATACATTTGGGTGAATTAGATAGGAAATGCACGGCTCTCTTTTGCAAAACAAATGACTTGGATAATATTAAACTCACTCTTTTTTCTCATACCTTAGGACATGCTCCAAGAGAATGGCTCAATCACCTCCAAGGTGGGCCATTCAAGACTTTTGAAGAGGTAACACAATGTTTTCTCAAACGTTACTACCCCGATTCACTCACCGCCAAGTTGCGAACCAAAATCACGGGGATTAAGCAGAAGGGTGAAGAAAATTTACAAGAGTATTATGAGCGCTTTATCTGTTTATGCGTATCTTGCCCTAACCACAATTTGGAGGAAACCTCTCTCATTGCCCAATTCTTTGAAGGCATGAACGACCTTGATGTCCGTCTTCTCCAATGCTCAGCAGGAGGAAACATCAACCACCTAACACCCTCCCAAGTGCGAGAACTCATTGTGACGAATGCAAGAAGGCATGAGAGGGCGTAGTGGACGTGGTGGTCAAGTAAATGCTACCAATGCGGTGGATCTCAAAGCAATGGAATCACGAATTACCGCAAATTTTGAGACGAGATTCAGCCAAATGCTCAATGCGGTTGGGGGAAAAATTGAACCCAAGAAGTGTGAGTTTTGTAGGGGTACATCGCACTTAACCGATAAATACGAAACTCTTCAACAAGATATGAATGCAATGGGAAGTTATGGGGGAAACCAAGAGGGTTATGGGTACCAAAATCCCCAATACTCTTACGATCCTGGAAGAAAACACCCCAACCTTCATTGGAGAACGGAGGAGAATCAACTACCAATTCCCCAAACCCAAAGGCAAGGACTCTACAGTCACCCCAATGCGCAACAACAACAACCTCCTCAACCTTCTTCATCAAGCACTCAACCTTCCTCTCTCGACGAGAAATTCGACAAAATGATGGCTTTCATGACGAATGGGTTTTCAAGTTTTACAACCAATTTGGGGTTGATGGAGAACGAGATGAGTTCACTTAGCCAAGATCAAGCAACAATGAGTCGACAAGTTCAAAACATGGAGACAGAAATGAGACAAATGGCGGATGAGGTGAACATCTTGAAGGGCAGGTTGATAACAAACTCCCATCTCAAGGAAGGGGACCTGACACCAAACCGGTTCTCGCTATTCATTTGAGAAGCGGGAGAAAGGTTGAGTTTCCTAGAGAGGAAAAAGAGATTGTTGTGAAAAAGTGTGACGAACAAGGGGAGAAAGATGAAGAATTAGGGTTAGAGGATGAAAATGTAATTGTGAATGAGAATAAGAGTGTGAATGCGTACGTAAATGTACAAGAAAAAGGAAAAGAGGAAGAAAAGGGGAAAAAAGGAAGAGAGAACTTACGTGCCAAAGGCACCATTCCCGTCCCGTTTGACGGTGAACAAAAAGGCAGAGGCCGAGAAGGACATGCTTGCGATTTTTAAAAAGGTGGAGGTGAACATCCCCATCGTTGACGCCATCGAAAAATTTCCCAATGTTGCAAAGTTCTTGAAAGACTTGTGCACTAACAAGAGAAGATTAAAAGGGGATGAGAAGGTGAACCTCTCGGATGTTTTAAGCCTAGACGCCAGACAGCCCCCAGAAGAAAAGGATCCTGGAATCTTCGCCATTCCGTGCACAATTGGGTATCATCAGTTTGCGAGATGTATGCTTGACTTAGGGGCTGCGATTAATGTAATGCCCAGGTCTGTTTACGAGACCCTTGACCTGGATAGTCTAAAGAACACTCGAGTCGTAGTGACCCTTGCAGACCGCTCCGCAATCCAGCCTTTAGGAGTGGTGGAAGATGTGTTGGTCAGGTTTAACGGGCTAGTTTTCCCAGCCGACTCTTACATCATCGTGTTGGGTTTCAGACGTGCATAACGCAGCGGAAAACAAAAATTTCGTCCAAAACCAATCCGAGGATCCGTGCGTATCGGTTAAATCAAAGAAATAAATCTTAAAGATACCTTTCGGATTACGCTTAATCCGTGACGCTCAAACCATGCGTGTTGTCCATGCGCCTCTAAACCGGTTACCGTCCTAACCGATTTTCCGTCCGTCTAGGCCGTCTAGGTCGGATTGTGCGGAATCATCTACCGCACATACAATTGGCCTCCACCGAAATTCTCAACAACCCGTTATCATCTTCTTAGGCCAAATAGATCACAAGCGCCGAAACTACGAACGCCTCTACCGGTGTCCACACGAACAAACTTCTTAAAACGGGAAGAAGAACAATATATATGCTAGTAGCTTGTTCTCCTCTTGCATAAGAAAACTCTTCTTATTTTATCTCACAAAAGATGTATATAATTCTTCTCATATAATTGCACTCTTTCATTTTGTCATACAAAAAGAAAGCACCCTTTCATAATTTTGTCATACAAATTAGAAAGTATATTTTCTCTCTTTTGTCTCACAAAAGAGAATGAGAAATAATGAGAGAGAGAATGATGTGTTGTCTTATGAATTTGGAACCCTCTATGTCCTTATATAGAGGTGAAGAGTCATGTCTCTTCACACTAAAAGATGTGTATGACATCACTCATTATTATCCATATGCCATCATCTAGACTCTTCTAGATTACATGATCTTTTGTGCTCATAGTCTTTATATACATATATATCACATCTTCTCACATAAGATGACAGTATATTTTGTGACATTCTTATGCAACTCATCATATAAGTCGCTAGGATTTTCTGCGCCCATTTCAGTTTGTTATTTGTGTGTGACCCTGTAGGTTCACTTAATGTTGGCAATAGACTTGAGAGTCTATAAATCATGAGCGGACTCTAGCAAGCCATCAGGACTACCCAATTTAAGTGAATATCGGTGATCCGATTTACCTAATCAACAATCACGTATTTAGTCCTTTTGTCACACGATATCTATATCGATCATAAGGCATGTAATACGCCATCCTTATATTAATCGAATTAATATTTCTTGATCCCGAATTAAACTGAACAAGAACAAATGACATTAATAACTCTTATTAATTCATTTGAGTATGGCCATACATTTCTTCAGTTCAATTCATCAAGAGGCTTAAAGATATCTCTCTCATTTATGAGAGGAACAAATCCCATCTTTATTGCACTCATCCCTCTACATGATTCATTGTATACCTAATCATAACCGTTATGACCACCCGGTTAAAGGCAGTGTTAGATTATATTAAAGTATAAAATTACTCATGTTGGGAACCGAGACAATCTCAGGTCAAAGGACTATAAATACTTTATGTTACAAGAATCGCTAATGACGTAAAACATGTAGCATTCTTATGGCGGGTCAGTCCAGTATATGGTCTCTAACATATACCTATGTTAATGACTTGATAACTATTTATCCATAATCAGTAAAACATAATCATCAGTTAACTAATATATTGGTGTACATTTATAGCTTGTATATAAATATATATTTATATGTATCTGCAAGTATATTTGTCTCCACAAATATCCTATAAATGACCAGGGACGATTTAGAATAACATTCATAACACTTTATAGTTTTACTATCAAAGTCACGCACTTTGATGACATAAAGCTGAATTGCATATTCATGGTCTATTTTAATTATATTAAAATAACCTATACGCACATATTATGTGAAATATCTTAGAATAAATATTATGCTTGTTATTACAATCCATCATCTAGGTCACAAACACTTTGGCCTAGAGCATAACACCATCACATCGAAATGATAAGCACCGCAGATTCTTCTTCCATTCTCCTGGGAAGACCATTTCTCAGAATAGCGAAAACTCGAATCGACTGTCATTCCGGCACCTTGTCTATGGAATTTGACAATGAGAAGATCTCCTTCAATATCTTCGACGCGATAAAATTCCAAGACGAGCACAGTGTGTCGAGCACCTCTATCATCGACGAAATTGATGAACTCGTCGATGAGCATCTGATAGGGGAGTCTTCTCATTCACTAAATTCTTTAAATGATTCTTTTGATGCGTTTTGGGAAGAATTGGAAAATGTGAACATGTTAGAAGCCCCAAAGGATGATAACTTATTAGGCAATGAAAATGACACATTAATACAAGAAATTGAAAATAAAAATTTGCCTAAATCTGAAAGACGCATGATGGAAGAATTTTTTTCGTTTTCAGGACCAATGATGACAGAGCTCAAGATTTCGGGAGAACGAATGTCGCCGTCCATTGAGAAGGCGCCCAAACTCGAGCTTAAACCTCTTCCAACCCACCTTAAATACACATACCTCGGGCCAGAAGAAACCTTACTTGTGATTATCGCCTCTAACCTCACATCCGACTAGGAGTGGCGCATGGTAGAAGTCTTGGTAAAATACAAGAAGGCGATAGGATGGACATTGGCCGACATACCAGGCATCAGTCCCGCCACTTGTATGCAAAGGATCACCCTTGAGGAAAGAGTGAAGCCTTCAAGGGAAGCTCAACGGCGATTGAACCCTGTGATAATGGAGGTGGTTAAGAAAGAGTTGCTTAAGCTCCTTGACGCAGTCATAATATTGTTGGGTTTCGGACGTGCATAATGCAGCGGAAAAACAAAATTATTCGTCCAAAACCCATCCCGAGAATCCGTGCGTATCGGTTAAATCAAAGAAATAAATCTTAAAGATACCTTTCGGATTACGCTTAATCCGTGACGCTCAAATCATGCGTGTTGTCCAAGCGCCTCTAAACCGGTTACCGTCCTAACCGATTTTCCGTCCGTCTAGTCCGTCTAGGTCGGATCATGCGGAAGCCATCTACCGCACACACAATCGGTCTCCACCAAAACTCTCAACAACCCGTTCTCATCTTCTTAGGCCGAATAGATCACAAGCGCCGAAAGTACGAACGCCTCTACCGGTATCCACACGAACAAACTTTTTAAAACGGGAAGAAGAACAATATATATGCTAGTAGCTTGTTCTTCTCTTGCACAAGAAAACTATTTTTCTTCTTCTTATTTTGTCTCACAAAAGATGTATAATTCTCTAATATAATTGCACCCTTTCATTTTTGTCATATAAAAGGAAAGCACCCTTTAGTAATTTTGTCACACAAATGAGAAAGAATATTTTCTCTCTTTTTGTCTCATAAAAGAGAATGAGAAAAATAATGAGAGAGAGAATCATTTGGTACAATGAATTTAGAGCCCTCTATGTCCTTATATAGAGGTGAAGAGTCATGTCTATTCACACTAAAAGATATGTATGACATCACTCATCATTATCCACATATCATCATCTAGACTCTTCTAGATTACATGATCTTGTGTGCTCATAGTCTTTATATACATATATATCACATCTTATCACATAAGATGACAATACCTTTTGTGACATTCCTATGCAACTCATCATATAAGTCGCTAGGATTTTCTGCGCCCGTTTCAGTTTGTTCTTTGTGTGTGATCCTGTAGGTTCACTTAATGTTGGCAATAAACTTGACAGTCTATAAATCATGAGCGGACTCTAGCAAGCCATCATGACTACCCAATTTAAGTGAATATCGGTGATCCGATTTACCTAATCAACAATCACGTATAGTCCCTTTGTCACGCGATATCTATATCGATCATAAGGCATGTAAGACGCCATCCTTATATTAATCGATTAATATTTCTTGATCCCGAATTAAACTGAACAAGAACAAATAACATTAATAACTCTTATTAATTCATTTGAGTATGGCCATACATTTCTTCAGTTCAATTCATCAAGAGGCCTAAAGATATCTCTCTCATTTATGAGAGGAACAAATCCCGTCTTGATTGCACTCATCCCTCTACATGATTCATTGTATACCTAATTATAACCGTTATGACCATCCGGTTAAAGGCAGTGTTAGATTATATTAAAATATAAAATTACTCATGTTGGGAACCGAGACAATCTCAGGTCAAAGGACTATAAATACTTTATGTTATAAGAATCGCTAATGACGTAAAACATGTAGCATTCTTATGGCGGGTCAGTCCAGTATATGGTCTCTAACATATACCTATGTTAATGACTTGATAACTATTTATCTATGATCAATAAAACATGATCATCATTCAACTAATATACTGGTGTACATTTATAGCTTGTATATAAATATATATTTATTTATATCTGCAAGTATATTTGTCTCCACAAATATCCTATAAATGACCAGGGACAATTTAGAATAGCATTCATAATACTTTATAGTTTTACTATCAAAGTCACGCACTTTGATGACATAAAGCTGAATTGCATATTCATGGTCTATTTTAATTATATGAAAATAACCCATACGCACATATTATATGAAATATCTTAGAATAAATATTATGTTTGTTATTACAATCCATCATCTAGGTCACAAACACTTTGGCCTAGGGCATAACACCATCAAATATATGCCGTGACCGACTCTGTATGGGTGTCACCCATTCATGTGGTACCTAAAAAGACGGGGATTACAATTGTCGAGAATTCGGAAGGCGAAAAGGTGCCTACACGAATACAAAATGGATGGCGTGTTTGTATTGATTACCGTAAACTCAACGCGACGACAAAGTAGGATCACTTCCCTCTCCCTTTTATTGATCAAATTCTAGAGCGGTTGGCGGGACGACCCTACTATTGTTTTCTCGATGGGTACTCAGGCTATTTTCAAATCACAATTGATCCTGCCGACCAACAGAAGACGACGTTTACGTGCCCCTTTGGTACTTTCGCGTATCGAAGGATGCCTTTCGGGTTGTGTAATGCTCCAGGTATATTTCAAAGGTGCATGATCTCCATTTTCTCTGAGTACATTTCAAAATTTATAGAAGTTTTTATGGACGATTTCTCCATTTATGGCAACTCATTTGATGAGTGTTTAACCAATTTGGGGCTAATAATTGGGAAATGTGTCGAATCTAACCTTGTCTTGAATTTTGCAAAGTGCCACTTCATGGTGAGCCAAGGAATTGTCTTAGGTCACCTTGTTTCAGAGAAGGGTTTGGAGGTGGACAAGGCGAAGGTTGACGTAATCAAGACATTATCTTACCCTCGAAATGTGAAGGATGTGCGCTCATTCTTGGGCCACACAGGCTTTTACAGGCCCTTTATCTGCGACTTTTCCAAAATCGCGCAACCAATGTGTCGCCTTCTCCAAAAAGACGCTAAATTCGACTTTGACGACGCGTGTAAGGAGGCCTTCGACATCCTGACGGAGAAGCTATGTACCGCCCCGATAATCAAACCACCCGACTGGAACCTCCCATTCGAGATCATGTGCGACGTGAGCGGATTGAGCATTGGTGCAGTCTTGGGCCAACGGGTTGATAAGGATCTTCATGTTGTATATTACGCCTCTAGGACACTTGACGATGCACAACAAAATTACACGACCACGGAAAAAGAATTATTGGCTATTGTGTTTGCATTGGAAAAGTTCTGATCATATTTGGTCGGAACAAAAATGGTTGTGTTTTCAGATCATGCAGCGTTGAAGTACTTGATGAAAAAGAAGGAGTGCAAACCACGCCTTTTAATATGGCTTCTCCTTCTTCAATAATTCAATATGGAGGTCTGAGACAAAAAGGGCGCAGAAAACCTTGTAGCCGATCACCTCAGTCGACTCCCGACGAATGAAGGCGACATTCTCCCGATCAACGAGCTATTTCCTGACGAGCATCTTTATGCAATCCAGGCGAGCACACCTTGGTATGCAGACATCGTCAACCTTTTGGAGACGGGACAGATGCCAAACACACTCTCTCGCGCTCAGAAGGACAAACTCAAGAACGACTCGCGCTACTATTTTTGGGAAGATCCGCTCCTTTTCAAGATCTGTTCTGATCAAATGGTGCGCAAATGCATGCCGGATTGCGGCGTCAATTCGGTATTATCTATTTGTCATTCTTTAGAATGTGGGGGGCACTTTGGAGCTCAACGCACAAGTCACAAGGTGCTCCAAAGCATATTATATTGGCCAACTCTTTACAAAGATGCTCATTCCTTTGTAAAGAGTTGTGAGAACTGCCAAAGAACGGGAAATCTAACCCGCAAAAGCGAAATGCCTCTTAAAACTTTATTGTTTTCTGAGCTTTTCGACGTTTGGGGGATAGATTTCATGGGCCCATTCCCTTAATCGAATGGTTATTTGTATATTCTTGTATGTGTCGACTATGTGTCTAAGTGGGTTGAGGCAATACCAACAAGAGATGCCAACTCCAAAACGGTGATCAAGTTCCTTAAAAAGAATATCTTTCGGCGCTTTGGAGTACCTAAAGCTATCATTAGTGATAGGGGCTCTCATTTCAACAACAAATACCTCGAATCACTTTTGAAAAATTACCATATTCAACATCGCATGTCGACTGCATATCATCCCCAAACTAATGGTCAAGCTGAAATTTCTAATCGTGAAATCAAAATAATCCTTGAGAAGGTAGTTAATCCCTCTCGCAAGGATTGGAGTCAAAGGGTTGGGGATGCATTATGAGCCTGTCGTACCACATACAAGACATCGATACGGATGACTCCTTACAAACTCGTGTATGTAAAGAGTTGTCATTTACCGGTCAAAATTGAACACAAAGCTTTTTGGGCAATCAAAAAAGTCAATCAAGATTACCCAAAAGATGAGGTATTGAGAAAAATGCAAATTGAAGAGTTGGAAGAGCTTCGTCTTGAAGCTTATGACAATTCGAGAATTTACAAAGAAAAACTAACATCGCTCATGACAAACTTATTCGCAAAAAAAGAGTACAAGGTTGGCGATAAGATTTTGTTGTTCAACTCTCGGTTGAGATTGCATCCCGGGAAGTTGAAGAGCCGATGGACAGGTCCCTTTACTATAACCAACATTTTTCCCATTGGAGTGTTTGAAATCTCTAGGGAAGGAGGGTTCGCATTCAAAGTCAATGGCCACCGCTTGAAGGCATTTTACGAAAATCACGACGCGCGGTGGTTTGATGAGCAAGAATTGGTAGAAGCGCCAAATGGAGCAGAGGAAAAGGAAGGATGAACGAAAAGGCATTGGGCTCGAGACGTTAAACGGGAGCGCTTGGCGAGAGGCAACTCGTCATGTCAGGTCGTATTTTTCCTTTTATTTATTATTTTTAATTTTCTTTTCACAATTACACTAAAAACTTTTTGCAATTATTTAAGTGTGGTGAGGGTGGTTTTGCACAAAATCCTTTACTACTTCCGATTTTCACAATTCCTAAACTTTCTCTTGTACATACAAAAGTTTAAGTGTGGTGATATTGATTTTGTGCAAAATCGAGTTTTATAACCTTTTTTGTGTCAAAAATTAATAATAAATAAATAAAAAAAAATATGAAAAATACAAAAATACAAAAAAAAAATTCATAAAAATTAAAATTTTTGTTTTTATTTCATTTTCCTTATTTTTGTAAATAAATTATTTATTTTTGTAAATACACTATCTTGCTTGGATTTGTAAATAAATAAAAAGATTTTAAAAGGAAAGTGGAAAAAGGATTTTTGATAAGGAAGTATTTTTGAACAAAGTCCCTTCGAGCAACAAGTTTTTGAAAAGTATAGGGTTTTGCAAAATGATGAATAATTTTTGAAAACTTTTAAAGGATATTAAATTATTTGCCATAATATTTTCTATTCCAACTCATTCCATCTATACTATCCATGTAAAGTCCATTAATGGTTTAAAATTTTCATAACGTGTTCATCTCCTCAATATTTTACACAAAGTATAATGTTTCCATTCTTTAGTGCCGTATTTAAATTTTTCGAAATTATCCCTACTTTTCAAACTTTGGCTTCATGAAACGTCTGATTTTATGAGCCCTTTGAAACTTGCTGAAAACCTACCACCCATTTTCTAGTGCAAAAACATATTATTTTTATGTAGTTTTTAAATAATCTGCTACACCTAGTCTTATGGTGACCCACAGGGGTGTACGGCGCGAGAGATAGTTGTTAGGTTTCTTCCGTTCATAACGAAACGGAAAAACAAAAACGAAACAAAATTGAATTCGAAGCCCAAAAGAAGGATTCGTGAATTACAATTAAATCAAAGAAAAGTTCATAACTTTGTATCTTCGGATTACGCTTAATCCGTGATGATCGAAAGTGAATTAGTTTGACGCTTTTCTTTGCCCGATTTCAAACTGGTTTCCAAATCGATCCTTTGTATGTTTCGCTTAACCGGTCTCACAAACCGATCTCCAACCGATTCTCCAAACAAACCACGGTTTCAACCCGAATCACAAAGACACCGCACTTTGCTTTGTCCTCTACCGGTATCCACATGAACAATCCCTTTGAATGGATAAAGAACGATATATGCTAGTATTCGTTCTTCATTTTTCTCACAGAAATAACAAGAGAATAATTTTCGGATTTTTCTCTCCTTTTGTCTCACAAAAGTTGGACAAAAATAATATGCCTTCATATATCATTTTGGGGTGTCTCTTGTGCCTATATAGTCCATAAGTTTCATATTCTATGTGCATGGTAACTATGTAACCATATATGCAACACACCTTATTATATAAGATGTAGGATTGGATGTGTCACTTGACTATGTAGCTCTTCATACAACTTATCACATAAGTTATGATTTTTCTGTATACGTCTCAATAGTTGTTCTTTGTGTGTGACCATGTAGGTTTACTTAATGTTGGCAATAATCACAACAGATTATAAATCATGAGCGGCCTCTAGCAAGACATCATGATTACCCAAATTAAGCAAGTATGGATGATTCGATCAAACCTAATTTATGTTCATGCATTGTATCCCTTTGTTACACGATATCTATATCGTCCATAAGGCATTGTATGTGTCAACCTTACGTTGGTCGATAGATATTTTTTGACACCGAATTTGATTGAACATGAAATGACATTAATAACTCCTTATTAATTCACTCGAGCACGGCCGTGCGTTTCTTCAATCAAATCATCAAGAGTCCTAAAGATATCTCTCTCAATTTATGAGAGGAACAAATCCTATCTTAATTAAACTCTTTCCTCCACATAATTCATTATATACCTAATTATAATCTTTATGACCGTCCGGTTAAAGATGATGTTAGATTATATTAAAGTATAAAATTTCTCATGTAGGAAACTGAGATAATCTTAAGTCTAAGGATTACAGATACATTCTTTACTGAGAATAACTAATAACACGAACCATGTAGTATTCTCACGATGGGTCAATCCAGTATATGGTCTCTAACATATACTTACGTTAATGACTTAATAACTCTTATTCATGATCGGTAAAACGTGACCATCAGTCAACTAACATACTGATGTCCATTTATAGCTTATCATAAAGTATGTTTGTCTCACAAACATCCTATGAATGATCAGGGACGGTTTAGAATATCATTCATAATACTTTGTAGTTTACTATCAAAGTCACATACTTTGATGATATAAAGCTGAATATCATATTCAAGGTTCATTTTAGTAATAAGAATAAAATAACCAATATGCATTTATTATATAAAATATATCTAAATAAACACAATATTTGTTTAACGCAATCCATACATCTAGGTCTCAAATATATTGGCCTAGGGCATACTACTAACAATAGTTCTTAACGCTTGGTTACAGGCAATCCAACTTGCATGGTACCAAGTAGCTGGGTATCGATGATGATGAATCATTGATATTCACGCGGAAGGGCCCGCTGCATGGCCTCAAATCCGAGTATGCTAAAAGTCACCAGACCCGCTACTTGGTTAGTAGTAGTAAATATATATATATATATATATAAGAAAAAATATATAAAAAAAATAATAAGAAAAAAAAAATATATATATATATATATATATATATATATATATATATATATATATATATATATATATATATATATATATATATATAATAATAAATAAAAAATATAAATCAAATAATAATTATATATTTGTATATACTTCGTAATAAAGAAATAAATGATTATTAGTGTCATTAGACACAAATTTTGTGCTTGGAAATTGGGTGTGTGAACTTTCAATATGTTTCAAAGGGCGAAGTGAAATTTAGCTGAAGCTTTTGTGCGAAATTTAGGGGGCTAAAGTAGAAATATTTTCTTAGGGTACTATTTTATGTAAAATGGATAATTGGGATAAAAGATTGGCGAGTTGAAACGACCTTGAGATTTTAAAATTATTAATGGACATTCACCGACATTTGTGTATTATTATAATAATCAACTAATAACATGGCAATGATTTAATTTCTTTTGAAATGAATTTAAATTGATTCTAAAAACCCTAAAACTTGATTTAAATTTACGCTTGAGGGAAAGCTTGGTTTAAGTGTGGTGAGATTTGTAATGTGTATTTTTATACACATTTTAAGGTTTTTTATCATGCAAAATTCATCCCTAAATCACATAAAATGTATGAAAAATGTTTAAAATGAGTAAAAATTACATTTGAAACTCTTAATACGCTTTTGTGTGATTTTTCAAGAAAAAACACCGAGAAAATGATATTTGGATGACTTGACAAAAAAGTCAACTCCAAATAAATGACCGATTTGCAAATCCTGGGCCAAAGATGGCCGAATTCTCAACAAATCTTCGCGAAAACCCCACACACATTTCTCCGAAATTCTTATAACCCTTATCCGCCGACATCCAAGCCAAAATCTACAAAATCCACAAAAAGACGAAAAGTCAAGCCCGGGAAATCGCCCAGTTGACCAAAAGTCAAATGTTCCAAAAGGGGTCAAACTGGGTATCAAATCGAAGAGCACGATGATACGAACCTCGCGAAAAAAGACCTTCTAGAACTCCCAGAAAATGCGATACAAAATTTGGTCAAGTTTAGTCAAAGTCAAACGTGGACCAGATCAACATTCTGTACAACCATTCAGAGCGCGACACGTGGCCAAAATTTTCCTCAGAATTTGTTCGGCACAGAAATCAACGAAAAAGAAGTTTAAGTTCAACCAATCAGCATATTCCATTAAAAATCAGCAAATCAGAAGCTGACATGTGGCAGATTCCATTAAAAATCATCAAATCTGAAGCTGACACGTGTCTGGTTCGTTGGAGTTGGATAAAGAGAGGACACGTGGCAACCGTGGATTGCCGGAGAGGCCTGACGCATCCGTACGAAGACGTACAATCGTCAGTACGATAATTCGAGTTTAGCCAATCAGATATCGTCACGTGTCAAAACGCGTAAAAGAAAACGCGTTTCTTTCAGAATTGAATATTCTTCTCTCCGGTTCCCTCTGAAGTGGAGATCGCCGTTGCTCCCATTACGCATATTTGAGAGGTCACTGGACGCTCTAGTGAAATGAAATGGAGGCGACCTTCACGCATTTTCTGCAGATACGTACACTCGTCAGTACGAGAATGCTGACCTCCAATCAAAATGCGACACGTGCCGATGAGTTGTCACATAATCTCTTGACCAGGACACGTGGCAATATCAGGTTCGTTGGATTAAATTCAAGAATTTAGTGGAGCTAATCAGGGCATGCCACGTGTACAGTCTGTTGGAAGTGGATGAGGTTGAGGAGAATTGATAAATGCACCCAGAAAATTGCACCCAAGCAGAATTTGAATATAAATAAAGGCAAAAGAGTGTTTGATACCCCCCAAATTACTACCCCAAACAGAATCCGGATCAAGCTAAATTTTTAGTCCCACAAGGTTAATTCCAAATATTTTCTAGGTCATTTTTATCTATAAAAATACACCCTTTTCTCTCTCTAAGGGGCATCATTGATACAACCATTCTCATATCTATCATCACACACATTTCTTCATCCATTTTTCACCATTTTCATTCTTCATCTTTTCTTTTCCACCATTAATGTCCACAAGCTTCAAATCCTCATTTCTTGAGAGTAAAAAGAGAGTTTAGAATTTTAAAAAGAGGGAAGTGCTTAATCTAGAAGGAGCAAGTTCTAAATCGACCAAGAAGGGGAGAGATCGAGAACGATTCGCATCTTTAGAGTTTGATTTTGTTTTTCTCTTTATTTTATTTTTATGAATAAAATGAATCAAGAATATGTAAATATGGTTTTTGTGGACATGAGTGAGTAGTTTTAAAAGTAGGAAAAGACTTTTTGTGTGAATTTTGTTGATGAAATCTTAAGTGAAACTTTGTATTTTATTAAGGTATTTTAAGATTAAATCTTGACATTTTTTTTTCATGAGATCTAAGTAGAGTTATTTAGAAGAATGAATTGACGTGAAATATTTATGAGAAGTGTTTAGATTTGTTTGAGTAATATTGACTTGGAAGAGTCTTTATTTTATTCAAATAAGGGTTGAATCAAGTATAAGATCAATTTAAAAATAGAAGTTTTTGAATGGATGTGAAGTTTGATGAGTTTATTAATTGATTTTTGGAAGGAAATTAATTAAACCTTACTTATAAATATTATATAATTAATTTACTATTTTTTGTGATTATTGGTTCTCAAGTTACACAAATCGTCATCATTTTTCAACTATTTCTCTTTTAAACTTTTTTAAAGAAACTTTGATTTTATCTTTTTCTTGCAACTTCTCTTATTTAAAACAACAAGTACTACTTTTCGAAACCACAACACTAAAATAAAAATGAGAATACAACGTTAAAATATTTAAATTGTAACCATGGACTTCTTATTTACAGAGTATGCAGGTCACATATAATTTGGATTCAAGGAAAATGTGTGATTAAAATTGTAACCGTTGGGTGATTAAAGCAAAAACTGCTTAACTTGGGCTGTGGAAAAGTTAAAACAAAACTTTCAAGAATCAAATATCAAGAATTTAGATAAGAAAATTGAAAATAGGGGAAACATATTTATAGAGCCCAAAAGGAATAAGATAATAACTAATAATAAAACAACATCCCATGGATAGAAGATGTTGCCGATAGGACATTGTCTACCTTTGATGGTCATGACAAGTTTGGCAAGTGAATGCTCCTAGATCTTGGAGCGCGTCGTGTCGAACTTGACGTAACATCATCTAATTTTCTATTATCTTAATTAGGGTAGAGTCATCATTTTGATGTAATTTCACTGTGTAATTTCTATTTTCATAAATGTAAAACCTTTATTTATTTAATGAAATCGAACGGAAATAGACGACCGCCTGCCGTTCCTTAAAAAAAACAGCCCATGGATATGGGATTTAAAGGGGAAAAAGTAACAGTGCTCTTATCTAGAAATAACCATTACCAGATAGTACTGATAACTGATAAAGACCGTTTTATTTTCTTATTGTTTAATTTTCAGTAATTGATTACAATTAGAAAATGACGTGAAGCTGAAGTGTGGAGAGACTACAGAATACCTCTATTGTGATTACACTTCAAGAAGAACTTATTAATTGATTATATTTAAATTGAAAGATGACAAACATTATACTTTAACAGCAAGAAATATATACTTGTTAGAACTAACAAATTAGAAAAAAGAAGCATAACTTACATCTGTCATGCTGTTTTCATATATAAGATATATTAGCTCAAAACAATACTTAACAGATAATATAATAACAATGACATATTAAATAACAATGAATCGAGGGTTTATTTATTAACCCTGCAATTTGGGATTATTAAATAACAATGAAACAGCTACAAAAGACTTTTATTTAAGAAATGAATTGCTACAGATTTAGATTACATTTTTTTGTTTGCTTACACCACGCATCATTTTCAATTTCCTGGACTAAAATCCCCAATTCTAGCCTATCTCTAAAAACTCTAAAGACCTATTCTCTCTTCTTTGTTGCTACAATCTACTGATTCGCCATTTCCTTTGCGGCGTCTAGTACTCTGGCGAGATCCTGATTAATATTTTGGAAGACTTTGTTATTTTTTGTCTTCTAGAGTTCCCTGCATGTAGCCGCCCAAGCCGCTCTCCATCCTAGTTTTTTGGTTTTGTCGAACTTCCGTTCCATCCACGAGAGGATTTCAGTTGGAGATTCCCATTCCGGTAAGTTTGGCCGAACTTTGCACAAGCTTTGGCCCAAGCAGTTCTAGCTATCGGGCATTGCAAAAGCAGACGATTTATGTTCTCTTGAATATTGTTGTTGCAAGTTAGACATCTGTCTGATTGGAGCTGTCATTTTCTTTTGAGTCTATCTTTTGTTGCTAGTTTATTATGGTGCATTTGCCATAGGAAATTTTTTAATTTAGGAGGTACTTTGTTGCTAGCTTACTTTGTTTCTTTTTCTTAGATTGGATTTTGTTTGTAGTATATTTTATGTTTATTTGGTTTAGGTTTTGTTGTTTATTATTTGTATATAAATATACTGTTGCTATTAATGGGACTTTTTTTTTATACCATTATTTCCCAAAATAAATCAGTAAATACCATCACTTTCAAAATAATGTGGTATCTACCATTTCCGCCACTACCAGTGGCGGAACACATCTGTTCCGCCACTCGGAACATGTGAATTTTCAGTTTTTTCAAAAATTTCTCATTTGACTGACTAAACATGATTAATTAGTGCAAATGAACAGTGTTCCGCCACTGTTAGTGGCGGAACAGGAAAATTTTTTTTTTTTTTTTTTTTTTTTTTAGAAAAAATTAATTTTTTTTCCGTTCCGCCAGTGAAAGTGGCGGAACAGGTAAATTTTTCCCCTGTTCCGCCAGTGGCAGTGGCGGAACACATTTTTTTCACTAATTAATCCCGTTTTTGAAAAATTATAAAATTCACATGTTCCGTCACTATTAGTGGCGGAACAACATCTGTTCCGCCACTAGTAGTGGCGGAAATGGTAGTTACCACATTATTTTCAAAACAGTGACAAATATTGATTTATTTTGGGAAATAATGGTATAAAAAAAAAAGTCTATTAATGGAGGTATACGTACGGGTTTTAATTAAAAAAAAAAACAATGACATATTAAAATATCTTTATGTGGCCGAGTATTAAAAAGAAAAATATAAAATCCCAAAGTAAATGGGCCGAGCTGCCTGCAACCAATATTTCTCTACAAAGCCCAAACTCCTCAACTTCCTGAAATCTATCAATTCACAGTTTTGTTTTCTCCAAGTTCACCCAAAGTCTCTCTTTCCTTAAACCCTAACCCTTCTCTCCCTCTTAGCCGTCGCCTGTTGGAGACAGAGAGAGAAGAAGAAGATAGCAATGGAGGGCGCTATGGAGGAATCCAGTTACCATATTGACTTGGGAAATTTAATGGCCTACGACCCAAACCACCATTTCCAATCCATTCCTTCTTCTCGGTTCGTACCTTCTCTCTCTTTTTTCTGATCTTTCTGCTCGATTAATTTGTTTTTTTACCGTTTTCAAGCTATTTGTTGTTCACTCAAGGACCGTGACATTTGTCCGCTCAATTAAAGACCAATCTTTGAGAAATCCCCAAATAATATAAAAGAGAATATATTTATTTACTTATTTTTTAACTTTTTTGTTCAATTTTAGGGAAGAATTAGAGAAGAAGTGTTTAGAGAAAGGCACAGAATTGGTACAAGCCATTGCAAATGCTCTCTTTTCTTTGCCTTCTACTGAAGATAGAGACGGACCGCTTGTTAAGCTTCCCCCACCTAATACTAAACTTCCTAGGGAGAAACACGTAATTTTCCCCTTTTCGTTTTTCACCCTTTTTTTTTACCAATTTGAAAATTAAAATTATAAAATTCCCCCTGATGCTAAGTTCGTTTTTTTTTCTATTTTCAGCTTCCCAGGCCAAAGCCGCCCACAAAGTGGGAATTATTCGCCAAAGCGAAAGGTTAGCATAAAATAAATAACCCTTTTAATTAATTTAATAATAATTAATTTATTTAATAAGTTAATAATAATAATTATTTTTGTTAAAATAGGAATTCAGAATAAGAAGAAAGACAAGAGAAAATGGGACGAGCAAACTCATACATGGAAAAGAACTCACGGTTACGATCGTGTTAATGACGATAAAGATATTCCAATTCTTGACGCTAAAGCCACTGACGGTATATATATTTTATATTTTCAAAAAATTCAAAATATATACATATTTGTATTTTATTATTATATCATAAAGTTTTCTATTTATTTACTTTGGGGTTTCGTGTATTTCAAACCGTCTCAATTCTCATCCATATTTATTTATAAAGGCTGTAGGTATTGATTTATGCTAACGATATTTTATGCCAATAATTTATTGAAATAAAGAAAAATCTGTCTAAAAGTATTTTTTATTGCATATTAATTATTAATACTTTTTTGTGTTGTTTAGAGGTGGGAGAGGATCCATTTGCGAAAAGAAAGACTGAGAAGAAAGAAAGAGTTAAAAAGCAAGAAAAGAATAGGCTTCAGAATTTAAAACAAGCTGCTAAAGTTGGCGCTTTACCAAGGTTATTTTTCATTTATTCTTTATTTGATTTTTGTTTCTTTGATCTTATTTTCACTTAGAAAGTAGAAAATGCCATGAATACCCCCACAAAAGACAGGAAATATCACATATACCCTTGTTTATAAGAATTATCTTATATATATATATATATATACCCGTTGTTTCGTTATTTGCTTGAAAAAATTCAAAAAGCTACGCTCTTTTTTTTAATCAATACATGAATAAGTGCAAAAAAAGGGCTATGAGTGATAATTCCACTTGTTTAATCAATACATGATCTTATACATGCTATTTTCACTTTATGGTCATCCATAACTATCACTTTTTTATATAATGTTATTGCTCTTATCATTTTGTTTATTATACAATATTTTATTTAATATTATTATTATTATTATTATTATTATTATTATTATTATTATTATTATTATTATTATTATCATGCAGTAGTTTATGTAATCTTTTCATTATTATTATTATTATTATTATTATTATTTTCCAACCATCCAGCCACGTACAGCTGGGCATTCATTATATTTCAATAACTTCATTATTTTTTTAATTATTATTATTATTATTATTATTATTATTATTATTATTTTCCAACCATCCAGCCACGTACAGCTGGCGGCGACGTCACTACCGATAACTGGCACGCAGAACGAGACGCGCAAGAAGGCGAGCAAGCAGGAGCTGGAGAGCGTGGCCGGGCTCGCCGCCACGGCCACCGCCAGCGGCGGCAAGTTCGACAAGAAAGTCCCCGGCGAAAAACCACCCAAACACGACGGCAAATTCCGAACGGTATTTTTCAAAATGACCCCCCTGTCTTTTGGAATCTTGAGAAAATATTGGAGTTTTTTAAATAAGTATGAGAAAAACTGGTGCTTTTGGAAAATTTCCCTATATTTTTTAGTACGGTGGAAAATTTGACAAAAAGTCCCCGGGGAAAACCCCCCCAAACACGACGGCAAATTCTGAACAGTAAAAAAATACCCTGTGTTTTGGAATGTTGAGAAAGCAAGAAGTTTTTTAAATAAATATGAGAAAATATGGTCCCTATATTTTTTGATATGGTGGGAAATTTGACAAAAAAAGTCCCCGGGGAAAAACCACCCAAACACGACGGCAAATTCCGAACGGTAAAAAGATACCCTGTGGTTTGGGAAGTTGATGAAATATTTTTGAAGTTTTTGAACGTATAGTGAGTGGTTTTTTTGGAAAATTTCTCTATGTTACTTTTTGAAAATAAAGTCGCTGGGGAAAAGCCGCCCAAACACGACGGCAAATTCCGAACGGTATTTTTCTGAAATGACCCTGTGGTTTCCGAACGGTATTTTTGAACGTATAGTGGTTTTTTGGAAAATTTCGCTATGTTATTTTTAGAAAATGAAGTCACTTGCGAGAAACCTCCCAAATAAACAGCAAATTCAGAACGATATTGTTGGAAATGACATGTGTTTTCTCAAATTATGAAAAGTCCCCTTTTGGAATGTTGGAAAAAGCTATTTTTGAAGTAGTTATTTTATAATGAATAGGAGAAAATATAGTGGTTTGATATGGCAGAAATTTGTACATACAAATGGTACACTTACACTTTTGGGAACTTGAAATATTGTATTAAATTTACCTGTGTGAAACTCAGAATCTTTCAAGAAATAAAATTATCGAATTTATCCATATGAGTTGAATTCGAATTCATGAAATTAATTATTGGACTTTCTAAATTTTTTATTTTGATAATAATAATTATTTTTGGTCGCAGTTTTTTGCGGTTGCGGAAGGAAAAGGGATGGGATCGCAAGAGAAGCAACAAACCGACAAAGTTCTCAACCAAGTGCTTTCTAAAAGCTCTCATGAAATTCTTGATGTAAACAGGGTAAGATAAATTTCCACAATTACCCCTCAAAATTCTCAAACTAGGCCACGCACCCTTGCTAAAGTACTGTAATATCAGCTAGTTACGAGAGATGGTATTATGAAGTTTTACAAGGGTGGATATGGAATTTTGCTAATTTGTGAGATTTTTTGTACAGGCTGTTACGATGTATAATGTGAAGAATGAGAAGCAGAGGCACAGGGAAAAGAGATCGGGTGGTGGAAAATCTGATAAATTTAAGCCGAAAAATAGATCTTTTAAGAAAAGCTCAAAAAAGCCATTTAATAAAGAGTAATTTTTAGACGAATTTTTGCCGAGCTCAGTGAGAAGAGGGTTTTTTGTTAGTTTGTAATCTTTATTAAGGATGTATTTTTTGACTGGCGGTGTATTATTTATTTTGATATTAAGTTTTGATATTTAGTGTGTAAGAAGATTTTGTTTGCAAGAATGCAGAAAGCAAATTTTGGAGAAAATTAATCCACTAAATGAAAAATTGCAGTAAATATGACTAGCTTAGTTTGCTGTATTTTGTATACATATCGTATATACTTTTGTTCTCCTAGTCAAACTTACGACACACATTGATCATGTTATTCTCTACATATCATGTCACCAAATATTTCACTGAATATTATCTTCGACAAAATAAATCAGGTAGTGAAATAGTATTTTCTGTGAAGTTGAAGGACCCAATGATATATACAACAATGAACTAATACTAGGGACTTCTCTGTAACAAAAACAAAAAGGTTGGGCCTTATTTTGAAGAGAAAAAGTCTAATTTTGCCCCCTCAGCTATTTAAATAGCTCATTTTTTTCCATCAATTTCTTATTAGTCCAATTTTAGTCTCTCAACTATTCAATAAGTCTATTTTTAGTTCTTGTATTCATTAAATGCTTACGTGTCAGTTAAATTTGACAAGTAAACAATACGTGACATATATTCTTAATACATATTCTAACATGATAATTGTGACACGACAAATATTTGAAAAAAATAAAATTTTCTTAATTTTCCTTTTTTCTTAAAATATTATTTTATTGTACATATTTGTGGTGCATGTTTATTTAAAAAATATGTTATTGCTTATGTGTCAAGAATATATGTCATGTCATTACTTACGTGTCAAGTTTAACTGACATATAAGCACTTAATGGATGGAATAACAAAAAATATACTTATTGAATAGTTGAGGGATCAAAATTAGATCAACAAAAAGTTAGGGGACCAAAAAGTAGACTTATTTGAGAGATCAAAATTAGATCAATAAAAAATTGAGGGATCAAAAATAGACTTATTGAATAGCGGGGGATACGAACATTTCTCTGTTTTGAAGAACAAAACTAATAGGGATTATTCTGTAACAAAGGTACAACTTTCCTCTCAAACCCTCTTCGTTCCATCGATCTTGCGCGATCTCTCTCGCTCTTTCAGAAGCAGGTAATATTTCTCTCTTTTTTTCTTTTTCGATTCCTCTTTTATCTGCGTGAGATTAATTCTGACGAGATTCTTTCACCGATTAATTGATCTCTGTCTGAGTTTTTAAAACTGTTTCGCATTTTTGTTTTGACGGATCAACACAAATTAGGGATAATTAGGGTATAATTGAGGATTCATTAGAGAATAAGAGATGATCAAAGAAGGTTTAGTTAACTGGTACAATGATTGGTACCAGCTCAGTACCATAAAATAATACCTGTACTGTAATGTAGTGCGAGTTTCAGAACCAAATTTAAAAAACGTACTGGTATAATCTGATATTTACCTCTCATTTCAAATGCAGAGGAAGAATCAATCTGATTAGAGAAATGAAGCACATATTAAAGATAATGGCGTTGCTGGCCTTAATTGCGTCCGTATGGATTGGTCTCATTCAATCTTCCATAATCCCTTCTAGCTATACTTGGCTGGTCAGATTCATATTTTCTTTTTCTTTTTCTTTTTCTTTTTCTCCCCTTATTTGTATATTTTTATTGTAAACGAATCAAAAAATAATCTTTTCTGAACAATTTTTAGAGAAATTAAGCACTTGTTTCATATTTCAATTCCAAGGCAATAGTATCAATAGAGCTTATTATTAATTTAATTTAATTTGATTTATTTAATTTGATGCAGCTTCCAATATACTTAATAGTGGCATTAGGATGTTATGGGTTATTTATGGTTGGTATTGGATTGATGTTTTTCCCTACTTGCCCTCATGAAGCTATTCTTCTCCAAAAGGTTTTATTCTGATACCTTATTTTGTATAAATATTTTATTTTTAGGCAAAATTTAAATAATCTCTTTTCTCTGACTCGAAAATCGAAATATCAAATTTAACCTTTCAAGACGGCGGATATCAATTTTTCTATTGTAATATCTCAAAATATTTTTTTTGAAACTTAGAATCTATAAAATGTGCTCTTTTTACCTATCCAAAATTAAAATGTATCAGCCTTTGTGTTTGAAATGGTCCCGTGATATTTTTGAGTTTCTGGAAGGATAATTTACAGATTTTGAGTTTGAGAAGGATAAATTTAATATTTGCAGTTTTGGAAGGGTTAATTTGATTTTTAAATACTTTGGAAGGGTATATATGAAATGGATCCTTTTCTTTGAAAAAGATTTAATGTTTGAATTTGAGCACTTTGATATAACTAGGATTTGTGCATTTGTGATGATTTATGCAGGATATTGTAGAGGCAAAAGAGTTCCTAAAGAAGAATGGAGTTGATGTTGGATCTGATTGATGTGAATTAAGTACTTTTACTGGTATTCTAACAGAATTAAGAGATGGCATGATTTTTGGGCATTTGATTCTCTTTTCTTTTTTTTCTTTTTAACCTCTCTTGTGATATTTAAAAGTCAATTTGTTCACTTCCTGAAATTTTGATTATCTTTTTCTTTAATGGTATAGTTCTAAGTGTTTCTGCTGGATAGTAACTTCATTAGTGATAAATATATTTTGCATCAAAGTCATAAGTTGTCTGAATGCTGATTCATTTGGTATCGTATGTTGTGTTAAATAACTGAAAGTTTCAAGAATGTTGTGTTAAATAACTCGATATGGATGTTGGCATAAATATAACCATCATTAGCTTTTCTCTATTGGTTGTTTATTTAATACTTACATATTTACTTATTTGTTTTGTCAACACTTGCGCTCTTAATAATCTGAACTACTTAAAATTAGAAAACTAAAGAATGTTATTTGCAAACAATTAATCCCCTTTGTATCAAATATACTACACATGTAATGACCTTAAAAGATAGAATTATTCAAACCCCCACAAACTTAAAAAGGGGCTTGATATGTTAATACAAAACCAGTCTATTACCATATATCTTTCCTACAAAACCCCCCAAATAAAAACACTCAAGGAAAAAGAGAAAAAGTTTATAACAATACACTATAAATCTTTCCTATAAAAAAACTCCAAAACTAAATTTTTTTATTTATTTTTATAACACAACATAGGCTTTTGCATCTTTCCTCAAAACTGACACAACACTACCCATTCAAAACCCCTTTAATTCCCAAATTAAAACAAGATATTCAAATTCATTTCGACATTTCTGTTGAGGCCGATGAGAAATGCTTCGCGTCTCCAGATTTAGACTCGACAAATTCTCTTTGAGAAGTCTCGTTAGAATATTCGACTTGTGCTTCTTCATCTGTTTCGTTTTTCTGTTCATCTGTGTCTACTACTGCCACTTGCGCTGCCCTTTCGTCTTTTTCTGCCGACCTAAAAAAAATAAATAATAATAATAATAATAATAATAATAATAATAATAATAATTTTAATTAATGAGATTTATGTAAAATATTTATTGTACCTTGAATAAATGAAGAGGCCAATTGCAACACCAGCAAAAGCAACGAAATAAATCCAGTCCACCTGTACAGTAATAATAATGTGATATAATTAAATAACTTATTAATCTATATAAAGCACAAGATATATATAAATAATTATATATTTACATTATACCTTCTCATGGTAAGCAAATATTCTTATAAGAACGGCCCACATGTCAGATGTGAGAAGCGAAAGATTTAGCATAGTTGCACCAGATATCTGTACACAAATTAAAATACAGAAAATTAATTTTAAAAAATTGGGAAAAATTCACATTTTTTGGATAAATCTCTATCCTTTATAGTGCAATTTTTTATTCGTTTGATTATTTTATTTATCACAAGTAGAAAAAATTATGAGTACCTTTAGTATTGTAGGGACTGTAGAGTAAAACAAGAACATAGCCAATGCAAAACCAAGGAATGGCAGAATCTGAAATAAAAAATAAAAAATCATAATTCAACAATTTATACAAAATAAAAATGTGTGTATGTATGTGTGTGAGAGAGAGTACAGCATGAGCATTCCAGTCAATTGATCTGAGTTCACCACGCTCTAATATGCTTCTGTTCTGCTGTTAAGAGAACTCAAAAAAAAAAAAAAATCGAAAGGAAAAAAAAATCATTTTTTCTTGCACAAATATAACAAAAATAGACAAATAAATTTATCCTATAAAAAGGATACATTTGAATAGCGCTTATGATTGCTCCAAAAACTCCAAGCATCGCCATTACTTCAATCCTATCTCCCTTTTTCACCAAATATTCCTATAAATTAAAAATCACATACAATAATCCCATTATTAGAAGAATTCAACCATCCAACAAAATAGTAATAATAATAAACAGTATAAAAATAAATACGTACCTCACCAACATTAGTGACCGCATATAAAGTGGCCCCCGCAAAAACAAGCAAATCTCCTTTCAATGGATTTGGTCCCTCTGCAAAAAAAAAAAAAAAAAAAAAAAAGAACCAAAATGAGAAATTTACAAAACATACCCTGTATTATCCTTATATTGCGTTAAGCCCTTACAGAAATCAGAAATTACACCCGCTCCACTAAATTGTTAGAGCAACCCAGCCAAATGATCTTTTCTTTTTAATTTCTTAAAAAATGTAGGGTCCTTTTCGAAATTTCCAATAATTAGGGGCCCATTTTTGCAATAAAAATATGTAAAATTAATCAGAAAAGGTGCTTACTGGCGCGATCGCTCGCATGAACGTCAGAAAAGACGACGAGAATCAGACCCGCCACACAGACGGCCACACCGATGAATTTTCGAATTCCGTATTTCGTTTTGAGAAATACCCAAGTGAATAGAATCACACACGGAATCGACCAGCAGTCCAAAAGCATCACACTTGTTAAAGATGTGTACTGATATGCCTTTACAACTGTAGAGAAAAAAATTAGGGGCTCGGTTGTAAATATGACAATTTTGAGGGGTTGGTTGTGAAAAGTGGGGGAAATTTGGACGTGATTGCGAGTTTTTTCTGTTCTATTTTGGTGTTGACCAAGAGGAATGTTAGTATATATTGAGGGTGAGTTGTGAATATGAGAAATATTTAGGACTTGTTTGCGAATATTACCTGATAGTCTTGTTCATAGAACTTAAAGAGGGTTTTTAACGAAAAAATTGTGAGGAATTATATTTGAAAAGTTTTTATTTTGCACTTACCAATATAATTTGCCTCCACATCTATGATACCGAGTAGTAGATAGTAGTACCAGTTTAACTGTGCATTAAGAATAAAAATAAAAAGTTGTTTTTTCTTTTACAATTAGATCCTTTGAATTACCAAAAACGGAAAAAGAGTTAGAACGAAAAACTGAGTTGGTAACAGAATAAAAACAAGAATTTATTCCTTTTTAAAGAGGAAAAAAAGCTGGAAATCATTGACCATAGCAGTTTGGATAAGATATATGCTAAACTTCTACTTTAAGAAGAAGCATCACAAAATTATACGAATACAATTATAAAATACTAAAATATAAAATAAAATAAAAGTCCTTAGGTGACTAAGCAAAACTGTCATCATATATTAATAAATGAAATAAAATTATGATAATACATCTATTATATAATAATATCTTTCAATTTGGATTTTTTATACATTTGAAAAACATTAGAATAATTTTAACCGGTGCAGTACCAATCGGTTCCTCTGAACTTTGTAAAATAAAGGTGAAAAAAGAGAGGATTTTTATATGCAACAAAGTTTAACTCATAAAGAAATTCCAAAATAAACTAATACACAAAAAAAATGGAAAAAGTGAACTTATGTTAACCATCCAACGAATGAAAAAGTTTCAATTTTTTTTTCAATTCGAAAAGCAAGGGACAATAAAGCTTAGAATAGGTTCCAAAAAGCACCAAACAGAAAAGCGAGCTAAGTAAAATTGTAGTTTATTACACAAAAGCGAGACTCAGAAAGGGGCAAACAGAAGTAGAATTTGAAATTTTAAAAGAGCAAATTGAGCTCACAGAGAATCTTATACAATAAAATTTGCATTCTTCAATAGTAGTCAATTCGATTAAAATTGAAACATAGACTATTAACAACAGAGCAGACCTTAAGCCACGTTCCTCTTTTAATTACGATTATTCCATACACAATTGCAAGCAGAATATAATTGAGCAGCGATTGTGACGTAGGAGCATTCACGCCTGAATAATAAATAAATAACAAAGTTAATTACAAAAACCAATTAAAACGTTTAACTAAAACTAGAAATAAACTTACAATTTCCTTTTAGAATTAAACCTGTTCTTATAAACTGTTTATTTCAGTAACATAAAATAAATAAATAAAATTAGTCCTTCAATACGATAGCTAATATTTTCAAAATTGTCACATTGAAAAAAAAAACGAAATTGAAGAAAACAAACCTCTGCGTGCGAGCTCAGAAGAAGTGAATCCAGTGGAAGTGATGAGAAGCGAGACAAATTGTCCCAAAACCAAACCGACCAGCATTTTTCTCGCCGCCAATTTTTCCAGCCATGTCGCCATTCTTTCCCCTACCAAACAACTCAGCCATCTCTCTGGCATCTCTCTCTCAATTTCTCTCTTTCTCCCTCTCTCTTTCTCAATTCGTCTCTTTTCTAGCTTATGTTTTTTGGAGGGATCCGGTTTTAAGAAGTCTTTGCGATTTCTTTCTCAACTGTTTTTGAAATTGACACACACATATATATAAGGAAGGTTTTACTCTTCTAGAATGTATTCGTATAAGAAACATCAAAATTAATATTCACTGTTAGATACATTGTTATTGCCACTTCAAATAAAAAAGGAGAGCAAAATTCAGAATTAAATGACAAGATTTGTTTCTAAGTAATTGCAGAGGAGAATCAGAATCGAACGGCTAAAATGAGAGTTTGACATCTCAAAAGAGCCTGACATCATTTGTTGGTAGTTTGGCTCGAGATGGAAAGCAACTGTTTTTCTGTGAACAAAGAAAGATGTATGGCCTTGTGATACATAATAATACGGACCTTTTTTTAGACTCAAAACCCACTTGGGTCAAGAGAGCTTTCAAAGTTTAAATGGTGCCTATATAATATAACCTTTCATTTTCAAATTTGTAAAATATCAAATTTTAGATAATTTATTATGTATTTAGAAGTCTTTGGTATGTGGATTTTTTATATATTTAGAGGTTTTGATATATTTGTATTGTTAGCATAATTTGTTAAGCTGACAAAAAATATAAAATAAATTATAAGAGAATATTTTTTATAATAATGATATTTTTTTCTACTTTTGTTTTGATCCCCATTTAAAAAAAATGGATCACTAATTTCAGGCTTGAAACGTTTAATATCACAAAAATATAGAACAACTCATAAGAGAATATTTTTTATAAATAATGATATTTTTTTTCTATTTTTTATCCCAATTTTAAAAATATGGATTACTAATTGAAAATTTTGATATCACAAGTTCCAACATCACGGAAGATCCTGTTTAGGATGAAAAACAATGAATGTAGATAAACAATTTCAACGGTAAGAACAAATATTTTTAATCAAAGTAAATTAATATCAAACAAAATGGGAAAAATTAAAGTCAAAGATGCTTTACTTTTTTATATTTTTGTGTAATTTAGTTAACTCAAATTAATTAGTTGTCCAACTTGTCTCATTATGTGTCTTCAAGAGTGTGTAATTTCAGTGAGTTATTGTTTTTCAGAATTTCATGTTAATACAACTACTATAAATATAATGCAATTTGTTATAATCTTATATATTTTTTGCATATCAGGTTCTATGAACAAGACTATCGGGTTCTATGAATAAGACAAAAATGATATCAACTAAGTCTCACAAAATGATGAGGCTCTACAAATATATATATTGTTAAGAAATAAGTGAAAAAAATAATCATAATAAGCAAAATCAAGCATGATATTACTATAAAGTATTATATTTCAGTTGCATAAAAACATCTACTATTAATTGTATTCTAATTTTATGAACCAAAAATTATTATTTTTCAATTTGTTTCTTGTAAAATGTTTGAACTTGCAAATTTTATGAACTCTTCAAACCTTGTTAGTTTTATAATAAAACAATAATTTCATCAAAAGTCTATATTGTGGAGTGTTTTTTTACACATGCATAATGAATAATGATTCTTTAAACTCTTTCAATAATAGCTAACTATATTTTTTCTTTCTTTTCTCCCATTTGAGCACATCTATGGAATTCAATATCCTCAATAAATAAACCATCATAGAGGTATAAAAAAAAGAAATACAAGCATGCATAAAACTCGTTACACCAAGAGCTTCATAAAATCGATTACTGAGAATCCGGATTATGGCTAGGTGGTCTGAGCTCTGATTCTGAAACTTCCGCGTGTGAAATGAGTTGACAGTGAATGGAGGGTTGATAACAACTGAGATGTCCTGACTGAGGACATAATAGGATGGAGACTTAGGCAACTCTAATATCTTTTGACCCACAAAAGTATAAAATAATCTTTAGATAATTAGGTTTTGTACAATTACTGTACTTGTACGTATCTCTTATGTACGACTCTCGATATCTCAACATAATATATTTATTTTCTAATAATATTATTTAAGAAAAAAATAGTCTATAGAATATTTAGGGAAGAAGGTTAATTATTTTTATTATTACATTATATTTTAGGTAATTTAAATATTGTATCTTTAATGTAAGTAACTTATTTTTGATAATTAGTCATGTATCTCTCCTATATAAATAGATATATAGCTATTGTAATATTATCATAATTCTTATAATGTACTTTTTTAATTTATTATACAATTTCTCTCTTCTTCTCGCGTTTTATTTCTCTTATGAGTTCTCTTTTTCTACATCAATATTCTCTCTATTACCATAACAAATTAGTACCAGAGCTATGTTACGATAATTTTTGTGCTTCAGTAAGTCAAGTATACCGCGTTGTTCTATCATGAATTCAGGTGCTGTTATGTCGACTAAATCTGATACTGAGAAATACGATAGCATGACGAGTTTTGCACCATGACAAGTGTGGATGAAGACTATACTATCGAGACAAGATGTGAAGACCGTCATTTTGGGCGACCGAAGGAGATGATGGATGGATGATAGAGCCCTTTCGACAATTCAGTTTTATTTAAGCAACTCGACTCTTGAAGAAATTTTCATGGAGGCTACATCAGTTGACGCGTGGAAAAAGTTAGAAGCCATCTACATAGAGAAATTTGTCACAAACCGGTTATGTTTGGAGCGGCGATTCCACTCTTTGAAGATGGCATATGGTATGTCCGTTAAGGTCCATATTTTGGGATATAACCAGTTTCTTTAATGATATAAAGACCATTGATAATAAGATGGACGGAGAGGATAAAGTCGTGGTGTTGTTGTGCACGCTATTTATGCTTCATACGCGGGAATCACTTACCGCTAAGGATGTCAAGAGCAACTTACTAGTCAAGTCTGTGATCGATTATGACTTGTCCATGACTGGGAGTAGTCATCAAGAGGTTGAGACGTTTGTGGAGAGGGGAAGACATATGGAGAGAAATTCAAGTTCAGAAAAGACTCATTCGCAAATGAAGTATAAGAATTTGACGTGCAACCATTGCAAAGGAGACGAGGCACATTAAGCCCGACTTTTACAAGCTCCAAAAGAAAGAGAAGGCTTGAAGAAGATAATGTAGTTGAATCTGGTAAGGTTGAGGTGCTTGTTGTGGCGAATGGGAATGAAAGAGTGGAGAAGAATTGTGTTATATGTTCGGGTAATTCAAATCAGATGACCCTGAATCGAGATTGGTTCACCACATATGAGGCGTCTAATGGAGATGCTCTTTGGGGAGATGATCATCTTTGTTGCGTTGCCGGTGTTGGCACGATTATGATCAAGATGCGGGCCGGGTTGTCTATTTGATTTCGTTAGGCGTTCTCGAAGATATCGGTTGCATGTTCCGATATGAAGGCGGAGTGCTTAAGGTATCTTGAGGGACTCTTACATTGATGAAGGATGGAATGACCGGTGCGTTGAATTTTTTGGAAGTCCAGAGTACCAAAAAGTTGTTTCGGGAAGTTGGCGTAGCTTTAGGCTCGGTTGTCGTCGTATTTTCTACCTCAGTTAGAAGGTCAGGTTTTACGATTGGATGCGGGGTGATAATTTTGAGCTCGAGGGAATACCGGAAAGCTTGAGTTTTGTGAAGATTCCGTTTGTGACTCAGCTTTATTACAACCGTTCATCACACGAAGGAAATTTCGGACGATATATATTTCGATTTGTAGGGACAAATTTGTGATCCTTTTATAAGGATTGTTCTGCATTGCATGGTTGTCGTTCTCGACAACATAATAGCGTGGCTGATCGGAAACTACTCTAGAAGGCTTGGTGTGTGTTTTTTTAGGCGGGCTCAGGTGAGAAGTTCTGGGTAGAAGTCACAAATACTACTTGGTGGTTGATCAACCGCTCTCTGAATACAGTAATTTGGTACTCGATGTAACTTGGAGCATTATGATGACTCTCATTATGACAATGATGCATCAGTTAAGGCGAGTCGGGAAGGTGCTTTGGTAAGATATCAGGTTAGATCTCCTATGAGGTATGGATACTTCGATTTTGTATGTTGTTTGGCAATGACCAATGAATCCGTATTTGGTGAGTTCTCGATTTGCAAGAAGACGGTAGTCTCAGGTGAAGCGGCAAAATTGATAGCTACTATTGAGGAGGAGCTCGATTTGGATATGGCGTTATTACGACTATGTATCAAGGGTGAGATTTCGAGTCAAGGTGGAGATTGTTATGTATGACTCAATATCTCAACATAATATGTTTCCTTTCTAGTAATATTATTTAGAGAATGATTAGCCTATGGAAATAAATATTTAAGGAGTATTTAGACAATAGAAGGAGATGTTATGAATAATTGTTGTATGGATGTCTATATACATTTCATTCTTGAACTTCTAAATACATCACCTCCATATATTCATATATTGTTATGTTAAGAACAATCTAGAATAGTGTGGATGTATATATCTTTTCTTGAACTTCGAATATCATTATGTTTGTATTTATTCTCTCTTATTTTTATGTAATATAAAGGGGATTGCTCTTTCTATAAATAGAGCTTTATAATGTAAAGAAAATAGACAATAATGGAATGAAAGAATACTTTCCCATTTCTCCTTTTCTTTATCTCTTTATTTTAGTTATTTTATAACACGTTATCAGCACGAGACTCTATTTCAAGTTCTGAAGTAAGTATCTAAAATACGCTTCGAAGCATAAGACCATCAAAAGAAATTTTAAGTGCATATTTAAATTCCACTTCAAAGGTACAACTTATAATTATTATTATTTTCTTGTACAAAGATTATTTTTCTTCGGGTTCTTGCTCGAATTTTTGTTTTTTATGACACTTGTTGCTATTGATGTAAGCTCAAAGTTATAAATTGAATTTTTATTGCACCTGAAGCTGCATGTTAATTTTTTTTACTGCACATAAAGTTGCAGAATAATTTTTTTTGTTGCACCTGAAGTTGCAGACTAATTATTCTTACTGCACTAGAAGTTGCAGATTTACTTTATTTATGCGCCTGAAGTTGGAATATTATTTTTCATTTTAAATACACATGAAATGACTAGATTGCTCGTTTTAGTGAATGCACATGAAGTTACAATATTATAAATTAGTAAATAAAATTATCAATCTCGAAGATTAGTTCTCAACAAACAATTTGAAAAAAAAAAGGAATTTACGTTGAAGAAAAGGAACATTCATTAACTTCTATTTTGCTCTTGAAGTGGCAATAAAGGAAGAGAGTTTTTCAAATATATTCAAGCAATAATATCATCTTATTGTAAATAAGAAAAATGATGAGTTTGAAAATAAAAAAGGGATGAAAATTATGAATAATATATATCTAACTCGTTGCACTTCCAGAAATGAATGTTGCAATTGTCGGCATAAATGAGACTAACTTAAAATAAAATGAGATGATGCAACAAGATAATAACTTGTAAATAATCCTGAAATACATATGCTTTTGATGTTTCATGAAAGAACATTCATTAAGTACAAATTGTATACCAAAAGATTTTATTGAATTTGATGGTCTCTTTAAAAGAGTAAAAATATGATCAATTATGTTTACGACAAAAAATGTGTGGCAGATTAATAAAAGGAATTTGACATTTTTAATTGTGAAATCCAAAATGGATGATTAAAACATATGTCCATCAGACATTTCAACAATTTACATAATATTTGTAAAATATTTCTCTAATTTGACAAGAAAGAAATCAAATGTTAATGCAATATTTGTATTGTTGAAGACTCCGGAAGAGTCATTATTTTGTTGCCTACAGAAAAAAAAATTATAATATATGATGCTCCAAAACTAAAATAAAATAAAATCATGAATCTTGTCCATCTGATTACATACCTTTCCCCGAAGTGAATGGTACCATATATGAGTGTCGTGATTATGGATTCGGACGTGAAAGAGGCTGCGGTCGAAACTAACTTGGCAGCATGATGGTTGTAATAAGAAAACCGCACAATAAAAGACAAAAAACTCAAAAAGATAATTTTTGAAGAATTTACAAGCTCATGATTTACATGTAGTAGTAAAAGACATTCGATATGTACTTGTCATAAGCCATATAATCTTGTGGATCTTTATTAAGATTCCATAAATGAAAAGAGAAATATAAAGATATCAATTTTATCTACCACAATAATGAAAATGTCGACCGCCAATAATAACGATATCATGAGCTAGATCTAGAGATACACTAACAACAACGACGTAAAGAAAGAAATGTGTATAGGTAGAAAGAAATATTTTTTTCGTTTTGTTTTCTTTTATATTATTATCATTATCAATATTTTTCTTTCTTTTTAATTATGAATCAAAGTTTGTTTGTGCACAATAGAAATTATAAGTGCATTATATTCATTGATAGTGGACAAAATTAAATATTAACAATATGCATTGTCTCAAAAAGTTTATTAAGTTTATAAAATTGTCTGTCAAAATAGTTATAATATCGAGACTATGAATGAGTCAAATATTTTTACAATTCAGGAAATATTGCATAACATAAATATATAATAGAAAAACTTACAGTTTTTCAATTGATTTACTATATTAAGTAATATTTATTAGTAAACCTCAAGTTTACTTACTTCAACTTATTTATGTTTTTTCTAACATAATGGGCCTAAGCATTCTTAGAGTGTATTCATTATGATATTCATGGAACTATAATGAAAAAAAAAATCATTTCTATTGTAATGAACAATATTTGTGGACCCGAAGATCCACCATGCAGACAATCTCAATATAATATTTTGGAAACAATAAAGGAATTTATATTATATATATTGAAACAAAACATATATTAGAAAATTTATTTTCTTTGTCCACTAACTTGTATAATACAATGCTACAAATACGAATCAGAAGTTCAGCAACTCAAATGGAAATCCGTATGCTACAATAATGAACCAGAGTTCATTAATTCGAATGCAAATGCTCATGCTACAAAATGAACCGGAAGTTCACTAATTTAAAAAGCAACGCTCACGCTATAAATTTAAAGAGAAATTTATGATTTAGCATGACAATTAAGATCATGTTGTAGCATTGATTATATTGATGTCAAATGACAGTATCCCCCCAATCGTAAGTCAAGAATGATGCAGCTAAATTCTAGCTAGCTATGTGATATACGTGCCAGTAGCACCACATGAATGCATTAATATAGATTCTGAAATAATGTTGGCAATATGTGTTGAATTTGAAGCATCCCTAATATTTTGATATTTTGAATCATTGACATGAAATGTATTCACAACATAATATGTTGATTCTTAATTTGACGAGGCAAATTTTTGTAAGAGCCAAAAAGGAAACCAAACATCATGAAGCATTTTGTCTCATTTGACTCATGATCCAATATATATGAATCAGAAGTTCAAAAGATAGTTTACTTGAAAAAGATAGTACATCAATTGCCATATGCACATGTTGAAATGAGTCATGTATATATGCTAACAATGTCCCATGTTAGATTGATATCCCAGAAGAATTATCAGTTACATCATAGAAAATGAGTCATAAGCTTGCATGAAACATGGAGGACCATTATGAATCTACATATGAAAATCTCAGAAGAAGAAAATTGGCGAATAATCAAATTACTGTTGTTAAAGGATTAAATTATATAATAACTCGTGTAATTCCCGAAGAACTTCATGGTCTTAAGAGAAAACTAATGCCAGCATTAGGGGGAGAAATATATAAGCTGAAAATACTAGAAATGACATATATTGAATCATCAATTTGTCAATTAGATCCTCAAAAACGTTAATATGAACTAGAAGCTCATGAATTTGTAACAGATTGCAAATATATTATTTTTATTGATTCATACAATGATTATAAATCATATATTCCAGCATTGAATGAACTCATGCTTATTACCCTTGGATAATTATAAGTATTATATACGCCAGAAGCGTGGTCGACCCAGTCGGTTCCAAAAATAAATAAATAAAATCCGAAGAAGAAGAAATAGCATGATAAGAAAATTGACATCACTCAATATTTTAATGACTTAATCATCCTGAAGATGTTATTGAAAATAAAAGAGTAGGAGACATATATGAGCAAATAGCCTTTGAAAGGTTCAGGTAGCTGACAACATTAAAAGTGTTAAAAATGATGAGATCTCAATTAATTTTGTCTCTACTTGGAAAAGAACAGAACCGAAACAAAATCATAATTAAGATATAACTTGTAATACAATTGTAGTTTAATACAATAAATGAAAATGAGGATCTAGAACTAAAATTTAATATATAATGTCGACAGATATTGGCCATAATAATAAAGATGTGATTAAAGCATCATGATATGCACTAGTGAAATATAAACGTAGTTACTTATAGTACAAACAACCAGTGTTGTACAATGATAAACCTATAAGAAGTTTTTGCAAGAAAATGTAATGAGAAAACTGAAGTTATGGGATGCAATGGGAAATTCAAATTAGAGACCATGAAGGACTTAAAATGATTCTCATTTACGTTGTCGCAAATAGAACTCATCTGGTTGTATTGTATTAATGAATCCCTGAAGGATTTAAAATGCCTGAAGCATATGATTTAAACTCTCGAGAGATGAATCATATTAAATTACAAAGATCTTCGTACGGAATAATCTAATCTGGTAAAATGAGATAACAATTGATATAAAATATTCATTGAATGAAAGTTATATAATTGATTAAAATTATATATTCTATAAGAAAGATATATTTTGTTTTTGACTGTTGCTATATATTGATAACTGAAATTTAATGAAACTCCTATAAACTTATTTAAAAAGAATTTGAAATAAAAATTCTCTAATAATTTCAAAATATTGTCTTAAATTATAAATTGGATAATTCCCTGAAGGATTTTTCATTTCACAATTCATTTGCGTCGAAAATACTAAGACGGTATAATATGGAGACATTTCATATATTAGTTTCTCTCCACGCATGAATTCAAAAGAACAGTGAAATAAATGTCTGACATAACCTTAAGTAATGATCCAGCAGATCTACGTACAATTTCAATGTCAACAAAATATTCAAGCATATTTTTAAGATTAAATTTTTTCAAGAGATAATTATATAATGATGAAAATTTTGGTCCAGAAGATCAGTTGAGTGCAATCAGTTTATTAAGGTATCTCACTTATAGTATCCAACATAATATATATTTCTTGTAAATTTTTTTAGCGAGATATAATTTTGTGCCAACAAGAATACGAATTGAAGTGATATTAAAGAAACTAAATGTATGTGATTGTTATAATAAATAAATATCGCAAAATCTAATCAGATATTTAGATATTGAATATACGTCAGATCCATATAAGGCTCAGTTGCAAATAGAATATTTATTCAAATATGATTGTTGTTGGCATTCAACCATATAGAACTTGATGGTTCCATCATTAAGTCATTCTAAAATTATTACACTTCATGACACAAATAAATTATCTCCATGGATAATTTTGATAATTTAACATATCCAAAGTAATGACATATTAAACAATCAAAGTGAGCTCGGATTGTAAATGTCCATTTAAAACACTCCAGATGCAGTGTGAGTTAGATATCCACCAAATTTTCTCAATATGAGAATTTTGTAGATTTTTTTAAACTCGTTATAAGACTTTAAAATGAGGTTCATTGTTTTACAAATACTTGTATACATGAGGGGGAGAAATAATACGCACTGCACTATTTATTCCTCGCTATGGTTTTTATCCCATTGGATTTTTACTGGCAAGGTTTTTAACGAGACAGTTTCTAATGCATATGCAAGATAAATGTGGATATCCAAGGGGGAGTGTTATGAATAATTGTTGTATGGATGTCTATATACATTTCATTCTTGAACTTCTAAATACATCACCTCCATGTATGCATGTATTGTTATGTTAAGAACAATCTAGAATAGTGTGGATGTACATATCTTTTCTTTAACTTCGAATATCATTATGTTTATATATATTCTCTCTTATTTTTATGTAATATAAAGGGGATTGCTCTTTCTATAAATAGAGCTTTATAATGTAAAGAAGATAGACAATAATGAAATGAAAGAATACTTTCCCATTTCTCCTTTTCTTTATATCTTTATTTTAGTTATTTTATAACATGAGATGAATTGTTTTCATTATTGCATTGTATTTTAGGTAATTTAGATATTATATATTTAATTTAGGCAACTTATTTTGGTAATTAGTCATATCTCTCTCCTATATAAAGATGTCTCTAACTATTATAATATTATCACAATTCTTATAATGTAGTCTCTGAATTGATTATACGATTTCTCTCTTCTTTTCTAGTTATTTCTCTCACTAGTTATTTTATTCTATATTCATATTCTCTCGGTCATCCTAACATTATCTGATACAACGAATATGTTAATGCAATTATTTTTATCTGATACAACGAATATGTTAGACACATTCCCTATTATATTTTGAATTAAGAAAAAAATCTGAGAAGCAGAAAGGATATATTAATAAGAAATATTAAATAAGAGAATGAAGGATCTTTTAACCCCAAAAATGTTTTTATAGACTTTGCAACAAGATATAGATATTGATATGTGAGTTGCACTATCCCCTTGTTCTATTAATGAGTTTATGCATTAATATTGTTCCTTTCAGTTGATTTTATATACTCAAATATTTAATGTTTGATACAAATTATTTGTTATTTTTATAGTAAAAATAACATTAAGAATAGCCTAAAAATCTCAACATATGGGCAAGAACAGTGTAAAAAATATTAAATATTATCACATATTATCAATTATCAAACTGACGACAATATTTGTATTTTGGAAATCAGCATCTATTTTATTTTTATTTTCTTGACAACCTGCTTGTGCTTAAAAAAGATTATCTACCAATTATTTTATGCCAGCATAATTAAATATGCAAATTAATTGAGTATTTCGTAATTGGAAGCATTATTAGAATTCTTCTGATATTGATGCATGGCTGTATTATTATTATTATTTCCACCCAAATTCAATTAACCGGCAATCAGGTGAAGTTCGGGTCTTCTGTGTAGCTGCCCCTGTCACATCTTGTAATATTGTGAAAATTATATATCATTTTGTGCAGTAAGTTATTATTTTTATGTGTTATACATACCAAGGTGAGTTGGGTCAAATTTGATATATTTTTTTTTTGATATGATTTTTTCAATATGATATGTTGTGTATAAAAAGTATATAATATGTATTATATGATGGCATGATAAGTTTCATTTTTCAATTCAACTCCAAATATGTCAATTGTCATATTGATGCCATAAAGAAAACTTGGATAAAATATTTCCATATCTTTTTAAGACCTAAATTTGACATTTCTCATTTTAGTATTGGTAAGACCATTTCAAAAGTCAACTATGTTAAGTTCCTTTTAGAATTTGCTTTCTCATTTTTTTAAGCCAAACGAATACATTTTTAATGAGGATTTTTTTTACTCAAACCCACTATCAATAGTTTGAGAGGCTTGATCAAAACTGGCTAACTCAGGTGATTGGACATTTTTTAACGTTGGAAAAAGATTCCAAAATTCGTATTACAACTAACATATTTAGCAAGTTTTTCAATCTATTGATGAAATATATATATATATATATATATATATATATATATATATATATATATATATCAATAGATTAAAGAACTTACTAAATATATTTTTTTTAAGTTTAGGAGGCGAATAGCCTCTCTGAAATTTTCGTTCAATGAATAGAGTTTCGTACAAGAGTCTTTTTTAGAAAATATTTACAGTCCAGATCACAAATGAAAGAAAAAAAAGAAAAAGAGAGATAAGAAGCTAGGAAAAGAAAAATTGATGAATGTGGAACTTTAGTGCATGCAATTTCTTCTTTAACGTTGCTTGCTTCTACTTCTCTAACTTAGTTGTATTCTAACCAATTCTTTAATTATAGGATGATTTCTGACGGGACGTTTACTTGAAGAGGCCTTCGTTGTCAAAAGATGTTATGATTTCGTGCCCGTTCCAAATGCCCCACCCTAAAAGTTTCCATATCCCCCACATTTTTCTTCCCCCTTTTTAAATCTAATCGAGTTCAAATCAACGGTTGAGAGGATGGTGCAGCTATGATCGGTGGAAAGGAAGGCACTAGGATTGCTCTGCAGTTTTGATGGAGTTAAGAACTGGTCGATATCAGATCGGCTCCGCTCGAGTTACTCTGCAGCTCGGCGGTAGAGAGGACGTCGCAGACCTGATTGTGTTCCTATCGGAGGTGGAAAGGACGACGCAGCTCCCGACCTTTTCTCTTCCCCTTTCCATAACCTTACTAGATCTGATCGAGTTCAAATCGGGTGGAAAGGACGGCGCTGAACGGATCAGTTGCGACATTGAACAGCCGCCATTCAGAAACCTTACGAGGGTAAGGTTCACTTGCCGTTTCAGTTTTAGAAGGCAAAGAAAATGCCACGCCATCATCTTCTCGATCTATGTCCAATTGATCGACAGCTTTCAACAACCTCCACAGCAGCGACGGCCGCTGAGGTGGATGAGATGGATCTCATTTGTTTGTCCCGTCTCTATCTTAGATCTTGCATATAGATGTGCTATTTGTTGTGATTTTGATTTGTTCTGTTATGATTTGCTGGTTTTAGGGTTCTTTGGCAGTAGTGATCTGCTAAATTCTAGTTATGGTGAAAGTGCTCAGCAATTCATCGAAAATGTTCGATGGCTGCAATGGTCCATAATTTAGGTTTTAGGGTTTAGGGTTTTAGAAGTGTTTTGAATTTAGTTACTTATTCAGTCCGCGCTTGTGTGCGCTTGTATGACTTACTTCGTTACTTGTAACAATATACTTATAACTTGATCTTTATTGCAATATAAACTTTGAATAGTTGCAACTTGCAACTATTACTTCAAAAAAAAAAAGAAGAAGCACTTAGCCAATTATACGTCCCATTGCTTCGAGAAAAAAAAGAAGAAGCACTTAGCCAATTATTCTCCTTTTTTTCCTTCAAAAAAAAAAAAAACGAGAATGTGTGATGTGGTTTGTTGTGAGCACATCACACATTCCCCTTTTTTTGTTTTTTAAGGAAATCGAATTCGTCGAGTTTCGAATTCAAAATCTTTGAGTTAGTGAGATGATACCTTATCACTCTATTAGAGGTTAGTTTGCATCACACATTCTTCTTGGTTAGGCAAGCCTCGTTTTTGAAAAACGAACTTTGGAATCTTTTCCCAAACTTGCTAAATATGTTAACTGTGGAATGTATGAATGCATATATGATATGAATTATGTGAATGTAAATAGGGTTAATTGTGAAATATAATGAATGCATGAATCCGCTGTATTACGGTATTGAGTTAGGTGTGGAATTTTTTTTTTTTTGATGGAGAGTTAGGTGTAGAATTATTTGTGAAAAAAGAATAATTGTATAAATTGAATGTAATTAGGATTAAATTATGAGATAAAATGAATATTTCTGGATTGAACTTGATTGAATTATCTTTGGTTTGTATTGTACACAAGTCTTTGAATTTGGAATGAAACTCGTAATTGGATGTAATTTGGATTTTAAATGGATGTAATTTGACAGTGTTTATGGCACTTCTAATTAAATTAATTCTTTTATAATTTTAGAGGATATAGGTGGTACAGTATAATCCAAAAAATAAATAAATAAATAAATAACAGAAGAACTTCAAATTGCATTCATGTACCAGTCAACTTGTATTAGTTACAAAATCAATTTTACATACATATCCCTAAAAATACAATAAAAAAATAATATCTCATTACAAATAAAATCAGCATTGCGTTGTAAAATCATGATTCATTCAATGCATCATTGCAAGTCCACTATCCGTTCAATTCTTCACTACAAAGCTTCTTTAATTGCTTAGCCTGATCGAGTCCTTCCAATATCTCTACAGTTCAATTCTTCCCAACTTTAATCTTGTACCTTTTTTTCGAGTTTTAGAGCCCGTAGGCACACCCACACCTAATATATACGCCCCCCCAAGTTTCGATCATTACCCCTATTGAAAGGGGGGCTTGTACGCCCATCCAACTGCGCTACGCAGTGGTGGCATATATAGTAGGTGTGGGTGTACCTTATCATCTATAAAATAAAAATAAAGAATAACACACTTAAGAGAAAAAAAGAACAACAGTTTAAAATGCTGGTCAAAATAATAAATAAAAGAGGAAAGCTGAAGTATCATACTAGCTAGTTACTAAATAAATAAAGAGACATTTAGTACATTTAGATATACTCTTCAAATCAATGTATCTGAATTAGCACATTTAGTCCTATTATACCTAATTAAATTCAATTATACCCAATTACCTAGCCTGAACTGTACTCAATTATAGCCTCATTTATATCCTATTAGCCCCAAATTATATCCTATTAGCCCCAAATTATATCCCATTAGTTTCATCTATACCTTAATTATATACAATTAGACTCAATTACAATTTACAGCCTCAGTCGAAATAAGCTCTAATCACCGAAATTCACTAAATGCAGTACAAATAACCATCAATTACAAATAAAATCAAATCAAAAGAGACAATAGATCGAGGGTCCGCGTCAAGGGCCAGCTCGTTCTGTCTACGAGTGAGAGAGAGAGAGAGAGAGAGAGAGGGCGCTCAAGCGGCTAGCTCTAGCATGTTGGAGAAGGAGAAGAAGTCTGTGAGAGGAGAAAGAGCTCGAGCAGAGAGAGCTTTCATCACATTTGATCCAACGGTTCAGAAACGGAGTCATATTTGAAGTCAATTTTAAATGTCAAGGGATCCGTGCCCATTCGTTTTAGGAAAATATGCAAACACGATGTACTGTAACACGAATGTAGCGTGACGCACCGTAGATATACTGTTATTTTTATTTTATATATTGTTTTCTCATTTTATATACTGTTATTTATTTTTTGTGTATTTCTTATTTTTTTACTTTCATATCTTGTTTTCATATGTTTATATACTGTTTTAACTTTTTATATATATAATGTTATTAGAAAATAAATTATATATACTGTTATGTATATATTTTTATTAACAAATAAATTATATATACTGTTATTGAATCTCGTCGTGAACAATTGTGCTACAGTGCGTCGTGTTGTAGCAGGTCCCTTCTTTCTAATATATAAAGCTAATGATTTGGAGCATTTTTTACGCGTATCCCATAGAATTTTGATATGATTTCTCAAGTTATATTCCATTATGTACTTTTAGGTGATATGAGTTTTCAATTTAAACTCAATAATGATTTTTGTTTCTTTAAGATTTTTTTAATTTATTAAGTTATTTTAATGAGTAATAATATACATTAAATAGTATCAATTAATGTTTGATATTATGATGTTATATTAATAATAATTAATAATATAACATATTATGATATTGGATAAATTATAATAAAATAATATTGGCCCCACTCTAAAAATCGATCTTTTTTATAAATCCCTTAAATATTTTTATTACATGTTTCCTTTTTAATCCCTATAAAATAAAATATTTGAAATTCTTGATTCAATTTTGACATTTTTTTTATAAGTTTTTGAAACATCCTTATTTTTCAAAATATTTTTAAAACTCACATAACTTTTGATATTCATTTTTTAGTCTCTAGAAATTATATTTTTTTAACTATAAGAATTAAAGTTAGTTCTCTATCTCGTGATTTATTTTAGTAACATATTACTTTATTTTATATAATTAATGTATTTTTTCATTCATATATAATTTATGATTTTATTTTTTTTCTTATTTACTTCCCATATATAAAGTTTGTATTTTCTCCCTTGATTGACACATGTCTTGAGTGTTAAATGACATGAGTCCCCAATTTGAACCCATATGTATTTTTATTTGATATGAGTTCCAAATTGAACCTAATAATTATTTTCATCCTACCATTTTAGACCTTTTTTTTTATTTAGTTTCATCTATTTCTATTCAAGAATGTAAATCTTCCATATGACATATAATAAACAAATAATGACTCAAGAAATTCATTGTTTATATATTTTAATACATTTTTATTGTTATTTTGGGTTGAATAAATAAAATATGAAAAAAAAGTTGATGACGAATATTTTTATCAAAAACTAGTTGGACCGAATGTTGAAGATAAATCAAGTGGAGGGTAAAAAAATCCATATAACTTCATATGGATTAGAAAAAGGAAATTATAGGAATTTTTTTTAACCAAAAATATCTCTTCTGCAAATTTTCATGTAATATTATGTATGCTATATTATTTTCAGTTTATTATGCTATTTATGTATAAATAAAAAGTATTATATAATTACTTAATGATTGATATTAAAAAAAATATTATAATTTTATGTATGCTATATTATTTTGTATTTATTATGTTATTTATATATAAACTTTCAATAAAATACTATAGTTATATAGACTTAGTATATTTTAAATTATTATTATGATGATATAGTACATACTATTTTTGGGTTTCAGACGTGCATAACGCAGTGAAAAACAAAAATTTCGTCCAAAACCAATCCGAGGATCCGTGCGTATCGGTTAAATCGAAGAAATAAATCTTAAAGATACCTTTCGGATTACGCTTAATCCGTGACGCTCAAACCATGCGTGTTGTCCATGCGTCTCTAAACCTGTTACCGTCCTAACCGATTTAACGTCCGTCTAGGCCGTCTAGGTCGGATCGTGCGGAAGTCATCTACTCCACACACAATCGGTCTCCACCAAAACTCTCAACAAACCGTTCTCATCTTCTTAGGCCGAATAGATCACAAGCGCCGAAAGTACGAATGCCTCTACCGGTGTCCACACGAACAAACTTCTTAAAACGAGAAGAAGAGCAATATATATGCTAGTAGCTTGTTCTTCTCTTGCATAAGAAAAATGTTCTTATTTTATCTCACAAAAGATGTATATAATTCCTCTCATATAATCGCACTCTTTCATTTTTGTCATACAAAAGGAAAGCACCATTTCATAATTTTGTCATACAAATTAGAAAGTATATTTTCTCTCTTTTGTCTCACAAAAGAGAATGAGAAATAATGAGAGAGAGAATGATGTGTTGTATATTCTGAATTTGGAGCCCTCTATGTTCTTATATAGAGTTGAAGAGTCATGTCTCCTCACACTAAAAGATGTGTATGACATCACTTATCATTATCCATATGTCATCATCTAGAGTCTTCTAGATTACATGATCTTTTGTACTCATAGTCTTTATATACATATATATCACATCTTATCACATAAGATGACAAAATATTTTATGACATTCTTATGCAACTCATCATATAAGTCGCTAGGATTTTCTGCGCCCGTTTCAGTTTGTTCTTTGTGTGTTACCCTATAGGTTCACTTAATGTTGGCAATAGACTTGACAGTCTATAAATCATGAGCGGACTCTAGCAAGCCATCATGACTACCCAATTTAAGTTAATATCGGTGATCCGATTTACCTAATCAACAATCACGTATTTAGTCCCTCTGTCACGCGATATCTATATCGATCATAAGGCATGTAAGACGCCATCCTTATATTAATCGATTAATATTTCTTGATTCCGAATTAAACTGGACAAGAACAAATGACATTAATAACTCTTATTAATTCATTTGATATGACCATAAATTTCTTCAGTTCAATTCATCAAGAGGCCTAAAGATATCTCTCTCATTTATGAGAGGAACAAATCCCATCTTGATTGCACTCATCGCTCTACATGATTCATTGTATACCTAATCATAACCGTTATGACCACCCGGTTAAAGGCAGTGTTCGATTATATTAAAGTATAAAATTACTCATGTTGGGAACCGAGACAATCTCATGTCAAAGGACTATAAATACTTTATGTTACAAGAATCGCTAATGACGTAAAACATGTAGCATTCTTATGGCGGGTCAGTCCAGTATATGGTCTCTAACATATACCTATGTTAATGACTTGATAACTATTTATCCATGATCGGTAAAACATAATCATCAGTCAACTAATATACTTGGTGTACATTTATAGCTTGTATATAAATATATATTTATATGTATCTGCAAGTATATTTGTCTCCACAAATATCCTATAAATGACCAGGGACGATTTAGAATAGCATTCATAACACTTTATAGTTTTACTATCAAAGTCACACACTTGGATGACATAAAGTTGAATTGCATATTCATGGTCTATTTTAATTATATTAAAATAACATATACGCACATATTATATGAAATATCTTAGAATAAATATTATGTTTGTTATTACAATTCATTATCTAGGTCACAAACACTTTGGCCTAGGACATAACACCATCAACTATAATGATGAAATATTGTATATTACATGATGATATTTTATATATTATATAATGATGATATATTGTATAGTCAAAACAGAATTATTAAATAAACTAAAATTCCAAATGAAATCCTGACTTTATAAAGTGGGGGCAACTTCTTTACATAAACCAAAAATATAAACAATTATTTTAAATTATTAAATAATACAAAAGATTTGAGAACAAGATGCACTTTTATGTCTAAGTTATATGTGATTTAGATATATTAGTAAATTTGTATTGTAATAATTTTAATTATCAAATAAAATTTGAGAACAAAATAGAGGTAAGTAATATTACAATACAAAGCGCAACAAGTAATCATCATTTAATAATATAATATATACTATTTTGAATAGTAATATTTCTATTTTGTACATTTTGTAATACAAATTGTACTTTTATAAGTCACTGTAATATTTCTTTTATGTCTAATATCGAATAACATACCAAGTAAATAATGTTGTTATAACTAATAGGGAAATTCTTCAAAAACCCCCTAACTTTTCTGCTATTTATCAAAAACCCCCTAACTTTTCAATGTTCTTCAAAAACTCCCTATAAAGTGAATTCAATTTTTTTTAGCCCCCTATGGTGTTAAATTCAACTTTTTCATCCAATTTTGATTTGTAAAAGACTAAAATGCCCCTCATATATTTGTTTTCATGTCATATTTTATCGAATTAAATAAATTAAATTAAATTAATGACTATAATATAGACAAAATCACAATAAATAATAGTGACGAAAATAATATTTTACATAATATAAAATTATAATTTAAATATAAGATAATAAAAAAAATTGTAATATAACACCATAAAATAAAAACTAACATATCATAAAATAATATCATAAAATTAAAATCGTAAAATATTATATTCAAAAATAATATATTTATTTATTATTTTATTGAATATAATAAAATATGAAAATAAATATATGAGCGGTATTTTAGTCTTTTATAAATCAAAATTGGATGGAAAAGTTGAGATTAACACCATAGGGGCCAAAAAAAAATTGAATTCACTTTATAGGGGGTTTTTGAAGAACATTGAAAAGTTAGGGGGTTTTTGATAAATAGCAGAAAAGTTAGGGGGTTTTTGAAGAATTTCCCTAACTAATAAAGTATATATTAAAAAATATAACAAAATATACAAAATTAAATATATTGTGAAATTAATACTACAAAAATTATGAAACATATGACCATTATTTTTATCTTTTTCGTTAAAAATATTCAATCCGAAGCTGAGCGAGACACCCCCTCGTATATATATATGTTTGAGAGACTTACTTAATATAAATTTGTACTAAATACTTTCGCCGTGACTCGAACTTAAGAGCTCTCGTAAGTTCAGAGTTGCCTTACTGCTTAAATTAGCATGCTAAGCCAAACGAATAAATATTTTTTAATATTTTTATGTTAATAGAACAATGAATTCTATTAATTAGCATTAGTAGTTAAATTGTTCATTTCATTGGGAAAAAACTACAATCTTTTTTTATTTATAATAAAGATAAAAAAGTAAAATGAAAATGAGAAGCAGACTTGCTTCAAATAAAATTCACTAATTCCTCCATGCGTTGTCTAGCAGTAAGCTTTCCTTTTTCTTCTAAGTAAATACCACTTTTGCGATGAAGTAAATTTATCGGAAGTTTGCGCTAGATCAGAGCCAAATCTTTAGAACCTTCCAAAGAAAAATAGAAGTTGAACAACATAAGAAATAGTTCTACTGTAGTTTGTGCAATTTTAATTTTACAAGATTTGTAACTTATATATATATATTTTTTTAGATTTTCTTTATGGATTTGATCAATTTAATATTTTATACCTACCGAACCCTTCCTGTTCCTCATTTTAAATTCTTCAATATTCAAAATTTCCAATTTCAAACGTTTTAACTTTTGTCAAGACTATATATTTTGTATATATTGTTTTCTTTAAAATAAGGATAGTGTATATTTTGTTGGTATTATGCTTTTTATCTTTTTATTTGATGGACTACCTTCTGCCACCGACTCCACCCTCCCTTTCGCAATTGAAGTATAAAGCTGCAACGGGCGATCCGAGATTATAAAATGCGGAAAAATCTTTCGTATTGAAATTGGGGCGCCATCCTGGTGCATAAACTGTCTGCCTGACTTCTTGTTTGAACAGCACAAAAGCAACACGATGAATACCTGCCGATGTTCGTGGCCCTTCATAAGGGACTATTTCGTTCCCTGAAAGATTTTTATCGTGTTTTATTAGAATTGTTTGTTTTTTTATATATAAAATTGTGAATGTTTTTGCCTTTTGAAAGCCTTTGCTAGCTTGGGTCGAGCATTTTGTCATTAAGAAACTTTTGTTCAAAAAAAAGTTTTACATTTGTTGTGATTCTAGAAAATTGATAAGAAAATTTTTGTACTTGAAAATAACAAAATCTTCCAAGGTGTTTAAGTTTCAAATTTCAATAGATAACATAATTTGAGAAAGTAATTAAGTATATACTACTACGGATTTCCCCAATCTAAGAGGATCGATCTTTACAAAAGCTTTTAGTTTTTATAAGGAAAAATATTGTCAATTAAATTACTTGAATGTCAATTTCTTTTATTATCCACAATTACATTCAAAATTTCCGCATATTCAAAAAATTATTGTAATAAATATGTTTCTCATATCACCTCCTAACTAAATATCAAATATATTATTGCATAAATTGAATTAAACATAGTTTTTTAAGGATATTGTCTCACTCAAAATACAATTAGAAACTTTCTCTGGTTTCTTTTGTGGGCCCACACGAAACGATGCATTGGTCAAGCGTTGTAACATTTTGATAAGATCACAGCCGTCCATCGAGTTATTTGATTTCTGGTTGAGGTCGATCGTTCCACGCTGACTAATGTGATCACGTAGTGGGGCCCACAAAAAGCACGGATCTCGAGGCGATGTTGGGCAGCTAACAACCGTCCAACTGCTCGATCAACCTGCATGACAAAATACGTCGATCATTTATTAGAGCGGGCCCTGCCCCCCTCTCGCACAAAATATTGTGTTTCATGCAAAATATCCAATTAGAATGGAGTGAGATCATCAGATTATGTGAAATGATGATATAAATACGAATTAGTGAAATGATTTGTTGTGATCTCATTCTTTTCTAATCAGACGACAGAAGTTGAGAAATGCGTAACGTGATATTTAGCATGAAACACTTAATTACTTCCAAGTGGTTTTCACTTAATTATAAAGATTGCAGTACCACATACCAGCAAGATACAAAAGTTTAGGAGAGCCTTAATTGTAGATCTTAGTACTGGTACTGCAATAACTTGGTACTGTACATATTTCTCAGAAATTGTCCGCAATAAAATGTATCTTAATGAAAATCAATATTGAAACAATTCATGATGAATTATTGTGAAGAAGTATTTCAATTAAGTTTCTATTCTGCACTTTAATTTAACAAAATTCGAGTCTCTTAACATTCCGGATCGAGTATATAGTAAATCAAGATCATAATTCTGGAAATGAATGAATGGAATATAAAAAAAAAGGAATGTTAACGTTACCCACCATGGTGTATGTCACTTGCTTCTGGAATATCGGTCACCAACCTAAACAAAATATTAAGATTATAGTACAATTAAAATTGTTCGATGGAATTAATGTTCACTGTAAAACAAACTATCTATTATGCACTATGAAACATGATAGTGAAAGAAAAACAAAAAAAAATGCGTACCAGTGTAGATATTCCCTATTACTCGGACTGCTGGGACTCGGAGAATCAGGATCGATCATAACCTTGTACAAAGAGAATGATAATTACATCAATTGGGACACAAATATACCAAGATTCAGTCATATAATAAAATGAATACAGATTTTAAAATTATCAAATTTGTTTAATATTTAGATAATTCACCTTTTTTTCATTCTTCCAAGTCCCCTTTCAACTCTGGATTAGGATTAGAAAAGGCCAACAAAATTTTTTTAACCCCAATATGATCATAACTATCAATACAACTTAACTTCAACATTTTAAGCTACCAGAAAAGGTTTGAATAGTTATATTCGATCAGTATTTCACTTAGACTATAACAAAAAAATTGCCTAAGAGTTATTAGGATTACTTACAAGTGTGTAAAGCTTCCTTTGCCCACGACCTTCAATCTCGACCCTCGGCGCAGAAGAAACATGAGACCCTTTCAAATGTATACCATTTGTTATCTCTTTGTCATTGTACATTATACGCATAGTAGCCGATTTAACGAAAGGATCCAATACATCACCAACCACTTGACTCAATGCCAATGGATCCCTTCCCCTCGACATAACCGTTCAACTCAAGATTTTTTCTAATTATTACAAATTTTGAGAAGAAATTTGTCGAAGAACTTTTGGATGTTGAAAATGTTATTTTTGTGTTGAAATGCTAGTTTGGATGGATGATTGTGTGGAGGTTTGAGAACTACCTGTAGGTCTTCATGTTATTTATATAAAATGGAGGCATCTACTTTATCTTCATGAAAATTCTACAAAACACTATAAGACAATGGAATCTAGCTTTATTTTCCTTCTTTTTTCTTTCTTGAGATTTTTCTGCTTTTTCATTTCCTTTCAAAAATGGGGTTGAATTGTTTTGGTTGAATTTTTTCACGAACAATTAATGATTGGACCACAGTTGAATGCAATGCTTTTGCTGATTAAACGCAATCGGCTATCATGATTAAGTTAGTTATTATTTGTTTAATTACTTCCATATTCTATCTAAAACCCCAATTAATCATCTATATTATACGGAAAAAAAACTGAATCGGCAAAAACTGACTCATTCACTGAAGCAAAAGGGCTTATGCAAGCTATTGGGCCTTGATTTTGTAGTTCAATTTGAACCTCAAAAGTCTTTTTAAATAACATGTGATCATGGAGAATTAACATACATAAACAAGATTAATATGGTAGAACGTGAATTCGATGATCGGTGTATGCATACAATGCTACACCAATTCTAGATGGACCTTTTAATTCTTTGATGACCTATATATTCTTTGATGACCTAAATATTCTCCTAATATTTTGAAGGTCGAGTACCACGAGAATGATACTTTTGAGAATGCCATGTGTAAAATGTAAAAAAAAGAAAGAAACAAAATTTAAAGTTTTTTTGGCCTCCCCCAAATGGAGCCTTGCCTAGGAACGGCCTCCGTTCGAGTCGGTACTTGCTCTAGGGAATCATGGGGCTTATCGATATGTCGCGTCTGCTACGATTCTTCCATTTTGTAAGCACTATACTAGACAAAGATTCTTCCATCAATATCTCACTATTCTAGTCCAAACCTTACTATCACAAACTAGTGCTAAATCTACCTACCATGAATTAAACATCGGCTTAGTCGATCAAATATATATATTCCTGAAATGAACATGATCACAAGGTTAAGTTTGTAGTTTGCACATTTGATATTCAAGATTGTTTTATTGATTTTGATGTTCAGGATTTTAGTTGCGTCCGTCTATATTTTGGATTGAGGCTATTGAGCATGGGGAAATGAAAAAGGGAAATTCTCTTTGCTATCTTCTTCCTTTTCTCTTTTGGATCTGCTTTTTTGAGGCACAATTGAAGTATAAGGTACTGAACTTTTAGGGAGGTAGGGTCTATGACTGCTATAAGAATGGAGATATTTACCTAGACTCTGTGCCACCAAATGGCGATTGCATACTTCATGTTACATGTAAAGCTTATATTTTCAAATTAATGAAAGCTTTACACTAATATAACTATTCTCTTTGAGGAAGATTTATCAAGGTTCGGAAAATTGGAACCGAAGTCGGTCCCTTAAAATAGTAATTTAGAATCTGTTGAATCGGATCGGATTCAATTGAATCAGATCAATTGATATAAAAATAATAATTTTGTATAATCGTGGGAATCAGATATTAGTCTGATCGGACCTTGCCGATTTCGACTCAAATTGGCTGAATCGAATCAACTAGAACCATTGATTTTATATATATGGTGCTAGATGATTCAGAAGATGGGTCCAATATTTTTGGCTCATTTGACTGAGCCGTAGAACAAGTCTAGCTAGCTGTAGTCCGTAATGTTCTCTTTATTCTCCAATTGATTTTGCATACGTAAAATTCAAAAATAAATTCCAATCAGCTGTAAGGCAAATTTGGTCATGTAAAAAAGAATAAAAAAATGTAGAATCCAAAATTTATGCCCACTAAACAGAGTGATATTTATCTTCCCCCCTATGTTGCACGAATACAGATACGAGTATCGTATGCGATATGATACGGATACGGCGATACGACAAATCTTTAAAAATCTAGAATACGGATACGGCAATTTATATATTATTTTATTATTTATTAATTATATTTTATATATTTAATTAATTTATATATATTTAGATATTATACTTTGATGTAGGAGATACTAAAAATTTATAATTATAGAAATATCTTGATGCAAAATATTTATTTGTTATAGTTAATTAAATAATTAGATGTCTTAATCTTATTTTCTTAATTTTATATATGTAATTATATATTTTAAGAATAAATATTCTTATATTGGAAGTATCCGATGTGGATACAGAAAGTATCTATAAAGTATCCAGTATTATTTTGGAATAAAATATTATGATACATCACGTGGCGTGTCCAATACGGTATCCAAGCATCCAATATGGATATAAGTATCCGATATGATATGTCTGAATTTTTGAAGTATCCGCGCAACATAGATCTTCTCTAAATAGGAATGGAAGAAAGTCTTCGTTGATTTGATTCGGGAGATCAAATTGAATAAAATGCAAAAAAAAGAAAAGTTTATTGAACCAAAAAAGAATCTAAAAGAACTAAATAAAATGTCAAATTTCATGAGCCAAAATTTGAAATTAGACTGAAATCTATAACTCCGAGTCGAAATTCTCTATTGTTTGTACGGATTGTGTGATCGTTTTTTTTTTCTTTAATTAGAGTACTCTACATTCAATCTTTATTGAAAATTAAAAAATTTACAAAAAGTAAAGAGACAAAACGACCCTTTCTGTTTTAGAGCCAAGGATTTGTTACAATTTAATGATGTAAAATCTGAATATTATAGATCATATGTTAATACAAGTTATAGAAAATTAGGACTCAAAGAATCCGTGGAGGATTATTCTGATACCGGTCCAGTTGAGTTCATGTACTGTACGGCAACATAGATGCAAGATATATATGAATATGATTGGCACTATTTAGATTCTATAATGTAAAGTAATTAGGACACGTCTTTATCAAGTAAGGACTCAAGGTCTTGGTTCATGAATTTTTTTGAACTCACCTGAAATCGAAATATTTTGAAAATTTGTTCTTACACTATATGAATCTCATTAATTGGAAACTTGCCGATCGACAATCACGTCAGGCTCGAATTTCATTATCTGAAAGCTAAAAAAATCCAAAGTTCCACTCATCTGATCCAAATATATAACAAGTTAACCTTTCAATTTGGCTGATCAATTTGAAACTTGCTTGATCAAAAGTGACGCAATTTTGAGTCAACATCATAATCCAACTGCAATCCAGGACCAAACCTAATCTGATACTTGTTGCAATTTGCAATCTCTATATCTCGAGTAGCTGACTTCTCAAAATCCAAAATGTCCAAATATGAGCACATTCATATCCAAAGATTTCTCAAAATCCATAGATTCTAAGTATACACAAAAAGATATTGGATTGGGTTGTGGTTGGGGCCGTAATGCTGCGCCGAGACTAGATAGAATTCAAGTTGTCACTAACAAACAAAGAAAAAGGCAAAAGCCTTTAAAAGTATTTAGTTCTCAGTCTCTGACATAAATTTGTGGTATGTGTAGTGGATCGACCACATGCACATTTCATGTCGAAGCAAGTGAGTATGAATTGAGAGTCTTCCGATTAAATTAGTATATGATAGTGCTACTTGAACTCGATTATAAAGTATATATCTATATATGCGTATATAGTTATAACAAACAAATTAAAGCGTCATAAAATAGAATATAGATATAACATAACATAATAAATTTAATATGATAGTATGTTAATGTAATAAAACAACACATATTAATCACAAAATAATATTTCATAAAATAGTACATAAGAAAATAATAAACAATATATATGAAAAAAAATAAACAATATATATTTGATAAAATAGTATAATATTTCATTGTGTTTGGAGGGAGCGATGCAGGAGGATTTTTACAGAGGAGAAAAAAGCATGTTGTGATCTCATAACAGAGATTATATGAGAGAATGAGTTGTATCGATCAGTAGAGAGAGAGAGGAAGGAAGAGCAAGGTTCGCTAATCGCATCATCCTTAAGCGGACTTCACAAAGGCAAGGAGAGAGAAAGAGAAGATGATAGAGGTTGAGAATCTTCTATCTGAAAATAGTCTAATGAAGATATTTTCAAGTAACAAGAAATCCATTTCTCAACTTTCATAATTAGAATTCGTAATATCGGATTTAAAAATCTGATTTGTAATTTCTTATTTCTTAGATTTTGATTAAGCCGATAGTTTCTTTAAAATAGCCTAAGAGTTTCTTTTTATCTCTTTTTTCATTTCATTTGCAATTGTATAAGAAAAAAGAAAACCTGTAATTTTTTCAGATTATATATATAATATTTGGAAGGGGGATATTAAGCTCCCTCCAAATTTTCTCTAAAAAAATATATATGAAAAAAATTATTATATACCATATATTGAAACAACAAACATAAACAAAACTATGCCGACCTGCATTGAGCATTACTCGGCTCAACCTCCTAATGATTCAAAATATCTCTAAAAGAAAGAAAAAAATATTTAGACACATTAACTCGATTGACTTGTGACAAATTCGAATGAACCACACAAAATCAGAAGTCATAAGAATCACACTCCAATGAAAAGTGAAGATAAAGAAGGGTAGAGTGGACCCTAAAAGTTTTCCTTCTTTTTAGCATAATCTATTTGCTCTTTAGATAACGTGGTCCTATTTTGAGCCCCAATTTTGCTATTTGTTTCGGATCATCATCACATTTGATTTTTGATAAATTTTTCATGACCTTAAAACAAGAGCCAAATTCTCATTTAATGCATCCGATCAATTGGATTATACTCTAATTTTGCAATATTTCATCATGACAGAGAATATATAAAATACTTCTCAAACCATTTCAAAATATCATAAAATCTATCCATGACCTAAATAAAAGAGAAACCTAGTCCAAATTTGAAAAGAAAAAAATCTCATTCGCTATAATTTCTTATTCATTTATTAATTAAGTCCGGCCCAATTCTTAAAGGCAACAAGAGCCTCCATTTTTCTATAATTTTTCCTCCTTAACTTAGCAACTTTTAGTTTCTTATGTTTCTCCATGAAAGCTTGTTTATGCCTCCATTTATCCACAAAAATCTTCATTTCGTTCGCCTTTTCCACAACTTGCATAACCGCATCAAAAAACCCTCCTTTAATCAAACCATATAAAACCGCATCAATCAAACCATTATCAAATCTAACCTTTTCATTCCTTCTCACCTCCGTCCAAAGCATCAACACATTAAAATACTTCTCACATGAAACGTATCCATTTATCAACGATAAATAAGTTTGGTTATTCGGCTCGAACCTCAAAAATATCATTCTCCTATAAGTTCGTTTCGCATCCTCAAACCGACCAACTTTGCAAAACGCATGAATAATCGAATTCCAATCGTGAGTTTGAATCTCGATTCTTGGATCAGATATAATTTCATCCAAAAATGAGGCCATTAATTCGGGCCGATTATTTTCGGTCAAACCGGTCATAATTGTTAAATAACTTGTTTTTAAATCAGGTAACCTTGCTTCTCTCATTTCCTCAAAGAGAGAGAAAGCAGACTGAAAATCCTGACAAGTCATTGAAGCATCAATTAAAGAATCATACATTGGAGAATCCAACTGGAGACCTCCAGCGTTAATTTCTGCTACTAATTGTGCTGCTTCAGCTGTTCTTTGCTCTTTGCAATAAGCTTTTAATATGCATGAATAAACTCCAAGTCCAATTGAGGCATTCTGAAGAGACATTTCATCGAGCACCTTGTGTGCTTTATCTAAATGACCTAATTCCACACAAGCATTCATTATTCCAAAACCAACTGAACAATTAGGGTTTGTTGGCTTACTAAATGATGACTCTATTTCTTGTGACTGAATAATTAGAGCAGCTAATTTCTCTGTTTTATTCTTTTTTATGAAGGAATTTACGATCACGTTGTAAGTATTTTCATCCAACATGTTAGAATCAAATTCTTCCTCTTTTCTTTCTTTTAATGCGCGTAGAATTATATATGAAGCCAATTCAAACCGACATGATTTCACATACCCATGAATCAAGTTAGTGAAAAATATCTTCTTGTTACAAAACCCTAAAGCGTCCATTAACTTATCAAGCTCATAAACCCTCGTTTCATTGCCTTTCAAAGCATATAAATAAGCAAGAGATCCAAAACTGTTCAAATCAGGCTCTAAACCCAAGCTCGACATTAAATCGAGCACCTTTTCTGCGTCAGAAATTGACTCAAGAATCCTACAGCAAGAATCAAGAATCACATTGCAAGATCCCAAATCAGGCCTCATATAATCAATTCCCTCTTCTATCGCAACTCTACAATTCTCATGAAAAACAGATAAAAACGCACGGAAATTCACATCGTTTTTCTTTGCCATTTCGATCGTTTCCAAACCCCAAAGGCTAAAAGGAACGAAACATCTGTTCTTCAACATTGCTTTAAAAAGAGAAAGAGCTGGAGAGAGAGTGTCAGCCGTACGAAAAGCACGGAAAAGAGAAGCGAAGGTTTCAACCGAGATGCAATTCGGAGATTTTTCGAGGACATAGACGGAAGAAACGAAGGCGCGTTTCAGAGAGAGGCGGTCGGGAAGAGAGGCGAGGTGAGAGATGAGAGAGTTGGTGAGAGAGGGAGAGGAGGGGAGGAGAGAGAGGGAGGTGAGGGATTTGAAGGTTTTCCATGCGAGGTCTGTGTTGAGGGATTGGAGAGAGGAGAGGAGAGAGGATTCGAGAGAGGATTGGGTTTGAGGAGAAGGAGAAGAGGGGGGAGATTGGGGTTTAGGGTTTTGGGGATTATTGGGGTTTGAGTGGAGAGGGAAGATGGAGGGTTGGAGGAAGGAATAGAGAGCTGGGATTGAGGAGGAGGAGGAGGAGGAGGAAGAAGAAGAGGAGAAACGGCGGTAATGGAGGCAGGCTGATCGGAGTAAAGATCGACGCATTGTGTTGCAATACAGTCTTCGTGCGTATGTCTTAATTAAACAGATTGAAGGCATGAAGGACAGTTAAGATGATTAATCTGACAAGTGGGACCCATTAAATACTGGTTTAGAAATTATAATATTGGGTTTAAGGAGTAACGAATGGAAATCTGGCCCATTCAGCCCATTTCAATGACACTCGGTCAGTTAAACAGTCCATGTCCAAAGGTATAAAGATGTCTCAAAATATTGTTAGTAAAAAAGTATAGTGTAAGTTAATAGTCCAACTCCAAGTCCAAAGGTATAAAGATGTCTCAAAATATTGTTAGTAAAAAGGTATATTGAGTTAATAAAAGAAGGAAAATTCTTCAAAACCCCCTAACTTTTCTGCTATTTATCAAAAACCCCTTATAAAGTGAATTCAATTTTTTTTTGGCCCCTATGGTGTTAACCTCAACTTTTCCATCCAATTTTGATTTATAAAAGACTAAAATACCCCTCATATATTTATTTTCATTATATTCAATAAAATAATAAATAAATACATTATTTTTTTAATATAATATTTTACGATTTTAATTTTATGATATTATTTTATGATATGTTAGTTTTTTATTTTATGGTGTTATATTATAATTTTTTTTATTATCTTATATTTAAATTATAATTTTATATTACGTAAAATATTATTTTCGTCACTATTATTTATTGTGATTTTGTCTATATTGTGGTCATTAATTTAATTTAATTTATTTAATTCAATAAAATATGACATGAAAACAAATATATGAGGGGCATTTTAGTCTTTTACAAATCAAAATTGGATGGAAAAGTCGAATTTAACAACATTGGGGGCTAAAAAAAATTGAATTCACTTCATAAGAAGTTTTTGAAAAACATTGAAAAGTTAGGGGATTTTTGATAAATAGCAGAAAAGTGGGTTTTTGAAGAATTTCCCATAAAAGAATGTCCATATCTCGAAAAAGGTATATTAGTGTTTGTAAAAGATAGTTTTATATTAAAGTCATCAAAAATTATACATCAACAGTTCCAATAGTAAACCTTTAAAAATAAACTTCTTTTTTTGAAATTAAAAAAGAAAACATTAATACAACAGCAAAGAGAAACTAAACAAAGGAAACAATTTCTAGACCAATCTATTTCTATGGTCATTGTAAAAAAAAAGTTGAAATAACTAATAGGAATTCATTAGCTGCTCCTGGTTAAATGCTGCATCACTGCATCTCTGTTTTCATGCGCTTCACGGGCTGCAGTATTGGCTCCTTTACCTGCTTCAGTCAAAAATCAAGAAGTTCCAACTTAGCCAATTTCACAGAGATATAAGAGATATACGAGAGAGAGAGAGAGAGAGAGACCGTGCTGGACTTTCTAGAGCGCTTGTCTGGTTTGAATTGGGAATCACCGCCAGCACTAGTACATGTACTGGCACCATTCAGCCTGCCTCTAATTCTCTGTCCAGGACCTGGTACTCCGCTCTCCAGCGACTCAACCGGCTGAAAACCAAACAAATATTATAACATTAACCACATTTTATGAAGTTATTATTGTAGAAATGAGATAGGCTTTCATAATAATAATATTATTACCTCATGCATGCTCATAGGAGTGCGGCTTTGCTCTCTGCCGCTGGGGAGAGACATGTCAGTACGGTTCATCTGTGACCTCTCTTTGGTGCGGGTCACATCTGACCCGACCGAGTCAAAACACCCCATGGTCGACCTATCTCTCATTATTTCATCTAATGAAACAAAAGATGTTAGCACATTAATTGTTATTAGTGTGAAATCTGAGGCCTTGAAATTTTGCAATATGAATTGAGGTGTGTGGCATTAAAATATACCTTTTGGGGCGTCCATGTCATTGAAATCAAAAACTTGGGTGTTACTGTTTTCAAGACCCTGTTAAAATCAGAAAAGTCAAAAGATTAATCAAAATTTATATAAAAAACACGACGTAAAACAAGAAGCAATATTCAATTTTTTTACCACTTCGAGTATCTTTTTAACTTCCAGCAGCTTCTTGTTAGTTGCCTCAGAATGCAAAACCTGCTTACCTGAAAAACAACAGTTTCAATTTCGGTCAATTAAAATACACTAATTTAATTATTCAAAAAAAGTGGGACCAAAACAGAAAATTAATTACCCAATCGTCTGTTGGGAGAGTTTTTGAGATAACCGTCCTGCAACATCCTCTCAATGAGCTTACGAACAGTGGCTTGATTTGCCTCTCCTTCCATCTTGCTTTGGAGCTTTGCTACCGTCACATAATCCATTGGAAGCGCGTGATACAAGGCCTTCAAATAAAAAATATGTTAGTTAGATCAAGGTATAAATTATAAATTTGAATATTGTAGAGTGAGTTAATAATATTTATAGCGAATTTTAATATACCTTCATGTAGATTAAATCCTCAGAGGAGCCCTTGTCGTTGCGTTCTTCTGGAGTAATGGCATCTTGCATTATGACCTCTAGTTTCAAAGCAGGTGTATCACAATTGCCCTACCAAAACCAAAAAATATGTATTAGCTTATACAGTAAAAATATTTGAAATGATGCTTTTTTAACTAATTAGTACAATATTTCTAAAATGAAGGATAATGCTTATATTTTGTTTAAAAATTGTAGTACTTAAAGAATGGGTTATTTGGTACAATAAGAACTCACGATTTTGATTTTCTTCATAAATTTGAGAAAATAGGGTTTTATAAGCGAATTGTTTGATTGTTGATTTACCTTGTTTACAGTGAAGTTGTCCTTGCCTGCTTTGGTAAGTAGCCCTTCTTTCACTAGCCTATCCATAACATCTACAAATAATTACCATATTTATAAAAAAAAGATTAGGTAAAATATGTTTAGATACAAAAAGAAAATGTAAGTATTGACTGAGCCATTTCTGAGTCTCTTAACCAAGCCTCAATTGGTCATTATGTGAAAACTAACCACATGTGGAATTCATTTTTCTTTTTATACCTTCAATTACAGCCTGCAAATTTACAAAAAGAGAGGAATTGAGTTAGACTATTGTATCTTTTAGGCTTTTTAGGGAAAGAAATGAAATTCTTCCATTTGATAAAATGAATAAAAATATTACCAATGAGAGGTCTTGGAAGTTTGAAAGAACATCGGAGAGATCTACAGTGCAAAAGCTTCTAGAACCAATCCATTCTCTCACTAAAACAGTTTGTTCTTCATCATTTGAATTATCTTGGGTTTCATCTAAAGGAGAAAAAAGGTACAAATCAGTCAAATTTTCATCAATCATCATTTAATTTGGATTTTCCTAAAGACTCAACTTAGCCTCTATTATCTTCATCTCAGCTAATTTAACCCTTAATTGTCAAATTTAATGAACATATCATAACAGCCATTTTTATTTATTAATGTAAAGAAATAGACACTAACCTTCAGAAATAGAGCCATTGGTTTGATGTTCCGTTTCTCCATTTGGACCTGGATGCATGAGAACAAATAAAATTTGCAGGATTTATAAGAGAAAATAAACAAACAAACAAAAATAACAAATAAATAAATAAGTGTTTAAGTTACCATTATTTGGAGCGACCATGTACCGATTAGCTTCAGAGAGATGGATCTGCAAAAGCACACATCAAAAGAAATAAAATCATCTATTATAATTTATTACAAGGGCTGCAATTTATATGTACCAATACACACATAAATGCTACTTTACTGTCAGATATTTTGCTCAACTCTCTCTCCATTCATTCATGAATTGAGATTTGAGCAATTAAGCCTCAAACTAATCCAATCATGAATCAGTCAACCCCCAAAATAGCATCTATTTAACTTGTTTATGGAATTATAATAAAATAAAATAATCTGGCTAAAGAGATATATAATCGAGAAAAGAAGGTAATCAACCTCACTATCAGAAGAGGAATCAGAATCAGTGTCGTTTCCAGAATTGCCACCTAAGCTCATCAAGTCATCCTGATCTGCATTCCCTGTCTCATCTTCACATGGATCCAAAACACTCTTAACCTAATTATATATAAAAAATACCACCATTAGCACAATAATAGAAAATGAAATAGAAAAAGTTGGGGTGAGTGGCGACATCTATTCTCAAAAAGAGGAAAAACTTCAATTTTGACTCAGTGGTGCAATTAAATAACCCTCAGAATTTTGCGTAATATAAGTACCTTGAGGGCAAGCACAAGGTGTTTGCTGTTGACGTTTCCAACCTCCATCTTTAATGGATTCTTGCTCCAAATATTCACCGCCTCGGTTTCCGTGCAGCCTCTGAAGAACGGAGGCTCATAATCATCAGGCTGCAAATGGATTCACAACAAAGGTCAATCTAAAATTGAAAAGCTTAATTTGAAGTACGTAAAAGGAAACAATCTGAGAGAAATATGTACCGTGACATCATCATAGTACAGCAGCTTCATCAAAATGGTACGCTGGAATAAAATACGAGTAATATATAATTTATCAAAAATTATTGTGAATGAAGAAAATTAATGTTTTTTTATATTTTTTACATAATTAATGGAAAATGATAAGTACCTCTTCAGGCATCTGATCAAGAGTTCTCATTAGTGTAACGAGAGTTCTGACCATCTTGCATGCAGAGCTCCTGTAAAAAATAAAGCTCACAATTTAAACAATTTTTTAAGTGAAATTTCATTTAAATTGAGGAACTGTCTTAATTGAGGGAATATTTAGTGCAAATTGGATTAAATGAGGGTGAATTAGGAATGATTTGGGTAAAAATAAAATCAAATTGAAAAATAAAACCAACCTCATTTGGTCAGGACTGACATCTGTAGAGTTGCATTTGAAGGTAGATTTGGTCTTTTTGTTTCCGTTACTAGTAATGTTCATTGACACCTCTTCTTCATTTGGGTTAGGATAACTAAACGAAACTGAAAAAATAAAATAATAATAATAATAATTAGCATATATCAGAGCATAATTTATAAATAATATTGGTAGTTAAATTGGGGCTTAATTTGATTAATAGTGAGTTAATTGAGCTAAATGAGATTAAACTGGCATTTAACTTACATAAATGAGGGAGCTGCTATAATAAAAGGAAGGTTCAGGGTATAGTTAAGACTCAATTAATTAAGTAATTTACCTTTATTTTATAATTAACAGAAAGAAGAAAAGAAAAGAATTATTAATTAATAAAAAGAAAATATGACTTACATGAATACTCTTCAATCATGGGCCCCTCAGGTTTCTCACAAATACAGAAAATAAGTGTTTTTAGATACTTCTTTTGCAGTGCATCATAAACACCTACAAAAGTACATTAAAAAATAAAGAAAAATCAGTCAGAGAAAGACTAACCAACGTAAAAAGGATTAATGTCACTACAATTTGAAATGAAACCAAAATAAAGAACAATTTGGCCGCAATTAAGTTCTCAGATTCAGTGCAAGAAATTAAGACTAAATTTAGTCTAATTTGCAAGGTAACACAAAACAAGACAAGATTAAATTCACCTTTTTCCATCCAATCAATCAGCCTTCTTGATTCATCATCCATCGGCATGAGCTTCTTAATCTTCATCTCTGCATGCAAAAAAAAAAAGTAAAATCTGAAGGAAAAGAAAGATGCAAAAGAACAAAGCCCCTTTTATTATTATTGGAAAATGATTTAATTTATTAAGGTTTAGGTCTAAATTTAGAATTTCTAACAATGAGGGGCATTTTTTTCATTTTCCAAATTTTAATAAGAAAATAAGTAAGAAGAAAGAGACCTAGGGCTGGGACAGATTTGTCATTGAAATATTTCTCTGGAAAAAGCCCTCTTATATAACTGATGTTATATATAGCAATCCTTAGAAGATTTCTTGTCTGTATAAGCAAATAATTGAGTTAAAAAGATAAAAATCATGTACAAAAAGCAGAATTAATACGCATGAAAATGAATCAGTCATTAATAAGAAACAAATATGTATCAATGAAGTGAAATAGCAAAGCTAATAGTAAATCATAGAACTAAATCATTCAAAAAGCACAAATAAGCAGCAATTTGACATCTACTTGGATAATATTCAAACAAACAATACAGATCAGAAAGGATAACTCAAATCAGCCTCAAAAAACACATTTCACACCAAAACGAATTTGAATGACATGGAAGAAAGTAAAATTACACTTCTAAGATTGATCATACAAGGAAGGATGCCAGTTAAAACTTATTCACAAGTTTCAAGTTAATAATGCAAAAAAAATAACTTGTAAAAACTAAGAATAAGCAATATTTGACATAAAAATTAGACAACATTCAGATATGCATAACAGATCATCAAAAAAAAAAAAAAAAAAAAAAAAAAAAAAATCCACCACAAAAATGCATTTCAACACGAAATGCAGTCAAATTATACTAATAATAGTAAATTATCTCTTGTAAAATAGTTCAGACAGGGAAAACGTCAATTAGACCTCTTATTTACTAAGCTTCTGAAAAAATCATGGATAAAATCATTCAAAGAAGACCAATAAGCATTTATTTGAAGTATAATTACATTATATTTGGTTAAACATTGCAGATAATAAAAAACAACTCAAATCGGAAACAAAACCAGATTTCAGCACAGTCTAAACTCGAGAACTACAAAATAATGTCAAATCACGCTCAGAAAATAGATCAAAGCACAAATAATGATTAATTTGACATCTAATTAGATTATATTCAGTTAAAAAAACATAGATCGTCAAAAACAACTCAAATCGGCATCAAAATCAGATTCCCGCACAAAATCAAACTAACGAATACAAAATACTGTCAAATCACACTCAGAAAACAGATCAAACTAGTACGATCCTGTTACTTATACCCCTTAGTTTCTAATATCAGCTAAATCATGGAAAAAAACCCTCAAAATGCAGATTAACCATCTAAAGCACATCAAAAAACGATTTATAACTGCAGATCATCAAAATATCTAAAATCCGCCTCAAATAACACAAAAACTACTAAAATCGCATTCATACAAAAGCTCGCAAGTATAAATCATCAAAACATCAAAAATCCGCCTAAAAACACAGAAGTCTCATTCAAAAACGATTTACAACTACAGATCATCAAAATATCTAAAATCCGCCTCAAATAACACAAAAAAAACTAATAAAATCACATTCATACAAAAGATCGGAAGTATTAAACATCAAAACATCCAAAATCCGCCTAAAAACACAAAATAACATAAAATCACATCTAATGAACAGATCGTACCAGCAGGAGCGAGTCCTGCTCTGTAATCTCGGCTTCCTTCACCTTCTGCGCTACCACCTGAACAAAATCAGAGCAAAACCAGAGGAAGCACAGTTAAAATTGTATCAGATAGGAGAGAAACAGAGAGAGTGGGAAAGAAATTTCACCATTTTGTGATGATCTGAGAGCAGAAGATGAAGAAGATCTTTGCGTGTGTGTCAGAGTGTGTGCGTGAAGAATGGAAAGAGTGGCAGAGTGAGGTACTATTTATAGTGAAAACACAGGGACAAGGGAGACGCAGTTTGAATGAGTTGGGATTGTTTGTGGCATAAAGGCTGTAAGAAATTATAGGCAAATGTGCAAACACGACGGTCCTGTACCACAACGGCAGTGGCAGATCTTGACCCGAATCCTTGGGGGGGGGGAGCCGTAGTGAAAAATACAGGAAAAATTTTGGTGGGGGAGGGGAGACTACCTATAATTTATAAATTTATCACAAAATACAGTAGCATATATATATATGGGGCCGGATCCCTTAATACCTATTTTTTACTCCCATCTATGACTCCATTTTTAGACCCTTGGATTAAATTTGATGAGCGGTCATGATTAAAACAAGAAAACAGCCCCTGCCCAGGTTGCCCGCGCCCCTGCCCTGCCCTGACTTTTCAAATTTCCTGCTCGTACCCTGCCCGTATGCTGACCAGCCTGCCCGAGCTCAATACCACGCCCCTCCTCTCTCAATCTCGCGCCAGAAACAAAAACTCTCTCTTCTTTTACACAAAACCTGACCTATAAGCCGTCTTTTTTGCTTTTTTTCTTCGTTTTGCTTTACCTTATTATTTCATGGCATCTTGTAGTGCTTCAAGTGACAAAGGTGTAGTGGAGCCTGAGGTATTTACTAAATTCTAATAATTTTGTTGGTCTAAAGTGAAATTATTTTTTTTTTAATTTTTGTTTAGAGGTTTATTTTAGTTACTTGTTCATACAGGCGGATCAATCTTGTGATGAGGGATTGTTCATCAGTAGATACTTTGATTCAATCGATGAAACCGAAAAGTGTTATCAAGATTATGGTCGCAAACATGATTTTTGGATTCGCAAACGGTCCCGAAAAAAAGGAATAAAATCGGTTGGATGCGATAACTCATGTAATTTTTTCATGCTCAAGAGAAGGAATCCATAAACCTGGTGATAATGAGGACGACGAGGAAGAAAAAAATGAGGATGACGAGGGTGATTTTGGTGATGAGATAGAAGAGAATGTGACAAAAAGCAAAAAAGAAAGAAATACCTCATCCATGAGGTGTGGTTGCAAAGCTCAAATGCGTATTAAATATGAATTAGCGACAAACAAATTTAGGGTTACCGCTTTTGATGATACTCACAACCATGGGTTTGTAAGCCCTAGTAAGAGGATAAAAATGAGGTCAAATCGTCAAATGCCCATTCACATAAAAAATTTAACCGAAAAATTTCACCGCGAAAATATGAGGATTTCTAAAATAGCTTCCATTTATGATGGAGACATTGTCGGTTTAAATAGTAGAGCTTGTTATAATCATTTGAGAGGTAAGAGGAATATTCGAGTAGAGGGTGGAGATGCAGAAGCGGTCCTTGCATATTTTCGTAAGAAAGTTGCGTCTAATCCACAATTTTTTTATTCAATTCAAACGGATGAAACTGGGGCGGCAGTGACTTTTTTTTGGGTGGATGATCGATCTCGTGCGGCTTATCATTATTTCGGGGATGTCGTCACATTTGATACGACATATCGCACAAATAAATATAAAATGCCTTTTGCTCCATTTACGGGAGTGAATCATCATTTGCAGTCGATTCAATTTGGATGTGCTTTAATGCAAGATGAGACCGCAGAGTCGTTTAAATGAATATTTGAAACGTGGCTCGAAGCAATGGGAGGGCATGCACCGAATGCTATAATCACAGATCAAGACTTGGCAATGAAAATTGCGATTGCCGAAGTCTTGCCAGACACCCGTCATCGGCTATGCATATGGCACATTAAGAAGAAGTTTGGGGAGAAGTTGTCTCATGTATATTATAAGAAATCAAAATTTAAACGAAATTTTCATTGCCGATGACGGGTGTCTGGCAAGACTTCGGCAATCACAAAAACCATGTTTGCGACCATAATCTTGATAACACTTTTCGGCTTCATCGATTGAATCAAAGTATCTACTGATGAACAATCCCTCATCACAAGATTGATCCGCCTGTATGAACAAGTAACTAAAATAAACCTCTAAACAAAAATTTAAAAAAAATAATAATTTCACTTTAGACCAACAAAATTATTAGAATTTAGTAAATACCTCAGGCTCCACTACACCTTTGTCACTTGAAGCACTACGAGATGCCATGGAATAATAAGGTAAAGCAAAACGAAGAAAAAAAGCAAAAAAGACGGCTTATAGGTCAGGTTTCGTGTAAAAGAAGAGAGGGTTTTTGTTTCTGGCGCGAGATTGAGAGAAGAGGGGCGTGGTATTGAGCTCGGGCAGGCTGGTCAGCATACGAGCAGGGCACGGGCAGGCGCGGGCAGGGAATTTGAAAAGTCAGGGCAAGGCAGGGGCCCGGGCAGCCTGGGCAAGGGGCTGTTTTCTTGTTTTAATCATGACCGCTCATCAAATTTGATCCAGGGTCTAAAAATGGAGTCATAGATGGGAGTAAAAAATAGGTGTTAAGGGATCCGGCCCCTATATATATATATATATATACTAAAATTTTAAGATTTTGGGGGGGCAGCTGCCTCTCCTTGTCCGTACTAAGATCTGCCACTGCACAACGGCATTGTAGATATATTATTTTTTCATTTTATATAATTTTTTCTCGTTTTATTTTATGTTTTATCATTTTATATATTATTGTTTATTCTTTGTGTATTTTTTATTTTTTTACTTTTATATACTGTTTTCCCATTTTATATACAGTTTTTCTCATTTTTATATATTATTTCACTTTTTATGTATATACTGTTATTAGAAAATAAATTATATATACTGCTATGTATATATTGTTATTAGAAAATAAATTATATATATTGTTATTGAATCCATCGTGCTACAGTACGTCGTGTTCTATCATGTCACTTAAATTATATTCACAAGCTAGCCCATGTGACTGAACTTTGGGCCCATTTGAAGCCCATTTAATGGATTATGGATATGCCAGTGAAATAAATATTCTAAACTGCATATTCCATGCATAAAATACAATAAAAATATAAAATATTCCTAGATATAATAAAGTAATTAGTGCGGACAAAAATTATTTTGACAAAAGGCGTTCATATCTTTTTTTATATAAAAATAAAATACGAATCAGAATATAATGAATATTATAAACAAATAAAAGATAAGTACTGAATACATGAATATTTTTTTTTAAAGGAATGAATATTTTTATTATTAAAACTAGATTTATTATCTGAAAGAAAATGTGCATGGCATGAACTAAAATCCAATGGTTAGCCAGCTTAAGTTGGTGCAGCTTGCCAGCTTCACTGGATAGAGGTATCCGTGGGCTCTGATATTTAAAATTATCAGATTATGATCATTCAATAAATATTTGAACGTACCAAAACAATTAAAAATAATAATTCAATCATATAAGAATATGTACCAAACATTTAAAATAATCGGAAAGCATACAGATACAATCAATCTTGTATTCTAATGGAGTTAACTAACCTAACCGCCATCATTAAAGTTCAAACAGATTCTGTTGTGGTCCCTCAAATTTAAACTGTTCTTTGAAATAGTGAAATAATTTTCTTTGACAAATTTAAAACTGTTGGTTAATTTTGTTAAAATTTGTTTTTGTCATAATCAGCGGTGGATCTTAATAGAGATTAAAAGACGTGCTCGTCCTCCTAAAATTTTGAAGTTGTAATGTATATATATGATTATGCTATTATAATTTGTATATTTAAAAGTTATAAATACATTGTTCCCCTTAAATTTTATGTCAAGATCCGTCACTGATCATAGTTCTTCAATTTTATTTATTATGTTGTCTTTGTGCAGTCATTTTTTTAAGAGCTAAAACAATTAGAAGACCGGTTTATAAAATTGCAATATAAAATTGCAAGAACTAGTATATTTATGTTTCTAAAGAACAAAATATGGAGATGAAAAAGTAGTAATTGAAGATTAATCAACTTTCTTCTTGCGCCAATTCCCTTTGAAATCAATGTAGAATTATGGTAATGATATGAAGGACCAAAATGACACATTATAAATTTGAAGGATTAACATAAATGGTTTGCACATGAAAGGCTAATGATGTAATGAGGCTGTACTTAACAACTCAACTCAAGCATGTCACCCAAGAATGAACACTAGGATTATACTTTTCTTAAAAGAAAATGACTTGCATAATCAACAAGCTTGACCCCAGTGGAGCTGGAAAGTGGACCCTGTTTTATATGTCAACAACTCTATAACTTCTGTGTGGTTTTCGTTTTGATATCAAAATATTTTTTTTGTAACAAATCAATGTATTGTTTTTCAAGTTACATTTTACATTTATATAACACATTTTAGACCTTCTTGTTTTGTTAAAACTTGAGTATATAATTCATGTTAATAAAATTCTAAAATTGTCAATAGTTATTGCAAGAAAAACTAAATAACACGGCGGAGAGTTCTTTTGTGCAAAAAAAGAAAAAAAGTGTCTAAATCATTAATTTTTGTAGTACAAAATACTACATTTATAGAACAAAACAATGATAATCAGCACATCAATTTTTAACGAATTTTGGTCCATAACTCTCAACTCGTGGAGCATTGGCATGCTAATTCATTATTTCATTATATAATGTTTTGCCATATATATATATATATTTTTTTTTTCTTTTTTTATAATATAAAATCTAAAAAATAAGGATTTGTAAAACTTTTCTATATTTTAACCAAAAATGCTCTTTTATTTTTGTCTGGCTGTATCATATCGCTTATTATAGTATTATTAGTAATAAAATTCTTGATTTTTTATTAGAATTAGAAATCAGAATCATCGAAATAATGAAGAATTTATATATTAGTACATTCCTACTTAAATCAATAAACTAAATACGCAGACAACAGACCAAACTATTTGCCACACTAAATCCAGACTAAACTGGAACCAGGTGTGCACAGACAGACCAAACATGTCCGAATCCTACAATCTTCATACTTGCATATTCTCTCTCTAGCAAATCAATTTCTCTCTAGCAAATCAATCGTTCTAACTCGCTTCACATAAACAATATAAGTAAAGGATTTGGATTCGTGCTGAGAAAGGAAAGAATAAAAAACAAGCGAAACGCGGACGGCAGCTTTCCTTCCGCGCTGGCGGGCGAACTGAAATGATTGCGTGATTTCTCATTTTCATTCCCTCTCCTCACACGCTTTTTTCCTCCTCCAAAATTGAAAATACTTCCTTCTCTTCTCACATCCCTCCTCTCAAGACTCTCTCTCGGTTTAGTTCAGATTTGTTTTCTTTCTTTCTTTCTTTCTTTCTTAATATCATTTCTGTCAGGCAGGCTCGTTTGGGTTGATTAATTTTGATTTCGGGTATGTGTAATCTTAATTTTGTATAGGTTCGAGCTGATTTTTGTGATTTTATAGATGAATTTTGTTTGATTATTAAATGATCTGGCTGTTTGGTGCAATCGTAGCTTCCTCAATTCCCTTGCTGATTGTTTTGTTTTGTCTTCCCATGTGCATATAATTACTCTTTATTAGCTCTTTGTATTGTAGATATTTTAATCTCTTAGGATCATTTGGCGTTTTTAATAAATATATCAATTACTTACCAAATTTGGCCTCTGTTTCCCGAATTGAAATCTCCCTTTCTCTGTTATTTTTGTATCTTCAAATTTCATATTCCAATTGTTGAGCATCCCAAATCGGACAATTACTTGTTCTTTCAATTCCATATGTTCGTTGCATATACAAGGAATTCCATAAATCTTAATGAAAAATTTCAATTACTAACTTGTTTTTTCTAATAAACAGTCCATTTAAATAACAAAAAGGAAGTACATGAGGGGAACTATGATGCGCAAGTGGCTTTGCTGCACCAGTGATGTGGATGACTCATACCAGGCTCATGAGAATGAGTATCTCAACAGCTCACCAGAAAATGATGGTACAATATTTCCCCAAAATTTTCAAAATAAGTTTATTTACTCTCCGGAATTAATTTGCACAATATCCATTTTCTTATTTCCTTTCCTCTGTTTTGTACTTTTAGCTTTTCGCAAGCCATCAAAGCCATCAAATGCTGCAAAATCTAATGTTATAAAAACGCCTCCTCCAATTGACGTGCCTGAATTATCTCTGTCTGAACTGAAAGAGAAAACCGATAATTTTGGATCAAAGGCTTTGGTTGGCGAAGGATCGTATGGAAGGGTTTATTATGCGCTTTTAGATGGCGAGAAACCAGTTGCGGTCAAGAAACTCGATGTTTCTGCCGATCCTGAACCTCAAGATGAATTCTTAACTCAGGTATGGATATAATTTTGTTAATTTTAAGCTGATAATTGGGCTAATTTGGTTGATTTGGGACTTAATTTGGTTGATTTGGGGCGTAATTTGGTTGATCCGGGTAGAGCTGGCAAACATGACCCAAACCCGAAAGACCCGCCTGACTCGCCCGAAATCCGACCCGACCTGATTTGAAAATTTTGAAAAAGTCAACTGACTCGAACCCGCCCGACCCGGAACCGAAGAACCCGAACCCGAAGAAATTGTTGTTTGATGGCCTCTCTAGCCCAACCCAGCATAAAACCCGACTTGTCCGAACCCGATATAACCGTAACCCGAGAACCCAGACCCGATAAATCAAGATTCGAATTGACCCGAACCTGAATTGGACCGGTCTTAAAACAACCCGAAAATAACTTAATCTTGGCTAAGACTTCAAAATAATAAATATCATAACATAGATTTAACTAAGATTACCAACAACAAATAATAAAAATATCATAACATAAATAGTTTTTATAACATAGATTTAACTAAGATTACTAACAACAAATAATAAATATGTCATAACATAGATTCAACTAAATTCAACAAAATATCATTTGCGAAATAAAATAATAATAAATAGTTTGAATTTCTAAAATAGCCAAGACAGATCAGGGCACAGATCTCCATGATGCCTTCTTTAATATTTTCTTTTGCTTATGCATAGTCTAACCATGAATTCGGGAACCTGAAAAGACAGAGAAGAAAGTTCTAAATTTTTTACGAATTCAAGTGATTTTTTTTAAATAAATGAAAATAGAATTTATAAATTGATTACTCATAACTTACTAAAAGTTATGATATTAGTTGGCATTTGAAGTGACTAATACCTTACTCTCTAATCCAGCAAAATTGACCTCTTGTCCCAAAACACTCATGCTCCCCTCCATATCGGCAATATATTGTAATATTTACAATTTAAATAAGAATTATTTATCTATTATGTTCTGTTACAAATAGATACAATTTCGGGGCATTCGGGTTATGGATCAATTCAAATAGTTTCAAGTTTCGAGTTGTTCGGGTTATTGGTTGATTAGTTTTGGTAACATTTTATCTTCTGGTCGGGTCAAGTACTGGTTGGTCGGACGGGTCTCTTGGGTTCGGGTTAGGTTTGTCACCTCAAGTCATGGGTTATTCAGGTTCCGAGTCGGGCTCGGGTCATTTCGGGTTTCGAGTTTTAGGTCGTTCGGGTTACGGGTCAATTCAAATAGTTTCGGGTTAAGGGTTTATTTGTTTGGGTAACATTTGTGTTCGGGTCGGGTCAGGTACTAGTTGCTTGGGCGGGTCTCCTGGGTTCGGGTATGTCACCTTGAGTCATGGGTCATTCGGGTTTCGAGTCGGACTCGGGTCATTTCGGGTTTCGGGTTTTGGGTCGTTCAGGTTACGGGTCAATTCAAATAGTTTCGGGTTTCGAGTCGTTCGGGTTAAGGGTTTATTAGTTTGGGTAACCTTTTGTATTTGGGTCGGGTTTGGTACTGGTTGGTTTGGCGGGTCTCCTGGGTTCGGGTTAAGTTTGTCATCTCAAGTCATGGATTGTTCGGGTTTCGGGTCGGGCTCGGTCATTTCGGGTTTCAAGTCGTTCCCGTTTCAAAGTCAGTTAATTTTCAGGTTTTCCAAATCTCGGGTGATCAGTCATTACGGATTTTGGGTTGTTAGGATTCAGGCCGAGTCGGATGGTTCATGACAGATCAGCATTTGCCAGTTCCGAGAAAATACAACCTGAACCCAGCTAGCCGAAACCTGAAAAGACTCGACTTTCACTTGACCCGAACATCCATTCAACCCGAACCCGAAATAATCCGAACCCAGATAACCCTACCACAACAAGATCCGAATACAACCCGACCCAACCCGAAACTCACCCGAAGACACTCTTGACCTGAAAAGAATCCGACCGACACAAGATCTAAAATCGACCCGACCTGACCCGTGTTGACCAAATCCGACGGTGACCCGAACATAAAATTGACCCGAACCCAAACGGGTTAACCCAAATATGACCCGACCCGCCCGTTTGCCACCTCTTATTTGGGGCATAATTTGGTTGATTTGGGCCTTAGTTTGATTGATCCAGGGGCTTGATTTGGGCTATAGAATGAGGAGTGGATGTTATTGTAATTTGAATGTTTGTATTGTAACTGATTTTTATTTTATTATTTTTCTAAATTAGCTTTCAAGGGTGTCTAGATTGAAGCACGATAATTTTGTTGAGATGCTTGGATATTGTGCTGAAGGAAATTATCGCTTATTGGCATACGAATTTGCGACCATGGGCTCCCTTCATGACATATTGCATGGTAAATAAGATATTTTATGAATTTTGAGTTTTGTAACGGCAGATTTTATACTTTAGTGTTTGAAGGGTAAATTATATATTCTGATTATCGGGAAGGCAAATATTTGACTAAGCATGATATTTGCATTTGCAATTTTAGGACAAGATATCTGTAGTTATGGCAGGGTAAAGTTACTACTATTTTAAATTCTGTAGTCTATAACTAATCATCTAATTTCAACATAAATCAGGTTGAAAATCCAAGTGTAAATTTGATATTTTAGTTTTGAAGGGTAAACAACACATTTTAATTATCCGTGACTCAATTTTGACATTTGCCCTTTCAGAACAAGTCTATAATATATATACTTATGAAGCGTCCTTTTACTACTATTGCAATGTTCATATATTTTCTAATTCTCTAACCAGGTCGAAAGGGAGTGCAAGGAGCTCAGCCCGGCCCGCCGCTCGACTGGCACACGCGCGTCAGAATCGCGATCGACGCGGCCAAGGGACTCGAGTACCTCCACGAGAAGGTGCAGCCCTCGATAATCCACAGAGACATCCGGTCCAGCAACGTGCTTCTGTTTGACGAGTACAAGGCGAAAATAGCCGATTTTAATCTGAGCAATCAGAGTCCGGATATGGCTGCTAGATTGCATTCGACGAGGGTTTTGGGGACGTTTGGGTACCATGCACCTGAGTAAGTTTTTTTTTTTTTTGAATGTTTGTATGTATGAATATTAGGGATGGTTAGAATACCATGTATACCGGTTGAAATCAAATATCATGGGTACTGTTGTAGAACACAGAAAGTATCATCAGTGGACCTCGTCAAAATTGTAATGTTTTGTCGGGGTATTCATGATATTTTTCATTTTGCAGGGGTATACGTGTATCACATATTTTGAGATTTTACAGGGGTATATATGAAGTTGCTCTTTAAATATATTATGTACCTTTCACTTAAGAATTGTGTTTGATTGAGATGTTTAATCTTTCAGGTATGCAATGACTGGGCAGCTAACTCAGAAGAGTGACGTATATAGTTTTGGAGTTGTTCTGCTCGAGCTTCTTACCGGAAGGAAACCGGTTGACCATACCATGCCAAGAGGGCAACAGAGTCTAGTCACTTGGGTATGCATGTTACTTTTATTTTCCTCTATGATCAATAATTTCATGTTTATCCTTGTAAAATCTCAAAATGTCTTGTGTATCCTTACAAAGATGGACATATCATGGATTGTTGGATACCCCTCATTTAGCCATTTAATTAATTTTCTTTTAATTATTGTAGGCGACTCCAAGACTAAGCGAGGACAAGGTAAAGCAATGCGTAGATCCAAGGCTGAAGGGAGAGTACCCTCCTAAGGGAGTTGCCAAGGTGAAATAGTCAAATACATGTTAAACATCAAATATGCAAAACATATGCAGAATTGTTAGTATATAGTATCAATGGACTGGAAATTGATATTATTTCTGGTGTTTGTTTTTTCAGCTTGCGGCAGTTGCAGCTCTTTGCGTGCAATACGAATCGGAGTTCAGGCCGAACATGAGCATAGTTGTGAAAGCACTCTCTCCCCTCCTTTCACATAGGCCAGCTGTCATTGCCCCTCCACCTGGCCTTTGACTTTGACTTTGCTTAATATGATTCTGTACTTTCTCTTTCCTTGGTAAGTAGACCCTATAGTAAATTAATAGATAAAGGAATAATAAATAAGGTTTATTTCATTAAATTAATAATATTGTACTGTGCAGATTAATTTTTTGAAGCTGGGGTTAGATAATCACTTTTGCGCTGAATGGAAGAAAAAGACGAATTTGTGAGAAGAGGACATATATGTATATTTGTAGAGTATTTTTGTTGGGTATTTTCTCAGAACTTTTGTGTGTTGTGTGTTTTTGACGAATTTATATTGGTGCTTTTGACGAATTTATAGTCCAAAAAAAAAAATTCACGTACTTGAAATATTTAAAACATTTTGTTGTACTTTTTATTGACGTATACTTTTGTAATTTGTTGCTTATTGTTTTTTTTTTTTTTTTTTGAAACTTTGTTGCTTATTGTTTGTATTTCTGGTTGTTCTTTAATACTAAAATAAATTACCAAGATGGTATCATAGAATCATAGAAAACCAAATGTCAGTGGATTTAGCTTTCGATTATACAAAATCAAATCAAAGTAAGTTCTCCAAACCGAATCGAGTCAAATGGATTAAAAGGGCAACAAATTGGATAAAATAATAATATTTCTTTTGGGTAAAAGAGTAATTTGTTTCCATCTAGAATCGACTGACTAAATAATTTTCCTCCAATCTAGACAAATTGTATTTGACTCGACTCTCAAATAATCACTCAATTATGATAGGCATAGTCAATGTCCTTGTAGACTGTGGGTGTTCTTTGTTGACGGAGATTTTTCATTGTTACAAATATGGTTTGAGAGATGAAGCCCTTCCAGATCTGTGCAAGAGTGAGATGGATGCCAAGAGCAAGGCCGCACGGCAGGAGCTACGCCGCAAGGCCATCTCTAAGAATGCGGCGCAAGATGCGATACACATTCTCTCAGCCGTAAGTGAAGACAGGCCTCCCTCCTTCAGGCGGCTCTTCTCCCGCTCTTTTTCTTCTTCACCGGTCATAGATAGCGTTCAGCACTCTGAAGTTCTTCACACTGCTTCGATTAATGGACCTAGTGGTGCGGATCTTTAATGTTGGAAGTCATATTGTTATTTTTGTTTTGTTGACGCTGAAGTAGCTATTAGAGTTTTGATCATTTCTAAGCTTTTTTAAGACTCAAATCCAGTGGATTACTCAAATCCAGTGGAATTGAGAGACTAATTGCTAAATTTCAACAGTGCTAAATACGTTTATTGGAATTTGAACTTGACATATCTTTCAAAATTTGGTGGGTGCGCTTGAGCTAGCAAGCTTTAGCCACAATATCTTTTTTATATGGGAAATTTGTAAGGTTGTCCTTGTCATATGTCTAAATTTGCACAACCCTATAGTACATGCTAGTTGTTAATTAATATCTTACTTGATTAACATTTTTAATGTTAGTAATTCATACATCTCATGGCGTAAGCATGGCATGTAACTTGGTAAGCACAATTACTGATACAACCCCACTTCATTTCCTTATGAATACAAATGAGGAGATGAGGAAATCGATTTCATACCTCAACCCCTTTAGTTAATATTGATTATTCTAGTTTTTTTTTTTCCCTTCCAATTTAGACATAATATACATTTTTTTTCCTGAAAACTTCCTTTTCTTTAATATAATGTTACAGGTCTTCCTCCTAAATCGTCATCAGTTGCTCGTCATGCACTTAAGAATGTCGCCATGTCTAAGAGTGCGGCTGATGACGTGATGGAATTCCTTCCCGAAGCTGAAGCCACCGACTCCTTTAGATGGCTATTTCCCCGTTTCCGGTCTTCTTCCTCCCTTTCTTGTGATTCGTCTTCCTCGTTTCACACTTGCATTCAGGATGAAGAAGTTTTAAATACTGATGATGATACTGGTGAGCTTTGCAGTTTTTGATTGGTTACTTTCCTGTTTATTTTTTTATTATGAAATCCACAATCAGTTTCAAGTTTATTGTCTGATTTGGGCTTCCTCCAATGTGATATTGTGCAAAGTGACAGTGACAGACAAAGGGTTACACATGAATAATTTTCTAAAGTACATAAATGAAAATAATATAGCTTTACAGCAGGGAAATATGATATCATGACGTACTGTAGCACGCTCAAATTACGACGGACTGTATATATATTGTTTTTCCACTTTTCAATATACTAGTTTTTTTTCTATATACTATTTTCACTGTAAACATATTTTTATTTTTTATGTATTATTTATTCTTGGAATTTGTATATAGTATTTTACCGTTTTTTAATATACTATTTGTTTTCTATATATTGTTTTCACTATATATATATATATATTGTTTACAAAAAATAAATTATATATATTATTTTTTCAATTGTATACATCATTTATTAGCTATATATACTGTCGTCGTGATTTAGACGTACAACAATGAATCGTGATATATCAGATCCTTTACTGTAGTAAGGGGATATATAGCAATTAGGACTAATGGTAATGGTGCATTTACCGCATGAACATGAGTATACCAAACATTTTCGTTACAGAGGAGAGCCAAATGCGGGAATCTGAGTCACATAGTCCAAGTTCTTCGGTAATCACTAATGTTGAAGTGGATGACACTAGGAGTTTGGACAATATCAACAAGGAAATTACAACACTGGCAAGAGATACTTTCATTGTCATTGTTGTTGTTGTAAGTGTTTACTTAATGTTTATAACATTTATATTGGTAAAATCTCACATGATAGTATTTGTGTTACTGAAAAAAAAAATAGCGCCCCTACACTAACGCTATAGGACGCTGTAGCGGAAAAGCTTTCGAAAATGCTACGTTGTTACGAATTTTCATGTGTAGCGTTTTACCCGCTATATCGATGTAGCCGCTGTAGTTTGCCAATAATGCTTAGCGTATATAGCGACCCGCTACATCTTAATATTTGTATTTAGCGGAGACAAAACTCGCATTTGGGCTATATATTGGAATTAGATGAAAGTTCTTCAAATAAAAAAATAGAAGGAAACTGAAAAAGTCTGTCAAACTGATTTCAAAAACAAAAAAAAAGAAAAAGTCTGTCAAACAAAATAAAAATGAAATTGAAAAGACGATCATTATCTGCACCGTGCCACTCTGTTTTCACCCCTAAATGAACATTGCACACATGACACATGCATAATTTTCTAAAGTACATAAAAGAAAAAAATAGATTTACAGTACTAAGGGACTAATAGTGTATTTACCACATAACACATTATTGAACATTTTTATTACAGAGGGGAGCCAAATGCGGGAATCTGGGTCACATAATCCAAGTTCTTCGGCTATTACTATTGCTGAAGTGGATGTGGATGACACGGGGAGCTCAGAGAACATTAACAGGGAAACTACAGTAGAAGCGAGAGGTACTTTCATTTTACATCAATTTCATTTTTTTTTAGCGAGGAAGGTCAAATTTTGTGCACCATATTCTCGTGAAAATTGTAAAGAACAAGAATTGAAACAGTTCCCCAGCCCAACAATAATGCACTCCCTAATAAAACTTTATAGCTGGATGATTAAAAGAATCAACAAAATGCAATGAAAGAAATGGGAAAGTATTTGAAGCTCGATCTGCTAGGAAATCTGGAAATAATGGATTGCCATGATCTTTCAAAACAGAAGATGCAACAAGAAACAAGTGTTCTCGATCATTCAGGAGAATGTACACGAATGGGAAAAAAAATAAAGGTCAAGACTCAAGACCGACAGAAGCCCCGCGTCAAAATGAAGGCTCGCTAGTCGGGAGTTTAGTCTATACTTGATATGACTTAGGCATAATTTCTTCACTTGAGCGAACTAAATGTTTAAGAAAATTTGGTTGTAAATAAATTTTTATAATTTTTATTAATGCAAAGTCTAAGTAGATAAATTGTCTATAATTTTCAAAAGAAAAAGAATTGAAATGGTTCTGGACCAATCCTGCAGCTGTTGGAAATAAAGTTTTCAGTGTGACAGGGTAGATGCATCAGAGGGCTTTCCTTCCTTTTCTACAGTGAATTTGACCCTTATCTGATTTGTGCTAGTGGTTTGGTATTCGTATTGTCATTCACACTGAGAAGGGGATCTGGGTTAGTCAATAATATGCAAAGTAACCCCCCTTGTACTGATACTTAGTGAATTTACACGCACAGGACCCTCTATTTTTTGAGTAACACCATGCAGCCTATTTTGCAACCAACTGTTCTAGCACAGAATTATCTTGGTTTAGGTTTACAAGACTTTCTATGGCTTCTATTCTCATCTGTTTTTGTACTCGATCTGTACAGAACAAGGTGGAGAATCAAAAGCTAAGCAGCCAGTAGCTCCACCAAGAGGATGGCGAAAAGGTGATTTTCAATTTACTTTTTTTTTTGTATAATTTATCAGTTTATTGTACTTATGAACATTGAGCACGCTTGATTTTTTTTTCCCATTATCAATAAGGAAGCTGATACCGTGCGATTGATACTGTAGTGATCATGTAGCGACAGTATATAAAAACTAAAAAAAATATATAAACTAAAAACAAACAGTATATAAAAATTCATTCTGTAAAACAGTATATATTTTAAAAAAAATTAAAACAGTATATAAAAACATATAAACTGAAAATAAACAGTATATAAAAATTCATTCGGTAAGCAGTATATATTTAAAAAAAATGAAAACAGTATATAACGTATAAAGAAAAGCGAGAAAACATTATATAATTTCAATCCGTCGCTACAGTACCCTCGTCGTGATTTACCATTTCTCTATCAATAAACACCTTGGTAATTTCTGGCAGCAGTCAGTTTGACGACTCAACAGATAATAGACCCTTTTTGGATCGATGATCCTTTTATCCTTCCCAATTTTTCAACAAATAAATGGATTAATTATCCCTCCTTTCTCACTTACTCAAGGAGAGAATAAGTGAGGATAGAAGGGTTAGTTTTGGAAGTTGAAAGTAAGGGGAGGTTTACGTGGAATATTTCTCAGCTTCTGTATGGGTTATCAGGATATTTTTAGTTTAGTTGTGTATTTGTCGTTTCACAATGGGGAACAACAACTTGATCCTTTTGGCGCCTTTTGCTTGTTTAAGTAGCTAGTTGAGAACGAATTGGTTGGCAATGTTTAATTGTATTATTGAGAAATCCAAAAAAATTGTACCATTGAGCATAGTTCTTACTAACGTTGTTATGTTTGCTTATTTCAGGTACTAAAACTGAAAAGCCCGAGGATGGAAATGCACCTGTACAAATCGAAGTGCCTCGATTATCACTAGCTAACTTGAAAGAGAAAACCGATAACTTTGGGGCAAATGCTTTAGTCGGTAAAGGTTCATACGAAACCGTCTATTATGCAGTTTTAGATGATGGGAAACAAGCTGCCATTAAAGAACTTGATTATCATCTGCATGGTGGGTCCGAATCCAATTTCTTGACTATGGTATGGTCGTTTGTTCTGTTTCTTTGCTTCTGTTGTGCTTAATTGAATAAATTGAGAACTGAAGTCAATTTTGATGATAAAAAACAATTGAAGTTTAATCGAGGTAAAATTGCAATATCAAGAGTCAGCTTTGACTAAAATTTTGTTAAATTTAGACAATTAGTTGATTGCACAATTACGACTTAATTTGAGGATTAATTGCAGTGGAGTAATTTCCATGAGGAGTCTATTTTACAGTTGAAAATGTTGACATTAGGTATCACGGGTGTTTAGATTGAAGCATGAAAATATTGCTGAAATTCTTGGATATTGTGCTGAAGAAAATTATGGCATGTTGGCCTATGAATTCGCAACCAGGGGATCCCTTTATGACATCTTGCATGGTACGAGCATTGAATTTTGGAGTTGTATTTTCATAACATGCTTATTCATGTCAACGTTTCTAAATCCTTTACCAATTCACTAAAATTTGTTTTTTTACATTAATTCACAAAATTTTGTAAATACCAGTTCTTGATTGTCTAAATTGCATAATTAGGGAAAAATAGAGTGGAGAATACACAAGCTGGTCCGGTGCTCAGTTGGATGCAACGAGTCAGAATAGCAGTGGATGTGGCAAAAGCGCTTGAATACTTGCATGAAAAGGTTCAGCCTTCTATTATCCATGGACACGTCAGATCAAGCAATGTCCTTTTGTTTGAAGGTTACAAAGCAAAGATTATGGATTTGAGTCTTTCAAATCAGTCTACTTATATTAATCAGAAATTTCATGAGATTACTACTCGAGTACCTAATTGGAGTCGTGAATACTTTCCACCAGAGTAAGCATACTTTTTTTCTTCTTGAGGGCAATAATTGTTGTATATTATGTGCCAATGAGAATTTGAATTTACAATATCTTGCTCCACAAGCATTGCATTCTACCAAGTGGGCTAGCGGTCATTGGCCAGAGCATGCTAAAGTACTTATGAATGTGGCGTGGTACACAACAGCATGGTTAGGTATCACTACCACTAATAATTTTGTTCCTTGCGGTACTAATAATATAACAAAATGTTGATCCATGACTATTAGCAAAAACGAGAGATGATTTTAACTGTTCAAAATGGGCGTCAGTCCTAGCACCTCCACTTCTATATGGTCAACATGCATGAAATTAACATGTTTATTACCATGACTATATATATGTAGGGATGAGATTTTTGGGCACTAGAGCCCACCTGGGGAGGGGAGGAGTAAATATATAAAAATTTATGCATCTCATTTCTTTTCACTTACACGCTACTAATATATGATGTTATGTGAAAAATCTTAGGAGGGCTATTGCCCCTTCCAGCCCTTAAAAAGCTGCACAACTTGCCATTGCATATAGGGGTGACTGAATATGTTTTTATCTTATAAAAATGTGTCTTTTTTCATGTATCAATATTTCTTTATATATCATACATTTTTTTTATCCTATAGTAGTATATTTTCTACCCTTTACGAATATATCGTGTCTATACATTATCTTTTACATCATATCATTTATCATGTACATTAGTCTACTTTTCTGAATATTAATATGTCAGCATAGTTTTCATCCTATTAATATATCATTTATTATATGTCAACATAGTTTTCATCCCATACCTTTTTCTAGATTGGTCAAATGTATGTAATCAAACAAACAGTTAATTGTGACACAATTAACTGTTTGTTTGATTACATACATTTGACCAATCTAGAAAAAGAGATTTTTTTTTTAGCATTATTTTCGAAAATAATTCAGTAAATAGCACTGTTTTGGAAAAAATTAGCTAACTAGCACTACCGCCATATGTTGTGGCGGTATAGACCTTCTACCGTCAGCACCAATGGCGGTAGTGCCTAATTTTCCAAATTTTCCGTCAGCGGCCTTAAAACAAGGTAATTAGATACAAATTAGCCTTTACCGCCAGACCATCTGGCGGTAGTGGCATTGCTGTAATTTTTTCCTGATCCAATCGGGTATCAAACCCATTAAAAAAAAAGAAAAAAAAGAAAAATACCTCTACCGCCAAGCCATCTGGCGGTAGTGGCATTGTTGTAATTTTTTTCTGATCCAATCGGGTATCAAACCGATACAGTGTTAATATTTAGTATCGGTTTTTTGTTAAAAACCGTTACTAACTCCCTTAGTTTTGAAATTTTTTCTGATCCAATCGGGTATGGAACCCGTTAAGAAAAATAAATACCTCTACCGATACAATGTTAATATTTAGTATCGGTTTTTTGTTAAAAACCGCTCTCTTAGTTTTGAAATTTTTTCTTTAAGTAGTGACCGCCAGGCCCTCTGGTGGTAGAGGTATTTATTTTTCTTAACGGGTTCCATACCCGATTGGATCAGAAAAAATTTCAAAACTAAGGGAGTTAGTAACGGTTTTTAACAAAAAACCGATACTAAATATTAACACTGTATCGGTTTGATACCCGATTGGATCAGGAAAAAATTACAACAATGCCACTACCGCCAGATGGCCTGGCGGTAGAGGTATTTTTCTTTTTTTCTTTTTTTTTAACGGGTTTGATACCCGATTGGATCAGAAAAAAATTACAATAATGCCACTACCGCCAGATGGTCTGGCGGTAAAGGCTAATTTGTATCTAATTACCTTGTTTTAAGGCCGCTGACGGAAAATTTGGAAAATTATGCACTACCGCCATTGGTGCTGGCGGTAGAAGGTCTCTATCGCCACAACAGATGGCGGTAGTGCTAGTTAGCTATTTTTTTCCAAAAAAACAGTGTTATTTGTTGAATTATTTTCGGAAATAATGCTAAAAAAAAAATCAGAAAAAGGTATGGGATGAAAACTATATCCTTTCTGGGCCCATATGTCCTCTCTGGTTAACAATTGACTGTATGTAAACATTTGACCAATCTAGAAAAATGTATGAGATGAAAACTATGTTCTTGCTAGTAAACATAATAGCCCATATTATAGCCCATATGTCCTCTCTGGGCTAGTCAATTATCATATGTCAACATAGTTTTCATCCCATACCATTTGTGGGCAGTCCATATCGACCCTTTGCCAAAATGATGTTTTGAGGTGCTATTATCATTTCAAGATTTCCTCGTCCAATTGGACAAAGGTTAAATGAAAGTTGAAAAATGAAAAATCAAGACTTATCAAAACTTATAACTTGATTCAAAGGGACAATCTTTGTTTTGATTTTACCAATATAATCAGCTAATTGGGTTTATTTAATACATGTCATCTAATGGTTCTTTAATTATCTCAGGTACTTCGTGGTGGATGATGACGACCATTTCGACCCGTTATATTATGCCATCCCACCACCCTTGAAAGCGTGAGTTTTTAATTTTATTGAATCTTGGCAATTAACTGCATTTTCGTGAAATATGTCTGTCAAAATAACTTTTTCGTTCTTTATTAAAGTCCAAATGACTTTTACCAAAAAAAAAAAACAATTATTCATTTAAAGATTTTAATTCTAAATCTTAATTCCGAGTTGACCCGATCAGGGATAAATATTAGGGAATTGGTCAAATTTTTACATACAGTCAATTGTTAACCAGAGAGGACATATGGGCCCAGAGAGGATATAGTTTTCATCCCATACCTTTTTCTGATTTTTTTTTTAAGCATTATTTCCGAAAATAATTCAGCAAATAGTTGTTTTGGAAAAAAATAGCTAACTAGCACTACCGCCATCTGTTGTGGCGGTAGAGACCTTCTACCGCAAGCACCAATGGCGGTAGTGCCTAATTTCCCAAATTTTCTGTTAGCGGCCTTAAAACACGGTAATTAGATACAAATTAGCATTAACCGACAAACCAGCAATCTGGAAATAATATCAGATTTGATATATTAATGTAATCCTCTCTTTTGCCTATGCTTAGACTACTTTGCATTCAGTCAAATATCAGACCCAATACATAACCACACTTTTCATTATATAAGTGTTAAAAACATTTTCATCGCTACAACAACTGAATGACAACGATTTTATTAGATAGTTGGAGGAAAGACAAAAATAAGGTAGAATTCACTGTTTATACACGAATAAAAACGGAATTCTCAAAAAATACAACTTCAGAAACAAATTTCAATTTATAACATTTCCGCACTTCTAAAGTGTGGTTTGCAATTTTTTTTCTTTAGGATGAGTTTTATATGTTTGGAAAAAAAAACATATATGTCTTTATCTATATGATAAAAACGAATGAATATTTATAAATATTTATTCAATATATGTTGTTAAACATATGTTGTAGAATAAATATTTTTATAGCTCTTAATTTATTGTCTTAATATAAATATTTTTATTCAATTTCTATAACATATAAAAATGTACTTGTCCTGTACCATTCGAACATGCATATTATAATTAATCAAAATAAAAATATATTTACTAGCAAGGTTTTCTTGATATCATTAGAAATTCTACCCAATGTATTGTTTATACACCAATAAAAATGCACTGTTTATAATTAGGAATTCCGTTTTTATTTATATACAAAGAATGAATTCTATCCAAAAATAATCTCACTATCATAGTGCAGCAGTACGATAACAAATCCTCTGCTTGTACCTGCGAGTCCAATTTTTCTGTGGCTAGTTTCATGTGAAGTTTCCATCTCAACCCTTCATTTTTGTAGGGTCCACAAAATGAAGAGTTGAGATGGAAGTTTCACATAAAACTGGCCACATAGTAAACCCGCTCTGTACATGCAAGCTATGCCTTGTACAGTTGTACTTCAAACTGTGTTTGATTGTTGTGCTATTAGTACCGCAGGACTTCTAATGCGTTGACTAAGAAATGTGACGTTTATAGCTTTGGAATAATTCTTCTGGAACTTCTTACCGGACGGAAACCGGTGCATCATATAAGACAACAAAGTCTACGTACTTGGGTACGCTTCTCTTTTTTATTTTAATTTAATTTCAGGGGCAAATATTTCATGTGTTTCCCTACAATCTTGTATAACACACACACGGGTTCGAATTCCCCAAACGACTGACATGTAGATACTAGAATCAAGCTACTTTTAGATACTACTATTTTCAGATTGCTTCATTGAAATGCTAGAATTGCTTAGGCTGATTTAGAATTATTTTTCTTGTTGTAGGCAACTAAAAGATTTACCGAGGACAAGGTCAAGGAATGCGTAGATCCAAGGCTAGAGGGAAAGCATCCTTTAAAGAGTGTTGCCAAGGTGTCTTTGTTTGTGTGCGAGTGAACTTGTTATCAAATAAACATTCAAAATCAAACATTCACAATCTACGAAAATTCGAAAGCTACCAGTTATGATATGGCCCGAGATTTGAAGTATTTGTATAATATATAGATATGGCAAATTGATGTTTTTTTTCTTCCAGCTGGCAAGAGTGGCTGCTGTCTGCTTGGAATATAATCCGGAGTCCAGGCCAAGCATGAGCATAGTGGTGAAGGCACTCTCTCCCCTCCTTGTACAAAAATAGCCCAGAGAGCATAGTGGTGAAGGCACTCTCTCCCCTCCTTGTTCAAAAGCAGCCTAGAGACCCACCCCACTTGTGCAATTTTTTACTAATGTCATTCTTGACAGGTCCTTGTCATGTTAAAACATAGGGTGAACTCTTTTATAGCCTACAATAAGAAACATACTGGTCTCAGTAATAAATTTGAGTATTGGGCAGATTGTGATGTTGAAGTTCTGTGTTACATTGATTCTTTTCGAAGGGCCAAGAAACTGAGCTTAAATAATCGCTCTTGTGCAATGAAGAGGACAAATTATATATTCTTTGTCTATTTCTATCCTTTTTTTCAGGAAGTTTACATTGATTGGTGTTGTATGTGCTTATTGCTGCATTTGACGATTTGATTTTATTGTCCAAAAATTCTCCTGCTTTAAATCAAGAAAAACTTGTTATTTCTCAAGCTTTTCGTTCTACTTGAAATTTTTTTACTCTTGAAATACACATATGTTGTCGATTTTTTTGGTTGTTACTTGATGCTACCATTCTCAAAAGTATCTATTATCTACATCATCCAATTATTTAATTAATAATAATCTCATATTTGTCAAATAGAAAAAATAAAAAAATCTCATATTTGTACTGTATACTGCTTTTAATATATATATATATATATATATATATATATATATATATATATATACACACAGAATCACATGAGTTGAACCACGGAAGATCCATGCTCTCAAAATAATAGGACCAACGAAATACAGGCTCAGCCCAACCCAACCCATTAAATGTTTGGACCCATTTTAGGAATTTTTAGGAAAATTACACTCTCTATTTGTGCAGTGTTAAAAATATTAATACAAAAATATTATACATTTATTAGTATTATGAACTTATTTATATTTTATGAATATAAAAAATCATTAAAATATATTATTTATTATTGTAAAATTTTATTAATATTTAAATGTGACATTTTATAATATTAAAATATTTAAAATTAAATATTATATGAATATTAAGATTAATATTAATATTAAATATTTTATTAAATATGAAATATTTTTTTATTAAATATTTAATACTTTATTTTATTAGAATTTAAATATTAATATTTATTATTTAATATTATAATATTTTTTATTAAATATTTAAATCTGATATTTTATGAATATATAAAATATTTAAAATTAAATATTAATCTTAAACAGTTAAAATGATTTATTATTTTAATTAAAATAATTAACTACTTTAATATTTTATTTAATTATTTTAATTAACTATTTAAATTAATTTTAATTAACTTTTTAAATTAGTTTTGAGTAACTATTTTAATTAAATTAATTAAATAATTAATTACTTCATTACCATGACTAATCCATGTGAAATAATTTTCAAACGAAATATACTTTTGGCTAATAGAAGGTATATTTCCATGATAAAAATGTGACTCAGATGTTTTGTCTTTAGAGTAACAATTTGCTTAAACACAAAATAATTTACAAAATTGCATGAGTTGAATTTATCAAATTGTGTCAAACGTAGACCGTTTCAAATTAAAATTTACATAAAATATAATTGAATTTACATAAAATATAATTAAAGAAAAACTCTTGACACGAGACCGTCTCAAACGTAGGGGTCAAATTGAACTTGATAATTGCGTTATGTGTAACGGTAACCAGACGGAAACACATACACATCTTTTCGCCCAATGCAATTTCGCCAAACAAATATGGCACAAAACATCAGAATACCTCAAAAGGCATGCAATCACACACAATAGTAACATGCAAACAATCGGACAACTACTCGCAAGCAAGACAAGTAAACAAGCAAAAGTTACGGCCGGCTCGATGTGGATGGCTACCTGCTGGGCGGTTTGGAAAGAAAGGAATGCACGCATATTCCGTGAAGAAGACCGCAACTTCGACCAAGTATTCCAAGCCGGATTACAGGAAGCCAAGAGCTAGATAAAGTTTAGTTAGGTCGGTTAGTTCTAAGTAGTTGGCTAGTGAATCCAATAGAGTCTTTAGATTAATTGACTACTTGAGTCTTAAGCCGAAGAAGAGTGGCGTTTGTTTTTTACTTTCCCATATTGAATGTATTCGCTAATATTTAATTAATGAAAATCTAGTAGGCGATTCGCCTACTACCCCCAAAAAAAAAAAAAAAAATCAAATTGTGTGCTTCTTGGGAGAAAAAAAGTGCGACGGATAGCAAAGATGAATGAAAGAGAAAGATACTTGTGTATTTAAAGTAGGGCTGTTCATTTGGCCGGTTCGGTCCAAACCGAACCGGTTTAACAAAACCGAATATAAACCGAATTGAAAATTGAAGAACCGAACCGACCGGCTCATACGAACTGAACCGAAATTTAACCGAACTGAACAAACCGATTTTTAATTCGGTTTATTTGGTTTAAACCGGATTTTAATTTGTATAAAAGTATATTATCAAGATACATCATTAATACATACTCAAAATGAAAATTAAAGTGCATAATTTCTCCAGTGAGCACACATCATCAAAAACAACAACACACATTATCAAAAGCATAGTCTAAAGTCTAAACATAAAGATAAGAAATTAAATTCAAGTCTCAAAATGCATCAAAATAAATCAAAATATCATTACTAAATCATGATATACTAGGGATTATCACGAGGCAATTCCATCTCCATCTTTAAAAATTCTGAAAAATAACAGGGAACAAAGCTTAGTTAAACTCTCATAATAAATATCATAAAATAAATGAATAAACAAAAGTAAAATAATAGTTATAAATTATAATACCTTCTTCAAGCTTGTCAAGTATTTCCAAATTTTCTTTCGGATCAACCGTTACTAAATCTGAGATGAACACTTAATAACGGTTCTTTCATAAAAACCGTTACGAAATGTTGACACTTCGTAACGGTTTTTTCATAAGAACCGTTACTAAATAGATTTAGTAACGGTTCTTTTATAACAACCGTTACTAATGAGATTTAGTAACGGTTCTACCAACCGTTACTAATGAGATTTAGTAACGGTTCTTTTATAACAACCGTTACTAATAAGATTTAGTAACGGTTCTTTTATAACAACCGTTACTAAGTGAAAAAAAAAATTTCCCGATTTAGTATCGGTTCTTTGATAAAAACCGATACAGTATTAATATTTAGTATCGGTTTTTTGTTAAAAACCGTTACTAAATTCCTTAATTTTGAAATTTTTTTCATTTATTTTTGTAAACGGGTTGCAAACGTCACAAATGTTGTATATGAAATAAATGTTGTATATGAAACACAAATAATGCATACAAATCTTGATAATAACATAGACCAAATGTCACGAAATACATAATTAAGTCCTTATAATTAAGTCCAATTAATGGAGCAAATTTGGACCGATTTTGAATTTTCTGAAATCTAGGGTTTCGAGTGGAGAGAGCAAATTTGGAAAATACATTCACGATTTTGAATTAATATATTTGCCACGTCAGCATGCCACGCAAGCACTAAACTGGTGACCTTGCATTTAAGTGGATGGAGGGAGCAAGTTGAACAGTTGGAAGAGTTTAGGGGGCAAAAATGTGCAAAAAAAAGTTCAGGGGCAAGTTGTACAATTTTAAAATGTTCAGGGGGCAAAAGTGAGCTTTTTTCTATTTAAACTCTATTCTTGATATACTCATGCATTATACATTATTGGACCAAGTTCATGGAGTAAAATATATATAAACTATAATTTTATAAAATATGGTATATACTATTCGGCCGGTTCGGTTATACCGGTTTTCAAAAACCAAAAACTGAACCGAACTAGATAAACCAAATAGTTGCATTTTTCAAACCGGACCGGACCGGATAAACCGAATAACCGAACCGAATTAACCGAAATTAACCGGTTCGGTTCGGTACCCAAATAAACCGAACCGATTGAACACCCCTAATTTAAAGGAGCATGCAGTTGGGAACTGATAACAAAAAAGTGCACAAAAAGAGGAATTATATTATATATCTTAATCTAGGCCGTCTCTTCTCACCCAGAACGATCCACGTCACTCCTTTAATATCATTCGTAGGATCAAAATCAGATGGCCATTAGTTTGCTTAGCTCTGTCCGCTTTCTAATTTTATTTTTCCAGCCTCCTCTCTTTGGACTCTCCGCCTTCCCTCATTCTCTCTATCACAAGTCACAACGACCCTCTTCTCTCCAGCCTCTTCGCCTCCCTCTCCTCTCTCTCTCTCTCTCTCTCTCTCTCTCTCTCTCAACCTTGCTTTTTCCGTGTCGCCTATCATCTCTCCTCCCGACGCGCCACGAAAAATTTCTTCCGCTTCTTCTTCTCGACTAGCTGCTTTAATGGTGAAGCACACCTTGCTTTCTCCACCTCTGCTTAAATCGGATTGACGGCACAATGCATTGCCAGAACTCATTACCTTCCCTACAGCGGATCTTTTACTCTTCTTTGTCGATTATGAGAAGTTAAGATGATAATTTCTGACAATTTGAGCTAAGTGGTGCTGCTTTGTGGTTTTGTTAGGTAATAGGTTTGCAATTTGAGGTTTGAAAACGAATTCTAGGTTAAGGTAAGCATCGTGACTGATTTTTTTGAGTTGACCAAAGTTTCTAATAAGTAATTTTGTTTGATTTCCTTATTTTTTTCTATTATTTGTTTGCTTTTAAATTTTTCTTAGAAGAGAGTTCATAAGGTGATTGATTAAAGGCCTAAATTCCATAATACTCCATTGGTATTGTACATGATTTGAGAATTAAACGTCAGGCTTCATTCATGAGGCTTCTTTATTCTTCTTACAAATATTTGAGAAGTCATGATTTAGTTCATTCAGCAATTAAGAAGGGTTCATTGTAGTTTTTGCAGCCTGTTAAAATCAAAATTGAGGTCTCTAATCTGTATTGACATAATTTATGAGAATTGTGTGAGAATAAAAGAACGTAAATCGTAGATGATTTTTGAGAATATTTTCAGTTTTAAATATAATCTACGATCATAGGTAAGATCCTTTCGGTCTACTTCAACTAGCTCTTATTTCGAGTAATTCAATATTTTATTGGTTTTTACTTTTTTTGCATTCCAGTAATTACATATGACTTATTTATCACTGTTAATTAATTGGATCAAATATTATAAAGAAAGTTATATAGATTGGGTCAGTGGAGGCTTAATTATTAAATTTTAGCTTTTCGTAATATATAGAAAGGGAGTGCTAATATAAATTTCTTTCTTTTTGGATTTCAAAGTCGGAAATATCGGGGGAACAACACTGAAAAGTGCGTATGATTTATCCACTTAGGTCCTTACAATTAAACATAATGCAAAATCTACATTAAGAATTACTATTTTTGTGATTTTTTTATTATTTTAGGGTGTGCAATTTGGCGAAAAGTGCATTTGATGAGGCGGTTTTTGAGCTGGACACATCAAGTGAGGAGTTTTATAAAGATTCGACGCATATTGCGCAACTGCTTCGCAACAATCATACGCTTTGGACCTCACAATTGCCTGATGAAGGTATTTTTGAATTATCATTTTAGTCCTTGCAAAAGTTTGTAATTTCGTTATAAATAAGATTGCGTAGCTCATGATTTTGTAAAATAAGCTTTTACTGCAAATGATTTGGTAGTGAAAAACGGTGCTGAAAGTCTTTATATTATTTTTTTGGGTAAATTTCACCCCAGGTCACTCAACTTTTAAAAATGACCAAATAGGTCACTCAACTTTCAATTGTCTCTTATAGGTCACTCAACTTTAAAAAATGACCAAATAAGTCACTCAACTTTCAATTATCCCGTATAGGTCACTCAACTTCAAAAAAATTGTTCAAATAGGTCATTCAACTTTCAAAAATTATCAAATAGGTCACTCATATCGGATGACTTACTTGTATTTTTTTAACTAATTGGGTGACCTATTTTGGTTATTTTTGAAAGTTGAGGGATCTATAGTGGACAATTAAAAGTTCAGTGACTTATTTGATATTTTTTGAAAGTTGAGTGACTTGTAGGAGACAATTGAAAGTTGAGTGACTTATTTGATTATTTTTTGAAAGTTGAGTGACCTACGGTGAAATTTACCCTATTTTTTTATTAATAACTTTGCCAAACCCTTCAATTGCAAAGAAAGATCTTATTGTTTTTATTAATGCTCGCATGGTGTTTGACGAAATGCCAGAACGAATCAGAAAGAAAACTGAATGAAATAATTCAATATCTCGAGCAAGTTATCTAAAAAGAAAGAAAAGAAAAAAAAAACAAAACTATCATTCTGTGCTTTTTATTTATTTATTTTGCAGCCTAAATTTCGTTCTCAGTCTAATTTATCAAGTAATACAGATACATCCTTAAACATATATTTGCTTCTATGCACTATGATCTGATTACTGGTTGACACTGTTATTGTATGTGTTTGTGCATGTTTTTTTATTTAATGTCACTTATTGCCATAATAAATCAAATTATAAACTAATTTTGGGATTGTAACATTCTGAGACTAGCATGAAATTTTATTAAAGGGCTGTTTAATTTAAGCGAGGTCATTGGCTGGTGTTGATAGAAGAATCAAGGAATTATTAAATGGATGAGGATTGTAAAATATGAAGATACTGGAAAAGTACCAGTACCCGGTCTGAACTGTACCGCCTATGATTTATCCAAGCCAAAACTGGAGAAATTGAAATTCCAAATTGATGGCTACATGATTAGGTAAAATCAAATAAAATTTGATTCATGTTTGTTTGAAAATTATATAAAATCAATCAATAAATATATTAATTCTTATATATCGGTAGGCAAATTAGGTATTTCACCTGAGTTCTTATGCGAACGGTGCCAATAACGCACAAGTATCTGACACTGATAATACAGTCCATAGGAGAGTGGTGCACCGAGCCTTCGCAACGAAATTGTTTGTGTCATACATGGATCCAAATGAAGATTGGTATTTCAGAATTTATAGATGGAGTGTCTCAGTTAGGCGAAATAGACGAAAAAGATTAACACTGCGTCTGATATTTCTGGACGAAGTGCCCGAAGGCGTACTGAGACGATAACCCTGACCATGTGGTAAGATTCTCATATTTGAAGCTCAAATAAAATTGAATCACATTGAGTTTCTGGAACAGTACCCTACAACATTTATAGCAATTTATGGCAACATGTGGTAAGATTCTCATATTTTGTTTTCATGAAATTCATAGTTATAAATTGAACACTCCCAGGATTTGAATTCAACTTGCATTCTAAGCCTGAAAGTGCAATGATGTATAGTTTATTTGTTTCATTTTCATGCAAATTACATACCATGGGCTGATATGCTGGTAACACAATACAATATTAAATGTTAAACCAAAACATATTATTTTGATTGTGCTGATTTTACAATGCAAATTGCATTTCTCAGAATAAAACATTGATTGGTTAGTACATGTTAACATGCATACTGGACAATATAACAAGCATGAGGGGCATTTCACTTCGCAAAAAATTAATATCACACGAGTAGACGTGTAATAACATAATCCGTAAAATGCTTATAAAATTTAGGGTATTCGACAATCTCAATCTAAGTAATCATAATTTAAGTAATCAAAATCTAAGTATTTTGCTTTTATTTGAGATTTAGATAAAAGCGCTAGCAAATTGGATTCTAACTCATCAGCAAGTGTGGTCATCGGAATAGATAAATGCAAGGAATGCTAAACTGTGATTGATGTATTGAATAACTACCACTGGAATGTAAAATTTGATGTTTAATCATTAATTGATATGTAATTTGATTTATTGATCAATTGTCAATTGCGATTAATATGCTTCATTGTTTCTGTTCATTCGTTTTGCATTTTGGTCACATGCTCATCTTTGTTGATTCCTATGCTTCACTGTTTCTGTTTATTAGTTTTGCATTTTGGTCACATGTTCATCTTTGTTTGTCATCAGGGTGATGTCTCAAGTGTGCTATTAATAGCAACAGGTGCAAAAACTAATATGAAAACTAACTGTAGTTTGTGTTAAAAGACATATAATGTTGCAGGCCAGCTGCAACATATTTGATTTTTCTTCAAATTTATCATGTTTTGCATCTTATTGTGGTACGCTACTCTTAATTATTGTTTTTGCAGTGTATTTTGTTGCATGTTTGTTTGACCAATATAATTGCTTGATCTTTTGGTACCATCACTTTTAGTTTGATCAATACAATTGTATGATATTTTTGGTATCTTAATTTTGGATTATGGAAAATAACATCTTTTATGGATAAATTCATGTGCGACAGCGAAAACAGTCGCGCTTCGTCATCTAGTTCCTTTTATTTCCTGAAGAAAACTGACCAAATTGGCCGAGCTCTGCCAACTTTAGCTGCCATCAGTGCTGCCAACCATCTCAACCATCCATTATGTGGGCCCCGCTCAATATTGAAATAAGTGAAACAAACCTTTAACAGTGGACAAATGCCATTCCATCATGAATAAAAACTTTTGCAAACATGCCCTTGCATTATGTCTAAGTTTAAAAAACGTCCTGCATAATAACATAATACTTAATATATGATATTATAATATAATATTATTTTTGTTCTGAAAAGTAATTTATTATTTTTTTAACAAAAAAGTTTCTTATATTTTAGAAGTAATTTTTCTCAAAATAATTTTCCATTAAAATATATTTTTGTTCTTAAAAATTTGTTTTTATTCTTACAAAAATGTTTTTATTCTTAAAAATATGTTTTCTAAATCTTTCAAAAAAAATTTCGAAAATATTTTATGAGATTCTTTTAAGAATCAAACATATTTTTAAGGAAAAATTATTTTGAGAAAAATTACTTCTAATTTTTTTGTAAAAAAATAAAATAATATTTTTCGAAAAAAATTTGCTCCAAAATTATGTTTCTAAAACAAAAATATTTTTCCTAAATTTTTTTTGGAAAATAATTTTGAAATAAATGAAAGTGATTATGCTATGACAGGTAATATAATATATAATATAGTAAATATTATATTATATATTATATTATATTATATTATATTATGCAGGGTGTTTTTGTAACTTAGACATAATGCAAGGCATGTTTGCAAAAAAAATTTATTCATGATGGAATGGCATTTGTCCACCGTTAAATGTTGAAAAAAGCTCACTTTAGCATCCTTAACTCTTGAGTTTGCTCACTTTTGCACCCCCAACTATTTTTTGCTCACTTTTGCACCTTAAACTTTTTAAATTGAGCAATTTTGCACCCTCCATCCGTTAAATGTCTAGTCAGCAGTTGGATGATGACATGGCACTATGATGTGGCAAAAAATATTGTTTATTTATGCTGACTGGATATTTATTTAAAAAAAATAAAAAATATATATTCCCCTTCCCTCCCCCCTCTCTCTCCCCTCTCTGCCTCACGAAAGAAAAAAACAAAGAAAAAAACACAAACACACCCGCCCCTCCCTCCCATCTCTGTCCGTCCGCCTGTCAGTTCGCCGGCCGCCGTCACCGCCGCCGGCCTCTCTCTCGCCGGCCGCCACTCTGGCGGTAGATTATTATTTTTTTTTTTCAAATTAGTAACGGTTTTTATGAAAGAACCGTTACAGAATTGCTTCAATAGTCCAAAATCACTTTGTAACGGTTTTTTCAGAAAAACCGTTACTAATTGTTTATTTAGTAACGGTTTTTGTGAAAGAACCATTACTAATTTTTATATTTAGTAACGGTTTTTTAAAAGAACCGTTACAAATTTGTTAATTCTGTAACGGTTCTTTAATAAAAATCGTTACTAAGTTGAAAATAAATAAATAAATAAACTACCGCCCCTTCCCCTTCCCCTTCCCCTTCCCTCCCCCCCCTCTCTCCCCTCTCTGCCTCACGAAAGAAAAAAAAAAGGAAAAAACACAAACACACCCGTCCCTCCCTCCCATCTCTGTCCGTTCGCCGGTCAGTTCGCCGACGTTGGTCACCGCCGCCGGCCTCTCTCTCGCCGGCCGCCACCTCTGGCAGTAGATTAATTTTTTTTTTTCAAATTAGTAACGGTTTTTATGAAAGAACCGTTACAGAATTCCTTCAATAGTCCAAAATCACTTTGTAACGGTTCTTTCAGAAAAACCGTTACTAATTGTTTATTTAGTAACGGTTTTTGTGAAGGAACCGTTACTAATATTTATATTTAGTAACGGTTTTCGAAAGAACCGTTACAAATTTGTTAATTCTGTAACGGTTCTTTAATAAAAACCGTTACTAAATTGGAAAAAAAAAATAATAAACTACCGCCCCTTCCCCTTCCCCTTCCCCTTTCCTCCCCGCTCTCTCTCCCCTCTCTGCCTCACGAAAGAAAAAAATAAATAAATAAACTACCAGGCCAGGAAAAAAAAAAGTAGTCTTTAAGAACACATAAAATGTCTATGAATCCTAAAAAAACATAAAATATTACCAAATACATACATGTCCTTAAGAACACACAAAATTACACTAAATGCGATAAAATGCATGTCTTAAAAAAAATATGAATTCCACCAAATATGAATAATCATGCATACAATCCATTAACATTCAACATAATCTAATTGTTTGGAGTCTGATTTGAAGACTGACTAGTAGATGACGCCCTTGATTTATTGCAATAATCCTGAAAAAGAAATTAACATTAAAACAAATTTTATATTAAGATTAATTATAAATATACAAATTGAATATGACAAATATTACTTGATTCTTCTTTTTGGGACAAGTAGTTTTATTATGACCCGCTTGGCGACAACAACTACATTTTACAATTTGTCCCGCTTTTGTCATTTTAGAAGGTGGCGGTTTTGGCACTACACCTTGTTCACGCCGAGCATGCTTTTTAGGTCTACCGGGCATCTTTCTTTTAATAGGAGGTAACGGAGCATCGAAACCCGTTTTAGGCCAATCTTGTTTACCGACAACCGGTGCCATGAAATGAGAATACGTTTCGCGGTGCATTTCTTTTTTGAAACAATCTGCCACATAATTCAATGGTTCACCTCTTATTATGCTATATATAACACAAATGGCATGAGGACATGGGATACCGGAAAGATTCCACATCCTACAAGAGCACTTACGAGTACTCATATCAACCACGTACCCGTGTTCTTTGATTTCCCCTTTCGCGTTAGTGACATTTTGCAAAACCTCATAACCGTCTTGACCATTCCAAATCACATGACATTTTTTATTTAGGTCAATATTATCATTTAGGTACAAAACCTCATAACCGTCTTGACCATTCTATGAAATCGTGACACTTCATCCGCTTGGTTTCGCTTGACATTTATCCGTATAGTGCTATCTTTATCCGCATCTAATAATGCTTGTGCATAATCCCAAATTTTCGCATATTGTTCGGTATAATTTCCTAAATATTTTCTCATTACCTTCAGTTTCGCTCTTCTACATTGGTTCACCGTAACATTAACCGCCATATCTTGCCTTATTATTTTTTGCATCTCAACCGATTTCCATCCCGGATGTGATCTAATTCTTTCTTCATATTTGACAGCAAGAGAAGTTGACGTTATATAATTACACTTAAATGACGGAGCACACTTGTGTTCCGAATGAAAAGTTCTAATCACAAAATTCTTGTTTATGCTATCTAACGAACCATATACAACCCACGGGCATCCGGGATTCTTGCATACCGCTCTCACTTTCTCTTTCTGCCTTTTTACAAATTTAATCTCTTTTACATTTTCTCTCGCATAATTTCTAACCGCGTCTCTAAATTCCGAAACTCCAGGATAAATCTTTCCGATATGAAATGCGGTACATACAATTTGTTCATAATCCGGAGGATACACAATATTCAAGGGTTCTTCTTCGCTACTCTCAGCACAATCACTTGAAAATGAAAACTCACTATCCGTTTTTTCAACATCATTTCCCCAATCTTCTCTTTCATCGTACACATTAATCGCCAAAGAATCCGATTCAACACTCCAACTTGTCCCAATGAAACCCGTATCCTCATTCCTACTCAAGTGTTCTACATACAACTCAATACTCTTCATCTTTGTGAAATTCGAAAATATTTCCCAAACCGACAAATCGGAATATAGAATTTGTAAGATACCGCTTTCCGGCACCCTATAATGCAACTTTGAGATATCACATATATTTAATTTCTCTTCTACCATGCATTTAAGGTTGGTGTATGTTAAAATATCTACAAAATCCCCCAATTGATCATTTTGTCCATTAACATACACCCAATCAGGACCGTTCAAAACAAATAAACCATTATAAAAAATCCTAAAAGAACAACCGGTGTACATTCCCGAATTTTCTACAATATATTGAATAAAAAATTTAATTAGTTAGTTTAATGAAGGAAAAAAAAATAAAATACAACAAAAAATAATAAATTAATTACGTGATGAGGAAGAAGATGGAAGTGAAGGACGTTGCATCTTTTGATCTTGAAGGTGCGTAGAGATTACGGACAGAGATGGGAGGGAGGGGCGGGTGTGTTTGTGTTTTTTCCTTTTTTTTTTCTTTCGTGAGGCAGAGAGGGGAGAGAGAGGGGGGAGGGAAGGGGAAGGGGAAGGGGAAGGGGAAGGGGCGGTAGTTTATTTATTTTATTTTTTTCAATTTAGTAACGGTTTTTATTAAAGAACCGTTACAGAATTAACAAATTTGTAACGGTTCTTTTAAAAAACCGTTACTAAATATAAAAATTAGTAACGGTTCTTTCACAAAAACCGTTACTAAATAAACAATTAGTAACGGTTTTTCTGAAAAAACCGTTACAAAGTGATTTTGGACTATTGAAGCAATTCTGTAACGGTTCTTTCATAAAAACCGTTACTAATTTGAAAAAAAAAAAAATAATCTACCGCCAGAGGTGGCGGCCGGCAAGAGAGAGGCCGGCGGCGGTGACGGCGGCCGGCGAACTGACCGGCGGACGGACAGAGATGGGAGGGAGGGGCGGGTGTGTTTGTGTTTTTTCTTTCGTGAGGCAGAGAGGGGAGAGAGAGGGGGGAGGGAAGGGGAATATATATTTTTTATTTTTTTTAAATAAATATCCAGTCAGCATAAATAAATAATATTTTTTGCCACATCATAGTGCCATGTCATCATCCAACTGCTGACTAGACATTTAACGGATGGAGGGTGCAAAATTGCTCAATTTAAAAAGTTTAGGGTGCAAAAATGAGCAAAAAATAGTTGGGGATGCAAAAGTGAGCAAACTCAAGAGTTAAGGATATTAAAGTGAGCTTTTTTCCTTAAATGTTTGTTTCACTTATTTCAATATTGAGCGGGCTCTACATAATGGATGGTTGAGATGGTTGGCAGTACCGATGGCACCTAAGTTGGTAGCAGAAGATTCGAACTCAAATTGGCCGGTTTTCTTTTGGCCAAGAATTATATATAAAATATCCTAGAAGTTCCGAATACAAAAGATTCCTAATTCAACCTGTATACAATTTTCTTATTTTCATAACTGACTGACCCGTGTAGTTTTGGAAAAAAAAAAATTGTGGTCATTGCTCCATATAGCGAATCCATATGTGAAGTAAGATAAGGTTTACATAAATCCATTAACATATTTTTGTCTCATAAAGGCCACACAAAATCAGACAAAATTTTTTATTAAGAAAGATGATATGATTTGATGTATTTAGTATTTAGTGTAACATGTCAATTTAGCTTTTTATGAACTCGTTATGACTTTTTTGTATCAAAAGTTGCATAAAAAATCAAGAAACAAAAAAAGAAAGTGAGAGTTCCCATGGCAGGAATTTTTTTTGCAAGGAATTTTCAAATACATCCTTTAACTTTTGAAAATGTTAATTTGTACTATTTTACTTCCATTTTGTTTTGGTATTTAGAAATGATATTCAAGTGAGCTCCAAATATTATATTTTATAAATTATATGTTAATATATTTATTTTAATTTTAATTTATTGTAGAAATAATTTTAGTTTTTACGCTTAATTTTTTAATATTCTCAAACCACAAAGAAATAATATTGATGGCAATATAATTATACTGAACTTTATGCTATTTTGTAAAGTTGACACAATATATTTTTACTTATCAAGCTTAATTTTTTTTTCAAAATAATATATATATATATATATATATATATATATATATATATATATATATATATATATATATATATATATATATATATATATATAAAGTAACTTTTAATAATAAAGAAATTGAAACTTGGAAGATTTAGTTGTTTAAAGAAATATTTATTGTTCTATGAATAAAATAGTTATCAAAATTAGAGTGATGTTATAAAAGTATTCCATAAATAAATTATTTATAATTTGTAAATGTTAAATATAATGGAAGTGAAATATAAAATAATATATGTCCCTTGAAATTCTAAATATTCAAAAAATTAGGGATATATATGCATTTATACCTCATTGCTTGTCATAAGCTTTTGGCAAAAATAAAATTGTGCATTGGCTGAGTGAAATATTTCAAGCTGTCATTTGTTTATGGGACCAATGGTATGTACAAGAATTTTTTAATATCTCCTAGATTTTGTGAATATTTTAGTTTTAGTCTATGTTGCACAAACACGGGTGTCGTGTCCGACACGACACGGACACAACGACACGGCGAATCTCAAAATTCATCGGGACACGACACATTATATATATATATATATATATATATATATATATATATATATATATATATATATATATATATTATTTTTATGAATAAAATATATAATTTAATTATTGTATATATTATTTATGTCAATTTTATTTTATTTTTAATAATTATACATAATATTTTTACCTTATAATTAGAAAGTTATACGTAATATTTATAATTGATATAATATATATAACATTTGAAGTTGCACTTTTATATGTGCATACAAGATATTTGACGTTTTATATGTTTGTGTATGGAAACTTGACACTAAATAATCAAAATTCACTTTAAATGTGTAGTCCCACAATTACTGGAATAGAAATGTGAGATGAACTAATCTCTAAAATACGAGGATGATGAAATAGTGCAATAATTGCGATAACAAGTCCAATGCACGTGTCTGAGAAGTGTCTTGAGAATCGTCCGAGAAGTTTCCTGACGATTTTTAATAATAAAATATTTGACACGCCACGTGGTGTGTCCGAGAAGTGTCCGAGGAACGTCGTGTCCGACATGGACACGGCCGGATTTTTGAAGTGTCCGCGTAACATAGATTTTAGTAAACAAAATATAATTTTTTATTCTATTTTTTTTGTATAATATTAGATAATTTGTTTAGCTAACACTTGAGTTATCTATAACATTTCACCTGTTCTTTTTGGAACAAAATACTTCCCATTAATTATATAGATTCTCTTTTTAGTCTCTACAAAAATAGTTATTTTGTAAATAAAAGGTTTTAAACTAAAAAATAAAATTATAAAAAAAATATATAAGAGAAAATAATACTTTACATAAGATAAAATAATATTTTTATAAAATAAAAGATTTTTTTAAGCAATATAAATGGTAAAGAAATTAATACATCACAAAATATAATATAAAAGATAGCAATATGGTATCATCAAAAAAGTGCTAAGAATGTGCATATGTATATATATTTCGGACGTATTTGTTAATATATTAATTCATTTATATCCCTACAAAATATAAAAAAGACAAATGATCCAAAAATATTAAAATATTCTCTATTTTATTAGAAAATTAATAAAGTCATTATAATCTTTGTAAAAAAAAATACTACGCAAAAAAAAATGTATAAAATATAAAATTATTAGTATAATTTTTTTCGAAGCAGAGCAAGGATATAATCTAGTATTTCCTAAAACTCATCCAAACTTGTCATTTTAAAAAAGTCCTAAAAAATTCCTTACCCGTCCAAAACCGAAAAATACTTGATTGTCCAAACAAGCCCTACATGTCCCCAGTTCAGTTCTTTACCATACCAGATCAGACCAGTCCAGGTCCGGTTGCTCATCTAATCTCTCCGTCTCTCCGACTGCTTCGATGAGCAGCAGCGCGAATGCGGTGTGGTACGCGGAATCGTACCACCCGGTACAGGCGGGCAGCATCGACGGTACCGACGTGCTCCCTCACGACAACGCCGTCTATCGCGCTCAGCTCTGCTCCTCCCTCCGCCTCTGTTCGTTCCCCCTTCTTTTTCTTCTTCCCCCCTCAAATCAAATCATTTCAGCGACATGAATATACTACGAGTGTTAATATACGTTCTCATTGTTCTGGACCGGAACTGTGTACAAGTCCAATGTTACGATCCTTGAATGAATTACCCTAAACTAAGAGAAGACCCAAAAGTAAAAATATTGAATCCAAAATGGTTAACTTTTAATTAGAATAGGCTCAGTAGCTAATTAAAGTTTTTAATTATTTGTTTATTGATTGATTTAATTGTTGTCAGATGATCCATTTGGTGACCCAAAGGTTATTGGAGACCCGCACTGTACTGTATTTGTTGGGCGGCTCTCGCGCCATACTGACGAAGAAACCCTAAAAGAGGTTTGATTTGCTTTCTTTGTGATTAACTTTTGTTTTTTGTGAATGAATCTTTGCCCTCTATCAGAAAGTAACAATTACAATTAAATGATCAACTCAAACAAATTGAATAGTTACTCGTAAAAAATGACTGGTACCATTTAACTGGTATGGAGCAGACTGTTTGTTATTAATCTCTGTTGGTGATTTATTTATTTGTTTTCTTTTTCTAAGGTTATGAGCAAGTATGGAAGAGTGAAGAACATGCGTCTGGTGAGAGATATAGGTTAGTTTTTTCTCAACTTTTTAACTCAAAAAATGTGTGTTTATTTTCACAAGGATATATTCAGTCCAAATCGAGCAATAATTGCACAATTAAGGATTCATCAAGGCAGTATTGGATGAATTGAAATGTTTGGGCTGATACACATGAGAAATAGCCCTAATTAGTAACTAGTATAGTTTATGATTATTTTGAACTCATTTAATTAACTTTTCAGTCACTGGAGCCTCAAGAGGTTATGCTTTTGTCGAATATGAAAATGAAAGGGAAATGCGTAGAGCTTATGAGGTTCCAATCAATTTCTCCTATTTTCTTTCAGATTTCTTTTAGTTAGTTAATAATGAAATTTTGCTTATTTTTTATTTTTCAGCATATATTGTATATGTAGTGTTTTTTTCTAATTTTTTTTCTAATTTATGAAGGATGCACACCACAAAATAATTGATGGAAGTGAAGTGATTCTGGATTATTATAGGCAACAACTCATGCCTGGTTGGATCCCACGCAGATTAGGTATGCATATTTAATATGACGTATATTATTTATCCTGCTCAAGGGTTTATTGAACAAGTACAATTCTTTTTCTTTTCAACCCAACTTTAAACTGTATTTTAGATTTTTAAAATTTCCTTTAACAGGTGGCGGCTTAGGAGGCAAGAAGGAATCAGGCCAGCTTCGGTTCGGGGGCCGTGAGAGACCATTTCGAGCTCCATTGTATGCTCTCTAATATTTATATTTGGAGTTTATTTAAACCAATAATTTACATTAAACGGTATATTTGAAGTGCAAAATTAACTAATTATTTGTTTTGTTAATAGACGGTCTATTCCGTATGATGAATTGAAAAAGCTTGGCATCCCACCACCACCTGAAGGACATTATATGTCACGTTTCAAGGTATCATTATCCATTGTTTTTTTTTGTATTTTATATCCATATAATATATATTGATTAGTCAAAGTTAGTTACACAACCCTAACTATCTCAACTAAATCCTTAACTAATTTTATAACTAGCTATTTGATATTGTTTTGTTAGGTTCCATCACCTCCTAGGCGAAGAAGAGGTGATAGGGATAGAGAAGAGTCACCTCCAAGGTTTAAAGCTCAAGATAGAGAAGATTTTAATTCAAGGCATAAATCTCAAGATAAAGAAGATTCCAACTCAAGGCTTAAATCTCAAGATAGAGAAGATTATTTAAGGGATAAATCTCATGATAGAGGAGATTATACTTCGAGGCATAGATCACATGATAGGGAAGATTATACTTCAAAGCATAGTTCTCATGATAGAGAAGATTCTAGATCAAGGCGTAGATCGAAAGATGGAGATGAATCAAGATCGAGGCGTAAACCTCATGATAGAGATTATTTAGATTCTAATGAGAGATACAAGGATAGAAAAGATAGGTCCTACAAGAGGCGGGAAAGCTCGCTATATAGTGAAGAAAATGCTGATGAGTATCATAGATATAAAAAAGAGAAGTCCACACATAGATATGAGGATAAGCATGGATATGATTATCATGATTTAGACGCTAGGTATAAATCTAATTATGAGGGTGATTTGGGGTCTAGAGAGAGATCAAAGGATAAGGATAGGGGTGATTCTTCATATAGGAGTTCGTAGTCAAAAATAATATTAAACTTGTAAAAGTATAATATATAAGCACTGGGCAAGTAGTCAAGAAGAAATATATTGATGCTGAAATGTCATATTGTATATGCTTAAAATGCTCATTATTAGCGATAAATGATTTCAAGATATTTTTTAGGGGAAAAAAATTTTAGAATTTGAATTTTGAATCGATAAAATTATCAACTAATTATTTTGAAAGAAAAACTCATTACTACAAGCTCTTGGATAATATAATATTAATTATTTCTTTTCCAATATTTTTTTTAATTAAATATCACAAGATAATAACAAAAAAAAATTATATTCTATAGTCCTAAATCCTAACCCCTGAAATTATCATTATTCGCATTAACGTAGCACTTCAGTCCCCAAAAGCTAATTTATTAGCGTGTCAGTGTCACTCTCCAGTCCCTTTTGCGTTTCAGTCACCGAAAGATTGTTACTTTTCTCCACCACAATGTGTCACTGTCACTCTTCAGTCCCTTTTGCGTTTCAGTCACCGAAAGATTGTTACTTTTCTCCACCACAATGAAATGTGCTGACGTGTTCAAAGTTTGGATGGGATCTGTTTAAACGGTCATTATTAGTGATAAACCATTTCAAGATAATTTTGAGCTCATTTGATAAGGCAAAGAAAATCAATCACTAAAATCATTGGATCATAATATTAATACTCTTTTTTTCCAATGATTTTTTTAATTATAATATGATGAGAAGAATAAAGAAAAAATTATATAATACCGTTCTTTGAGAGCTCTGATTTCTATATTTGAAATTGTACTCGTTGTGGGTGGATCATATTAAGGATCTATATAACGAATTCAACTTGTTCTCTACCATAACATAAGAAGAACATATAATAGTTAAAGCTTAAATCGAAACATAAATAAGAAATGAAATGCAGTGTGATCATAAATATAACTATTAATATTTAATTGGTCTTCTTTAACCACGGTAATAATGCAAGCATTAGAAGAGAAAATTTTCATGTGTGGCCTACAAACCTAACTATTTCATCTATTTAAGAGAGGAAATAAAAATATATAAAGACGCAATAACACGTAAAAAGAAGTACTTAATTATTGTCATGGTTGAAATGATTTCCTCCAATATTCAAGTCCTACTAATACTAAGTAACGAACTATTGTCACATTATTTAATATATGTGTTAATTAGTATTGAACATTTTCTCTTTTATAACATGAAAATCATGTACTTCTCATGCCCCTATCATTAAGAATGTGCTCAACTTATTCGGTTATAGCATAAAAAGTGTGTTTAAAACTTGTGATTATATCTTATATATATCCTAAACTGTTCCCTTAAACTATTTTACCTAATAAAAACGAAAATTTCAAGCAAGAATTAGTTTTAAGGCCCATCTAAAAAGCCCAATTCATTCTCTATTTCCTTTCTCCTGATTTATAGGAAAGCAGTCTGCCATTGCTGACTGGTGAGTTAGGTGCAAACTTAATTCCACTCTCCAAAACGCACTCATACAAAATTCTTCTTTACACACGATGCAGAAACACCATAAAATAAAGAGAGCTGATACTGTACGACGGATACAGTAGCGATCATGTAGCGATGATTATATAAAAATTAAAGAAAATATATAAACTGAAAACAAACAATATATAAAAAATTCTTTCGGTAAAACAATATATATTTAAAAAAAAAGAAAACAATATATAAAAATATATAAACTGAGAACAAATAGTATATAAAAATTTCATTCGGTAAACGATATATATTTTAAAAAATGACAATAATATATAAAGTATATAGAAACGTGAGAGAAATAATATATATTTTCAATTTGTCACTGCATTACCTCCACTGTTGATTTCCCATTTTCCTGAAATAAACAACAAACTCCAGAGTTATACTCATCCACATGGGTATTAAGGTAAACATAAGTAGTATATGAATGTACAATTTATCTTCTTATTATTCAAGCCAAAACTCATCACTCCACTTCTGGCTTCGTTTTCATCGCCTCCAAAATAGAACGAAGAAAATAAGAACAGAACAGAAAAAAAATGATTCTGCTGAGATCGCTCCGCTCTCGTCTCCGCCCGACATTCACCGGCGGCGCAGCACCGGCGGCGTGTTTAAGCTCCGCCGCGGCGGTGGAGGCGGAGCGGACGATAAAGGAGGGGCCGAGAAACGACTGGAAGCGAGAAGAAATCAAGGATATTTATGATTCTCCTGTTTTAGATCTCCTTTTTCATGGGGTATTTATCTATGTACCTTTTTTTTGTGTGGTGTTAACTTGAGTAAATTGAGATTAACTTTGTACTGATCTGTGTGAAATGTGTGGATTGTAATAGGCGCAAGTGCACAGAAAAGCTCACAATTTTAGAGAAGTTCAGCAATGCACTCTCCTCTCAATTAAGACGGGTGGATGCAGTGAGGATTGTTCTTATTGCCCCCAATCGTCTCGGTATGATACCGGTTTGAAAGCTCAAAAGATGATGAAGAAAGATGCTGTGATTGAAGCTGCAAAGAAGGTATATTTTTATCCTTTATTTGCGTAAACCGATTTTGGTACCATGCAAATTGGAATAAAAGTTTTTTTGTTGGGTTTGTTGGTGTTTTATTGCACAATTGAGGGTGAAATGAAGGTGAACTAGTTAAATTGAGTTGGAATTGAACAATTGCGGTTAATTTTGTTAAATTGAGGGCTAATTGCATAATTAGTCTTAGTTGAGGTGAAGGCAAACTTATGGAGTTGAAATACTTGAATATATTAACCTGAATCATTGTTGAAAAGTGCATAGATTTGACGAATATATTTTCTCCTGTTAGATTAAATTTCTCTTGAGCCTCCTTTTCCTGTTAGAATTAAGAAAATAATTTAATCATTTTATAGGCAAAAGAAGCAGGAAGCACAAGATTTTGCATGGGAGCCGCATGGCGTGATACGATTGGTCGAAAAACAAACTTCAACCAAATTCTTGATTACGTAAAGGAGATAAGGTAACATACACAAATAAAACCTCCTCATTATACAAATCTTTCCTCCCTTTTCACTTCCTTTATGTTCAATCCAATTATTTACATGACACCTTCAGATGATTCTTAAATCAGTATCATCCCATTTCAATTTATACTTCTAGATTTCATTATAGAACATGTAATTAAATTATATTTATATTTATTTATTTATTTTTAAGGGGGATGGGAATGGAGGTATGTTGCACATTAGGCATGATAGAGAAACAACAAGCTGAAGCGCTTAAAGAGGCCGGGCTCACTGCTTATAATCACAATTTGGACACTTCAAGAGAATTTTATCCGAATATAATAACGACTAGATCTTATGATGATAGGCTTCAGACTTTAGAATATGTGCGCGACGCCGGAATCAATGTTTGCTCGGGTAATTGATTAGTTGGTATTTATTTTTTTCACGCTCTTTGAGAAAGGGAAATTTGTGAGTAAGCCTCTGTATTTTGCCTGAATTGCAAAAAAAGAAACCTCTATTCTTTAGGAAATTCAAAATTTAGTTCGTTTGTTAAATAAAATAAAAATGAACTATATTATCTTTTATGCGTTAATTAAATAATAATAAAATAACAATAATAAATTAATAATGATAATTATAACAATAATAATAAATTTGGTACTATTATTATAGGAGGAATAATCGGTCTTGGAGAAGCAGAAGAAGATCGAATAGGCTTACTACACACACTCGCCACTTTACCAACTCACCCTGAAAGTGTACCAATAAACGCATTAGTACCCGTAAAAGGCACTCCACTTCAAGATCAAAAGGTAACATAATTTCAGATTTTTTAAAATTTTTTTCTTAATGGAAAAATATTCTCATCACCATCTTAGAAACCACCTAGACATCGCCCACATCTTTTTAGCTGTTTGCTATACCTTGTATATATAACTATTTGTATTTTTTATATGTCAATTATACCTTTTTTAATATTATAAATTTCCATATAAATGACAATATATATTCATATTTGTATGTTTCATATTTTTTATATGTGCATTCTACCTTTTTGTATATTAATATATCTTTTTGTAATTCCGTTATATCTTTCTGAATTCCAGCGAGACAAATAAGCCGGTGATGCATATTAGGTCCCTTTTCTTAATACGATAAATAACTAACATTCTTTTTTCCCAATTATTTATTCAGCCAGTGGAGATATGGGAGATGATCCGCATGATCTCAACCGCACGGATCACGATGCCAAATTCCATGGTGAGATTATCGGCGGGCCGAGTGCGGTTTTCGATGCCTGAGCAGGCTCTCTGTTTCATGGCCGGAGCGAACTCAATTTTCACCGGAGAGAAATTGTTAACGACAGCTAATAATGACTTTGACGCGGATCAGGAGATGTTTAGGGTTTTAGGGTTGAGTGCTAAACCCCCGAGTTTTGGTGAGAGTGAGAGGTGTGAGGAAGCTGTGGCTGTGTAGTTTTTTTGGTAGTTTTGAGTGATTGTGGTGTATTGTGTTGGTAGTACTGTTTGTTGTTTTGGGTGTTTTTGCGGGTGATAGTGTTGGAAAATGGCAATTTAGCTTGGTAATTTAGAATTTATTATTGCAGAACGGTATTATTATAGCTGAATAATTGATTGTGGCTGTTATGAGTTTCAGTTTGATGGTCTGTTTATTGTATTAATTTCACACACTTGGATTTACGGAATCAAGCGGATGACCTGTTCATATGGGTTATATTATTATATATAATATAATGTTTGATGCATTTGCAGGGTTACACTTACACATGAAATTATGGCTAAATGAATAAAATATTTAGAAAAAAGGAATAGCAAATCCACTTCTATTTTTTTCCCTTGAAACCCGGCCCAGCCCAGCCCAGAGAAACAAAGAAGGAAAATTGCATTGTACCGACTTTCTATAAAGATCTTTCTAATTTAATTCGTACGCGGCACAAGAAATATAGCACATTCACAGGTCTGAATTCTAAAGGACAGCATAAAATTAACAACACGACCGCTTATAACTGCTCTGTCCCAGTAACTTTTGTACCTGCGAACATCAACCAAACCACGGTGTCCGGTTAAATATTATTTCCCCAAAGAACAAAATCAAAGAAGAAATAATAAGAAAGATAAAAAAACTCTTCCTCCTCCGTAGTGGGCTTCTGAAAGAAAGGCAATAATAATAATAATAATAATAAGAAGAAGAAGAAAACCCTTGCCCCATTCTTATTTCTTTTCTTTCCTTTCCTTTCCTCCATCTTATTCTACTTCTTCTTCTTCGATAAGGATCGGAGCCGATCGATCTGGTGGATTGATCGATCGAGATGGATTCCGACGAGGACATGCTCGACGCGAGCGATTCAGAGCTTATTTACGACGAGGATTATTACTACAGCGAAGACGGCGGGGACAGCGACGAGAGCGACCCTGATTACGATTTTGGGAACAAGGAGGAGGATGATTCGGTCGATTTGATCCGGCGGCGCAATGAGGTGAGGAACTCGTGGTTTTGATTGAGCAGGGAATTAGGGTTGTTAGTGTTTGGACTTGATTGAGAGAGGAGGTTTGTTAGGGTGTTTCTGTTAGCGTAGAACTTTTTTGATTTTTTGCTGATTTAGTGAGTTGTATTAAGAAGGTGAAATTTAGGAGATTTTTCTTTACTGTCGACTTTTTCGGATCTGTCTGAAAGAATATGTACTGTATTTTGTAGTATAGACTGTTAAAGGCTTGAACTTTAGGTTGATCTGATACTTTATTGTATAATTTTAGGTATTAAGAGAAGGATAGATTAAAAATTATACTTTAGAACGATCTGATACTTCAGTATATAATTTTGTGAATTTAGAGCGATCAAAATCTTTTTACTACTATATATTTCTTCTCTTACTAATTGCTTCATATTATGAAATGGCATAACATCATGAACTACATGCTAAATTAAGTACATATTTGACAGAGATTTACAGTTCTGAAAGAGGAGGATATAAGCCAGCGACAAAAGGAAGCAACAGCTGAAGTTTCAAACATACTTTCCATTTCTAAAGAACACGCATTGATCCTTTTACGCCACTTCAAATGGTTCGTATTTTTACACTTCTACCCCTGCAAAACGAGAATGTTCTCCTTAGTCCTTATTTAGTTTTGGTATTTTATGAATTTTTTTGTGTTGGTAAACAGGGATGCGAGTGAAGTGAATGATGAGTGGTTTGCAAATGAGGAGTCGGTTCGTAAATCTGTTGGATTACTAGAGACTCCAGTTGAATTTTGCAGAGCACGAAAAGTAAGACTTGTTTGTGCTTTCTATTAATGAGTTTTCACATTTTGGTACTTGAAAAAACGTGAAAATTTTGATATTTCGTTGACATTTCTAATATACTTTCTTTCTGTTTTTTAGATGAAATGTGGAATATGCTTTGAGGAATTTCCATCGAGTAAAGTCTGTGATGCTGAATGTGGTCATCATTACTGTTTCACGTGCTGGCAAGGTTTGCATTTTTCTTCATTTTATATATTTTTTTTATCTAAACTAGATTAATCTTACATTAGACCTTACAATATCATTTCATTTATCTTTGGGGTTCCGATATGTATATTAATTATTTGATAATTTTGCTTTACAGGTTACATAGGTGCAGCAATAAATGATGGACCGGGTTGTTTGAACTTGAGATGTCCTGAGCCGTCTTGTTCTGTTGTGGTAACTCACGATTTGATTAATAAGTTATCTAAAGATGAAGATAAAGAGAAATACGCTCGGTTTATGTTAAGGTCTTATGTTGAAGATAACAGAAAGGTATGTGAATATAGGAAAATTAATATTGATAAATAGTGAGTTGACACTTTTAAGTTTTTTTTTATCCTTTCATATTTTTAAGTAATTAATTATTATTTTTTTTTAATATTTGTGCAGACAAAGTGGTGCCCTTCGCCTGGCTGTGAATTTGCAGTGGAATTTATGATTGGAAACAGTAACTATGATGTTTGTTGTGGATGCTCTTTCTCCTTCTGTTGGAATGTGAGTATTTTCCTTCATTAATTTATTAATATCTTGCAAAAATGCCCCTCTTGTTTGATTATTTGTGAAAACGTCCCTACTTCATTGCTCATTGTCATCTCTTAATTGTTTTTTTTTTTTCAAATAATGATACCCTTATAAATCCAAGTTGAGTCCTTTAGTTTTAATTTTTGTAGGCCAATTAACTGTGGTGACTTAATTTAAATCTTTTCAAAATCATTGGTTTTTTCTTGGAAAACGATACTGTAGGGGTGTTTTTGCAAAAATTTTGATAAGTTGCATTATTTTTGGATATTTTATTAAATTGATTTGCAATATATCAGTGTGTTGAGGAAGCGCACCGACCTGTGGACTGCAGTACAGTAGAAAAGTGGATTTTGAAGAACAGCGCTGAGTCTGAAAACATGAACTGGTAACTTACTTTAATCTCTCTATTTATTTACCATCTATTTTGGGACAATTTAATGTATATTACTCAGTTTTATTTTCTTGTTACTCAAATTTTTATTTTCGTTATTATTATTTTAACAGGATATTGGCTAATTCGAAACCCTGCCCTAAATGCAAGCGGCCAATAGAGAAGAACCAAGGCTGCATGCACATGACTTGCACTCCTCCTTGCAAATTCGAATTCTGCTGGTAATTAATTCGACTTATTTTTTTTGTTATTTACTTCACTTTTTTAGCCTATTTTTCCTTGAATTTTCTTGAAATATTGCAATGACTTGCTAATTTAACCCAAATTAGGCTCTCAATTACCTTCAACTGGTTAAATTGCGATGCTAGAATTTTGTGTGAATTTTTTTAACTTAAGGTAAATAATTTTGACTTTTTGAAGGTTATGTCTTGGTGATTGGTCTCAACATGGAGAGAGAACTGGCGGTTTTTATGCTTGCAATAGTTATGAATCAGCAAAGAAGCAAGGAGTGGTATGTATCAGAAAACTAAATCTATTATTTTATTTTTATCTCACATGTGAAAGAGCCAATTTTATTAATAATTGGAATTGAGACTTAACTTTTTTTTCTTTTTTGTTTGTTTGTTGCAGTATGATGAGGCTGAGAGAAGAAGAGAAATGGCTAAGAACTCTCTTGAGAGATACACTCATTATTATGAGCGTTGGGCTTCAAATCAGACTGTATTTTTCTCTAACCCTAAATGAAATTATGCAATTTTGCCTCAAATTATGAATTAAACTAAACTCTATTTTATCCCCAATTGTCTTTACTGAAAACAAATCAAATTGAAAAACAAAAAGGGAGAAGTTGGTATCTTAAAAGTTGGATTCTATGCATTTTATGACCGTTTATCATATTGATTTTATAGTTTTATCAAAGTGGGTAATTAAAAAATTAAAATGTTTGATTTTATTCTTTGTGCAGTCAAGGACGAAGGCTCTTGCAGATCTGAATGAAATGAAAACTAGAAAGGTATTTCATTCTTTTGCCGTCAAAGTTGAAACTCGCTACTATTATATTATGACAGTTTTTGTTGTGTGTAATAAAAATATTTGCTGGAAATTCGCCAAAATTATTTTCCTTTTTTTGGGATAATTACTAACGAATTTTTCTCAATTAGATTGCGGAGCTGAGTGAGAATATTAGAGAACCTGAGACCCAACTCAAGTTCATTATTGACGCCTGGCAACAGGTTTCTTTGTACTCATTTTCCTGTTTATTTCTAAATATTTTCATTGATTAATATTCTATTATTATGTGTACTTTATCAATAAACACTTCCTTATCATTAGACCTCTATATAAACTATCAATTTGTATGATTATTAATAAGTCATTCCATGTATCAATTCACCGTTCCGTGTTCATACACAAAATTGAAATGATACAACTACATAGAAAAAAAGGCATAATTATAATTATTTCCCTTTATAATAAACCCTATGTTATCCTTAATTAACAGATTGTGGAGTGTAGACGAGTTTTAAAATGGACATATGCTTACGGATACTATTTACCAGAACACGAAACTACCAAGCGACAATTCTTTGAATATCTTCAAGGTTTTATTCCATTTCATCCTCTTATTCTGTCAACATATTCGTTCTAATCTATAAAGTTTGTGTTTTGGACATAAATTGACACGTGGCATATGGTTTATTTGTTATAAGTTCCCAATTTGAACCAATCATGTATTTTTGTTTGATATGAGTCCCCATATATTTCATATGATGATGTTTTATTAGTAATAAATTAATAATATGGGTTTCAATCTAAATAATGGGGGTCTCACTCTAAAAATGGAAACTTTTTCATGAACTCCTTAAATATTTTAATTTTATTCCCTATAAAATGAAATATTTTAAATCCTTTCAATATTTAAAAATTATCTTATGTATTTTTATATGAATAAAAGTTGAGACCGACTTGATTCAATTTTGACATTGTTTTGAGAGTTTTTGAAACAACCCTTATTTTACTCAATATTTTTAAAACTCACTTAACTTTTGATATTCATTTTTTAGTCTCTTGAAATTATATTCTTTTTCACTATAGGAATTAAAGTTAGTTTTCTATCTATGGTTTATTTTAGTAAAATATTATTTCATTTTTCATTTATTTTATTTTATAGAAATAATATATTTTTTCATTCATATATATTTTATGATTTCATTTTTTTTTTTCTTATAAAGTATTTTTTGACATGTTTCCATTTTTGAGATTTTTTATTGCAACTTTTTAACAAATGATCATATGGCGGGTCAGTTCATCCAACTCAATATTTAACAAGTGGATCATATCAATCTTCACACATGCTTCATTTTTTAACATATGATATAGAACTAAATTGCACAACAGGTCAAAATCAGAGATTTGGGTTGATGGAGCCAAAAATTTTCATGTGCACTCCCGTAAAATTTTAAATTAATATAAGAACTAAATGAGAATGTTTCATGTACCCCTATAAATTATGAAAATATCATTTTGGTCCTAAAATATACATAACACATATTTTTATTCGTATAATTTTATTATATCCACTCAAAAATTAAATATATCACATAATGTAATATATAAAGTTTCCTGTTTACTATAATTGAAGTAGAATGAGCAAATTGGATATACTCCCATATTTATTACATTAATATTCATTAGGAGCAGAGAAAAATAAAGGCGCTATGATAGTTTGACTATAGTATGGTAATAACGCCTTTAGCACTCACACAAGCTTTATATGCAACCTTACAAATCTCTAATATCATGTATACCCCTCGAAAAAGTAATATAAATTATTATTTAGTCAACTATCATTAATATTTAAAGTATTCCATTTTTAAAATAAAAGGGAAACTAGAAAGAATTTAGTCTTTTATTTTCTTCTGAATTTATAAAGTTTCGGCATAAATAAATTTTTTATGAAAGTTTGATAATTATTTATTCTCTTCTAATCATTTTTTATGTGATGACAAAAAAAATCAGTTAATATTTGAAAAGTTAGAATAAAAATATCCGGTTGTACCGAAGCGGAGCAAGATCCTCCTTTGTATTACATAATTCACGTTTTATTAACTTAGTATGAAATACAGGTGAAGCTGAATCTGGTTTGGAAAGACTGCATATGTGCGCAGAAAAAGAATTACAAAATTTCTTACAAATAGAGGATCCTGTTGAGAAACCCCGTGAGGATTTTAGTGATTTCCGTGTTAAACTTGCCGGCCTCACTAGGTACCTTTTAATGTCATTAATATATATTTTTTGAACAAAAGTCGTCTCAAATTTATCAAATGTTGAACATGAATCATTTTTTCTTTCACAGTGTGACTAGGAATTACTTTGAGAATTTGGTGAGAGCGCTTGAAAACGGACTGGAGGATGTGAACCCCACCACAAGCACTAGCCAGACTTCCACTTCAAAAAATAACAAGGGCAAAAACGGAAAGAATAAATCGGGCAAAAGCGGGTCGACCCGTTCCGTAGCCGGAGTGACTGATGATGACCACTGGTCTTGCGAGAGGTGCACTTTAGCTAATCCTGCCACTTTGGATACTTGCCAAGTGTGCAGTCACCGACTTTAGATTGTTAAATAATAATGTTTATGTGAGGGCTCTTATTGTACATAAATATATAAGGATATGTTTGTGTGTGTGAGTGTAACGATGGGGGTTGATGTGTGTTATGTTACTATCTTTGGATATTCTTTTGGGGTCACATGACTGTTTAACTAATGTGTGACTTGCTTCTGTTTTATGTTTAAGTGAATTATTTACGCATGTTTCGTGTGCTACTTGTGTGTGCTGCAATAGTTATAACTTGGGTGGTTGGGTTGTTCGATATTACTGTATAATTAATTACAAATGAATGCCAATCTAAACTAGTAGTCCTGTAAATATTGTAATTTTAATAAATTTATTATAGATCTAAAATAGTCCTGTTCGATATTATTATATAATATAGATCTAAAATAGTCCTGTTCGATATTACTATATTTATTTAATATAGATATAATTTAAAATTTTAATTTTAATATACCAATACCTGTAGAAATGTCAGGTATCAAATGTATCCTTAGCTCTCATTCAAACATGTGGTCTTTATATCATTAAAAGGAGTCTTGCGACTAGGGTCGGCTCTGTCCATTTGGTTGCCAGTCCAATCAGTAACTAGCTCTAAAAATATTGCCGTAAAATATTGCCCCCACAATGAAAATACTTTAAATTATCTAAAACTTTTTTTCCAAGAAATCATAGCCAAACCATTTAATATCTTGTGACATGGTGGTCCAAATATACATTTTAATTAAATTCTACTTGATTAGCTTGACTCAAAGAATTTTTTTTTGTCTCATTGCAACAAATAGTTTGGAGACTGAACTGGCAAGAGATATTTCCAATTCAAATTTATGTTGCTTCATTTTTTTACTTTGAAACAGGAATTTTGTTTACATAATCATTTTTCATTTGTCATCGTAATTCCAAATTTTCTTCTCCCTTGAATAATTCATTGAACACCTTATATGCATAAAAAATGAAAAGTTAATAAATGAAAATTTAGAATTAAAACTTGAAAGCTGATAGAGAAATTACAAAATAAAATACTAAAATTAAATAAAGAAATTTAAAATATCAATATATGCCTTTGTTGTTAGAGAAGAAAAAAAATATAAAAGCTCCAGAGGTCAATTTCTTTCTGTCGTCTATTTCTTTCCTTTCCTTTTTACCCTTTTTGTAGCAAAAATAGTTTCGTGAAAAAGAGGTCAAGATATTTGATGCAGAAGCCTCTATTCTCTCCAGTTTGACATCCCTCCATTGTTTGACACGACCAAATATTGCATCAATTTTATCTCCAGTTGTAAAAACTTGAGGATGGAGTTGAAATAATGAGGCAAGAAATCAATACAAATGTACTCTTTTTTTTTTTGTCACGGGCGGGGCTCAGCCCATTTATTCTTTTCCTTCACAATGAAATAGCTCTTTTATCTTATTTACAAAGTCCAAGAATTATTTACAATTGGCTGCCCCAGCCCACGGGTTTTCTGGGCTTACTCTTGGGTCGGGCCTGCCTGCGACTTTAATTCTCTAGGCAAACGTCATAGTAATTTTATTTACAATTTCTGCAGTTGCCTGCATTTTATAATGGATCTTGATTTCGTACTAATTCTTACTTCACATCAAGAAAAGAATTTGAATCTCTTTGTAGACTTAGTTCACTAGTATAATCCGCGCTATCTTGCGTACTTTAAAATGTGTGAACATCTTAATTTGATATGTAAAGATGGATGCTATGTTTCTTAATAAAGTAAAGCAAGCGACTAACGTGTTGAATTTGTGTTCTATAAATTTGAATGTTTTTTCTATTGATAAAAATGTTGAACTTGTTAGTTGCTTCCATGATAGACGCATGCTCATATGCACACGCGTTAATTAAAGTGTCTTGTGTAACATATTTAGAATTGCATAAAAATACCATATTTGTGGTAAATTCTTCTACAGACATTGATGTAGAAGCGCTTGAAGTCTGTTATTTTTGGAAATTTAGTTTTAAAACTTGTATACAGTTGGAAAAATACCTATTTTGAATTTTTAGGAGGATACATTATGATTTCCCGCATTTTATTTGGGAGCTTCCTTTCCCTGTCACTGGTATTGGTGTCTTTCTGAAACATCCAGTAAAGCTCTCTCCCTTTTGACTTTCTTTACATACAAATATGGTGATAAGAGTCGATCAAAGTCAACTCTCTAAATCCAAAGATGGATGCCAACACGAAGGCCAAACGGAAAAAAACTGACTCAGTTTACGGGGAGTTGAACAAAGAATAAGAAAACGATGCAATTTTCTACCCCTTTTCTTTCCTTTTTCTTCTCGAATACCATGAACGTTCCATATTCTCAATAAAACCAGGTCTTTACTCAAAAAATAAAATAAAACCAGGTCCAAATCAAAACGGAAATGGAGCCTATATATTGACTGAGATGAGAACGAAACCAGATCAAAATCAAATTGGAACCTTAACCAATCTGTGGGTTGAGATGGATTACAATGGTGACATGTATGACGAGAGCTACATTGATTCAGAGGTGAGAAGTTTGTGATTTGTGCCTTTGAAAGGTTAGATGGAGTTATTTCCTTTTATGAGCAGTTGGCTGTACTGTGGGTCTAGGTTCTAGATGAGACATTTTATACTTTTAGTCTATTTTTTTTCTTTTTTTTGAGAAGTTACTTTTAGACTCTGTCTTGTTTTACTCGTATAAATCTGAAATTTTGAGTATATGGGCCTAGATGAGAAATTTTGGATTCTAGTCTTGTCTTACTCATATAAATCTGAAATTTACAAGTTTTTTGTGTGTTTATGGGCTTGAGATTTGGTTTATAGGTAGTATATGGGATAGTTCTGAAAGAATCTGATACTTCAATTTATAGCTTATGGCTCCACTTTAAAATTTCTTCGTATATTTTCATGAAATTATGCTAAATGAGTATTTATGCATATATTTATCTGTATATATTTGGTAGAGATACATAGTTCTTACTGAGGATGATATAAGAGAGCGCGAAGAGAAAGAAATATCTAAAGTTTCCGAAGTACTTTCCATTTCTAAAGAGGACGCATTCATTCTTATTAGACACTTCAAGTGGTCAGTCTAGTTTTCTTTTTTGTATAGACAGATAAATAGATATTTGATTTCAAGAAGTAAGAATTTTAATCATCCATGTGTTGCTGCATGATTTTTCTTTGGTTCTTGTGGGTTTGTGTGTACAGAAGATCTTTAAGTTAAACTAGGCCTTGATTGTTTTCTTGTTGATTATTTGTTCTCAACATACAATGCTTCCTTGGGTTTAGTATATATATATATATATATGGGGCCGGATTCCTTGACATCGTTTTTTGACTCCCAAATATGACTCTATTTGTGGACCCTTAGATCAAATATGATGAGTGGCCATGATTAAATCAACAACAGCCCCTGCCCAAATATTATGCCCTGCCCTTCACCCCTGCCCGAGCTCTTCTTCTTCTTGCACGCCAATGGCAATCTCGAAGCTTCCCCTTCCACTCTTCCACACACGCTCTCTCTACAGATCACATGAACCAGGGTATCGCACAACCTCCTTCTCCTCTCCTCTCCGCGACGCCTCCTTCACTGGCACGAGCCTCCTTCTCGCTCCGCGACGCTGGACCGACGACGACCTGATTCGTGTTGGATCTAACACGAGCATCCATCTCAGCGGACCAGTCTCGCTTGAATCGTGCTAGTCTTTACCTGCATGTAGCGTCCCTTGAAACAATCATAGTCGAAGAACAGTTAAGTTTCATGGGTGCATAATCAATTATACTCTATTATCCCTCTTCAGTTAGACTTTTATGGGTAACTATGGATGAATTGTGTTAATTAGGACTTATTTGAGGATAATTATGATCATTTGGACTTATTCGGGGTTATAATGTCATAATTGATGCTCAATTAGCTCAATTGTTGTTTAATTGACAAAAAATTGCTATAATTGAGATGCGGTGCTTGAGAACACTTTTGATCTAATCAATGCTCAATTAGCTTGTCTCAAGTATTTCAAATTATTTATTGTTTCAAAATTAGTGAGAATAATCATGATTTAGTATTGTATAGAATAATCATAATACAGACAAATTGATGCTTAATTTGTTTTTTAGTTGATACGACTTAGTATAATTGAAGGTGGTTGAGATTAATTAGGACTAGCTGACTATTGAGTAGCCTTCATTACTTTCAATTGGAAGTGCATACATATTTTAATTTGAATGATTTTGATAAAGCGATTAAAAACATATTATATTATTTCTCATTTTTAGATGAAGTGCAAGAATATTTTTATCTAATATTTTATTTTATTTTTTTGCATTCTTATTGAATATTTCTAATTTATTTTATTCACAATTAATAGGGTTGGAACGGGGCTGTTTTTAGACTGGTACGGGTTGTTCAAGGCTGGAGAGTGGCTGTTTTTCGACTGGTACGGGGCTATTTTTAGGCTGGTACGGGGATGCTTTTAAGGCTGGTGCGGGCTGTTTTAGGGCTGTTTTGGGGCTGTTTTCGGTTATGTTCGGGTTTAGGGTTTAGGGTTAGGGTTCGGTTAGGATTATGTCGATGGAAATGTATTATTTGTAAATGCTTTAGGGTTTAGGGTTAGAGTTGGATTATGTCAATGGAAACGGCCACATAAACTAATTCACACGCTTGTGCATTCATTCGGCTAATCATGAGTTCCCTGGCTTCTTCGATGCCGTTATCTTCAACTAAATTTTCATAGGTTGTGCGAAATATGTTTGCCTTTTGCCTCCATCGTGGAACTATAAAATGCTCGGGTAACTTATCGATATCTTTATGGATAAATACCTTTAACATGTGCTTGCAAAGTATTCCAACAAACTCGAAATTCTGACACTCACAATTTCCTTCATGAGATTGCAAATCTATGGATACGATAAACTTTTCAGAATCATAAATCTTTGATTTCACCACAAATAACTGAAATCTCTCTCTATTTATCATCTCTTCCACTTTGAACTTCCGAGCATCTTTTAGTTCCGCCTTAAATTTGTTGAACACATTTCTTGTGTAAACACTTGCCGCATGTTTCAACAAAAACTCATCATCTTCAACAATCCGATATTTATGCTCTGACTCGTAATCTTCATCCATTTCTCTTCGCACGATTCTCTTCAAAGCCTGATTGTATCTTACTACAAATTCTATCAAGTTTGTATCTGGATTAACGAATTCATTAAAAAATGAATTCACACCCTCACTACGCCCTGTAGTATTCATACCGGCAAAAAATGTGCCACGATTGTAAACGGGGACCCAAGATTCCCGAATAGCATAAAGTTGTTGAAGCCACTCATTATTTTCTAATCTGTATTCCTTCATCAATTCCATCCATCTATCCTCAAAATCTTCTTTCTTATAGGTGAACCAAATTAATTTCTTCACATCCTTTTTAAATTTTGATTTCTTATAATATACATGAGACAACTTCTCCCCAAACTTCTTCTTAATGTGCCATATGCATAGTCGATGACGGGTGTCTGGCAAGACTTCGGCAATCGCAATTTTCATTGCCAAGTCTTGATCTGTGATTATAGCATTCGGTGCATGCCCTCCCATTGCTTCGAGCCACGTTTCAAATACCCATTTAAATGACTCTGCAGTCTCATCTTGCATTAAAGCACATCCAAATTGAATCGACTGTAAATGATGATTCACTCCCGTAAATGGAGCAAAAGGCATTTTATATTTATTTGTGCGATATGTTGTATCAAATGTGACAACATCCCCGAAATAATTATAAGCCGCACGAGATCGATCATCCACCCAAAAAAAAATTCACTGCCGCCCCAGTTTCATCCGTTTGAATTGAATAAAAAAATTGTGGATTAGATGCAACTTTCTTACGAAAATATGCAAGGACCGCTTCTGCATCTCCACCCTCTACTTGAATATTCCTCTTACCTCTCAAATGATTATAACAAGCTCTACTATTGAAACCGACAATGTCTCCATCATAAATGGAAGCTATTTTAGAAACCCTCATATTTTCGCGGTGAAATTTTTCGGTTAAATTTTTTATGTGAATGGGCATTTGACGATTTGACCTCATTTTTATCCTCTTACTAGGGCTCACAAACCCATGTTTGTGAGTATCATCAAAAGCGGTAACCCTAAATTTGTTTGTCGCTAATTCATATTTAATACGCATTTGAGCTTTGCAGCCGCACCTCATGGATGAGGTATTCCTTTCTTTTTTGCTTTTTGTCGCATTCTCTTCTATCTCATCACCAAAATCACCCTCGTCATGCTCATTTTTTTCTTCCTCATCGTCCTCATTATCACCAGGTTTATGGATTCCTTCTCTTGAGCATGAAAAAAGTACATGAGTTATCGCATCCAACCGATTTATTCCTTTTTTTCCGGACCGTTTGCGAATCCAAAAACCATTTTTGCGACCATAATCTTGATAACACTTTTCGGCTTCATCGATTGAATCAAAGATTGATCCGCCTGTATGAACAAGTAACTAAAATAAACCGCTAAACAAACATTTACAAAAAATAATTTCACATTAGAATTAAGTAAATACCTCAGGCTCCACTACACCTTTGTCACTTGGAGCACTACAAGATGCCATTAAATAATAAGGTAAAGCAAAACGAAGAAAAAAAAGCAAAAAGACTGCTTATAGGTCAGGGTTTGTGTAAAAGAAAAGAGGGTTTCTGCTTCAGGCGCGAGATTGAGAGAAGAGGGGCGTGGTATTGACCTCGGGCAGGCTGGTCAGGGCGCGGGCAGGCCGGTCAGCATACGGGCAGGGCGCGGGCAGGGAATTTGAAAAGTCAGGGCAGGGCAGGGCAGGGGCAGGGGCGCGGGCAGCCTGGGCAAGGGCTGTTTTTTTGTTTTAATCATGACCGCTCATCAAATTTGATCCAAGGGTCTACAAATAAAGTCATAAATGGGAGTAAAAAATAGGTGTTAAGAGATCCGGCCCCTATATATATATATATATATATATACACATATATATATATATATATATATATATATATATATATATATATATATATATATACACACACACATATATATGTATATATATATGTATACCTATATATATATATGTATAATTTCCTTGGGTTTAGTATTGGATATTGTATAAACTACCTTCGTTTTGTTTTGACTTGGATGCAGGGACGCGAGTAAGCTGAGTGAGTGGTTTGCAGATGAGTCTGTCCGCGAAGCTGTTGGATTACTGGAGACTCCAGTCCAAATACACAGAGCCAAGGAAGTAAGTCTTGATTGTGCTTTGTATATATTAGGAAGTTTTCACAGTTCGATACTCAAAATATCATTATGGTGCGCTGTACCAGTTAGGTTTATTTTCTTGAATTCATGACAAAATTTTGGTAGAAATGAAACATGCACTTGGTTCTTTTGAATTTAGTTTATGCTCCTTCAAAAAAGAATTTAATTTATGGAAGTGGATGTCTGTAATTTACTCTTGTAATATTTGTGGTATCAGATAAAATGTGACGTATGCATTCAGAATCATGGGTCAACTGAAATATGTGCTGCGCCCGCCTTGTCGTCATCCATGCTGTTTTGCTTGCTGGCAACGTATGTGTTTTTAATCTTTCTTGCTTTATAAATCTAAAAAAAAGATTAATATGACATTCGGAACTTACAAGATATCATTTATTATTTGATTAGTACCAAATGCCTAATTTTTTGTCCTTGTTCCTTTTCAATAAGGTTGTTTGGTATCAGTGATCAATCTTAATCCAAATTGTTAGGAGCCATATACTGAAGTTGAATATATAACAAAATTCTTAGGGGTATACATATAACTTATAAATTTATTACAAAATACACTAACATTATCATATATATATATACTAAAACTTCAAAATCTACAAATGACGGTTGTCCTCCTAGTTCTTATTAAAATCCACCACTGTTTGGCATCTAGAAATCACCTTATTTTACTTTGTTACTTGAGTGTTTATTTTAATAATCTAAGGAGAGATCAGACCTAATTGAGTCTTAAACATTAAAGTCAATATAAGATTTAGAAAATAATGCTAAATAACGAAGTGCGTAAAAGTTGGTCCCACATTTTTGTTTATGATATGATGATAATATTAATGAATATTTTCAACTTAACAGGTTACATTGGTGAAGCAATAAACGATGGACCAGGTTGTTTGAACTTGGGATGTTCTGAGCCGTCTTGCTCTGTTGTAATGACTCAAGATATGATTAATAAACTAGCTAACGATGAAGATAAAGAGAAATATGCACGGTTTGTTTTAAGGTCTTATGTTGACGACAACAAGAAGGTACGTTTATAAGAAAAGATGTCAATATACCATTTTTGCATTTGATAGACTACTCTGTACCTTTAATTGACTATTTTGGGCAGATAAAGTGGTGTCCTTCACCTGTCTGTGAATTTGCAATTGAGCTTTTCCCTGGGAGCAGTAATTATGATGTTTTGTGCAATTGTTCTTTCAACTTCTGCTCGAATGTGAGTCTTTGTTCTTAAAAATGAAATTGCAAAAAAGCTGCTTAATTGCAAAAGGCTTGCATTATTAGAAATTGCAAAATAGCCCCTCAAATCGTCTAGAAATGAAAAATCCATCAACTACCCTCTAAGTTCGATTAACATGTCTAATCTTTTGAATTTAAATAAATTATCGTCTTCCTGTCGATAAGTGAAAACTAAATTGGAATGTTTCAGTGTTATGAGGAGTTGCACCGACCTGTGGACTGCGATACTGCAGCCAAGTGGATTTTGAAGGATAATGCTGATGCTGAGTCTGAAAACATGAATCTGTGTTGGTAAGTTTTTCTCTTCTCTTTTCTTTCTTTATTTTAGGCACTTTCATGTGTACAAAACATAAGCAATAATTTTTTAACCTTTCTTATTCTAAATATAAAAAATGGTGGAAGGAGGGCTGGCTTTGTACAAATATATTAGTGTAAATATAATCACGTAGGTGGTGTTTCTTTCCCATGCTTCATAGGGCTATCCATGACATGATTTTTTGGATTTTTTATTTAAATGGCCATAAAAAAATTGAATTTAGAAACTAGCGCAATTTTCAGATTATTTGTAAAACTAGTCATTTTCTTCGAATACCTTCAAGGTTTTATTCCACTTCATCCTCCCATTTCGTTAATATTATACATATTCACGTTTTATTAACTTAGTATAAACACAGGTGTAGCTGAATCCCGTTTGGAAGAACATGCGCAGGAAAGGAACTACAGAATTTCTTTCAAATAGTTGATCCTGTTCAGAAGCCCCACGAGGATTTCAGTGATTTTCGTGATAAACTTGTTGGCTTAACTAGGTAATTCTATAAAAACTGAAAAAAAATTCATCACAACCACAATTGCATCAAATTTGTAACATAAATCACACTTCCTTTTCTAGTGTGACTAAGATTCACTTTGAGAATTTAAGGGAGCTTGAAAACGGATTGGAGGAGGTGAACGAAAGCAGTAGCCAGAGCGAGACTTCCACTTCAAAAAATAACAAGGGCAATAATGAAAAGAATAAATCGGGAAAAAGAGGATCGATACATTCCGTTGCCGGAGTGACTGATGAGGACCGCTGGGCTTGTGAGAGGTGCACATTTGCTAATCCTGTTGCTTCCTATACTTGCCAAATGTGCACTCGACGAATTTAGATTGTTGAATAATGTGGCGTGGGCTTATTGTACATAAATATATAAGGATTTGTTTGGCTGTGATGAGGTGTTGATGTGTGGATGGCTTTTTGGTGAAGTGTAACGAAGGGGTAGTTGGTGTGTGTTGTTACTATCTTTAGATATTCTTTTGGGATCGGAAGAACTATTTTACTATTTGTGTGACTTGCTACTGTGTTTATGTGTAAGTGAACTATCTACAAATGTTTCATGTGCTACTTGAGCAATCTTGCATTGTTGAATGCATGTATCCATGTATGTTGTTAGTTTCGATGGTGTATTTATTATTATTATTATTATTATTAATAATAATAGACCCCAAGTTTTATCCGGGAGTCTCCAATTGTATTAATAGAAGGGTCCTGATATTTCGCACCACATTTAGAGATATCTCGTGCGCGACTGCTGACGTGACATACAACCAAAACACGACGGCGACATGACGTGTGTCCGTCTAGTACCTTTCCAGCTCAGCATGTAGCGACGGGTGCACGATGGAGTGAACATAGAGTGCAGCGACACAAATAGTATATAAATAGTATAACATTATGATAAAACATTATATATATAGCAATAACAACTACGACCTAAAGAAGGAAAAGACAAGAGGATGATGAACGGAAGTCATGGAGACAAGGTGGAAACCGGTCCTACTCATGAAGAACGGATGAACGCACGTCTTGTGTTGACGCCTCAAACACAACCTCGCCTCCAAAAATATTTTAATCTCTAATTAAATGGACTGTAATAATCTTCTCGTGGTTGTACATTGGTTCGATCAATTTCCCTTGTATGACCGTTCTCATTTCTTCTTCATCCTCATAACTCTTCTCAATCTTCGAATGTCAATCGGGAACCACAACACTCATTGTCCAAATCTCGCCTTCTTCTATTGTTTGAAACTCTAGCCTTCTTGAAAGAGCATCCGCCACCTTATTCTCTACTCCCTTTCGATATTGAATCAAATAATCCATCCCCATTAGTTTCGTGAGCCCTTTGTGTTGTAGTTGAGATGTAATTTTACCATCTAGCAAGAATTTGAGACTTTTGTGATCTGTTTTGATAACGAACCTCCATCTCATTAAGTAGTGTCGCCATTTTTCTACCACCATGAGCACGGCAATCAACTCCTTCTCGTAAATAGACCTCCCTTGATTCTTCACGCCTAGAGCTTGGCTTAAAAATACGATAGGCTGGCCGTCTTGCATTAGCACTGCCCCTACTCCCAGTCCACTTGCATCTGTCTCTATCATAAACATTCGCAAAAAGTCCAGTAATTTGAGTACCGGTGTCTTCACCATTGATTCTTTTAACACCTCAAAGTCATACTCGGCTCGCTCATTCCATTTAAACACTCCCTTCTTCAACAATTCGGTCAAGGGTTTAGAAATAATCCCGTACCCCTTCACAAACTTGCGGTAACCCGTCAATCCCAAAAGCCCTCGAAACTCTTTAATATTCCTTGGTCGCGGCCAACTCACCATAGACTCAATTTTTGTTGGGTTCGTCTTAACCCCCTCCTCATTAATCACATGCCCCAAATACTCTATTTGCGTCAAACAAAATATGCACTTACTCCTCTTTGCAAAAAGTTAGTTTTGTTGGAGAATTTTGAACACCACTTCTGAATGTGCCAAGTGCTCGGTTTGAGACCAACTATACAAGAGAATGTCGTTAAAAAAGATGAGTATGAACTTTCTCAAGTACGACTTGAAGAGTGAATTCATGAGAGCTTGAAAGGTGGCCGGAGTGTTCATGAGGCCAAAGGGCTTGACAAGGAATTCGAAGTGGCATGAATGAGTTCGAAACGCGGACTTGTACACGTCCTCAGGAGCCATGCGGATTTGGTGATAACTCGCTCGAAGATCCAACTTAGAGAAAACTGAGGTTGACTCAACTCGTCCAATAGGTCGTTGATGATCGGAATGGGGTACTTGTCGTTCACCATCATGGAGTTTAGTTGTCGGTAATCTATGCAAAGTCTCCACGATATGTCTTTTTTCCCAACCAAAATGGTCGGGGATGCAAACGGACTCCGACTATCTCCTCTTTTTGGTGGTGCGTGTAACGATAGGGTTGCACTTGAACCGGTTTTGATTCGGTCTCGAGCAGGATTGTGTGATCACAAGACCGAGGCGGTGGAAGTATTTTTGGCTCTTGAAAAATGGAGCTATAGGTTTTGAGTAAACTATCTAGCTCGGTTTTGGCCTGCACATTTTCTGAAGCAAGGTTTTGAACTCCATCTGTTTGGACTTTCTCTGTTTCAATCCGCACTAATTTTGATGCAACAACCAAGGGCTTTGAAATCCCAATTTTAGGGCATTTATTGGTTGGGTTCTCGGATTTAGAAGTTGGGATTTTTAAAATCCTAGTTTTTGAGCATTTAATCTTTGGGTTCTCGGATTGAAAGATCTGAGGATTCAAATTCTCGGATTCTAGGCATTTAATCATTGAGTTCCTAATTTTTAAATTTTGGAGATTACCTTCTAGTTATAAAGATATTTCATCCAATGAACTTGATTTCTCTCTAACACACATCTCAATTCATCTCCCTCTACTAACCGAGCTTCACCCCTAATGGCTTCCCTATCCTCTCTAAGCTCCAATCTTCTCCCTCCTTCGTAAAAAGACACTATCTGCTACAAGTAGTCGAACTCCACTAGGCTTAGGGACGTCATCAAATCCACCCCAAGAACCACATCCACCGATCCCAACTCTAACACTAATAAGTTTGTTCTCACCTTGAATCCTTGCATGTCCCATTGAAATCCTTCGCAAACCGAATAACAAATCACACCCAAACCATTGATAATAGTGACCCTCAATGGCGCCGTGACAACCGGGGGTTAGACCCAATACTTTTGTGCATTGCGGGTCGATAAACGAATGGGTACTCCCACTATCCAAAAGAATGGTGAAAGCTCTTTTCTTTGCTATTCCAGTGACCCTCAAGGTTTGATTAATTACGTCGCCATCAAGAGTACATAGAGACAAGTCCATGAATTTGGCTTCCGATTGTTGTGCTCGGATTGATAACTTTTAAAACTATTCCGTAATTACTAATCTCGTATGAGTTTCATGTATAAGATCAGGAAATTCTCAAGTTTAAAATGACGTGCAAAAGTTTATCAATTCGAGTCGACATGCAAAAGTTTCATCTCAATAAGATCATCAAAAGTCGAAGAGTTTCATAGCGTTTCAAGCTTTAAAGATCCGAATTGTTGGCGCTCAAGAGTTGCAGACCTTCGTGTGTTTTGGGTTTGTGTTGATGTTTTTGGGTTGGTTAATTAAATTAAATTCTAGAGAGAAAATATCATTTTTCAGCCTCATATGTTCGAACTGATGAGCGTTGATTTTTTTTCTTCAGTTTTCCAACAAGCATCCGTTCGAACGGATGTTTCCTCTTTAAATTGAGCAGCCCAAATTCGTTTTTAACCAATTCTTTTAAGCAAAATTTTGAGGTTTCTCTCTAGAATTCAAGTTAATTAATCAAGATTATTGTGAGCAATTTTGAGAGGAATTAAATTATGTTAGATAAGTTTGTCGGTTTGTTTGATTGAAAGAAATTGTTGGAAGTTTTGATTCATCGATTCGCTACGGGAGTTGTAAAGCAAGCGGTGATTCGAGTTCTGTAAGAAAATCCTATTTGGATTAGTGGAATCAAGAGGCCGAAAGGCATATCCGGAGAGTAGGTGCCCGTGAACGCGATAAGGGCCGCTAGCGAGAATGGGTGGTTACAACATACGTAACCACTTAGCCGAACTTCGTCAACAAATTTGATGTTCGGTATTCTCGTTTTTACTTTTCTTTATTCTTCATTTCTTTAATTAGTTAATTACTACAACCATCAAACTTAAAAGTCAATCAAACTAATAGTCGCAAAACCCTAAAAGTCAAATCCACCCCCCGCACAAAAATAGGCCTTTAACCCAAAAAACAACAACAACAACAACACCGATCTCTCTTCCCCTCCACCTTCGGCTCATCCTCCTTACCCTCTTCTTCACCTTCTTCCTCCTCAGTTCCATCCAACATGTGAACGGTCTCATTCCTCCTCTCTTCACAATCGTGCCCCTTAATGAATGGTGCCTCACACCAAAAATACAACTTCTTGGCTTGCCTCTCTGCCTTTAAGGCATTCCAATTCGGTGTCAGTTTTGATTGAGCCTAAACCGTTTGAGAAAAATTTCCTATTTTACCGCCAAAAGATTGGTTCTTGGATACATTTTTCACCCTTCATTGCATTTCAAGGAATGTTGGAGCACGTTCTCATATGCCTCGCATAACATCTTGGGTCTCGAAATAATCAGATACGCCTTCAATTCCTCTTGAAGCCTCGACACAAAACAATTCTTGAATTTTTTTTCATCTAGAGCCGTATACCTACTCCTTATGTAGCCTCGCAATTTTTCAAACCGAAGATGGTATTCCTCAACTGTACCGGTTTGCTTGAACGCATGTAATTCTCCTTCTACTCTGGTTACTGGTTAGTCCTCAAACCGCCGGCACAAATCCACCGTGAACTCGCTCCATGTACCAACACTATGCCCAAATGATGGGCTAAGTACCATTCTTCCGCCTCTCCCGTTAAGGAAAGAACGGCCAAATCTACATGTTGCCAATCCGGTACCTTGCACACCCTAAAATAGAGCTCACATTTCATGATCCACCCTCTTGGATTGGTACCTTGTAAATACGGGATCTCGACCTTAGGCCGTGGTTGAAACTCAAAACCTATTTCCCTCGGTGATGCATAACCCTTGAGGCTGTACTCCGAAGTTTCCTCCTCCTCTTCCAAAAACGCATCTTCCCACCCCCTTTCAAGTTCTGGTGGTCCGATGATCTTGCTGATCATGCCACCGTGGAGTCAGAACCCTTCCCCTTTTGTTGCGCCTCCAAACGGTCAAATCGAGATATCATCTCGATCATCATTTGCTCCAATCGCTTGTGACAAGATCACCATCTTGAGTCGAGGTGGTGGTTGTCTTGGGCCGCACCCGGTTGGCCGTCAACGGATCGGATTTTTGCAATGGAGAATCGAGCGGTGGTAGTTTCGGATTGAGACTTTGATACCAAATGTAACAACTCATGTTGTTAATTGGTGGAATTTCACATAATTAAGAGGTTAATTGGGGAAATTGAATCAAGATTCAATCAAGAAAAGAAAGAACGAATTTTATTAAGTGGCAAAATCCTTTACAATAATAGCATCTGACTGTACTGGACTTCTCCCTCTTTATACTGACTTCTATCCATCCCTAGTGACTCAACTCTAAGTAGACGCGGTTCATAGACCTTTGGTGCACCAGCCCTTATACAAACATATCACGTGACTATTTTAATGAGTCACGTGACCTCTCTGTCTCTGCACACTCTTAACTAGACTTTTTATTAATTCACCCGTATACTTTTATTATTATTACATTTTATTATATTTCTTACAATTGTTACAAAATCACAACAAAGAAAAAGAAACAAATTGATTTCAGTTACCTGATTCAGCAATATTCATCATTATCAGGTATATTTCTCTTAATTCTTCCTCTTCTTTGTCCATAGTGATCCAAGGGCTACTTGAACTCTTCAAAAATCATTATGTTCACCAACCAAATCTTAACCAAATTTGATGGTACAAACTACCTGGTTTGGAAATCTCATGTTAAACCGGTACTTCTGGCATACTATCTCACATTCCACATTGATCCTGAAATTAAACCTCCACCCATATAAATAATCATTCTTGAGAATACTCAAGATCAAACATGCGTAAACCCTAGATTCACCAGTTGATGCCAACAGTGCATATGCTTGAAATGATGGCTCTCAACAATCATGACAGACACTGTTCTCAGCAAAATCATAGAATACATCATGTCAGTTAAGGTTTAGAAAAACGTAGATCAACTGTATAACTCGATCACAATGACAAAGTTACTTGAGTTGTTCCTGAAACTCACATTGTGCAATGAATATTTCCATCAAATCTACTCAGACTAGTTAGACTTAATCGGTCAATCAAGCAGAGGATGATGGTTTCATAACAGCCATAAAGCCACTTTCTCCTCTCAGCTTCATGGGTTTTTATTGGGGGCACGGACATAGGCTAGAGCAACATGCATCCATGGAACAATCGAGCTTGGCTCTTAGGTGCTTAGAGGAGCTCGAATGGAGGAAAAGAACACGTGTCATTTGGAGGAAAGAAATTATTAATTTATATAGGAGAATGTTACAAATTTATTATTAATCCCGATCAAGTTAATAATTATATTGTTTTCTTTCACTATTTTATTGTTCTATTTTTGTAGAAAGTACATGCTGAAATGTTATTTTCTTTTTCAAATTATAATTATTTAAAAATAGTTTTATGTTATTCCTGTATGTTTTGGCAAAAATAACTATAAAATTGAACAAATATTTGTTTATTGATAATAGAACGATTTAAATATATGTGATTGTACTTTTCTTAAAACATTTTTCTAGTTTTATTTGTATAATGTAAAAAAAAAGGGACGGTTTGGTTATTTCTATTTAAATTGAGGGTTTAATGGAAGAGGAAATGTGATATCACGACGGTATTGTAGCATGCCGGTTCACGACGAGACGGTATATATACTATTTTTGCACTTTTATATACTGTTTTGCTATTTTATATGTTGTTTAGCCATTTTATATACTGTTTTTAGTCTTTATGTATTTTTTATTTTTTTACTTTTTGGAATTTATATATACTATTTTAACATACTATTTTGATTTTTATATACTGTTTTTTTACTTTTTATGTATATACTGTTATAAAAAAAAAATTATATATATTGTTATTACACCGTAGTAAGCTATATATATGTAATGTTATTGCGATCCGGCGTGATCTATCAGGTCCCTAATGGAATAACACCATCATACCAGTAATGTTAGATATTATTAACACGTGGTAAAAACATTTAACTTCCAAAAATTATTTTAAAATAAGTTCCTGAAAAATACACTCATATATTAATAATTCATATTTAACCTTTACATCCTCCTGGTCCCCCAAAAAAGAAAGCAACTCCTTGAGTATTAAGTCCAAGTTTTCCAACGTTATAACATTTTTTGTTGGTCACATACTCTTGGAAGTCTCTTGTATTTGGAATTATAATATTGTAGTTTGTATCGACGACCTTAATTTGTGCGTAAAAAGCAGCTTTACCGAAACCTTCCGAAGGAAAATGTCCACTGCCCATCGGGGGACTTGGTTCTCCTTTTGGGGCTCCCACAAGACCTCCGAATGCACAAGAATTAGCTTTGTCTGTCATACGACGAACGAAGAGCGATTTTGGCCAGTATCCGATGAGTTTTTTCTCTCTGCCAACTGCCAACCACCAATTTCCATTACTTTTGTCCTATCATATTGAAAAATATTAATGCAAGTAAATTTGATGATGACCTAATTTGTAGAAAATATGAATATGACGATCTAATGTGAATATGTACTTTAAAGACATGAACAACTATGTCATATTGTTTTCCGTTATAAGTAGAAGCAGGGCGCAGTATAGTTCCCAAAGCGATGTCTGAACTAACTTGAACGAAACCAGGACAATCAAGATCATAACATCCAACATTATCATCGTGCTGCAATGCAAACAAATTTGTATACATCATTAGATATTTTATTATCTTATAAATCCCATAGAGTAAGAAAAATTACCCATCCGAAGTTCAAGTGGGCATGCATATCTCCATAGTGATTAGGATCGACCTGGCAAAACGAGAAAAAATTATCAAATTTTTTATAGTAGTGAGAACTTTTTTAATTAAAGCAAAATATTTCTTAAACATCTATGGAAATTTGCCTTGTCATACTTTTACTTTTTTTTAGTTGATCCTCATAATTCCACAAATAACAAAAATTAGAAAATTTGTACGCAAAGAATAGACAAATAAAATAAATAATAAGAGAAAAAAAATGAATTATTGTTTTTGCCAAAGCTTTACTAGGAGTGATAAGTTACCATCCCATCAACCATAATGTTGTGAGTTCCAAATTCAGTTACAATTCAATGGCAACAATTCATTGGCAACAATTCAATCACATTATTAAACTTCAAGCAAAAATAGCAACTACCTCATATCACATTCCAATACAACTCACGTTTAGCAAACCAAAAAGACCAGCTAAACCAAGATTCAGGCTTGAGCTATATTGGCTCCACTATCAGGAAGCAAATAACATCATAAAACAAACTTGGGGAGAAAATAAAATCTCTACTAATGCAGAAAAAAAAATTTGCACTAAAACTCAACAACATTAGAATACCACTTAGAGGGTGGGCAAAAACTAAATTTTCAGCAACGGACAATAATGCAATCAGGACTATTTTTATAGTAGACAAGCTAGATAAAATTGAAGAAAAGAGAAGGTTGTTCAACATGGAGAACAAACTCTGCATTGCCCTAAGAGCAGTCATTTTCTAACAAGCAAACAACGCGGAAATAAAATGTAAACAGAAATCTAGATAGAAAGAAGATCAAAACACCAGATACTTCCATGCAATTGCATCCGCGCATAGACAAACTAACACCATTAAAACACTGGAGATTAATGAAATAGCAAATACAAACAAAAATTAAATCGCGCAAGAATTCCAAAAGTTCTACGAACAGACACTGGGAAACAACTCTGGTCGATCGAACATTCAAGCACAATTCTTACAACACATTCCAGTTGCGCAAGATCTTAATGAGCTAGGGGCAGATTTCTCTGAAAAGATCAGAGACGCGGTTTTTGATTTGGCAAAAGGAAAGTCATTAGGACCAGACTGATTCCAGCTGAATTCTATGAAAAATATTGGGAAATCATACAAGCAGCTCTACTATGGCTTTGTAAAGAATTTCGGCATAATAGACTGGAACTATGGAGAATTAACAAAGCACAAATTACGCTCATTCCAAAAAAAGAGCATGCAAAAATAGTCACAGACTTTAAACCTATCAGCGTAATAGATGGCCCCATTAAAATTATCTCCAAAATTCTAGCGACAAGGCGACAAGCTAAAATGCCTGGGCTAATTTCAGAAAATCAAACAACATTCATAAAAAACAGGCAGATTCTTGAGTCTTTTTTGGCAATACGTGAATATATTAACTTCCTACACCAAAGTAAAACCCTAGCAGTGCTACATAAAGTCTACTTTGCAAAAGCATTCGATACTGTCAGCTGGCAATTTCTTGAACTAACTATGACCCAACGTGGTTTCCCACCCATATGGGTTAAATGGATTAAAAGCATGATGCCATCCGCAAGCTCGGCAATACTACTAAATCCAACCATAGCCTTTTTTCTTCCACCAAAGAGGATTAAGACAATGGGGCCCCCTTGTCGCCTCTGCTTTTCAATCTAATAGCGGAATCACTCCAATACATGATTAAATATTTAAATACACTTGCCCCGCATCTAAAAAATTACCCATGAAAGCTATCCAATATGCGGATGACACAATAATAATTACAGAGGCACAATGTACCAACCTGCAATTGATTAATCTTGCACTAAAATATTTTGGCAAAATGACAGGCTTGAAAATCAACAACTAAAAATCAACATTCACAACAATTCAGGTACTGTAAGAAAATCAATGATCTATACAGAGATTGCTACAATACAACCAGCAAGAGTTTTCATTTAAATACCTGGGACTTCCTCTTTCGCTCAATAAACCCCTAATTCATTCTATCTCTCTATGATTGATAAGATAAGGAATAGAATTGCAGGATGATCAACTAAATACCTATCTATTGAAGGCAGAATTACTCTGCTCAACTCAGTCCTCTCAGCTACACCGCTCTATTTTATGCAAGCATTCCTTTTGCTCCAATGGGTTATTAATGAAATTGATAAACTACGTCGTAACTTTCTATGAGGAGGCACCAACGAATACAAAAAAAGAAAACATCTTGCAAGCTGGGCAATGACATGCGCATCGAAGGAAAATAGAGGTTTAGGCATTAAGGACCTCAAGTTGCACAATGAGACACTGCTACTGAAATGGATATGGAAACTGCAGACAAGAGAAGAAGGGATATGATATCACACCATAAAAGAGTGCTATGGTGATCAATTTACACAATGGAACAACAACTTCAAAAGTTACTTTATGACAGATTTGGGATCCATTATGCACCTATTCCTAAATAGATCCAAAATCAATTTAGGAAATGGAAGAAATATATGTTTTTGGCAGGACAAATGGCCGGACGAGGTTCTAGCAACAACCTACAAAGGACTGTACAAGAGAGCTTTGACAAAAACATCTCCGTACATGCAGCACTCTCAAGTCCTAACGCCCTCCAATGGGATAGGCAATTAAACATGCACGAAGAAAGAAAGTTCGCATCTCTCAAGACTATACTTGCAAACATAGCACTTAGGAATGAGGAAGATAACCTATAATAGGAGATAGGAAAGCAAAAGAAATTTTCGATAAGCTCCGCATACGCCTTCTTCTCAGATAGAGGGCGTAGAGACATACAGAGCAAATCACTTTGGAAATTAAAAGCACCTCCGAGGGTTAAATTCTTCATATGGCTTCTAGCCAAAAACAAACTAAACACAAGAGACAAACTCAAACGGAAATGATGCATACTTTGTAATGCAAGATTGGCAGAATCGCACAATCATCTTTTCGCAAATTGCATATACTCTTATGCAGTGTGGGAGAAAACTTGTAATCGCCTAAACTTGCAGCCACCACCGATAATCGAATCGCCACTAGGATTACATAATTGGATGAAGAAACGCGTTGCCTGATCACCTCATAAAAAGTGAGGAATTTTATGGGCGGCTTGTTGCTGGGAATTATGGAAGGAACGTAACAATCGAATCTTCCAGAACAAATAAAAAACTGCGGCTCAGACTTACGAGTACGTATTAGCCACTCCGAAGAATGGATACGAGTGGCGGGACTTACAAAAGGGGTGAATAACCCAATAGGATAAAATAATAAGGAACCAAATGAGGAAATTTATCGTAAATAAACTATTGTGAGCTACTTATTTTTATTTTAATGAAAAGTCTAATATAGGCAATGCCCCTACTACTAAAAAAAAAGAAATTCTGTAAAACCAATTTCTTTGAAAATATATTTAGGACATATAAGCTACCTTACAAATTCAAAAAAAAAAAAAAGATCATGTAAAATAATCATCAATGGCTCTATAAATTCGATGGGCAGTGGACATTGAATGTCCATTGAATTTGAAGGAAAATGTCCACTGCATATCGACCTTAATTTCTGCGTAAAAAACATCTTTTGCTGAAACCTTCCGAAGGAAAATGTCCAATGTGCATCTATGACATTTGCTAAAACTCCTACTAGGAGCGGTAAGTTACCTTATTGTTTTCGCTTTACATCTTGTCTTATTTTTGTTGGATGAAGATTTTTCTAATAACAAACTAAATATCTTTAATTCAGACTATTGAGAAATATTTTATTTAAAAGTAAAAACTACATACCAATAAATGTTTTATATACCATTAAAAGATGTTTAAAAATGTAGAAAAATATAACTTTCTATTTAAAATCATATTTTTTTATAAAAAGTAAAAACTCATTTCTTCTTTGTTTTCCCTCACTATTTTCAACTTAATTTCGTTTTTATTTTTATTATATAGTGTCTTATTTCATCCCCACGTATCTTCTCGAAAAACCCCCATTAAGCCGGGCCTCGAACTCGGGTCACCCCCAAAGTTCGAGTCAGTGGTGTGGCCAGCTGCGCTAGGCAGCCGTTCACTCTTTTCAACTTTATTGATCAATGATAGATTTCACCACAGTTTATATATATATATATATTAATTCAATAAATCATGTCTCACTGATCATATACTCGATATAAAAAAAAGTAAAAGTTGAAAAAGAGAACATACCGTCCATCCGCCAACTATTCCACTGAATTTTCCCTTATTCTGATTCTTATCGTGAACATAAAACCATGCCCCACTGTATCTTTCCCATCTTTCCCCTGATTTTCCTCCTCCTTTTACTTCTGGTTCATACACATTTATTGTGGTGGTTGCACCATAATTAATTCCATATCTTTCATACTTGACTACCTACAAATGGAAATGAAAATTGTCATAAAAGCGTCAAAAAATTAACTTAAAGTACATTAATATATATTAATTAACATGAATTGGCTATGCCTTGATTGAATTTGATTCTCATCTTTCACAAACCAAGTAAAAAAAATCATCTATGGCTGTATAAAACAGAGAAATCATGTGTTCAATAAATATCATTTATTTCTATAACAAAATGGGGCTGGGTTACATTTTCCAATAAAACAATGACATTCAAGTTTTTTTCTTCCAAAAGTAAATTTCATTTATATAAAAAAGGAGATAATAATAAATGTGCCGTCCATGAGGCGCGACAGGGGTAAGTTGATAATGGATCTTGGCTTGGTTTGTGTCTTTGTGACGAGTGGTGGGGCTGGTTATTAATTTGGGTATTATATTTTGTTTTATGAGCCCATAATTTATTTTTATTCTCTAATTAATAGTCTGTAATATATATATATATATATATATATATATATATATATATATATATATATATATATATATATATATATATTACTTATTATATTACATGTCTTTTATAATGTTTAGCATTTATATCTATTTGTTAATAAATTATTATTTCATATAGATATATAAATTTTAATCCTTTTATATTCTGATTTGTAGCATCTATATCCCGTTTCTTCTAACAAACTTTTATTATTTTTATTATCTTATATGTTATTTTATAAAAAAATTACACCACTTTTATAATACATATACTTTATTATTATACAATATTTTTATAATAAATTATTTTTCTACTTTTTTGTAAAATTGTATTCAATGTTAATTGAATTGTGTACGATTTTTATAAATTATATATTTTTTATTATAGTTATATACTATTTTTATATATTTTCATAAAAATATATATTATTTTTATGAATTATATATTGTTCATATATTTGTGACATAAGAAAAGAGTCCCGCTAATACATTCACAAATGGCTGCAAACATGAGGGAATTCCACATCTCCAGTGGCTAATGGCTATCAAACCCGAATGAACATGCTAATATCACCGCGGGGCCGAACAAGGGGGAACAAAATACCCAGGTTTGGATATAGTTTTGATATCACTCTCCTACGGGAATGCCGAGACCTGTTCCTGCTGAATACCAATGTGAGAAATAACATACATTCTCTCATCTAACATTTTGTTTTTCACATTATAATATAACTAAATAATTTGTTTGTTTGTGTGGAAATTAAACTATTGCATTGGATAGAAATATTTGAATAGCATGAACAAAATAAAATATTAAACTAGTGTAAAATATAGTTATATTCTTTCTTTTTTATTTCGTGAGTACGGGTATCCTCATGACGATAGGTATACCTTCGGGATGGGGACTAGGATGAAATATCACCTAAGTTGAAATACGGCCCGTTTATATTCGGGTTAAGTATGGGAAGACCATTTGCCGTCCTAATTTCACGAAAATCAAAAGGAAATATAAACGATAAAGATATAAAGACTTACATGTTCATTAGTTCTTTCTGATGCAATACCAATACTTTCATTGTAAAGCGCTATCATGGAACTCATAGTCATTGCTTTCGCCCTTAATCCGTTTTTCCTTCTAATAATTGGTACTTTGCCTGGTGGGCAAATAGTTTTAACAATTACTTCATTGTCAATATTTGAATTTATTAGCGATACGTCTCTATTTTTCGGAATAGAGCTTGGTCTCATCTGGAACAATAAAGACAACAATTTTAAAATAAAGAGAGAAAATTTGAAATACACAAAATAATTGTAAGAATTTATGTTGCACGGATACGTGTGCATCTGATACAATACGGACACGGCGACACATCGATCTCAAAAAAATCTCTGGACACGATACGTCGAATATATAATATTTTTGTTATTTTTCTATAATTAATTATATATCTAAATATTTTAAAAATATAAAAAATAATCAAATATGATAAATTAAATGCCAAGAAGAGAACGAGAGAGTAAGAGTTGAGAAAAAAACATTTCTTAGCCAAAGAAGAGATCAAATATCATCCTAGTTATGGTTCTCACGAGTTAATGTCATTAATAAAAAATGAACTTGAAAAAAATAGGATTTAAAAAAAGACGATTTTAGTAAAAAATAAATAAAGAGTTTGAAGATGGGATTATAACAAAAAATTAAATTGGGATTTAAAATATTGGGAAGTTTTCTCAGCCGTGTCCCAATTCTGTTCCTCCCGTGTCCTGGCATACCATGTCGTGTCATGTCATGTCTTGATCTTGTCCGAAAGTCAAGTAATATTATAATATTTGAACACTCGTGTCCGACATGTATCGGTGTTGTATCGGAGCCGTGTCCGATATGTGTACGGTTGATTTTTTGAAGTATCCACATAACATAGATGATAACTAACTTGTTAAAGAAAAAAAAAATCTCCGAAATGAGACTTTAGTTAAAATTATAAGGATTAGCTATGCACTGTTTACGAGGATGTGTACCTGAAGCTTATGATTCATAAGCAATGGATGTTTGAATGCTGGCTGTGAGTTGATATCGACACATTTGAAACGTATCTTTTCCACATCCTGTAAAAATCAAAAGATTGATAGGTTAATTAACATTAATGAATACATGGAATTCATATATTTGATCGGATTGGAATATGGTTAAATAGTCTCGTCGCTAAAAGAAAGTTGTTCGAATAAAGAATCAGACCAATTTATATAAAAATAATAATTTTAAATAATCGTGAGAATCGGTTAATTTTAAATAAAGAATCGAACCGAAATAGGGATCGGTGATTCTTCGAACCACGTATATGAAAGATAATCACATGAGCAAGTATATGCACCGAAGAAAAACAAGTTGTAACTACGTACATGCAGTAAGTGTTTCCCAATAATATCGGTGAAATTTTCCATTTGAGGAGAATCCTTCCCCACCATAGCATTTGACATGATAATATAAGATAGTAAAATTATAAACATAGTCATTGTTTTTAATTCCATGACTAATTTTTCTGTGGACTCGAGTGCTTAACTGGTGTGATTTAGAAATAAACGGTTGCCTTCAATATATATAGAATAAAACAACTTACATAAAAAAAATATATAGAATAAAACAACAATTAAATGCTTAGTAAATTTAAGATAATCAAATATATAACTTAATAGTAATTAATGTTTATTTATTTCAATGATATAACTTAATGTGTAATTAATAATCTATATCAAATATATAACTTAGTATATAATTAATGCTCTTTAAATCAAAGATATATTTATTTATAGACATTTCTTATCAATCTTTAGGTCTAAGATATCGATCTTATCTAGACTCGGCCCTCGTATAAGGCCAACAAGTTGGTGTGCTTTGATAACAATCTTTTTTATATTAGGGGCTTGGTCAACACTTGGGTGGCCCGGGCAACAAAATATTGTATACTAAGCTACCACCGGTCCGCTTTCGGCTGAAACATAATTCAAATCTGTTCAATAATTGTAGAAGCTAAATTATAAATATTGGTTGAATTAAACTAACAAACAATCATTAAAATTATGCTTCACTTGTATAGTTCATGCAATAAGATAAATGCTTATGAAATAAATTAAAATGAAATAAACTATATCTATATTATTATATTAATGACCCACATTCACATTCGTAATTACAAAAACCGGTCCGGGTCCATGTGGAAAATTGAAATGCAAACTTACAAAATGGTCTAAACATTCCTAGCATCTTTAAATTGTATCAAGAAAAGTATTCATTTAAAGTGTCCAATTTTTAGTTATCAGTAAATGAGGAATCATATTTTTAACATACTTGAAATAAAGTATTTTCATTTACATTAGTACTTCTTTAAATTTTATATACTATTTCAAAATAATAATAATTATGTGTTGCATTATAGAAAAATATATTTTAGTTAAAAATAATATTTTTTTCTTTTATTTCAAATTAATAAATGATATTCATTACTTTATAAGAAAAGTATTTAAAATTAACTAATATTTGTTAATTTTATTTCAAAATAATAAATATTATTTTGAAATATTATATAAAATGTAAAGAAGTAATACAAGAAATAAAAGTAATTTATTTAAAATATGTTAAAAATCGTACTCTTCATTTACAACTAACAAAAAAGAAATGGACAAATGAATATTACTTTTGGTACAATTTGAAGATAATTAAGAGTTCTTGGACCATTTTGCAAACTTGCATTTTTTTTTGTATTTTAGACTTTGGGAGTCCAAACGTGTTAGTCTCGGTAATCCTAAATACAATGGCTATTTCTAAGTGGTAATATTATAAAATGACGCACTATAAGAAAGTTCATATAAATATAACTACACCATCTTATATTGTAGTGGGCCTAACGTTTTGGTAATATATCTGCTTTTAGATTCTTTGCACCAGTACAAAAAGTTATAAGGGGTACCAAAAACCCCTCTTACCTCATTTGATAAATCGTTTTATTTAATAAGGCAGAGCAAATACCACAGAAGATCCAAAGGGGGTGTACATTTGTCGATATTTTGAGACAAACTGAGCATTGCATATAGGTTAACAGGGGCAAAGGTGTACTCCTTTTATCTATGTTGCAGGGATACGGATACAAATATCATATCTGATCAGTATTCTAAAAATCATGCCTAGACGCTAATTACCCCGCCACAGAGTAATTTTGGTAGAATCGGCCCAAAAAATCGGATTTGTCGTCTAGAACCGTCTAATTTCCGATTAATTTGCGATTTTTCCGATTTATTAGCAATTTTTCCGATTAATTTTGAATTTTTCCAATTAATTCCACCTAATATCTACCCGTCTGGCTACTGATTTTTTCTGCCTAAATCCCGATTTGTCCGTCTGGATCATGATTTTTCCAATTAATTCCAATTTCCCAACTAATTCTAAGAAATTGTGTCCCAAATTTCATATATTTGTTTTATATGTGCGTATATTAATGAGAAAACTTTTATTATGAGCCTAAAATGCTTAGGCGCTAGTTGCTGCCCTAGCGCCTGGCGACCGCTTAGTGATTTCTAAAACACTATATCCGATACGATATGGATACGGAAATACAAAGCACATCTCATAAAATTAAGATACATATATGGCTATATATATATATATATATATATATATATATATATATATATATATATATATATATATATATATATTAATTAATTATATTTATATAACATAATAATAAAAAATAAATTAATTAAGTATTTAATAATCATATTTTAAATTTAATATCAAAATATGTGAATGAAATTAAACACATACTTGATACTTAAATGTTCGTAAAATTCAAAATTTGATTTAACAAAAGTTAGTGAGCTCTTGCTTTCTTGGAAATTATTTTATTTATTTTAATTATTTTTATAATTATAAAACGCAAATGGATCAAAATTTGATTTAATAAAAAAAGATTAAAAAAAGTATAATGAATGAAAATATATAGTAGAAATATTCCGTAAGCCGTATCCTGGCCGTATCATAGAAGTATCTGTAGGATTAGTGTCCTAAGCCAAATATATTTGTACTTGGAAATAGATTATGTATTAAGACATTATTATTTATTCAATAAAGGTTGTTTCTTATATATCTGTGTATATGGGTTGTGAATGTAAATTTCTTATATCAACCATGAGTGTCACTTTGGGTTCAGGTCATTAGAATAATTGATTCTGATAGTAAAACTGTGAACCAACGAATGATATTCTAAACCGTTCATAGTGATATGTGAGATGTTTATAGAGATAAACATACTTCAAGTAAGAAGCTACATATTTACACTAGTATATTCGCAGACCGGATGATCATGTTCTGCTGATCATGGACATAGGGATGTCAACTCTGGAATATAGGTTCGTGTTAGAGAACACGTGCTGTACTGACCACACTATGAGAATATACATGGTATATGTCATTAGTGATTCTCATATGAATAGTGTGCTTATTTCTACGACCTGAGGTCACCATGGATTCCTGTATGTGAAACTGCATACTTTAATATGATCCTACGTCATCCGTAATGGGATGATCATTAGGGTTATCATTAGGTATGCACTGAATCATGACGAGGAATGTGAGTGACCAAGATGGGATTTGTTCCTCTCGTCATCAGGGAGATATCACTGGGCCCCCTAATGAACTAGGACTGAAGGATATGCATGGTCATGCTCAAAATGGATTAACATGTGTTGTTAATATCATTTTGGATTTATTCTGTTTAATTCTCGATCAGGAAAAAGACTTTGATCAAACTCAAGGATGACATACTTTCATGCCTTGTGATCAAGACATATATCACATAACAAAAGGAATAAACAAATGTCTATTCAAATAGGTTTATGATCACTGATCATTTCATTTAGCATGGATAGCCATGACATCAGTCTAGAGGTTACTCATGACTTACGATCTTTAGAAGAACGTTGCCAATGTTAAATGGAACCTACACGGTCACACAATGAACTCCATTCGTACATGATGAAAATACCTCAATAACAGTTATACATGTGATGTATAAATGGGCGAAAGAATAAATCAAATATTGGATATTTGATTGTGCTGGAATTACTGTTCACGTGCTGGAATTACTGTTCACGCGCAGGAATTATTGTTCACGCATTCGAACGGAACACATATGGTATGTGCTGATTTGCTTGGCGGACAAGTATTGTTTATATGAAAGCGATGGTCCGTTCGAAGCAGGAATTACTGTTCACGCGGCATGCATGATTTATTTCCTTAACGAAAGTTGTCATTCTTTCACCCCTCTCTCTAGTATAAATAAAGGGGTAGCCCCTTCTATTCGACACACAATTCAGAAGCCTTAGAGGCCGTCTTATACACAGAAATAGAGAGAGAAAGTTTTGAGAGATTTTCGGAAAGTATTTCCGGACTCATCTAGCCGAGTTCGGTTATTTCGTGCGTCTGAAGTTCGCATGGATACGAGTAGAGGTTCTCTAAATTGAGAACTTGCGAGCAATCAATCTTCATCCCTAGGAGAAGCAAGGAGGTTCGTTCGAGTCGAGCTTCAAGGAAGGAGAAGGCTGTACGTCAGAAAGGTTCAGACCTACATTCGTTCTTCATCTCGCGGATCAGGAAGATCCGAGGTATAAATTTTAAATGGTTAATCACGTACTTTTATTCCCTTAAGGTAGATCCTAGGGCGGGTTGAATCCATATGTTCCGATGCGCGTGTAACGTACATGGCTATGGATTACCCAACAGTATTAATGTCATATCCTGAATGTATCCGGAATTTTTTTTTATTAAAATAATCGGATACGTCACGTGACATATCCGAAACATATCGGAGCTGTATCGCAGCCCTATCCGTATCGGATACCCGTATCCTCATAATACTTCCCAGTATTTAGAGTATCCGCGTAACATAGTGTTTTATGGTGAAGTTTTCTATCCGAATTTATATACTTGAGAGTCAATTTATACAAAAAATGGAGACGAAGTTACAAGTATCTCCTTCAATTGTTTTGTCCAAACTTTTGGAATACTAGAGAGGACCTCGCTCTTTCGGTACAATCAGATTTCATTTATTCTAACTTTTCAAATATTTTGCTGATTATTTTTGTTCAATAAATAAAAATAATAAATAAATATGAAAAGAAATGCAAATCAATATAAATAAAATGGTAATGTTTTATATATAGCCAACTCATTTTGTGCATATACAAAATTAACAATGAAAGTAAAAAATATTCTGTTTTCTTTGAGGAAAAACAAAAGGAGCCGTTTGGCTATTTAGCTACAGTCCAAAAGTGGCGATTTCTAGGCGATTTTTCAAATCTCTTTGAATCTCTTCTTGCTCTCCACAGCAAAACACATGTTAGGGTAATGGGGAGAATATTGATGTATAGTAAGAGAAGTTATGAGAGAAATAACAAGAGAAGAAGAGAGAAATCGTTTATTCAATGGAGAGACTACATTATAAGAATTGGGATACGATTACAATAGCTATAGTTCTTTTTATATAGGAAAGAGTCACACTAATTACCAAAATACATTGCTTAAATTAAAGATACAATTACCTAAAATACAATATAATAATGGAAACAATCCACCTCCTTCCATTGTCTAAATATTCCTTAAATATTTATTTCCATGGCCTAATCATTCCCTAAATAATAATACTAAAAAGGAAACATATTATGGTGAGATATCGAGGCATACATAACAATCTCCACCTTGACTCGAAATCTCATCCTTGATATACAACCGTAAAAACGACTATGCAAAATGAGCTCCACCTTAATGCATCAATCCACTTTGCCGCTCCACATGAGACCGTCTCCTTGTACCGAGAACTCGCAAGACTCCAATTCGTTGACTGCAGCCAAACATACACAAAATCGAAGTATCCAAACCTCATAGAAAATCCAACCCGATCTCTTATCAAAGCACCTTCACGACTCGCCTTACCGGATGTATCATCGTCCCGATCTCTTATCAAAGCACATTCCCGACTCGCCTTACCCGATGTATCATCGTCATAATGAGAGTCATCGTAATGCTCCAAGTTATGTCGAGTAACTTCAGCTTGTTGACCGGGAACTGCTAACTCCACCTCCTTCCTGACTGTCACAATCTTCTTAATAGCCAGATCAGACACTTGCTCCATTGTCTGTAACATAACCGACTCAAAAGTTACGTCTCTCAAAATAAGGTGTCCTAGTATTGGACACCTCAAACAACACGCCTTCACACCTAAAGCGTATCCAAGAAGAAAATATTTCTTCTTCTCACACTCGAGTATACATTTAACGACTTGTGCATAAACGAGATATTCAAATACCTGCAATGTCGAGTAACTCATCTGTTTACCGACCAAACATTTGTTGGTGCCTTGCACCAAATTTATGTATTCGTAGAATGGGTGATCAGTCACCAAGTACTATTAGTGGCTTCTACCCAGAACTCCTTGCCTGAGCACGTCTCAAAAAATATGCACCATGCCTTCTTGAGTAGTTTCCGATCAACCACATCATTATGTTGTCGAGAGAGAACAATCATGCAATGCTGAACAATCCATATAAAAGGACAAATTTGTCCCCACAAATCCAAATAGATATCGTCCGAAATTCCATTCATGAGATGAATGGCTGTAATAAAGCTGAGTCTCCTTTGTTTGCCACAAAGAGAATCTTCACAAAACTCATGCTTTATGGTATTTTGGCCACACAGTAGATCCCTCGTGCTAAAAAATATCATCCCGCATCCAATCGTAAACCTTAACCTTCTAACCGAGGTAGAGAAGGCGACGACACACGAGCCTAAAACTGCGCCAACTTCCTGAAATAGCTTTTCGGTACTCTGGACTTCCAAAATATATAATACACCGGTCATTCTAGCCTTCATCAATGTAAGAGTCAATCTAGATACCTTGAGGACTCCACCTTCACATCGGAACTTGCAACTGATATCTCCAAGAACACTTAATGAGATCAAATGGACAACCCGATCCTTCATCTTGATCAAATGGACAATCTTGTCCTGCATCTTGATCAAATGGACAACTTTGTCCTGCATCTTGATCTCAAGCGTGCTAGCACTGGGAATGCAACATAGATGATCGTCTCCCAAAAGAACATCTCCACTAGACGCCTCATATGTGATGAACCACTCTCGATTCGAGATCATCTTATTTGAATTACCCGAATCCACCCAATTCTTCTCAAATCTCTCATTCTCATTTGCCACCAAAAATACCTCAACCTTACCGGATTTAGCCTCGCAAGGTTCTTCCGATAGAATACTGTTATCCGCCTCATGCTTCTCTTTGTGCTTGTAACAGTTAGCCTTAATGTGTCACGTCTTCTTGTAATAGCTGCTCATCAGGTTCTTGTACTTGAACTGCGAATGAGTCTTCTCTAATGTTGCATCTCTCTCCTTACGTGTTCCTCTCTCCACAAACAACTCAATCTCTTGATGACTGCTTTCGGCCATGGACAAGTCATAGTCGATACCTGACTTGACTAATAAGTTACTATAGACATCCTCAACGGTAAATAACTCCCTAGAATGAAGCATGATCTCCTTAAACCCATTATATGACTTTGGCAGTGTGTCCTCTTTGTCCATCTTAATACCAATTCTCACCATACCATTAAAGAAACAGATATACACCAAAACATGGACCTTAACATATATACCGTCTGCCATATTCAAAGAGTCAGGTTTGTAACCGATTTCTGCATGTAGATTTTTTCTAACTTCTTCCATGTGTCATCTGATATAGTCCCCGTGAGAATTTCTTCAAGAGTCGGGTTGCTTAAATAAAAATGACGACCTTCACATCTTGACTCGATAATATAGCCTTTATCCGCACTTGTCATAGTGCAAAATTCGTCATGCTATCGTATTTCTCAGTATCAGATTTGGTCGACATAACCGTACTTGAATTCATGATAGAACAAGACGGTATACTTGACTTACGGAAGCACAAAGATTGTCGTAATATAGGTCTGGTACCAATTTGTTACGGTAATGGGGGAGAATATTGATGTATAGTAAGAGAACTCATGAGAGAAATAATAAGAGAAGAAGAGAAAAATCATTTATTCAATTGAGAGACTACATTGTAAGAATTGGGATACGATTATAATAGCTATAATTCTCTTTATATAGGAAATAGTCACACTAATTACCAAAATACATTGTCTAAATTAAAGATACAATTACCTAAAATATAATATAATGATGGAAACAATCCACCTCCTTCCATTGTTTAAATATTTCCTAAATATTTATTTCTATGGCCTAATCATTTCTTAAGTAATATTACTAAAAATAAAACATATTATGGTGAGATATGGAGACATACATAACAACACATCTGTAGGAAAGAAGGATCGCTCCTCAGCACTTTGCACAACATTTCAAACGAGCCAACTGTCTCTTCATTTCCCCTTTTAGAGTCAACTTGGGGTAACTTTTCACAGCAATCCTGCACTCTTACACGCAATCCATTTTGTTTAGCAGCTTTTGCAACCTTTTCAATCTCTTTTCAACTACACATATCAAGAAAAATGGGAGAAGAATCGTCATAAAGCTTGATGATACAGGGTGGTGCTACAACCAATGAAAAAAATAACAAACAAGAAGCAAAAGAGCTTCTACAAGCAAGCCTCTCAATTCACAGATTACAAAAAAAAGCTATAAAACAAAAATTACATGGATATCAAGGATTCTCTCCAGCTGATATCCAAGTGCAAAACCCTTACCACTACCATAAAACCCCCTCCCATCTCGTCAATCCCCACAGACCATCTCAGTAAGCTAAGACACTTAAATTTTGTGCAACTATTCCCCAGCTAGTAACGTTCAAAGGGGGAGTAATAAGCCTTCTGGCTTCACTCCAGTAGCCTCCTATAGAGCTGAAGCCTCTTCTAACATCTACAAACGCAAGCAGCACTCAACAATTTCTGATACCTTTGAGCAAAGAAAACATGCACCTCCTAATATCACTTTTCTCCCAAACCTCTTTATCACTTACTGGCACAATAGATGCCTCAACTGTTATGAGGAAGGCCTAACAGGCAAGTCTTTACTGCCTTTTCACTGCATAAGGTGTGGCAAAAATGGACGCATCTTCAGAAATTATCGCTCTTTGCACACTTTACCTAACTTTATAGACCCCCTCATGCCTCCTCAAATGAAAGAAGGGATGAACCTTCCTGATTATCGTGAACCAGCAAGTGTGTGTCATGTTCTCAAGGGATGAACCTTCCTGATGAAAACATATATAAGGTCTTACTTTATAAAATTAGGTTGTAAATATTCTAATATTGGGTCTTATTTTCTGAAAAACCTATTTAGGGTTTTAAATTGATTTTTTGGATTTTTTTATTTCCTGATATTTGATGAACTTCAATTTTAAATTGATTTATTGGACTTTTTTTCTAAATCGAAGGTATATAATTTTGTTAATATATTCTTAATTGAAGAAAAAAAGTGGTGTTTATTATAACCTAACCTTTATTGTTCTTTGTTTTTTAGGTCATAGTTATGATTTAGAGCTGCAAAGACAGTATAGAATTTGTTTTCAAGATGTGTTTGTCAAAAAAAAAAAAATCTTACACGCTATAGTTATTTTTCTGGTTGGTGAGTATGGAGGTGATCCATATAATTAACCCTACATAAAAAGCTGAGTTTTACTTGTGCTCCAAAAGGAGTTAAATGAGGCGAGGGGAAGAGAAGAAAGAGGAAGAGAAAATATTACCTTGCTCTACTATCTTATTTTGGAGAAGGTGAATGAAGGGAAGGAGACAAATCTTCTCATTCAAAAGAGAAAATTTATATATTTTGTCACCCTCCAAATTGAGATGTAGTTTTTCTTTCCTCCCTGAATGGAGGGGAGGAGACAAATCTTCTCATTCAAAAGAGAAAATTTCTATATTTTGTCACCCTTCAAATTGGGGTGTAGTTTTTCTTTCCTCCCTTCTCTTCCCATCCCATCCCCTCCCTCCTCCTATCCTTCCATCTCTTTCCCTCTCCTTCAAGAAAAAATTATGGAGTACATTCTTAGATTTTCAACAGTCATCCAAGAGATTCTCTGTGGCCATTCTATTATAGTATTATATATAATAAATCAAACTCATTACAGCATTTGCCACACAAAAGAAATAAGAAAATAAATATACAACTTTCATAAAGAAAATTTTGGGCCCACCAAATTTGCAAATAACCTCTTATCATTCCACCCATCTCTAAGTTGTACACAATAATTAATTTGTTATTTTTCATAGTAATTTTTTGTCAGTAATTTTTTTTAATTATATATTTTGTACATTCACAATTTTTATACACAAAAAATTAACTATACTATATTACATTAAATTATTAAACATTTTGGATTTTATATTACAAAGGTTTTCAATATAAAAAAAGAATATTTTTATTTCAAATTTCATGACATGTTACTTTTCATAATATTTTTTTTCAAAATTGTGTGCATATTGGGGATGAGCACCACCTCAAGGAGTTATTTGCAAATTTTGCATTTAATTTTTCCCAAATATCATGGTGGGAATAAGTTTAAAATTTGATTTAATTTTTATTTCATTTTTAAATATGTCTACACTTGGAAATATTCCTACACATGTGATCTTTTATGGAACAAGTCACTATTCAAGTATATTTATATTTCTAACGTACTCATTATATATCCTTGAAACAATTACTAATGCAATATTAATCTATCTTAAGAAAATTTTACATTAAGATTTGATAATTTTTTGCTTCTACAAAAAATCATATATCCACTAAAAATTTGATTTAAAAAAAGGTAATTTATATTCTTTTAATTAAAATAGTATTATAGTACAATTCCTTTAATTATTTTTAATTTAATTTTAAATCTTATAATTAGGAGAAGTTATTTTAAGATTTTTCAAAATTTATTACTAATAAAAAGAATATATTTTAAAATTCTAATTAAATAATTTATATTTCTATAAAAAGATATTTTATGAAATATACTTTGTAAAAAAAGAAACAATATTTTTTTAGAAGAACTTTTGAAAAAAGTTTCTCAAAAATATTATTATAAAAAATAGTTTTTTTTTGGGAAATATTATTAAAATTGGTATAAAAATAAATTCTTAAGAAAAATTTCTTTCGAAATAATTTTCAATTTTTTTTCTAAAAAAATAAATATTTTTTTCTAAAAGAGATACTTATCTTCTAAAATTGTAAAAATCATTTCTTTTATTTCTTTTACTACATTTTGTGCCAGTTGGTATGATGTTAAAAGATTTTTTACGTCCTACTTGAGTTGTTTCAGTATTTGTCCAATTAATTTGTCCTAGGATCAATGATTTTTTTGAAATCAAAATAATATAAAACAAAAAAAATTGTAACATTAAATTATAATGTAAAATGTAATGTAAATAGCATAATCATAAGAAATAATATTACGAATACTATGCCAAAAATATCATTTTATTTTATATTGAATAGAAGAAATATGAAACATTTTGACAAAGAAAATTGTAGTTCAAAAAAGATCAATGAAATATAAAGCATATTTTAATATGTTTCAATTCGTAAGAGTTAATGAGTTATCATTGTAACTAATATGTAACATCATAAATTATAACTTCAGTAAATACTTTGAAAAAAAATTAAATTATATCTCATGCTAGGCGGAGCGAGGGCAATCGCTAGTTGGATTGAAAGCTTAGTTTAAACTTTGTAAAGTTGCAACATGTGCTTTATGAATTTTTATGAATCGTTTGTTACTATTTTGTAAAGTTGTATGGTTATTTTTTCTATTTTGAAAGTGGTTCTATATGGTTTTGAATTTATGGATATTATTTGTTTGAATTTTACTGACATGGATTGGAGCTCAAGAACTTATATGTACCAAGTGCATTGTGACTAGTACCAAATATGTGCATTGCTAATGAATAAATATTTTCATTCGGGTACCAAATCATACATGTGCAAATTTAGCAAAAAAAAAGTTTAACCAACTCAAATTAACTACAAAATTCAATGCCAGAAAAAGCTAAACTTATATAATCAAGTTTGAAGATCCAAATTCAAAGTAAAACAATATCTTATACAAATTATGCTATTACAGTATAAAATTCCCTACACCAACATTTAAGCCTATACAAATACTAACATCCATATACAACAATCAAAAACCTCAATAATCCATATATCAAAACAAAATTTTGATCTTCTTTCTATTCGGCACAAACGTTATCTTTCGCGCCATGCATTTCTGCACAAGTAATAATTCCATTAGAAAAGTTGCACAATAATTCTTATTAGCCTAATGTAAGAAATCGTAATTTCAAAAAATAATACCTTAATTAAGATTAGGTTAGAGAAAGTAAAGCCTAATTTCAAAAAACAATACCCCAATTTCAGGTTTTAAACCCTAATTAGGATTTTCAGGAAAAGAAAACCCTAAAACTAGCCTTAATTAGCGAAAATTATCCCAATTGCATCCCTAATTAGCCAAATTGAACCATATACAGCTTTAGTTATCCAAATTTATCTCAAATTTAGCGTAATTTAGCCATAGTTTACTGTCAAATTACACAAATCTATGAATCAATCAAAGTCGCATAGAGAAAAATTACCTTTCAAGTGAGAAGAAGAGAGATGGGAGTGTGACAGAGATGAGAGTGACGGTTAACTTGACTGTGAGAAGGATCAAGCATCTTGCTCCTTCTACTGATTCTTTGTCTAATTTGCAAACATGTTTTTGTATGGAGGCGCCGTGTGATGTTTGGAAAACGTCGGTCTTGAATGCGACTGAGAGAAGGCCACCGAGAGATAAGAAGCGGCAGAGGATGAGGGAGTCATCCGGCCGAGTTGGTCGGACAGATCTGTAACGAATTGGGTCTATTCGTAATATTAAATATTCCAGGACTTATGTGCAAAATATCAAACATTTATTGAGCAGTTTATATTTCGGTGTTAGCATTTAATTCTGGACCATTTTAGTTCATTGAGTACTTTTATATTTTGGTGCATTTATTAATTGGTGAACCGTATATCTTTTTATGTTGATCAGAAGTTGTTGCGGGTATAAGAGGGGGAGAGACATAGCGTGCGTGTGTACTTTGTGTTGAGTATGGTATTAAGAAATTGAGTTTGTGTATTTCTTGTATCTTGTTTTGCTATTTTGGAGCTTGTATCCATTTTTACTCTAAAATACCCCAAAATCGTCACGAATCTATCCCGGTTCGTGACAATTGGTACCAGAGCCTTCGATTTTCATACCTAATCACGAAATTCCGACTGAATCGATTTGTTCTTGCAAAGATCGGTCTCTCATCTCAAGATCGGAAGACGAATCTGAGCAAAGAACTCAAGATTGGAGCCGCTGATCCTCTGTATTCCTTCCTCGTATCGTCAAATCTGAAGTCGAAAATCAGCAAGAATCTCTAGATTCGAGTATTATTCAGATCCGAAACTGAAACTTAGCAAGAAAATCAAGATTCGCATAGACAAACACTGTCATATCCGCGGACCAGTTCAAGAATCGAAGATCGTCACGTGGATCGCCGTCCAGTACGAGATTAGCTACCAGATCCGTTGACACACGATTCGCCAGATCGCAAGTTGCGCAGTAAGAGAAGGTATTATCACCCAGAAATTTCTATTCCTTGGAGGCGAAGAATCGGTGCTAATTAGCATTTTTTGTGCGTGAGAACTTCGTGGTGAATCTGAGTGACAGAATCATTAGAAGGAATAAGGTGATAATGTTATTACTCGGCCCAATATCTGCATAGCCCAAATTCAGAAATCAATACAATTCTAAGCCTAATATCAATCTTCAGCCCAAATCTTGAATAATCCCAACCATATTTTCTCTTAATCAGCAAATATTCTAAGCTAAATTTAGAACAATTCAATTCATCAATCCAAATTCTTCCTTTTGAACCAACCTTCTGTTATGTGAACTTGACTGAAATATTTTCAAGTAAAAAAAAAAGGATAATGATGATGAAAATATTTATTTGAGAGATATTATTCATCCTGAATGGAAAGGCTATTGGCATAAATGCGGAAACGGATGCATTATACAAAAATCTTCACATTTTGAGGATTGTTTTTTGTGTGAAACAAGTGGAAACTTTCATGTTTGTGGGGAAAATTGTATTCAACGGATTATTCATAAAAATAACTATGGTGATTATGAATCGTATTGTCAAATTAGTGGGCGAGTTCTTTCATTATCCTATGAAGAACTCTTGGAAGTTGCTCAATACAAATTGCTCAAATAGAAAGAAAGTGTAGATCGGGGCCTTGATAATATGAGAAAAACGATTAGTGTTATTGAATCTAAAGTGAAAAGGTTGATAAAGAAATTCGAGATTACTGCAATGAGTTGGACGAGATTGAGTTGGAATCGGATTCGGGTGAGAGCGAAACGGATTCAAGTGAGAGTGAATTGGTTTCGGTCGAGGGCGAAATGGATTCGGGCGAGAGCAAAATGGATTCGAGTGAGAGCGAATCAGATTCTCGCCCGAATCTGGATTCGAGTGAGAGCAAATCAAATTTGATCGAGCGTAAAGTGGAGATTGTGGCGGAATGTGAAAATGTATTTTTTCTTGAGTCGGGTATGGCGCGGTTAAAGAATCGGATATATTCGGATCCGTATTTAGTTTTGGAAGAAATTAAAGGGCCTGTCGTGAATCCGTTTATGAAGGCGAATGAAATCGAGCAATTATTTTGGGTTTCATGTATTGGAGGGTATTTGTGTGTCTTCCCCATTGAAGGATGGAGACCACTTTCATTTGATGCGGGACCGAGTTTGTTTATTGCGGCGGAAGTTATAATGAAAAGGCCGCCGTCTAAACCGAATATAAAGAGAGATGCAATTTTCTTGTGGGTGATGGCTGTGATGAAACGACCACCGCCTAAATAAATATAATAACATTTTATTTTAAACCAAAAATTAAACCTTGGGACAAGTTTTTTATAAGGGGAGGGGAATTTAACGAATTGGATCTATTTGTAATATTAAATATTCCAGGACTAATGTGCAAAATATCAAACATTTGGAGGCTCTGCTGGCGCATTTATTGAGCAGTTCATTATATTTTGGTGTTAGCATTTAATGCTGGACCATTTTAGTTCATTGAGTACTTTTATATTTTGGTGCATGTATTAATTGGTGAACCGTGTATCTTTTTATGTTGGTCAAAAGTTGTTACGGGTATAAGAGGGAGAGAGACAGATTAGTGTGTGTTGAGTATGGTATTAAGAAATTGAGTTGTGTTTCTTGTATCTTGTTTTGCTTTTTTAGAGCTTTTATCCATTTTTACTCTAAAATACCCAATTTATCCACAAATTATCCCAAAAAAAATTCACAAAATCGTCCGAATCGATCCCGGTTTGTGACACGACCCCGACAAGAGGCGGAGGTGAGGGCGAGGTTGGTGCGATCTCTCTCTCTTTGAACGAAGAGGGAGAGGAACGAGAAAAGGTAAGAAATGGAAACAATAAAAATCTTTCAAGGGCAAAATCATCATTTAGAATAAATATTAACGGTGTTAGTCAATTATGTTAAGTTTGGTGCTAATGTCGAGAATAGAGAGACTAAAACTGTTAAATTAAAAGTGTAAGAACTAAATACACAGTGAATTAAAATACAAAGATTAACAATGCATTTCTCCCTATTTTTATTATGTCTCCATAATTTTGATATCAAATTTAAATATATTTTCAAAGCAGATGAGGATTGCACCTAATTGTGTATGCCTATGTATCATATGCGTATATAAGTTTTTCTCCCTCTTTTATTACTTCCACTTTTCTCTCCCTTTCCTTGTCTCTTGTGGATTACCCTCACAAACTCACAATTTTTAATGGAAGAACAATTTTCTTTTTCTTATTTTTTCTTAATATATTTTTTTCTTCTTGTCTCTTACAAAATAAAATGGATTCTATTTATAGGCTAAATGGTTCATGCATACATGAATCACATTAAACCCTAACATTATACTCATACAATTATCCAAGTACATGATCCATATTTCTAGATGGTGGATACATGTATTACAATTCTCTAAATGAATTTACATAGAAAAAACACAAATATTATTTCTTTTGGCTTGGGCTTATCAACAAATTCCTCCCTTAAGCTCAAGCCTATTCTTCATCCCGATCATCGCCTTACAGTTTTCAAACAACGCCGTCGGAAGTGGTTTCGTGAATATGTCAGCCACTTAGTCATGACTTGCCACATGACTCACTTGCACATCACCTTTCTTCACCTGCTCTCTGATGAAATGAAAACGCACATCAATGTGCTTACTCCTCTCATGATGTGTTGGGTTCTTTGCTAACTCGATTGCGGATTTATTATCGACTCGTATTTCAGTTGCCTCGTGTTGCGTCAGTTTCAACTTGTGCAACAAGTTCCTTAACCAAGTTGCATGGCATACACACCAAGATGCTGCTACGTATTCCGCCTCGCACGTCGATAATGTCACTATTGGTTGTTTCTTTGAGGACCATGTGAATGCCGTATCTCCCATATAAAACACATACCCGATGTGTTTTTACGATCATCAACATCTCCGCACCAATCGCTATCGGAATATCCCACTAGCTTGAAATCTTCGGCTTTGGAATAGAATAACCCAAATGATTCAGTTCCCCGAATATACCGCAAATTTCTCTTTATCGCTTTTAAATGCGTATAGACCGGCTCCTCCATGAATCGACTTACAACTCCAACACTATAAGAAATGTCCGGTCTTGTGCATGTGAGATAGCGGAGACTCCCAACTAGACTTCGGTATTTGGTCGCATCTACTCGTTCGCCACCGTCAAACTTAGAAAGTTTCGCCCCGGGTTCCATCGGTGTCAATACCGGGTTGCAATCCGCCATTTTGTTCCTTTTCAGAATTTCTTTTGCATATGTTTCTTGTGACACAAAAATCCCAGTCTTTCCTTGTCTAACCTCCAAACCAAGAAAATACTTCATCAAGCCCAAATCCGTCATCTCGAACTCCCGGGTCATCACGCTTTTGAACTCCTCTATAATCTCACCATTGTTCCCCATAAAGATGAGGTCATCAACATAAAGAGCGATAAGGAGTAAATTGCCTTCATTCTTTTTTACGTATAGGGCATGCTCGTATGGACATTGAGTAAACCCGTTCTCCTTGAAGTAAGTGTCGATGCGAGTATTCCAAGCTCGAGGTGCTTGTTTTAACCCGTAAAGTGCCTTCTTCAATTTCAGCACCTTCTTCTCTTTTCCGATTTTCATGTACCCAGGTGGTTGCTCTACGTACACCTCTTCTTCTAGCACGCCATCCAAAAATGCTGACTTGACGTCCATTTGAAAAATTTGTCATTTGAATTGAGCTGCTTGAGCTATGAGAAGGCGAGTCGTCTCCATTCTTGCAACTGGGGCAAAGACTTCATCATAGTCTATCCCCGCCTTTTGTCGATAGCCCTTTGCAACTAGCCTTGCCTTGTACCGCTCTATCTCGCCTTGAGCGTTCATCTTCTTTTTGTATACCCATTTTACTCCTATGGGCTGACTTCCTTTTGGCAATTCAACTAACTCCCAAGTTTGGTTTCGCTCTATTGCTTTTATTTCTTCATTCATGGCTGCTTGCCACTTCTCATTTCGTACCGCTTCCTCAAATGTAATTGTTTCGGCATCCGCCAAAAGACAAATTAAATGTACCTCACTTGTCGAGTTGTATAAATCTTGCATGCTTCGCATCCTTGGTTGTCTTGGCTCATCTTCAACATCAGATGGTACGGGGCTAGTCGGTACAAATGTTGATGCCGGTGATTCTCCTTTCTCAGCCTCACCTAACTCGGCCTCATCATGTGTCATCTCATCTTTGTTATTCCAATCCCACGCTCTCTCTTCATTCACATGTACGTCCCGGCTCACCATAACTTTCCTTCCAATTGGGTCGAAGAGCTTGTATGCCTTTGTTTTCTCGTCATATCCAATGAGCACGAACTTCTTGCTTTTATCGTCAAGCTTAGTCCTCCTTTGATCCGGTACGTGTGCATAGGCCACACTACCGAATACTTTGAAATGTGATACAGTCGGCTTTTGACCACTCCAAGCCTCTTGGGGTGTTATCTCACCTAACTTCGCATGTGGGCATCGGTTTTGTATATACACGGCACATTGTACCGTCTCTGCCCAAAATTCTTTTGTCATACCTTTGCTTTTCAACATCGACCGAACCATGTCGAGAATGGTCCGGTTCTTCCTCTCGGCCACATCATTTTGCTGAGGAGAGTATGGTACAGTCAAGAATCGCTTAATCCCATACTTCTCGCAATAACTCGTGAAAGCGGTTGACATGTACTCCCCGCCTCTATCCGACCGTAACGCCTTGATGTAAGTCCCGGCCATCTTCTCGACTAAAACCTTGAATCTTTTGAACACTTCGAGAGCCTCAGATTTTTCCTTCAAAAAATAAACCCATGTTCTCCTTGTATTATCGTCAACAAATGTGATGAAATATCTTTTCTCACTGAACGATTTGGGTGTAATTGGACCACATATGTCGGTATGCACCAACTCGAGAGGTCTTTCTGCTCGGTATTTCGCCTTTTTCGGAAATGAGGTCCTTGCTTGCTTGCCGAATAAACATCCTTCGCAAAACTTGGTGATGTAGTCCATGTCTGGTAGCCCATGGACCATGTTCTTCTTGGCCAACTCCTTTAGGCCACCATAATGAAGGTGACCAAACCTTAGATGCCACAATGCCGATTTGTCCTTCATATCGATTTGTAGACATTTTTCCTGCACATTTCGCAAGTTGAGCTTGTACATGCGATTTTTGGCCATTTCAACTCGTGGTACCAAGCGTCCTTGATTGTCTTTTAATTGTAGTACCCGGTTTTTCATGAATACCGAGTGTCCCTTCTCCATGAGTTGTCCCATACTCAAAATATTGCTCTTAAGATTAGGTACGTAATAAACATCCTCGATTGACCCTTCCGTACCACCTTTTTGTAAATAGTGAACCGTACCTTGACCTTTTACTTGGATTTTTGATGCGTCTCCGAACGACACGTGTCCATTTTCAACCTCTCGCATCTCCTTGAATAGGTGCTTGTGCCCGCACATATAGTTGCTTGCACCGGTGTCAAGGTACCAGACTGTATCGCCAATGCTGTTGATATCGTTGTATGCCATCATGAGAAACCCATCTTTCATCTCATCCTCCGTGACAAGGTTGGTGTTCTCCTCCACTTTCTTTTCGGAATAGCAAACTTTTGCGTAATGCCCGACCTTGCCGCAATTGTAACACTTGTCGAAGTTGCAGTCCTTCGCATAGTGACCGTATTTGCCACACTTATAGCACTCGACATTATAGTGATTTGACCGGCCGCCTCTCCCACGACCAGGTCCTCTACCTCGCCAATTTTGTTGGCTTGACTGCCCCTTCTCCTCATAGTATCCACCTCGACCGCGGCCTCCACCACCGCGATCATTGCTGCGACCTCCACGGCCACGCCCTCTACCACGAAAGTTTTGAGTGTAGAGTGCATTTTCGTCTTTGATAGGCATCTTGGCTTGCAGCGCTTCGTGTGATGTAGTTGGATACACCTTCTGACTCCTTCATCTTCATACACTCCAACTCGCCGCGTAGAGTTTGGAGTCTTACTTGCTTTACTCGGTCGGTTCCCTTGAAAACTTTTTGCAATGTATCCCATGCTTCATTGCCCGTTACCGCGCTTGCTATCTTTTCAAAATCTGACTCGTCAACTGCTTGGAACAGCATGTATAACGCTGTCTTGTCATTCATTCGCTTTTGTTTCAACGCCTTGATTTCACTTACTGTCATATCGTCGGTATTCTCTGGTTCGGTGTAGCCGTTCTCGACTACGTCCCATGCATCTTGGTCCCCGAGTAGTGCTCGCATCTGGATGCTCCAGTTGTTATAGTTAACTCTCGTCAATCGTGGCAGTGACATACCCCCAAACGACATTCTCCCCCGGATTTGCCATCGGCTCTGATGCCAATTTGTGGATTACCCTCGCAAACTCACAATTTTTAATGGAAGAAGAACAACTTTCTTTTTCTTATTTTTTCTTAATATATTTCTTTCTTCTTGTCTCTTACAAAATAAAATGAGTTCTATTTATAAGGCTAAATGGTTCATGCATACATGAATCACATTAAACCCTAACATTACACTTACACAATTATTCAAATACATGATCCATATTTCTAGATGGTGGATACCTATATTATAATTCTCTAGATGAATTTACATAGAAAAAACGCAAATATTATTATTTCTTTTGGCTTGGCTTATCAACATCTCTCAACTCCGCTCTTCAACTTCTCTTCTTCTCAAATTGCACTCTATTCCTAAATAGAGTCACAGAGTCTCTCCATTGGAAAATCTGCCGTACCTCCTCACAATTCGGGAAGTCCCCACTCTCCTTCGCGTTTCCCTCTCTCTCTCTTATCGTAGAAAGTCACTGATTTCAGTCCATGGCCGGCGATGAGGCTCTGATGTCAGACCAGTCGGCGCCCAAGCTCTGAATTCAAGAATAAAGAGAATAAGATAGAGGGCAACGAAGAAACAAGAGTGAAAAAATGAGGGGTTGGTTAATATTTAGTAAAATTGAGGAGAGAAGGTTCAAATCTAACAAAATTGACATTAACAGTAGTAATAGTTATTTTTTAGCTAAAGTTTTAGTGATTAGGAAATAAAACGGAAGGAAGATATAAAGACTCCTCTAAATCAGGAATATTTCTTTTACTTCAGTTTATTACTTTTTTTTTTGCAAAAGTTCATATCTACCCCTTAAAACAAGCCCTTGCAAAACAAGAATTACAGCAAGGTATATATTTTTTAATTTATATATTTTTGAACTTCTTTAGTTAATTAAAGGTATGGAAATCAAGTGAGAAATCCAGTTTACACCGTACCTTCAAGGGATTTCTCAAGTCTATGCTTTTCAAGAGAATTAAGGCAATAAGGAAAGTAAATAAATTACAATAAGGCCCCTTTTTTTATTTTATTTTATTATCTTAGATTTTGTTTATGCTAAGTCCTGAAATAACCCATCTGTAATTTTGTTCTTCGTTTCCAATTTCGACTGTTTCAAGAAATTTTGTAGGAAATAGTTTAATTGAATATGTATTTGGAAGAGGGTAAAGATTTATTGTAAATAACTTAATTAATTGCTTAGTTTGTTCTTTTTTATTATTATTATTTAAAAGTTTCTCAATAAAATGCCACTATATTCATTGGGCCGTAATTCGTGAGATTAATCAGGCCACAGTAGTTTATATATTGTTCATCAGCTCAGAACTGAGATGATTATAGGATGATATCACTCTCATCCTGGCTTTGGCTGCTGGCTGTCAGGTGTCGATATTAAGAATCAGCAGGTTTGTTCACAAATTCCTCTCTAACTAATATATATATCTGATATTAAGACTCATGCTCTAAGATGCCATGAATTGAATCAAGTCGGATTGGGTCACATCATTTTGTTGTAACTTTGACTTATTAATTTTATCTATTTTAGGAATAATGTTCTTGGTGCAGATTATATGCAATGCTGTATGCATGTAAATATCAAGCTAAGTAATAGATAAGGAGCTGATATGGTATCCAAAATATTCTAATTATGTCAATAATCCTCAAGTGGCTCAAGCTTACATTCTTTGTGCAACTAAGGACTCGTTTGGTATCGTTACCGTTTTCTGTTTTCTGTTTTTTTTCTCAAAAAAAAAAAACAAAACGTGTTTGGCAAAATGACTCTGTTTTTATTTTTTTTCTATCCAAATGGCAAAAAATAACTAGGATTTTGGAAACAAGAAAAAATTATTTCTTCTTTTCTGTTTTTCACTGCCAAATCTATAAATGTCCGAAACCACATGAAAATAATATGATAGCACTAAAAAAGAATATTGACCTTGAAATATTATATTGCGCTTAAAAAGGTAAGTTGGCGTAAAAAAGAGTATATTCATATTAAAAAGGAATTTTGACCGTAAAACTTTATATCCACTAAAAAAAAGTAAGTTGACACTAATTTAAAAATATTGACCCTGAAACTTTATATTGCAGTAAAAATAAAATAACTTACCACTGAAAATAATACAATGATACCGAAAAAGGTTTATTAATACTGAAATCTTTATATTCACACTGAAATGTTATATTGACACTAGAAAAGATATATGCCGATATTAAAATGATAGATTAACATTTTTAATACTAAAAATGATATATTGACATTAAAAGTGTTTTATTGATACTAAAAAAACAGTATTTTGATACACGAAAAATAATATATTTTCACTGAAAATAGTATATTGACAGGAAAAATGATACATTAATATTGTAAATAGCAGATTGACACTAAATACTTAATATATTGGCATTGAAAACATTATATTAACTCTAAAACTGATTGCTAAAAATAGGATATTAATACTTAATAATGATAAATCAACATTATAAACGGTACATTGATACTGAAAATGATATATTGGTACTTAAAATGGTATATTAACGCTGAAAATATTGTGTTGATACTATAAACGGCAAATTAGCGCTGAAAACTTGATATATTGGCGTTGAAAATGTTATAAATGTACATTTGATAAAATAATAACTAGGAAATATATTATCTGTTTTGAAAACAAAAAACAGTTTTTTTGAAAACAAAAACAGAAAACTAATTTTTGTTTTTAAAAAACGAAAAATAGAAAAACGGAAATGATGCCAAACGAGCCCTGAACAATTTACCTCAAAATTTTCAACTACTTTGCGATGGTCGATCGATCCATTCTATTGTGCGCTTCAAAAGACTTATCATGACATTATTATACAATATGGTAGCTTTCGTGATACTGATAACCTGCTGATATTCATGTACATTCATATACTGGGACAATCAAAGTTCTGATTGTTGATTTTGATTAATTTGAGGTTTAAATTCAGAATTGGTGAAAAGAATAGAGGTTTCACTTGAAGGACATGAAGAGCTGGTTCAAGGGTTTAACAAGTTTCTATGAGCAGCTGAGGATTTGCGCAAGGACTTGGTTTAAGAAGATGCCTTGGTAACAAAACCAAGGTAACTATTTGTTTTGAACGAAATTATTTTTTGACTAATTCTATAGAAATTTCAGGCCATGAGAGTGGAATTGCGACTATATACAAAATAAAGGATTGTTGAAGAATTTGCCTCAATTCCTCAAGTTTACATTGTTCAACAACTACCTTGCAGTTTCAGTTTTGTTTGCTTTTAAGATGAAGAAAGCAGTTGTAAATAGGCATTCCTATATTGAGTGTTGTATTGTATTGTATTGTATCATATCGAGCTATATACTGATTAAAGCATTCTCCTTTTCTTGAATTTCATATTTTTCAACTGTAATGAAGTTAATAAAACTAAGTATCCATGGATGGCTCATTTCTCTGGTTCCTGAAACTTCAAGATACAGATTCGGCGCAATTGTATTATGCAAGGAGACAAAGAAAGATTTTGGCTACAATGAGGATACTTCACAAGCCATATGTGTGGGCATGTTCAATAGACTTTTTAAGGAACAAATTATATAGGAAAAACATCATGATACTAATAATTCTCACTGCACAAACTGATACTTACTACATGTGTAATTAGTTTATTTATCGATTTTGCTTTGTTACTTTCATTTACTTTTTTACGTAATTTCTTGATTTGAACAATTAGGAATTCAAAGAAGCATTTGAAAATCTCGCCGCAAAGCTCGAGTTATCAGCTAATTTGATATATTTTCAGCCTAGAAGGATTAAATTTGATATTTTCAGGCCTTTGAAGGGTATCTATGTGAAATAAGAAAATTAGGGAAAAAGTCATTACATATGAGTCTAGATGGTGTGAATAAGATTCCTTCCCTTTCATATACTGCTTCCTATTGCCAAATGCCAAGCGATTTAAGCTGAAAAACAAAGGTTTCAAAAATGTTCCACTCATGTGTCATTTCGACAATAGCTTTTAAGTTTGTTCATATTGATAATTATGAAAAAAATCAGTGGCAAATTGTAATTTCTTTTAAGTTTGTTCATATTGATAATTATGAAAAAAATCAGTGGCAAATTGTAATTTTTTGGCTTGACTTAAGTAAAATCTGACTGGTACCAAACCTGGCATGAGTGGTTTGAGAATCGGAACCAACATAGTGATTGCCACTTAAACGCTAAATAGAATTGAATATCAGTACCATCTAAATACATTATTGACTTATTTACTACTTGAGCTATATAAACAAGTATTCAAGAATAGTGATTCTTGAACTTTTTACGTCATCCCCTATAGAGTAGTATGGAATAACCAATACATGTACTTTCTTTGCCTTAAATGAGAGTGAATGAATCTCAAATAACCAATTAATGTGTTAAAAACTTTGAAAAATGTGTTATAAAATAAAAAATAAGAACAATAGAAAAGAGAGAATTGGAGGAGACGAATTACTTATTCAAAATGTGGGATCCAGAATACAATAGCCACTGCCACCTTTATATAGCAGAGGGTGAGTGGTGGCCAAGAAATTTCTTGCCTAATTTAGAATTACAATAAATGAAATAATCTAATCTAAATACAATAGAATATACAATAGTAAATATCCTGCCACAACTCCTTCCATTCTCATGAGTATTTCCTAATTTATCTTTGCTTAGGATCCAAGTATTGGACATCCACACTGATTACATTCATAATATCCCCCTTTGGATGTTCATATTTCAAACGTATTAGAAGCTGCCTCATTACAAACCTTGCTGGGAAACCAAGCAGGAAAAAATCTTGGATAAGAAAAATAGAGTGCATCGCGTATTATCATTATTTCTCATTATTTCATATATTAAATATGCCTCGTTAAAACCTTACTAGGTAAAATCCTATGGGCAAAATTTTCTAGTGAAGGAAAAAGAGTGCATCATCATTCTATATGTTACGCACAAAAACTGCATCGTTAAAAACCTTGCTAGGAAAACTCATTTGGAGAAAAACCATAAACAAGAGTAAAATAGTGCAGTGCGTATTATTTCTCCCCCTCATATATGCAACTATATGTGAGATGACAAAATCCAATCTCTGTAATATATGCTTATGAAGAGATCTGCTGGATCATTATTTGAGGAGATTCGTTAAATATTCATTTCACAATCATCATGCTCATGCATGAAAATAACTCAGCATCCTCGATTTCAATTGTCAATACGTCAAACAAGTTATCTTGATGATCTTAATGGATGCGATTTTTCCATATTATATCATTGTAATAGATGGATTGTGAAACAATAACTCATTGATGGAAATAATATTCAATTTATGATTCAAGATAATATTTTATGCCTTAAAGAATTTAATCTTATATTCTTTAGAATAATATGGTAGTTTTTGAAGCTCTTCGGGAGTACCATAAAGTTCTAAATCATCAATATATATATACGAATGTTTAAAAGGTAAATATATAGTTTTCTACATGTAATTTTGATCAATTACATAACATTCATTCAACAAACATACGTTATAGCAATTTTACCACATATCTCAATGTTGTATTAATTCGTACAATGATCTTTGTAATTTAATAAATTAAATCTCTCGAGAGTTTGAAATGTTTCAGGCATTCTAAATCCTTCAGGGATATTCATTAATATATTGCAATCAAATGAGATATGAATAATTTGCTACTACGTTAATGAGTCCTCCAAGGACGACAAAATTAAAAATATAAGTGCATATCACAATTTAATTTTCTCATTAGATATTCTTAAAACACCCTCTTATAATTTATACGTGCTTATAAGTTATCATTATACAACGCCAGGTGTTAGGACTACATGTCAATATTTTTTGTATTTCACTAGTGAAAATAATGATGCTTTAATCACATCTTTCGATTTGGCCAATACTTTATCTGTCGACATTATAAAAATAATTTTAATTCTAGATCCTCATTTTCATTTATTATATCAATTGCAATTGCATAAATATTTTTTTTTATTAATCGTAATTTTATTTCAGTTCCATATTTATTCCAGTAGAGACATAATTTATTGAGATCTTATCATTTCCAATATTTTCAGTATTGTTAGATACCTAAAGCTCTTCGGGGCTATCTTGCTCGTCATTGTCTTCTACTCTTTTATCATCAATATTCTTTTCAGAAGAATTTAATCATTTAGAAGTATTGATAACTTGAAGCCAACTTTCTTATCATGCTATTTCTTCTTCCTTGGATCTTTATCATTGGAACCGATTGGTCGACCATGCTTCTGGCATATCTCAAGCATAGAATTATCCAAGGGTATTTCAATGAGCACTTAATGCTGGAATATATGATCTGATAATCATTTTTGCATCAATATAAATAATATAATTACATGTTGTTTCACATTAATAAATTTATGAACTTCTAGTTCATATTAACTTGTTCGAGAATCTAAGTGAAAGATATTAATGACGCATTCTATATAAGATATAACTTATATTTTCCAGCTCTTGTTTCTCTCCCCCTAATGTTATCATTAATTATTAATCAAGTTCTGCAGGACTTTCATTGTCTATTATATCTTGAACATATTCATTAATATTTGATTGTTTTACAACAATCACTTGGGTATTTCATTCATTCTTTCTTCTGGAATTTTGTTTGTAAACATCTAACACACTTCAGGTGTGTTTTTGGATGATCCTTCAGGGATATCCATCCGAATTAAGATGTTGTCTGATTACTTTTATGAAAGAACAAATATATCTGATAATAGATTTTCTATATTTACAAATGAGTTACATTTTAACTTATAGTTCATATATATATGATTAAGTATCAAAATTAGATAATGATTGAAAATTCGTCACATCAAATTTATAATCAATAAATTATGTAGTGAATAAATTCATGTAATGAAGTTCAAGATATCAAATTATGCAGGGCAATTTAACTTAATATATAAGCCTGACTTTTATTTGTGACCCATTTTTGTGCGTTGCGGTGGAACTACCGGAATAAATATTACACATCCAAAATATTTTAAATAGTATTTACTTGGCTGCAGACCGGTCACAAATTATAATGGGGAGTACTTATTATAAAATATTGGCTTTACTCTAATTAGTGCTGCAACATATATCATTTCATGGCCTCAATCAAAAGAAGAGCTTTCATTTTATTATTAGGGGACAACAATTAATTATAATCACTTAACAAGATATGATGTTAGATCATTCTAAGTGCGTGTATGCGCCAATGCTCAACTATAATCTCAATCAACGTACAATACTCGTCGAGTACTTTGGATGTGATATTGCACCATTATATGTGTTAATATTCTATTTATATGGATAATAATCACAACTTGAATGTTGATACTACTATGTGATTTTAGGTGAAAATTGGATGGAGCATAGCTTAGAGAAAAGATGTTGGAGCACAAGATGGAGATAATAATTAAGAATCGGACCTGCTGATATAGCCTCAGTATTTCGGCCATAACTCACAATCAGGGCCTCCTCTATATGCATACTATATACCGTTGGAAAGAAGAGAACAAGACCCACAATTAATTCCATATCAGCAAAGTCCAATTCAGAGATCTACGCATCTCAAATTGATCATCTTCTGGACAGATCTTTCATGCACTTTGCATGCATTCTTCATACCTTTGCCATGCTCCCTTCACACTCTTTGCATGAAGCTTCATTCATCCCTCATGATCACCTCTTGAGAGGCACTATAACCAGGTGCAAGGCATCTTTTCTACTCACTTTTGAACTTCATCATTCTCTCTCTTGGAGTTGGGCAAGTCAAGCAAGCTTCATTCTTCCATCCGCGCTTCATTAATGGGTTCTATCATTATTTTCTTTTCTTTCTTTTCCATGTATTTCGAGTAAGCCCTTCGAGGCATAGTTAGTGTTTATGTTTTTGTGTTGTAACTTTTGAGACCATTAATAATGAATTTCATTTGAACGGTTATTATTTTGTTTTCATTTACTTATTATCTTTCATGCTCAATGAATTATTTTAACTTTATTTCGGTCAGTTCTATGTTCAATAGTAATTAATAAGGGCCACAAAATTCCTATGGTTGCTTTGCTCAATAGCCTCCATTAGAATTTGAATAATAGCCAAGTGCAAATAACTCACAATGATCTAAACAGTTCTGAACAAGCTCATTGTTTAGGAGGTTTTGATTTGTTTAAATAACCAATGATTTCTATTGAATTGGTTATGATAATCAAGTAGGTTAGTGTTTTTATTTACGAGCTCATCTAAACTAAAACCCTATATTTTTGTTTGAGTTATTTATCGGCTAGAGCTCATCTACTGCACTTAAGTGATTAATTCCAAATTCATTATTATAATCAAGGATAAAGTTACACACAAATTCACTACACGAAACTATGCCTCAATCCACAAAACCACCACATCTCTTAATTTTTACTCTAAGTTTCCTCTTTACTTGTTACTTTCATTGTGTTGCAATCAACCAATCGACAACCCCCAATTGTGTGTCTTGTTTTAGGTCTTGTGTTTGGTTTTATTTACGGTCTTGGTTTCTCTTTATTTTAGTTTTCTATTTTATTGAGTCCATTAGAGAAGTAATCTTTTCACCTGGTTTAGTCTCAATAGCTCTCTGTGGTTCGACCCCTACTTCCACTGTCTACTTTATTGTAGTTAATCTTTTGGTAAGTGTAAAACGACTGTAAAATACCTCTTATCAATGTGACTCACTGATCATCATCAAAAGGAGTTGTCGTAATTATACAATTCATAAATTATGATCTTAATTGGAATATTTGAGCAACTAATCTCGCAAATACAATATTTCGAGATAATAATAAACATATATGTGACCATCTAGCAGATGCATCTATTTATACCATAAAATATCTAGATGGTCCAAATGAAAGAGTGATAGGCCCACATATATTTCTATGATTACGCTCAAGGAAATTGGGTGATTCATTCTCAACCCTGGTTTGTGATGTCTAACAATTAATTTTCCATGAAAACATGCAGCACATGAAAATTCATTTGATAAAAGAATCTTTTGGTTCTTAGGGCCCGTTTGGCAAGTGGAATTAGTAGAATGGAATTGAATTTTAAGATGGAGAAGTATAAAATTTTGAATTAATCAATTCTAAAGTTTGTTTGGATGTTAGAAGTATAAAATTCTGAAAAACATAATTCCTTGTTTGGTTGTTTGTAAAAATCAGGAATTATGTAGAATGGATTTGAATATAATATAATATAACATAAGTAATATAAAATAAAATAATATAAAATAAAATAATATATATAATATAATATAATATAATATAATATAATATAATATAATATAATATAATATAATATAATATAATATAATATAATATAATATAATATAATATAATATAATATAATAACCTAAGTAATATAAAATAAAAATATAATATAAAATAAATAAAATAATATAATATAATATAATATAATATAATATAATATAACATAAGTAATATAATATAATATAATATAACATAAGTAATATAATATAATATAATATAATATAATATAATATAATATAATATAATATAATATAATATAATAAAGAGGTGATGGAATTTTAGACTTTTAGCTTTTAGAGACATTTGGGTGAAATTGTATAGAGAGGAAATTCCAAGAATTACTTAATTCTTATTCCAATGGTTTGCCAAACAAAGAATTTGTAGGAAATGGAATTTCGAGGTCCAATTCCACTTAATTTCACTTGCCAAACGGGCCTTAATTTATGCATATTTGAGTTCTTTGTGATTATTTGCATCATCTTTGATCCGAGATTAGTTAACTTCTATTTCAAGCCAAATCATGAAATTTCTTTTGGAATTAATGGACTTCTGGTTCATGTCAAATCATTAAATTACATTTCAAATTATTGAACTTGTAGTTCATGTTTATAATAAAGTTGCTTTTCTAATTAGTGAACTTCAAGTTCATGTCAAAATCTTAAAATTGCTTTTCGACTGGACCAAATATATTATGCAGAAGCATAAATAAGTTTTAAGTGAATAGACTTCTGATTTACTAATAAATATATCTTAATTGTATTAGTCCTTCAGAATACAAATTAATAGAAAAGCTGCATGTTGTTCTAATATAGATTTCTTTCATGAACATTTCTTAAAATACAGAAATATTATCCACTGCAATGAGGCACACATATTTATAACTCTTATTGTGCTCATACATACTTTAATTCATATTAGTAGTATCAAAAGAAAGAAAAATAATGATAATGATAATAACAATAATAATAAGAATATAAAATAGAATAAAAGAAAATTTTCTTACTCGGTTCTTTCTCTAACTTGTTCTTGTTAATGCACTTTAGATCTAGCTGATGATATCATTATCGGTTATCAACATTTTCATTATCATGATAACCAACGTCGACATTATTATTTTCTCTTTGCCTTCAAGGTGGCTTAATAAAGCTCCACAAGATTCTAGGGCGTACATATGAATATACCAAATGTCCTTTACTACCACATAAACTTTTAGACCATTTAAAAGTTATCTTTTGTGCGCTCTTTCCACTTTCTTGCGCGTTCTTTTGAATATAACCATCACAATGGCAAGTATAGTTTCGACCTTGACCTCTTTTATGTCCATATACACATTCACAATCACGACTTATATATGTGGTACATTCACTTCTGGGAATTATGCGGAATCAATTGTATGAAATTTATGATTTTTTATTTTAATGAAAATTCATGATTTTGCTTATATACAAGGAACAATGATAGTAATTTACAATTTTAAAGCATTTTCAATTATATATTTTGTTTATTCAGGGAACAAAATATTAACTCTTCTGGAGTTTTGAATTACATGTATAATACGTGATATTGTATTAACACTCGCCTTTCAATTTATAAGTATTATTTTAGTTGTTCAATGCCTACCGGACATATGTCTTTATCATCCATTTTGGATTCCACAAATAAATAAAATAAATTGAATAAATATAAAGTATTATGTAATATTTAAGGACTTACTGAAATGGTTTTCCATTACAAACATAATTATTCATATTTTGTTTTCTTTTAAAGAGACTTTATAGAATTCAACAAAATATTTTGTTTTCTTTTAAAGAGACTTTATAGAATTCAACAAAATATTTTTGTGCACAACAGGTACTTAACCAATGCTCTTTCATAAAATATCTAAAATACATATTTTAGAATCAGTCATAAACTATATCTTGTATTATCTTCTCATTGTCTTGTATGATTTTCTTGTAATGACTTCTTACATTGGTCTCATTTATGTTATGAATTTTCAACATTCACTTCTGGAAATTGAGTGCAATTATTTAGACAAGTTTCATAATTTTCTTCTTTTACAAATCATTAGTTTGCTTATTCACAATAAGATTTCAATATATCTTACAACTCTCTTCCCCTTGTTGTTGCTTCAAGAGCAAAATAAAAGGTAAGGCATATCTTTATTTAATATATATATTCTTCATCTTTTCTCAAATTATTATTTGAGAGTTGATCTTCGAGATTGAGATAATATTTTTGATTTATATTGTTCCAACTACTGGTACTATATTTTGTAACTTTTGGTGCATAAAATAAATTTTTGCAGCTTGTGTGCAATGAATAAAATTATTACAACTACAGGTGCATAAATAAAAATAAATTTGCATAAAAATAAATGTGCAGAAAATAAATATACATAAAAATAAATGTGCATAAAAGTAAATGTGCATAAAATAAATGTACATACAAAATAAAGATAAATATACTTACAACGTCTGGTGCATAAATAAAAATAAACATGCAACTTCTAGTTGCGTAAATAAAATTAAACAAGCAACTTCTGCTGCGTAAATAAAAATAAACATACAACTTCTAGATGCAAAAATAATTAAACATGCAACTTCTGCTACATACAAAATAATTTAAACGAGAAACTTTTGGTGCGTGAATAAAAATAAAAACACGCAATTTATGGTAGCAAAATAAAAATAATCAAACTAGCAACTTCTGGTGCTTTGATCCATAAAGAAAATCTGCAACTTCTGGTGGAGAGATATGAAACAAAAAAGAAGCTCGTAAAATAACGAATTTCAAGAAAAAAAATCGAATGAAAGAAATCCAAAATAAATTATATAATGAAATATTAATAATTTGAAATTGTCCTTCTGTAGAACAGTTTCAGTTATGTTGTTTATAACTTCAAATGCTTATAGTAAAGTCGTGTTGATAACGTGTTATAAAATAAAGAACAAGAATTATAGAACAGAGAGAATTGGAGGAGACAAATTGTTTATTCAAAATGTGGGATCCATAATACATTAGTCACTGCCCCCTTTATCTAGTAGAGGGTGAGTGGTGGCCAAGAAATCTCTTGTCTGATCTAGAATTACAATAAATGAAATAATCTAACCTAAATACAATAGAATATACAATAGTAAATATCTTGCCACAACTCCTTCCATTCTCACAAGTATTTCCTAATTTATCTTCGCTTAGGGTTAAAGTATTGGACATCCACATTAATTATATTCATAACAAAATGAAATTTCTTACTTGATTATGAGTACAGGATGAAGAGCCGCATTCATAAGATGTTACAAATCTCGTCAATCTTGCCTTTATGTTAAAAATCAGTCACGATATGAAATAAAAGAAATAAATACGAATTTGTAATTGTCAATCATTATGAAAACTAGGATTATGCTCGCGCTTTGCTACGAATATTTAAATTTGTTATTCATTTAAAATTTATATATAAATTATAATTATGTATAATTATTATGTTATGTAAGTTAGTTATGTTTAAAGTCATTACCATAAGATATTCTATCCATTTATTATTCATTGAAAAATAGTTTTTATATGACATTTAATTTTATAAGGATGGATAACTCTATACAAATAAATTTACATATATGAAATAAAAAAATATAAATAATAAATTCATAAAAAAACAAAAATCCTAATTTGGATAATTAATTTACAATCTAATTAATTTATGTTTGCATTAAGATTTCTAAGATTAAAATATCCTTTTTTACCTCTTTAGTTTTCTTGTGCATCTATTGACATATGATATAAGGAAACAATCAAGTATTAATCAGACTATGGAGGAGATCTAAAAACTAAGAATAAATGATAATTTATTTCATAGATTTTAGTTGAAACCTCATAAGAAGTTTATTTGATAGGCTAGTTCTCACGTAATTGGAGATATAACACGAAACATTAATCTAACTGACCATATGATAATAATTTAAATGAAAAACTAAGATTTGAAACAAAAAATGATCCAACGGCCGAATAAAATTGACGATAGGTCTCTTGAGAATGCTTAAAAAGAGATAAAAAAAATAAGGTATAAGGTATAACTTAATGAGCATATAATTTTTTTACATGTTTTTTTATATAGTCTTTATAGTTTATTCACATATTTTAGTAAGAAAATAAATAAATTAGAATTATAATAATATGGAACTCAAAATAAAGAGAAAATTCCAACAAATTTATATTTGATGATTTTAATATGAGAAAGAAAATATTTCATTAAGAATTATAATATTTTAAAGAAGAAAAGAAAAATTATTTATATTTTAATTAGTGAACTCTTCATTAAGGGAACATAACTTTGAACTATAATTCATTGAAGCCATCTGATTAATATATGATGGTTAGAAATAAATTTACAACGTTTCTCACTAAATTGGAAATAGAACATAAAACATCATTTCAACCAATCATATAATTATATTTTAATGAGCACATATATCTTGCCATAAAATATCAATAAATTTGAGAAAATAAATGGCTAAGATTTGACAAAAAAATTGATTGAACGATGAGATAAAAATGATGATGTGACATCTTGATAATACTCAAAAGTAGGTGAAATATAAATGATTGGGATTAATTCTTGAAGAAGAATAATTACACAACCACTGATTTTGGTAAGAAAAATGAATAAATGGTGCATAAATAGTTTCTTACCAGTGCTCTGAAAAAATATACCAGTTTATTCTCACAAGTCACCTGAAAACATTCTAAAATTCCTGTTAATATTGTGAATTTTTTACTTAATACCTAATTTTGCCCCTCTCTATCCTCCTTCTTCAAACTTTACCTTATCTAAAAGTATGGTCGATCAACCTTTTTGCCCCTCTTTCTTGGATTAATTCTGACTTTGCTTGATCCCAAAAGAAAAAGACTTTGAAATAAAATATCGGGTCTGAGAATTTGGCCATTAAGAAGAAAACAATCACAAAGCCCTACTACTTATGATTCGATGTGTGTTTTTTTTTTAAGAGAGAGAAATAAGGGGGCTTTGCTCCTTCAATTTCATTGCTTAAAATTGCTTAATTATTAGAGTTTAAATCAAATTAATTACATCATAAATCAAGCATTCCTCAAGATTTGCCTCCAAAAAAAATCATAAATCAAGCATTACAAAAGCAAGAATACAGTTTCTCTCTCAACATAAGAGTTCACCTAACTAACCTCACTTTTAATTACATCATAATAGTCCACCGTAGATTAATTAAAAGCTTATTTCCCATATCTGCAATTCGTCAATTTTTTCCAAATGATGACTTGTGTATTTTCCAATGTTTTTTGTGACATTGAACTTATGTAGCTTATATGAAATGGGTAATTTATTGTTATTTGAAACCCACTATAAATTTTGACACAAATAATAGCTTGCTAATAAATATGGACTCTAATGATTAACTAAAATGATATGGACAATATTTATGTTATATGTTGTAACGAATCATCTTATAACTATATAATGACCCATTATATTTAAAACATCCCAATAAGTGTGGCCAAAAACTTTAAAAGTGGACCACAAATGAAATAAAAAAAAGGTGAGCTCATTACATATTGTATAAAAAGTAGTGAGTCATTTATTTAGTATTTATATGACCCATTGTACATTCTAAACATAATATTTGTAACATCCAACCGAGAAAAATAAAGGCAATTCTTAAACGTGGGCCCATTGAGTTATTTTGATGTCTCCATTCTTTCCCAACTTTCTTATCTGTTTTCGATAAAACCCATCCAAAGCTCAAAATTACAAGTACAATATTTATAAAAAAAAAATGTACATAACACAAAGTAATCAAGCAACTAAATATTGTTTCAAAATAACTCTAAAAATGATAAAAAAAAATATGCATAAGAATATATTGAAACCAAAAAATAAAATTATGAAAAAATAATATGTTATAAATTGTGATAATTTGAATCGTGTAACTTTCAAATTCCAAATATGTTTGTGCGGCTCCTTCTCATTGATTTCTCTTTAACTTATTATTATTATTATTATTATTATTATTATTATTATTATTATTGTTGTTGTTGTTGTTGTTGTTGTTGTTGTAATTATTATTATTATTTTTATTATTGTTGTTCTTGTTGTTGTTTTATTTTTTATGTACATGCTTAGAAAAATTAAAATGTAATACTTATAAAATAGGAATATCATGCTATTTCTTATATGTAATTTGCTGAAAGATATAAATATCATGTAAGTGCATACAAATTTAAAAAATTTATGAGTGTTCTTCAAAAAATTAAAAACACCAATACCATGCATGTCCCTTAAAATGGAAAACATAACTCAATTTTGCCTCTTTTTGGTTTGAGCAACTTCATGTATACCCTAATTACAAATTGTCAAAATAGCATGTTCCGCCTGCAAAATATCAAAATATGATACTTCTGTTTCTAGCCACACTATGCAAAGTCATACAAAGCACTTATACCACTACTAAGTCAAAAATATACATATTAGAATTATCATAATTATTCCCAAAATTTAAAAAATCAAATTTTGCATATAAATAAATATATCAATTTTTTTTCTTAAGTTAGAATTTGAACTTCTCAAACTCTTTCTTAAAACTATATATTTAAAACAGAAAAGTTGCAAAAGTAACACTAAAAAATCAAATTGTGACAATAAAATGTGGAAACCACATAATAAAAAAAAAATGAGGAAACCACAAATTTATAGGTACAATCTTTTTTTTAGATATCTAACACTCTCTACAAAACATAAAACAAAATTATAAATAACTTTGAACAGTAAATAATGTAATCTAAAATTTTTGTACATAACCAATAATGTAAATATTATTATATTATAGATGTAGGACTATCTTAGGATAAAAATCAAAATTATAGTAACTCTCAAAAAAAAAAAAATTCAAAAAGATAACGTGCGTAAAATTAAATACCTAAAAATAAAATAATTCTTTAAATACTATATATTAGAAATAAGATTCCATAAAATATTAAGTTAAGAATTTGTGTTTTATATCAAAATCTACCTCTTGAGAATTAAAAATTAGTGCTTCAAAAGAAAATTCTATTCAACAATCCCTACAAAAAACTATAAAATATCGATGATTGAAATTTTTAAAAAATATATGAAATAACTAATCCGAAGCGGAGCGAGGATAGTCTCTCGTGATTATAAATATCTCAATGAGGAAATACTAGGTTACTGAAGGTGAAGGTTGTTGTCTTAGATTCTTCTGGCATTTGAAAAGATGATTCCTATGTAACCAGATAGAGTACGAATTTTTTTGCAAAATAACACTTTTTTGGAAAATAATTAATCAGATGACATTTTTTTCAAAATATTTCAACAGATAGCACTTCCGCCAGACCCTCTGGAATTCCGTCAGAGGGTCCGGCGGAACTAGGAAATTTTTTTTTGTTGATCCCGGCCATTTGGCACCCTTAAACACGCTTAATTAATGGAAAAAACTAGTTCCGCCATATGGTCTGGCGGAACTAGGTAAAATTTATTTTTGGCCCAATTTGGACGGTGAAATTGGCTCAAAAATGACGAAAATATAGGTTTCGCTAGACCATCTGGCGGAACTGAAGAACATTTTTAACTTACAATCTGACCCAAAAAAATTCAAAAAAACAGACTAGTTCCACCAGGCCCTTTGGCGGAACTACAACGAAATAACAGGTTCTGCCAGAGGGTCTGGCGAAACTAGACCATATTTTCGAAATTTTTTGGTCATATTGTAATTTGGAAAAAAATGGTCTAATTCTGCCAGAGGGTCTGGCGGAGCTAGCTAGAAATCACAAGTTCCGGCAGAGGGTCTGGCGGAACTAACCACTACGTTTTTTTAAACTCTCATTTAAACCCGTCTTGACACTCATTTTAACCCTACCCGTCTGTTCGGAAAAAAAGAGCAAAATTGGGGGAGAAATTTCAGGCGTTTCTAGAGGAAAGTAAAGAGGAAAAAAAGGGAGAAATTAAAGGAAGAGAAGAAGAAGTTAGAAAGATGAAGAAATATGTAAGTTATTTTGTTTGATTTTGAGTTTTGATTAGTTATTTTTGTTTATTTGGTTGAATTGAAATTAGTGTGAAATAGGTTTTGATTGAGTGAAATTAGTGCGAAATAGGTTTTGATTTAGTGAGATTAGTTTGAAATTGGTTTAAATAGGTTGATAGTATTGAAATTTATTTGAAATTTTATTGATTTGTTTAGAGAAGAAGAAGAAGAAGGAGAAGAAGAACATGGAGAAGGAGAATGACTAAATTTTTCATAAAATTTATTCGGTATAAAAAAAATTTACAATTAATTTTTATTACTTAGTTATTTTAAGGAAAAATATAATATAATTTTATTTAGTAATATATTTATTTATAGTAATTGTTTAGATTTTTTTTTAATATATACAATTTTTGGTATTAAAAAAAAGAATGAAGCAATTTGTTTATTTTTGTGTTAAATAGTATGTGTATTTAGTTATGTAATTATATATTTATATAGGGTATTTATATAGGGATATTATTTATCAATTTTATTCGGTATGAAAATATTTAATAATTAATTTTAATTATTTAGTTATTTTAAGAAAAAAAATATAATATAAATTTGTTTAGTAATATATTTATTTATAGTGATTTTTTAGGGTTTTATTTTTGACTATATACTATAATTTCTATTAAAAAAAGATTGAAGTAATTTGTTTATCTTAAAAAAAAGATTGAAGTAATTTATTTATAGTAATTGTTTAATTATTATTTATATTAAAAAAATAAAATTTATATAGAGATGTCATCTAGGGGCAGATCTAGTCGGGACGATCGGGGGAAGGCTCCGATAGTTGAGCCAGAAGGTCCGGTATATCATGCACTGAACAAATTCCAGGATGATCACAGAATCGTATGTTTCAGCCAACCGGGCAGTACCAAGGCTAAAGCAAAAAGGGGTTTCCGATACAGGTAACATCATATTAATGTATTGTATGTAAAATTATTTCTATATATCTATTTATTTAATTATGTAAAAATAATTTACTTATATTTTTCGTTTCTGCAGGTGCCATGAAATTATCAGTTCGAGCCATATTTTTCGAGTGCGTGTTTGTTACAAACGCAGAGGATAGATTATATACCAATCGATGACATACTGATAACCACTCCGCAGGAACAGTGGAGAAAAGAGACGCATACGTTCCACATGCCTCACGGAGAAATGATCGTAACGTTAGAGGACGTTTCATGCTTGTTGGGGTTACGGGTGGATGGCAAGCCCCTTTGTGTAAAGAACAACGGTGTTAATTGAGAAAATAAAGCCGGAGAACTACTCAGAAAAATACCCCCCCCCAAGAGATGTTCAGAGGATCAGGGACTAAGAAAAGCAACGTGTTGTTAAATAAAAAATGGTTCATGGGGAATTTTGCTGATTTGGAAAATGATGCACCCATTTTACAAGTCAAGCAATATTGTAGAGCTTACATGATCAGATTTTTTTCCGACATTTTATTTACCGATCCGAATGGGGAGTGTTATTTGCTCATGCCCCTGGTACTTTTAGAAGAAATGAATAATTTGTATGAGTGAGCGTTTGGGAGTGGGGTACTTGCATACTTGTATAGAGCTATGCAAAAGTATAGGTCCCGATCGGAAAAATATGGGAGGTTGCATCTTATTACTACAATTATGGGCTTGGCAACATTTTGCGACCGAAAGAACAAAAGTTTTATTGAACCCGGCAAGATTGAATATCTACGACAATCCGGATTACAATGATACGGTTGGCATGCTTTAGAGAGATGCAAGAGTTAAAGAAGATCCGTCGACTACTCATTTTTGGGCGAACCGCGACATGTTAGATAACATCCCTCCAAGTGATATTTTTTGGGCACCTTACAAGTCATACCGCGATAGACTACCACCCATTTATCAGGAAGAAAGAATTACACCGCTGCTCAGTGTGCCGTTGATTTATTTCTGGATTGTCGAGCGTTATCGCCCTTAGAGGGTGATGCGACAGTTCGGGTAATGGAAAAAAATACCCCCGAAAATACCTGAAGATGACAAAATTGCAAACAAAGAATTAAGCGACGTGACGAATTTTCGCAGAACGGGGTATTGGTATTCGTCAAGATAAATTGCCAATGTGTAAGATTCACAATAATTGGATTACACGTTGGAATGATAAATGGTATTGGTACTCGCAAATGGATCCCCTGGAGCCGTATACCCCTCTCGATTATGATGGTTATATGAGCTGGTATTGGCACAATTCCGATCCGTTGGTGCAGAGAACCATTTCACACGGTTCGAGCACATACCGCCCTATGATCCCGGAAAAAAGATTAGCGATAATATTTTAAATTTTTTTAATATTTTTAAAGTTAAATGTTTAATATTAATATTTTTATTTTTTTAATATTTTAAGGCACAAACCGCCATGGAGGGAGCTCACATAGGATTCAGAATGCTTAGAGAATTTGGTGCAAACATGAGGGCGGAAGTAAGGGACGGTGTCAGAAAGTGGTTGGGATGCCAAAAACTCATTTGTACTCAGCTTAATGAGTATCCCGGCGATACTAAATGGGAGGTGCTCAACGAACTGAGAGCAGATGAGGGAGGAGAGGAAGAGGGAGGAGAAGACGTCAGTCAGCTCACTCAGATGCAGACTCGGAATCAGGCGCGGAGGAGAGGAAGAGGGAGGAGAAGACGTCAGTTAGCTCACTCAGATGCAGACTCGGAACCAGGCGCGGAGGAGAGGAAGAGGACGCGGACGTGGTGCACGCGGCCGTGGTGCACGCGGCGGAGATGTTTAGGGCTTATGTTAGTGTTTTAGGGTTAATGTTTTGAGATATGGACTATGTTATGGTTTATGTGTTTATGGTTTAGGGGTTATGTTTGGGGATTTGGATTATGTTGCGATTTGTTTGTTTATTTAGACTATGTTTGATTTTTTATGGTTTATGATTTATTTAGATTGTTTTAACTTAAACATTACAACTACTCAACAATAAATAAAATAAACTAAATAAAACAAACTAAATAAAACTGGCGGAACTAGACCATTTTTTTCCGAATTATAATCTGACCAAAAAATTTCGAAAATATGGTCTAGTTCTGCCAAACCCTATGGCGGAACCTGTTATTTCGTTGTAGTTCCGCCAAAGGGCTTGACGGAATTAGTCTGTTTTTTTGAATTTTTTTGGGTCAGATTGTAAGTTGAAATTACTCTTCAGTTCCACCAGTGGGTCTGGCGGAACCTATATTTTCGTCATTTTTTGGCCAATTTCACTGTCCAAATTGGGCCAAAAATAAATTTTATCTAGTTCTGGCAGACCCTATGGCGGAACTATCATTTTCCATTAATTAAGCGTGTTTAAGAGTACCAAATGGCCGGGATCAACAAAAAAAATTACCTAGTTCCGCCAGAGTCCGGAACTACTTCAGTTCCGTCAGAGGGTCTCGAAACTACTTCAGTTCCGCCAGAGAATATAGCGGAAGTGCTATCTGTTGAAATATTTTGAAAAAAATGCCATCTGATTAATTATTCTCCAAAAAAGTGCTATTTTGCAAAAAAATTCCTAAAGTATATCCTACCAACAATCAGATGTGAGCCTTGAATTACCCTAATTTAGAAAAAAAAAAAAGGAATTGTATTGATTCTTGATCAGCATTTGAAGACCCAAGTTGGAAGTATTAAAACCGTTCCTCTTAAGGGCCACGTTTTTTTATAATATTTACCTGAATCTTTGTTTGTACTTCTTGATTTTTAGTGTGGAAGAAGGAAGGGAGGGGAAAGCAACACAACAGGATAGGGAGAAGAACATGTAAAGGATAGAGGGAAAACAGAGAGGGGGCCTTGGGAGGGTTCGGCAGTCAACAAGGATGAAAGAGAAATCAGTAGTCAACGAATGAAAAAAGTTACGAGGGCAAAAGGGGACAAAACCGAGAAAATTTCTCTCAGCGCTCAATCCAAAAAAACTTGCGCTAATATCAATTGCCTTGGCGTAATTCGCAAATATTATGCAAGTGAATAGTCTCTAATTGGAATAAATTAAGTTCTCATCTGTTAAAGGCATGTGCACTGAATTTAGTCGTTTGCCAGTTCAAAAATATTAATTCCATTACTTAGAAATATGCAATAATTTGGATTGGTTGTGCAAAATCCAGTCTATAAAAATATTATCAAATAAAGTAGAAGGGGACAATACTAAAAATTAAAGTTGAATATTTGAGAATATGTTAGTTTTTTATATAATCTCACTACACCTTGCAAAAATATAAAATCCATCAAGAGGCGCCAAATTTATGACTTAACTAGGGTTTACCTCGCTCCGTTTCGGTTTATATTTTTTGTATTATATAGTATATATCTGAATTTATTTAATTGATATAATTCAGTTTGCGTAAACATATGAAAATTAGACATTACTCATTTGAAATACTATAATATAATATCGAGTAAATTTAAAAAATATAATAATATAACTCATCACAAGCAAAATTATAATAAAAATGCCACAAAAAATTCAGACGTACCTAATATATCTAGATGAGCATATGAAAATAGAACATTACTAATTTTAATAACTATAATATAATATGTAATGAATTTAAAAAAATTATAATTATACAACTCACTACATGTAAAATTATAATAAAGATGTCACAAAAAATCCAAACATAGTGGACACGTATCACCACACGTGTACTATGTTTAAAATTGTAAGTGGTATATATTCCTTATATGACAAGGAGAGGATTAGTAGTGTTTCGGTATGCAAATGAAAAATAAAAAAAATGCAGCGATTAACATATCATACACAGCCACGTTGCAAAAGCAACTCATATTTAAGTACATCAACTTACATATATATATATATATATAACAAAGTTAAACAAACGACATAACTTAATCATTCAACAACATTCTGAAATCATTCAACATATCAACAACTTACATATATATAACACAAAGTTAAACAAACGACATAATCATTTAACAACAATCTGGCATCATTCAACATATCACATATAGCTAAACTTATAACAAGGCTCAAGTCAGTAACAACAATCTGACATCATTCTACGTAGATCCATGACCGTTCTCTTCATTTCTTGATATTTGCCTCGACTCTAAAATTAAGAGCAACATAAATTGTTAGCAAGCTATAAAGTATAAAATAAAAATAATGGAATAAAAAAGATCGGAAAAATTGGCACATATCAATGGAAATCTCAAAAAATCAAGAGGCTCTTACGCATATCAATGGGCCACGTTTTCTAGTCCATTGATATTGCCTCTTTTCAAAAATTGATAAAAACAAAAGAAACAATTGAAAAGAAATTAAAAATGAAATTTAATATTAATCTTCTTCTTCAAAAAAAAAAAGAAATTTAATATTAATACTTTTAAAAAGAAAAAAAAGATCGAAAAAAACTGCTTAGAAAAAAGAGATTTACGCATTTTTAAAAATTGAAACCAAACCTGAAATCGGGCGGTTTTTCCAGCAGAAACAGTAAATAATTATTGACAATACTGAGTGTCACACAGCTTGCAATTATTATAAGGGCGATGTGAGTTTCTTTCTTAGAAAGACCAAGGTCTAATCCCTTGCCCCTTGCCTGGATCTGCCATTCTTCTTTAACTCTTAATTAATTTGAATTTGGTTTGGTAGACAACAGTTGAGAGAATTTGAACGTACTTATAGAATTGAGAGTTCAGAGAATTTTTTTTTTGAATTGTGAGAGTTCAGAGAATTTGAACGTGCTTTTAGAGAGAGAATTTGAAGCATCACATCACAATATCTAATTGTAGGATTGAAGTACAATATCTTTTTGTGCAACAAGTACAAATCCACGCTTAAAGTCTTCACTAAAGCTTTCTATTTCTAGTTAAAAATAGAAATATTCAATGGAGATAGTTCAGGACGCAAGTTTTCTTCTTTTTTAAATACAAACCCAGACAAACTAAAAGAAAGATTTCTATTATTATTAATAATAGAAAAGAAAGATTTTCAAAATTTGTATTATAGAGAAATTACATTTATTTAAAAGAATATTTTTTTTGTAAAGAAGCATCGTGATTCTAGGAAAGTGTGGAGATTAAACAGCTACAATGTCTTTTTGTTCTGTGTTTTTATCTTTTTTTTTCCTCTTGAATTTTGTATTATTTATTTATTTAATGACCGGTAAGACTCTTGTCATATGCTTTAAAAACGATTATATTTAAACCTTTTTTTTGCGTAAAGATTATAATCAATATAGATCATCTAAATGTAGGAAACGAGGGATTTGAGGTTGGGCTATTGGAGGCGGGAATTGGGTTTCTATTGTGTGTTCTATATTGCCAAGAGGTATATCTCTCTATTTATAGGCCAACGTAACTTGGCCGTCAAAAAACCTGAATATCATGGCATGATTTGTTGTCATCTATATGCTCCAGCTACGACTCGATTAGATTGATTTCCTTTCTAAATATAATTGATCTTGATTAATAGCTTTCCTTTGAGAGGAAAATGCACACATGGAAACAAATCCAACATCTCCCACTTGTGCATTTGCCGAGCAAATGACTTATGCCAACCGGTGAATCTTTGACTAGATAGACCAAGCATAATCTCCCACTATTCCTAATCAACTTATGCACTAGATTACTCTAAACATTGGATAGAGCCAGTTACAAAATAACTCAAACATTTCTGAGCCCCATCAAGTTAACATGCTTGATAAAATTATTAAAACTGATTCCTTTCACCAAAGGATCAGCAACCATATCAAAGGTTGAAATATAACTTATCTTGACCTCATCTCTTTACAACAAATCCTTGATATAGTGATACTCGATGTCTATATGTCGTCCTTTAGGACTATTGGATTCACCTTTAATCAATGAAATAGCGGGTTCATTATCACAGTAGATATTAACTGGTCCACTAATAATACCGAGGTCAAAATCAGATAAAAATATTTATATCCATACTGCATGGGTAGCTACCATGCTACAGGCAATATACTCTGCCTCCTGTGTGTACCTTGCCACACACCCCTGTTTCTTGCTTGACCAAGAAACTGCACCATCTCCAAACAAAAATACATGTCCGGAGGTTGACTTACGATCATCTATGTTCCCTCCGAGGTCAGAATCAGGATAACTTATTAATTCAAGCGAATCTGCTTGATACCAAAGCTTATAACTTTTGGTGCCTTTAAGATATTTAAATATCTTTTTAACCGCTTCCCAGTGGGTTATATCAGGATTACTTTGGTATCTACTAACTTAACCAAATAGGGTAAGCTAAGTCTGTTCTTATACACAACATTGCGTACATCAAACTTCCCACTGCCTGAGCATAAGGCACACCAAGTCTAGGTTGACCTTCTTGAGGGACATTGTGACTTAGATAATTTCTTATCTTTTACCACATGGGTTGGAGTAGGTGTACTATTTTGCATTCCAAATCTATTGATTATTTGATCCAAGTATCTTTCCTGAGACATACATAACATCTTATTCTCTCTATGTCTAGTAATCTGGATTCCTAGGATATAAGATGCTTCACCCATGCTTTCATCTCAAACCGAATAATAAAATCAGATTTGGTTTTATTAATTAATTTCAAATCATTACCACATAGTAGAATATCATCTACATATAAAGATAAGATGCAAAAACTGCTCCCACTTTTCAAAGTGTACACACAATTATCTTACTTGTTTACAACATTTCCTAGTTGTAAAACAAACTTATGGAAAGTCAGATACCACTGACGGGAGGACTATTTCAGACCGTACAAGGACTTCCTTAACTTGTACACCTTGTCTTCTTGGTTCTTTACCTCGAACCTTTCAGGCTGCCTCATATATATGACTTCTTTTGAATCACCATTGAGAAATGCGGTCCTCACATTCATTTGGTGCAATTCCAAATCTAGATGTGCAACTGAGGCCAATAATATCCTGATAGACGCAAACTTTGCCATCGGAGAATATGTCTCCTGTTAATCCACACCCTCAACCTGGGTGAATCCTTTGGCTACCAACCTAGTCTTATACTTATATATCGTACCATCTGGCTTTAGTTTTCTTTTAAACACTCATTTACAACCAACTGCTTTTCTACCGGCTGGGAGTTCACTTAACTCCCATACTTGATTCTTTACAATTGACTCGATCTCTTCCTTCATTGCATTCAACCACGACTCGAATTTCCGTGAATTAATCGCATCCGAATAACTCCAAGGATCTTGATGATTTGATTGAAGAAATGCACGGCCGTGCTCAAGTGAATTAATAAGGAGTTATTAATGTCATTTCATGTTCAATCAAATTCGGTGTCAAGAAATATTTATCGACCAACATAAGGTTGACACATACCATGCCTTATGGACGATATAGATATCATGTAACAAAAGGATACAATGCATGACATAAATTAGGTTTGATCAAATCATCTATACTTGCTTAATTTGGGTAATCATGATGTCTTGCTAGATGCCACTCATGATTTATAATCCATTGTGATTATTGCCAACATTAAGTAAACCTACAGGGTCACACACAAAGAACAACTAATGAGACGTACACAGAAAAATCGTAACTTATGTGATAAGTTGTATGGAGAGCTACATAGTCAAGTGACACATCAAATCCTACATCTTATATGATAAGGTGTGTTGCATATATGGTTACATAGTTACCATACACATAGGATATGAAATTTATGGACTATATAGGCACAAGAGACACCCCAAAATCAGATAAAGGGTATAATATTTTCGTCCATCTTTTTGTGAGAAAAAGAGGAGAGAAAAATCCGAACTTTACTATATATGGTTCGGTCTATGATGAGTCAAACAGATCTTCCGATATCCTTTTGGGGTTATGCCATTGAGACTGCCGCGTTCATACCAAACAGAATTCCATCAAAAGCTGTTCAAAAGACTCCATATGAGATATGGACTGGGAGGAGTCCCACATTGTCTTTTCTAAAGATTTGGGGTTGTGAAGCTTATGTGAAGCGTCAAATTTCTGACAAGTTAACACCGAAATCCGATAAATGCTTATTTGTGGGATATCCTAAAGAAACTAAAGGATATTACTTTTACAACCCATCTGTGAACAAAGTGTTTGTTGCTCGAAATGGTTTCTTTTTGGAAAGAGAATTTCTTTCTAAAGGAACTAGTGGGAATAAAGTACACCTTGAAGAAATTCAAGATCCACTAATTAGCATTGAACAGCCATTGGAAGATCTACTAGTCTCTTCAAGAGTTGACGAGTCCGGTCTTGAAACACAAGATGCTCCTCGTAGATCTGGTAGAGTTCGTCAAGAGCCCGAGAGATATGGATTTCTCGTGACTGATGATAAAAATGTGGCGCTCATAGATGATGAACCCACATCTTACCAAGAAGCTATGAAGGATCCTGATTCTCATAAATGGTTTGAAGCCAGGAAAACTGAGATGCAGTCCATGTACGATAATCAAGTTTGGAACTTAATTGATTCACCTGAAGGTTCAAAGACCATTGGGTGTAAATGGGTTTTCAAAAGGAAAACTGACATGGACGGAAATGTGCATACCTATAAAGCGAGACTTGTTGCGAAAGGTTTCCGACAAACTCATGGTATAGACTATGACGAAACTTTCTCACCAGTTGTCATGCTTAAATCGATTAGAATTCTGCTTGCCATAGCTGCATATTATGACTATGAGATATGGCAAATGGATGTCAAAACAGCTTTTCTTAATGGAAATTTACTCGAGGATGTGTATATGACACAACCCGAGGGTTTTGTTGATCCTAAGAATTCTGATAAGGTCTGCAAATTGCAGCGATCCATTTACGGATTAAAGCAAGCATCTCGGAGTTGGAATCTTTGTTTTGATGAAGTAATCAAAGGTTTTGGTTCTATCAAAAATGAAGATGAACCTTGTGTTTACAAGAGGGTTAGTGGGTGCGCAATAGTTTTTCTTGTACTTTATGTAGATGATATATTACTCATTGGAAATGACATTCCGACTTTAACAAATGTTAAGACATTTTTAGGAAACTCTTTTGCAATGAAGGACCTAGGAGATGCCGCTTATATACTCGGCATTAAGATCTATAGAGATAGATCTAAAAGGCTCATAGGTCTAAGTCAAAGTACCTATATTGACAAAGTGTTGACACGATTTCGAATGGATGATTCGAAAAGAGGTTTCATATCAATGTCACATGGCATAAAATTGAGTAAGACTCAACGTCCTGCTAATCAGGAAGAACGAAATCGCATGAATAAAATCCCGTAAGCTTTGGCTATTGGATCTATCATGTATGCCATGCTTTGTACTAGACCAGATGTATCATATGCATTAAATGCAACTAGCAGATATCAATCTGATCCCGGTAAAGGTCACTGGACAGCAGTCAAGAATATTCTGAAGTACTTGAGAAAAACTAAGGATTCATTCTTGGTTTATGGAGGATTTGAAAGTGAGCTAGTTGTAACAGGTTACACGGACTCAAGCTTTCAAACCGACAATGATGATTTTAGATCACAATCTGGTTTTGTGTTTTGTTTGAATGGAGGTGCAATAAGTTGGAAAAGTTCCAAACAGGACACTGTAGCGAATTCTACGACAGAAGCAGGGTACATAGCAGCTTCAGAAGCAGCTAAGGAAGCAGTTTGGATGAAGAAGTTCATTGAAGAACTCGGTGTGGTTCCTAGTACCGCAAATCCTGTGGATCTTTATTGTGACAACAATGGGGCAATCGCGCAGGCAAAGGAACCAAGATCGCATCAGAGAACCTAACACATACTTCGACGTTTCCATTTGATCAGGGAGATCATTGCGAGAGGAGATATTAAAATATGCAGAGTTGATGGTGATGATAATGTTGCCGATCCGTTGACTAAACCACTTTCTCAAGCAAAGCATGAGGGTCATGCTTGGTCGATGGGTATTAGATACTTGTTAGATTCGGCCTAGTGCAAGTGGGAGATTGTTGGTAGTATGCCCAAGGCCAATATATTTGAGACCTAGATGTATGGATTATGTTAAACAAACATTGTGTTTATTTAGAGATATTTTATATAACAAATGCGTATTGGTTATTTTATTCTTATTACTAAAATGAACCTTGAATATGATATTCAGCTTTATATCATCAAAGTATGTGACTTTGATAGTAAAACTATAAAGTATTATGAATGATATTCTAAACCGTCCCTGATCATTCATAGGATGTTTGTGAGACAAACATACTTTATGATAAGCTATAAATGGACATCAGTATGTTAGTTGACTGATGGTCACATTTTACTGATCATGAATAAGAGTTATTAAGTCATTAACGTAAGTATATGTTAGAGACCATATACTGGATTGACCCACCTTGAGAATACTACATGGTTCGTGTCATTAGTTATTCTCAGTAAAGAATGTATATGTAATCCTTAGACTTGAGATTATCTCAGTTTCCTACATGATAAATTTTATATTTTAATATAGTCTAACATCGTCTTTAACCGGGCGATCATAAAGATTATAATTAGGTATATAATGAATTGTGCGGAGGAAAGAGTTTAATTAAGATATGATTTGTTCCTCTCATAAATTGAGAGAGATATCTTTAGGCCTCTTGATGATTTGATTGAAGAAACGCACGGCCGTGCTCAAGTGAATTAATAAGGAGTTATTAATGTCATTTCATGTTCAATCAAATTCGGTGTCAAGAAATATTTATCGACCAACATAAGATTGACACATACCATGCCTTATGGACGATATAGATATCGTGTAACAAAAGGATACAATGCATGACATAAATTAGGTTTGATCAAATCATCTATACTTGCTTAATTTGGGTAATCATGATGTCTTGCTAGAGGCCGCTCATGATTTATAATCCATTGTGATTATTGCCAACATTAAGTAAACCTACAGGGTCACACACAAAGAACAACTAATGAGACGTACATAGAAAAATCATAACTTATGTGATAAGTTGTATGGAGAGCTACATAGTCAAGTGACACATCCAATCCTACATCTTATATGATAAGGTGTGTTGCATATATGGTTACATAGTTACCATACACATAGGATATGAAACTTATGGACTATATAGGCACAAGAGACACCCCAAAATCAGATAAAGGGTATAATATTTTCGTCCATCTTTTTGTGAGAAAAAGAGGAGAGAAAAATCCGAAAATTATTCTTTTGTTATTTTCTGTGAGAGAAATGAAGAACGAATACTAGCATATATCGTTCTTTATCCGTTCAAAGGGGTTGTTCATGTGGATACCGGTAGAGGACGAAGTGAAGTGCGGCGTCTTTATGATTTGGGTTGAAACCGTGGTTTTTGTTTGGAGAATCGGTTTGCTTGGAGAATCGGTTCGTTTGGAGATTGCTTGGAGATCGGTTTGTGAGACCGATTAAGCGAAACATTCAAAGGATCGGTTTGGAAACCGGTTTGGATCCGGCAAAGAAAAGCGTCATCCAAATTCGTTTTTGATCATCACGGATTAAGCGTAATCTGAAGGTACAAAGTTTTGAACTTTTCTTTGATTTAATTGTAATTCACGGATCCTTCTTTTGGGTTTCGAATTCGATTTTGTTTCATTTTTGTTTTTCCGCTGCGTTATGAATGGTAGAAACCCAACATAGAAGTCGTCTAAAATCAGTAGAGTTCTATCATCCTCTTTCACTGGTTCTTCCACTGTACCATTTTCAAAGAACTAAGCATCATGACTTTCTATAACCCTTTTATCTTTAATACTATAGAACCTATAACCCTTTGACTTTTCAGAATAACCAATAAATCTGTACTTTATAGTCTTAGAGTCTAACTGATTCTAGTGTTGTTGTGGGATCAACACATGAGCTATTGATCCCCACATCCTTAAATGAGATAACATTGGTTTTCTACCATTCCATAATTTATATGGAGTTGACTCTACTGATTAAGTTGGCAATCTATTCAGGACATATGCCGCAGCTCTTACCGCTTCACCCCAAAAACTCTTGGGTAAACTTGATTGTGACAACATGCACCTAACCATATTCATTAAAGTTCTATTACGCCTCTCAGCTACACCATTTTGCTGTGGTGTATAACTCATGATTGTTTGCCTCTTTATAACGTGACTTGTGCAATATTTATCAAATTCTGTTGAGTTAAACTCTACTCCCCTATCGGTCCTTAATATTTTAATCTTCTTGCTCAATTGATTCTCAACTTCATTCTTGTACTTTGTGAAGTGATCAAATGCTTCAGACTTAGCACTGAGCAAATAAACATATCCATATTTAGAGTAATCATCAGTAAATGTTATGAAATACTCTTTATCACTATGGGTTTTAACACTTAATGGACTGCATATATCCGAATGAATAACTTCTAACAATTCTGTTGCTCTTTCTCCCACTAAGAAAGGCTTCCTGGTTAGCTTACCAGAATGACAGAATTCACATGCGTCATATTCAGGTAATAAACCCATTTTAACGATTTTATTTGATCTTTGTTTTCCTGTGTGACCTAAACGCATGTGCAATAATATAGAATCAGCTAAATAAACATTGAGAGTCATAATATAATCAAGAAAATCATTATTCTCATTAGAATTATCAACTGATACATCAGAATTATTTTCCACACTAACACTACTCTCTATTACATTTAACTTAAAACAAATCATGTCCTAGGTCAAGCATACCACGGGCCAATGCCTCATCATGCTTCCCAATTATCATAGTGTGGACTCCCAACTTCTGTTGCCGATAAAAGCGCACGTCGTAACCCTTCTTGACCAGCATCACGACGGAGATAAGATTCCTCCTAATTCCGGGAGCATACAACACATCTGTGAGAAGTATGTTGAACTTGCCCACATTCAGCTTGTAGGTGTCAATTGCCTGCACGTCAGTGTATGCATCATTTCCCAAAGCTTGTAGGGCTTTGACTCCACCAGTCCTTGATGTGTCCGCGCTATGTGTTTTGTGGCTCCAGAATTGATCCACCACCCATCGGCTATCGGAGAAGAGAAATTGCACTCGGTCACCATGACCAAGTCCTTGTTAGATCCTCCACCTTGACCGTTCTTCTTCTGCCCTTGATTCGAAGGGACTGGGCCTTGAAATGACCAACCTTCTTGCATTTTAAGCACACACCCTAAACACCGGGACCTGCGTTGCCTTTCACCTTGAAGTTCTTCTGGAACAATTGTTTGAACTTGCCCTTCGGACGAAAGGGACCCGTGTTTTGAACACTTTTACCAACATATGCCTCAGCATCTACGGGAGTTGCTTATGACAGATTCAGATCCGTATTATGGACTCCCTTCATGCACTCTTGCTGATAGGCCAACTGATGCGGTAAATCCTTCATGCTGATGTTGTTGACGACAATGCGCATCGCCATATGCATCACTGCCCAGGAAGGGGGCAGACTATTGATTATCGTCGAAACTCGCATCTTCTCCGAAATCGGAGATCCTGAGGCTTCAAGGTCCTTCGCCATCAGCATCATATTGTTAGCATGGTCAACCACATTGGTACCTTCTTGCATATGATAATAGTTATAACGCTGCAACAATAGTTGTATATGCATTTGGGATTTAATGTCATATTTTTCTTTAATTGCCGCTAGAAGTGCTTTAGCACTTGAGTGTTCTTTGAACACCTTCATTAAATTATCATCCATTAACATTAGGATGGTACTTCTAGCAACATTATTGTCACTGTTCCCACTTTTCATCTACCTTCTTTTCTCCTTCTGTTGACGTAGAAGTCAAGACGGGCCGGTCCTTTTCTAAAACATAGTCCAAGCGATGGACTATCAGGGCATGGGTCACCTTCTCGACCTAAAAGTCATAATTACTGCCGTTCAAGCACTCAATCCAAGCAATTTTGGCATTAGCAGTGGAGTTCGACATCTAGAGACTACTAGAGAAGCTTTCCACAATCCCCACCACCTTGCAGAAACTTGCGCCGTCAGACAAACAAGATCAGTGTTGCCTCCTAGCAGAAATGTGCGCCGTCAGACTCGTCGAATCTAGGATTTCGAGCCACAGTGCCGCCATAGTCACCAGATCTAGGGTTTAGCTCTGATGCCAATGTAGGAAACGTGTTAGGGTTTTAGGATTTGAGGCTGGGCTATTGGAGGCGGGGATTGAGTTTCTATTGTGTATTCTATATTGCCAAGAGATATACCTTTCTATTATAGGCCAACGTAACTTGGCCGTCAAGAAACCCGAATATCATGGCATGATTTGTTGCCATCTATATCCTCCAGTTGCGGCTCAATCAGATCGATCCCCTTTCTAAATATAATTGATCCTGATTAATAGCTTTCCTTTGAGAGGAAAATGTACACATGGAAACAAATCTACTGTAGACATAACCATATCTACTGAAGTCGTCCGTAAAAGTTATGAAGTACCGATATCCACATCTAGCCGGCGTACTCATTGGTCCACATACATCAGTATGTATGAGTCTTAATAAGTCATTGACCCTTTCACCAACTTTTGTGAAGGGTTTCTTAGTCATCTTTCCAAGTAAACAAGACTCGCACGTCTCAAATGATTCAAAATCAAATGAGTCTAAAAGTCCATGAGAATGGAGTTTAGAAATGAGTTTCTCATTTATATGGCCTAAGCGACAATGCCAGAGATATGTCGAATTTGAGTCATTTGATTTAAATCGTTTAGTATTAATGTTATATATGGACTTGTAATTCTCTTTCTTAAGAGCTAGCACATAAAGACCTCTTTCTAATAGAATATTTCCATAGAAAAGATTATCCTTTAAGATAGAACAATTATTATTCTCAATAATAAATTTATAACCATTCAAAGCAAGACTAGAAATAGAAAGAATATTTCTGCTCATAGCAGGTACAAAATAACAATTATTAAGTACTAATACAGGTCCACTAGGCAAAGTTAATAAATAAGTTCTTACGGCTAATGCAGCAACTCTTGTTCCATTTCCCACACGCAGGTTAACTTCGCCCTTAGCTAATCTTCTACTCATTTGTAGTCCCTGCACATCCTTACAAATATGAGTACCACATCTAGTATCGAATACCCAAGATTTAGGAGTAAGTGAATTAGTTTTAATAACAAAAATACCTGAAGTAGTAGTCACACTACCCTTCTTGATTTCAGCCTGATAGAGTTTGCAGTTTCTCTTCCAATGGCCAACCTTGTTGTAATGGAAGCAAACTCCATCCTTGTCTTTCTTGATCTTAGGTTTAGGCAACACCTTGCATTTACCCTTTCTCTTGTTCCCGATCTTCTTACCCTTCTTCTTGTGAACCATTAGGACGTCGTTGACAATATTTGTCTTCATGTCCTCCTGTGCGTTCTTAAGCATCCCATACAACTCATTGATGGGTTTCTCCATCTGATGTATATTGTAGTTCATGATGAATTACTTAAAACTAGGAGGTAACGACCCAAGAATTATGTCAACAGTCAACTCTCTGGCCATAGCTGAACCAAGCCTCTCCAATTGATCAAGGTAGATCTTTATCTTGAGTACATAAGCACTCACAGATGAACCTTCAACCATCTTCATATCAGTTAGAGAGACAGTTGCTTTGTAGCGCTCAACTCTAGCCTACTCTTGGAATATTTTACAATCATATCGTGTGCACCCATGTCCTCCAGTTGCTTCTGAAGCTCGGAGGTCGCTAGCATGAGACAAGATACGTCTGTGTCATCTTTGACATATTTAGCATATGCGTCTCGGACAACCCTTGTGGCTCCCTAATCTAGTTCCTCTGGGTAAGCCTCTTCTATGACATAGAGTTTATTGTCAGCCTTGAAAACAATTCTCAGGTTTCTAAACCAGTCAAGAAAGTTAGACCCATTAAGCTTATCCTTCTCAAGGAAAGATCTCAAATTCAACCCAGCTGAATTGTTATTGTTTGCCATTATTCTACAAGTTAAAATGTAAAGGGCCATTATTATTTATTCATTGGGGTTGTTTTGTTTTGGTGTTTATTATATTGTACTCTCACTATTTTCTTCAAATCAACCACTTTCAGTAATATTGATTCGGAAACTTCAATTAAATGAGGTTTCATAGTGACTCGAGATCCGTATTTCATTCAGTATTAAGTGCGCTTTGGCACAACCCTCAATACACAAATATTTAGGTAGGAGCACTTTCCAATTGTATCATATACAACTCTTTCCTTTTATGAAATGGGCATCATATGTCCGGTGTATTATTCCATCTTGTGCCCTGAGCCCAAGTCCAACTTGCTTGCTCAGTTAAGTTTAATCATGTATGATTATCGGCGAAATAGAGTCCAGCACACTCAGCTTTGTCTTGACCCAAGCTAGACGCCATCTCCCGCATACCCTCCTTTATAAAGATGATTCCCCATATGCTCAGCTTTGGCATGATCCACATGGAAGACTGTGTAAGTACCGAAGGCTTCGGAGACATGGGGGGCACTTCCTTACTTAACATTCTGAAGGATTTTGTTTTTAGAATAATAAATATAAATATCATAGAAATAAAATAAATATAGTATGAGCCTAATCCTCACGAGCGATCATGAGGTCCCTAATCCGAGATCTATCTTTAGATTGCAAGTGAATCTTCAACGAACCCTTCCTTGTGTGTGTGCGAAGATCCAATGCTATCTTCCGAAGATTGCGCCAAGATTCTTGTCTTGTCTTGATATAATATCTTTCCCAACTATCTTATTGCTAGAAAAAGTAATTTACAATTTTGGACAACTCACTGGTTGCCATAATTATAGCTTTGGACAACTCAAAGGTTGCCATAGATATTAAATAAAATACAAGCATTCACACACAAGATTACAGCACAGAACAATTATAGATCTAAGGCTCATACCATATTTATATAAATTAAATTCTTTGTACAACAAAAATTAGGGTTTCTTGCAGAATCAGCCTTGTTCCATTGGGAACGGAACTATTCCCTTCTCAATGGAATAACGATGAATAATTCTGGTCAAATTTCAGTATATTCCGGTCAAATTTTGGTCAAATTTCAGTATATTGAACGATGAATTATTCTGGTCAAATTTCAGTATATTGAACGGAACTATTCCTTTCGGAATGGAATAACTCTGACTTTTTAGTTTCCTTTCATTTTAGTTCTGTATCCAAATCAGATTCCGAAAAACTATTTCGGAATGGAATAACGCTGGTAACAATCCTCTAAAGATCATAAATCATGAGTAACCTCTAGACTGATGACATGACTACCCATGTTAAATGAAATGATCAGCGATCATAAACCTATCTGAATATACATTTGCTTCTTCCTTTTGTTCTACGATATATGTTTTGATCACAAGACACGATAATATATCATCCTTGAGTTTAATCAAAGTCTCTTCCTGATCGAGAATTAGACTGAGTAAATACAAAATGATATTAACAACACATGTTAATCCATTTTGAGCATGGCCATGCACTTCCTTCAGTCCTAGTTCATCAGGTGGCCCAGAGATATCTCCCTCTTGACGAGAGGAACAAATATCATCTTGGTCACTCACATTCCTCGTCATGATTCAGTGCATACCTAATGATGACCCAAATGATCATCCCATTACAGATGACGTAGTATCATATTAAAGTATGCAGTTCCACATACAGAAATCTATGGTTACCTCCTCACTTGTAGGATACTGTGTTTTACTGAGAGAAACACCATGTGACGAGGGCAAAAATTCTTTCTTGGATTTTGAACCATTTCATGGCCTTGTCTTTGTATGTACTTTGACTCAGACCTAAAAGCCTTTTGGATCTATCTCTATAGATCCTTATTCCTACCACATAGGATGCTTCTCCTAGGTCTTTCATCGAGAAATTGTCTCCCAACCATTTCTTGACATTGAATAATGTTGCGATGTCATTTTCCATGAGTAATATATCATCTACATAAAGCACTAGGAATACTACCGTGCTCCCACTGAAATTCATGTAAACACAAGGCTCATCTTCACTTTTGATAAAATCAAAACTTTTGATAACTTCATCAAAACGAAGGTTCCAACTTCAAAATGCCTGCTTCAATGAATAGATGGATTTCTGAAGCTTGCAAACCTTACCAGAATTCTTGGGATTGACAAAACTCTTGGGTTGCATCATATACACGTACTCGGCTAAATTTTCATTTAGGAAAGCCATTTTGACATCCATTTACCTTATCTCATATTTATAATATGCGGCTATGGCTAATATAATTCTGATGGACTTAAGCATAGCTACAGGTGAGAATTTTTTATCATAGTCTATACCATGAACATGTTTGAAACCTTTCGCCACAAGCCTTACTTTGTAGGTTTGTACCTTTCCATCCATGCCAGTCTTCTTCTTAAGGACCGACTTACATCCAATGGTCTTCAAGCCTTCGGATAGACCAATCAAATTCTAAACTTGATTGTCTTGCATGGACTGCATCTCGGCTCTCACGGCTTCTAACCATTTCTGAGAGTCCGGACTCTTCATAACCTCTTGGTAGGACGTGGGTTCATCATCTATGAATGTCACATCATCAACATTAGACACGAGAAATCCATATCTCACAGGCTCATGACAAATCCTACTAGATCTATGTTGAGTCTGTTGTGTTTCAAGCTCACCAACTCCTTTAGAGCATGTTTGTTCTTCCATTATAGGTTCTGCATCTATAGGTGGGTCTTTATGTTTTAAATCTTGATCATGAACATTACAAGTCTATCTATAGCGTTAATACAAAGAGATTTAAATCTAATGATTTGAATCCGACATATTTCTGGCATTGTTGTTTAGGACACATAAATAAGAAACGTATTTCTAAACTCCACCAATATGGACTTTGAGACTCATTTGATTTAGAATTATTTGAGACGTGCGAATCTTGTTTATTAGGTAAGATGACAAAGGCTCCTTTCACAAAGAGAGGTGAGAGGGCAAGTGAGTTGTTGGATCTCATACATACAGATGTATGCAGACCAATGAGCACACCAGCTAGAGGTGGTTTTCGATACTTCATTACTTTTACTGAAGACTTAAGTAGATATGGATATGTTTACTTAATGAAACATAAATCCGAAGCTTTTGAATTGTTCAAAATTTTCAAGAGTGAAGTAGAAAACCAGCTAGGGGAGAAAATAAAAGCACTTCGATCAGATCGAGGTGGCGAATATTTAAGCCTAGAGTTTGACGATCATCTTAAAGATTGTGGAATAATTTCACAACTTACTCCTCCTGGAACACCTCAATGGAATGGTGTCTCGGAAAGGAGAAACCAAACTTTATTAGATATGGTTTCGTCTATGATGAGTCAAACAGATCTTCCGATATCATTTTGGGGTTATGCCATTGAGACTGCCACGTTCATACTAAACAGAATTCCATCAAAAGCTGTTCAAAAGACTCCATATGAGATATGGACTGGGAGGAGTCCCACATTGTCTTTTCTAAAGATTTGGGGTTGTGAATCTTATGTGAAGCGTCAAATTTCTGACAAGTTAAGACCGCAATCTGATAAATGCTTATTTGTGGGATATCCTAAAGAAACTAAAGGATATTACTTTTACAACCCATTGGAGAACAAAGTGTTTGTTGCTCGAAATGGTATTTTTTTCGAAAGAGAATTTATTTCTAAAGGAACTAGTGGGAATAAAGTACACCTTGGAGAAATTCCAGATCCACTAATTAGCAATGAACAGCCATTGGAAGATCCACTAGTCTTTTCAAGAGTTGACGAGTCCGGTCTTGAAACACAAGATACTCCTCGTAGATCTGGTAGAGTTCGTCATGAGCCCGAGAGATATGGATTTCTCATGACTGATGATAAAAATGTGGCGCTCATAGATGATGAACCCACATCTTACCAAGAAGCTATAAAGGATCCTGATTCTCATAAATGGTTAGAAGCCATGAAAACTGAGATGCAGTCCATGTACGTTAATCATGTTTGGAACTTAATTGATTCACATGAAGGTTCTAAGACCATTGGGTGTAAATGGGTTTTCAAAAAGAAAACTGACATGGACGGAAATGTGCATACCTATAAAGCGAGACTTATTGCGAAAGGTTTCCAACAAACTCATGGTATAGACTATGATAAAACTTTCTCACCAGTTGTTATGCTTAAATCGATTAGAATTCTGCTTGCCATAGCTGCATATTATGACTATGAGATATGGCAAATGGATGTCAAAACAGCTTTTCTTAATGGACATTTACTCGAGGATGTGTATATGACACAACCCGAGGGTTTTGTTGATCCTAAGAATTCTGATAAGGTTTGCAAATTGCAGCGATCCATTTACGGATTAAAGCAAGCGTCTCGGGGTTGGAATCTTCATTTTGATGAAGTAATCAAAGGTTTTGGTTTTATCAAAAATGAAGATGAACCTTGTGTTTACAAGAGGGTTAGTGGGAGCACAATAGTTTTTCTAGTACTTTATGTAGATGATATATTACTCATTGGAAATGGCATTCCGACTTTAACAAATGTTAAGACATTTTTAGGAAAGTCTTTTGCAATGAAGGGCCTAGAGATAGATCTAAGAGGCTCATAGGTCTAAGTCAAAGTACCTATATCGACAAAGTGTTGACACGATTTCGAATGGAAGATTCGAAAAGAGATTTCATACCAATGTCACATGGCATAAAATTGAGTAAGACTCAATGTCCTGCCAATCATGAAGAACGAAATTGCATGAATAAAATTCCGTATGCTTCGGCTATTAGATCTATCATGTATGCCATGCTTTGTACTAGACCAGATGTATCATATGCATTAAGTGCGACTCCCAGATATCAATCTGATCCTAGTGAAAGTCACTGGACAGCAGTCAAGAATATTCTGAAGTACTTGAGAAGAACTATAGATTCATTCTTGGTTATGGAGGATTTGTAAGTGAGCTAGTTGTAACAGGTTACACGGACTCAAGCTTTCAAACCGACAATGATGATTTTAGATCGCAATCTGGTTATGTGTTTTGTTCGAATGGAGGTGCAATAAGTTGGAAAAGTTCTAAACAGGCCACTGTAGCGGATTCTACGACAGAAGCGGAGTACATAGTAGCTTCAGAAGCAGCTAAGGAAGCAGTTTGGATGAAGAAGTTCATTGAAGAACTCAGTCTGGTTCCTTAGTATCACAAATCCTGTGGATCTTTATTGTGACAGCAATGGGGCAATCGCGCAGGCAAAGGAACCAAGATCGCATCAGAGAAACAAACACATACTTCGACATTTCCATTTGATCAGGGAGATCATTACGAGAGGAGATATTAAAATATGCAGAGTTGATAGTGATGTTAATGTTGCCGATCCGTTGACTAAACCACTTTCTCAAGCAAAGCATGAGGGTCATGCTTGGTCGATGGGTTTTAGATACTTGTTAGATTCGGCCTAGTGCAAGTGGGAGATTGTTAGTAGTATGCCCTAGGCCAATATATTTGAGACCTAGATGTATGAATTGTGTTAAACAAACATTGTGTTTATTTAGAGATATTTTATATAATAAATGCGTATTGGTTATTTTATTCTTATTACTAAAATGAACCTTGAATATGATATTCAGCTTTATATCATCAAAGTATGTGACTTTGATAGTAAAACTATAAAGTATTATGAATGATATTCTAAACCGTCCATGATCATTCATAGGATGTATGTGAGACAAACATACTTTATGATAAGCTATAAATATACATCAGTATGTTAGTTGACTGATGGTCACATTTTTACTGATCATGAATAAGAGTTATTAAGTCATTAACGTAAGTATATGTTAGAGACCATATACTGGATTGACCCACTGTGAGAATACTACATGGTTCGTGTCATTAGTTATTCTCTGTAAAGAATGTATCTGTAATCCTTAGACTTGAGATTATCTCAGTTTCCTACATGAGAAATTTTATACTTTAATATAATCTAACATCGTCTTTAACCGGGTGGTCATAAAGATTATAATTAGGTATATAATGAATTATGTGGAGGAAAGAGTTTAATTAAGATAGGATTTGTTCCTCTCATAAATTGAGAGAGATATCTTTATGCCTCTTGATGATTTGATTGAAGAAATGCACGGCCGTGCTCGAGTGAATTAATAAGGAGTTATTAATGTCATTTCCTGTTCAATCAAATTCGGTGTCAAGAAATATTTACCGACCAACGTAAGATTGACACATACCATGCCTTATGGACGATATAGATATCGTGTAACAAAGGGATACAATGCATGAACATAAATTATGTTTGATCGAATCATCTATACTTGCTTAATTTGAATAATCATGATGTCATGCTAGAGGCTGCTCATGATTTCTAATCTGTTGTGATTATTACCAACATTAAGTAAACCTACAGGGTCACACACAAAGAACAACTATTGAGTCGTACACAGAAAAATCATAACTTATGTGATAAGTTGTATGAAGAGCTACATAGTTAAGTGACACATCCAATACTACATCTTATATGATAATGTGTGTTGCATATATGGTTACATAGTTACCATGCACATAGGATATGAAACTTATGGACTATGTAGGCACAAGAGACACCCCAAAATCATATGAAGTTATATTATTTTTGTCCAACTTTTGTGAGACAAAAAGGAGAGAAAAATCCGAAAATTATTTTTTTGTTATTTCTGTGAGAGAAATGAAGAATGAATACTAGCATATATCGTTCTCTATCCATTCAAAGGGGTTGTTCATGTGGATACCGAGAAAGAACGAAGAGAAGTGCGGCATCTTTGTGATTCGGGTTGAAACCGTGATTTTTGTTTGGAGAATCGGTTTGTTTTGTTTGGAGAATCGGTTTGTTTGGAGAATCGGTTTGTTTAGAGAATCGGTTCATTTGGAGATCGCTTGAAGATCGGTTTGTGAGACTAGTTAGGCAAAACATACAAAGGATTGGTTTTGAAACTGGTTTGGAATCGTGCAAAGAAAAGCGTCAACCAAATTCATTTTCGATCATCACGGATTAAGCGTAATCCGAAGGTACAGAGTTATGAACTTTTCTTTGATTTAATTGTAATTCACGGATCCTTCTTTTAGGTTTCGAATTCGATTTTGTTTCGTTATTGTTTTTTTTTCGCTGCGTTATGAATGGTAGAAACCCAACAAGTATGAGGGTCATTTAGGTCTATGGGCATTAGATGCTCTGACTTGGCCTAGTGTAAGTGGGAGACTGTAAGATTAGTGCCCTAGGCCAAATATATTTGTGCTAGGAAATGGATTATATATTAAGATATTATTATTTATTTAATAAAGGTTATTTCTTATATATCTGTGTGTATGGGTTGTGAATGTAAATTTACATATCTTATATCAACCATGAATGACACTTCGGGTTCGTGTCATCAGAATACGTGATTCTGATAGTAGAACTGTGAATAAACGAATGACATTCTAAATTGTCCCTAATGATATGTAGGATGTTTATAGAGATAAACATACTTCAGGTAAGAAGCTACATATCCACACTAGTATATTCACAGGCTATATGATCATAATCTGCTAATCATAGACATAGAGATGTCAAGTCTGGAATATAGATACGTGTTAGAGAACACATACTGGACTGACCACACTATGAGAATATGCGTGGTATATGTCATTAGTTATTCTCATATGAATAGTGTGCTTGTTCCTACGACCTGAGGTCACCATGGATTCTTGTATGTGGACCTGCGTAGTTTAATATGATCCTACGTCATCCATAATGGGATGATCATTAGGGTCATCATTAGGTATGCACGGAACCATGACGAGGAATGTGAGTGACAAAGATGGGATTTGTTCCTCTCATCAAGAGGGAGATATCTCTGGCCCCCCTAATGAACTAGGACTAAACGAAATGCTTGGCCATGCTCAAAATGAATTAAAATGTGTTGTTAATAGTATTTTATATTTACTTAGTCTAATTCTCGATCAGGAAAGAGACTTTGATTAAACTCAAGGATGACATATTTTCATGCCTTGTGATCAAGACATATATCGTAGAACAAAAGGAATAAGCAAACGTCTATTCAACTAGGTTTATGATCGCTGATCATTTCATTTAACACGGGTAGTCATGACTTCAGTCTAGAGATTACTCATGACTTACGATCTTTAGAAGGCTAGCGTTAAATGGAACCTACACGGTCACCCAATGAACTCCATTCGTACGGGATGAAAATACCTCAAAAATAGTTATACATATGATACATATGATACATAGTTATACATGAAACTAAATCACACAAATGAAATCTAAAAATAACCTTACAAATTCAGTCAATTAGATATGATTGAGAGCAACGGCAATCCTGACGCTGTCATCTTCAATAACATGAAGAACCGTCTCTTCAATCGCGAGTTCTTCTTGATAGCTCTAATAACAATCCATGTTTTCATTTTAGTCCAGATCGTTGCTAGAGAATCTGTAATCTGTCAGTATTATGGATATAATACCGCAATATTTGTGTAAAGTGGATAATTTGTGGAGATTTTAGACAAAGAAAAGAAAGAAGAAGAAGCAAAGATGAAACAATAAGAGAGATAGAAAGGAATAAAGAAACATAAAACAATATTTGTATAACTTATTGTGATTAATTTCATGTGAAATTTTCCTTGAACGTTTAGTACCCCAATTCTAAGAAAACGTGCGGATCTGCTTTGACACGAGAAATCCGTATCTCTCGGGTTCATGACGAATCCTACTACATCTACGTTGAGTCTTTTGTGTTTCAAGCTCTCCAACTCCTTGAGAGCTTGTTTATTCTTCCATCATAGGGTCTGCGATTATAGGCAGGTCTCGAATTTCTTCGAGTTGTACTTTGCTCTCACAGCTTCTTATAAAGACAAACTCTCTTTTCAAGAAAGCTCCATTCCGAGCAACAAACATTTTGTTATTCGATGGATGGTAAAAGTAATATCCTTTAGTTTCCTTAAGATCCCACAAACAGACATTTATCAGATTTGGGTCCGAGTTTATCGGGAAACTGACGTTTGACATAAGTCTCAGATCCCCAAATTTTAAGAAAAGACAACTTGGGGCTTTTTCCCGTCCACATCTCATATGACGTCTTTTGAACCGCTTCAGATGGAATCCTGTTCAGTATGAATGTGGCGGTCTCAAGAGCATAACCCCAGAACGACATTGAAAGACTCGTTTGACTCATCATCGATCGAACCATATCCAATAAGGTTTGATTCCTCCTCTCAGACACTCCATTCCATTGAGGAGTTCTTGGAGAAGTCAGTTGTGAAACTATTCCACATTCTCTGAGATGATCTTCAAATTCTTGACTCAGATATTTGCCTCCTCGAACAGATCGAAGTGCTTTAACCTTCTTGCCAAGTTGATTTTGTACTTCATTCTTAAATTCTTTGAACACTTCAAATGATTCAGAGTTATGCTTCATTAGGTGGACATAACTATATCTACTGAAGTCGTCCGTAAAAGTTATGAGGTACCGATATCCACATCTAGCCGGCGTACTCATTGGTCCACATACATCAGTATGTATGAGTCCTCACGAGAGATCATGGGGTTCATAATCCTAGATCTATCTCTAGATTGCAGGTGTGATCTTCAACGAACCCATCGTTGTGTGTGCATGAAGATCCAATGCCATCTTCAGAAAATTGCGCCAAGATCCTCGTCTCGTCTTGATATAATATCTTTCCTAACAACTATCAATTGCTCAAAAAAATAATTTACAACTTTGGACAACTCACAGGTTACCATAATTATAACTTTGGACAACTCACTGGTTGCCATAGATATAAAAATAAAAAATACAAGTATTCACACATAAGATTACATCACAAAACAATCACAGATCTAACACTCATACCATATCTTATATTAAAATTCCATGTATAACAAAAATTAGGGTTTCTGAAAAAATTCAGCCTTATTCCATTGGGAACGGAACCATTCCATTCTCAACAGAATAACGCTGGATAATTCTGGCGAATTTTAGCCTATTTCGTTATGAACGAAACTATTCCGTTCGGAACAGAATAATGTTGACTTTTCTGTTTCCTTTAATTTTAGTTCCGTTTCCAAAACAGATTTCGAAAAACTCCTTTTTTGAAACTCTAAAAAATCATAATATCAAATATTATATTCTTAGAAACTATTACCGTGATATTTTAAAATTGTCAAAATCCTATAATTTATTTTACTCAGATTTCAAAAAATATTAATATATCATCGATGATTATTTCCTTAACGAACGCTCTGATGCAACTTTTGGAGAATCCATAGCCATGTACGTTACATGCAACGTAACCTATGGATACAACCTGTCCTAGGATCATCGTCAAGGGAATAAAAGTACAATATTAGATATTAAAAATTTATACATCGGATCTTCCAGATTTTTTAGACGGAGAACGGATGTAGGTCTGAAAGATTCTGACTTGCAACCTTCTCCTTTCTGAATCTCGACTCCGTGAACCTCCTTGCTTCTCCTAGGGATGAAGAATGATTACTCACAAGTTATCAAGTTAGAGAACCTCTACTCGTATCCACGTGAACTTCAGATAGACGGAATAACCAGACTTGCCTAGACGACTCCAAAAATACTTTCCGAAATAACCTTACAAAACTCTCTCTCTATTTCTGTATTACAATGGCCTCTAAGGTTTCAGAATTGTGTGTTAAATAGAGGGGGACTGCCCCTCTATTTATATTAGAGAAGGAGACAAATGATTGCTCAGTTACTATAACTGTAATTCTGTGCCTATTTCGTTCCGAACGGACTTGTTCCATTCCAAATGGAATAGTGGTGTTTTGCACTATCAATTATCAAATAATTGATTATTTCGTTCAACGATTGATACATCACATGTATAATTGTTTTGCGGTATTTTCATCCGAAATGAATGGAGTTCATTGTGTGACCATGTAGGATTCATTTAACGCTGGCAACGATCTTCTAAAGATAGTAAGTCATGAGTGACCACTAGACCGATGTCATGGCTATCCATGTTAAATTAAATGATCAGTGTTCATAAACCTATCTGAATAGACATTTGCTTATTTCTTTTGTTCTACAATATATTTCTTGATCACATGGCATGGAAGTATGTCATCCTTGTATTTAATCAATGTCGTTTTTCCTGATCGAGAATTAGACTGAGTAAATATAAAATGAGATTAACAACACATGTTAATCCATTTTGAGCCTGGCCATGCATTTCTTTCAGTCCTAGTTCATCACGGGGCCCAGAGGTATCTCCTTCTTGAAGAGGGAAACAATTTCCATCTTGGTCACTCACATTGCTTATCATGGTTTAGTGAATACCTAACGATGACCCTAATGACCATCCCATTACGGATGGCGTAGGATCATATTAAAGTATGAAGTTCCATATACAGGAATCCATGGTGATCTCAGGTCGTAGGAATAAGCACACTATTCATCTAAGAATCACTAATGACATGCACCATGCATATTCTAATAGTGTGGTCAGTCCAGTACATGTTCTCTAACACGTACCTATATTCAAGGCTTGACATCCATATGTCCATGATTAGCAGAACAGGATAATCCAGTCTACGAATATACTAGTATGGATATGTTGCTTCTTACTTGAGGTATGTTTATCTCTATAAACATCCTATACATCACTAGGGACAGTTTAGAATGTGATTCATTAGTTCATAGTTCTACTATCAGAATCACATATTCTGATGACGTGAACCCGAAGTGTCATGCATGGTTGATATAAGATATGTAAATATACATTGACAACCCATACACCCAGATATATAAGAAACAACCTTTATTGAATAAATAATAATGTCTTAATACATAATCCATTTCTTAGCACAAATATAATTGGCCTAGGGCGCTAATCATATAGTAGGTTCATTTAATGTTGGTAATAAACTCCTAGTTTATAAATCATATGTAGCCTCTAGAATAACGTTATAATTTACCCCAATTAAATAAATGATACGTGATCATAACCTGAACATCAATTATGTATTTAGTCCCTATGTTAAGCGATATATATATATATATATCGATCGTAAGGCATGATTTTTTCTCATCCTTAAAATGATTAATTCTCTTTATTGATTTATAATTAGACTGAATAAAATAAAAGACATTAACAATACATATTAATTCTTTCGTACACGGCCGTGTGTTTTTCTTCAGTCTAAATTTATCAGGGGGGCCAGCGATATCTCTCTCATATCCGAGAGTAACAAATTCTATCTTGATCATTCACATTTCAATTTATGGTTTACTAAATATCCGATCATAACTTTTATCATTATCCGGTTAAAGACATCGTTTGACTATGTCAAAGTATGAAGATATACATGTAGGAATCTATGATGACCTCCTGTCAAAGGACTAACTCATATATTAGATGATGAGAAAATACTAATGACATATAGCATGTATATTCTCATAGTGGGTCGATACAATATATGTTCTCCAACATATATTTATGTTAATGAATTGATATCCAATAACCATGATTAGTAAAACGTGATCATCATCCAACTAACATACTAGTATCTATATATACGATTTTGAAATTTTTTAAATATATTTTTCTTACAAACATCTCATATATGACTAGGAATAATTTAGAATTGTATTCACTTTGCTTTATGGTTTTACTATCAGAATCACATATTTTGATGACGTATAACGGACATACATATTCATGGTTAATTAATAATCTAATAACCTTTAAACACAATTATAAAACATCTAATATAAAAATATAATGTCTGGTACATAATCTGTTTCTCACACGGCAAAACAGTTTGGCCTAGGGCATTATTACTTTTAGTCTCTCACTTGCAATAGGCCGAACTAAGTAATACATACTCATTATTCCTCTAGGTACCTCAGCCCATTGACCTAACATGACACTCATGTTTTGCTTGCAAAAGTGGCTTAGTAAACATATCGGCCACATTATCATCGCTAGGTATTTTACACACTTTCACGTCTCCTCTCTCAATGAACTCTCGGATCAAATGAAAATGCTGAAGTATATGCTTGGTTTTGTGATTTGATCTTGGTTCCTTTGATTGTGCAATTGCTCCATTACTGTCACAATAGATAACCATAGGGTCCAAGATACTCGGGACTACTCCTAGTTCTGTCACAAACTTCTTTATCCAAACAGCTTCCTTAGCTGCTTCTGAAGTTGTTGTGTACTCTGCCTCTATGCTAGAATCCGCCACAGTTTTCTGTTTAGAACTTTTCCAAACTACTGCTCCTCTATTTAGACAAACACATGGCCACTTTGCGAACTATAATTGTCTATGTTAGTTTGGAAGCTCACATCGGTGTAACCTGTTACCGCCAGCTCACTATCCAATCCTCCATAGACCAAGAATAAATCCTTTGACCTTCTCAAATACTTGAGAATGTTCTTAACAGCCATCCAGTGACTTTCATCAGGATCTGACTGATATCTACTTGTTACGCTTAATGCTTGTGCCACGTCCAGTCGAGTATTTACCATGTCATACATGATAGATCCAATTGCCAAAGCATATGGAATCTTACTCATCCGTTTCTGTTCATCTCATGTTGTTGGACATTGAGATTTACTAAGTGAGACGTTATGTGACATCGGCAGAAATCCTCTTTTGGAATCATCCATACTGAACCGTTTCAGTATCTTGTCAATATATGTACTTTTGCTAGACCTATTAGCCTTTTAGATCTATCTCTATAAATCTTGATGCCTAATATATAGGCAGCTTCTTCTAGTTCTTTCATTGAGAAACTATTCCCTAAATATGTCTTGACACTCAAGAGCATGGGAATATCATTTCCAATAAGTAGGATACCGTCAATATAAAGCATAAGAAAAACTAGCACGCTTCCACTGACCTTTTTGTAAACACAAGGTCCTTCTTCATTTTTGATGAAACCAAAATCTCTTATGATTTCATCAAAAGGAAGATTCCAACTGCGAGATGCTTGCTTTAATCCATAAATAGATTTCTTAAGCTTGCAAACTTTTCCAGAACTACTTGGTTCGACAAAACCCTCGGGCTGTATCATGTATACATCCTCGGTTAAGTTTCTATTTAGAAATGTTATTTTGAAATCCATTTGCCATATTTTATAGTCCTAATATGCAACTATGGCAAGTAAAATTCTAATTGATTTAAGCATGGTGACTGGCGAGAAAGTTTCATCATAGTCAATACCACGAATTTGTCTGAAACCTTTCGCGAAGAGCCGTGCTTCATAAGTATGCACATTTCCATCCATATAAGTTTTCTTTTTGAAAACTCATTTGCACCAGATGGTCTTCAAGTCTTCTGGTGGATCAATCAAGTTTCAAACTTGATTATCGTTCGTGGATTGCATCTTGGCTTTCATTGTTTCTTCTCATTTGGGAATCTGGACTCGACATAGTCTGTTGATAGGATATGGGCTCATTATATATGATCATCACATCATCATCTTGAGTCACGAGATATCCATATCTCTGTGGCCCCTAGAAAATCTATATGCAAGACAATCAAGTTTGAAATTTGATTGATCTATCAGATTGAAACACGGGTTTAAAACGAAAACCGACATGGATAATGTTATATCCCGAAAATTTTTGATTTTATATTTAAGGATATTTTCATAATTTCCTAAAATATTAATTTTTACATATTTAAAAATTAAGTACTTTCAATCAAGAATTGAGAAACCATAATCACTAATTTTGGATTTGTAGAACATAAGCTATTGATTTCTTGAATTTTTAGTTCTAATTTTATAATTTTGTTATATTATAGTATGCAAAGACTAAACTGAATATAATCCCGTATGAGCTTTTTACACTTCTGTTTTCTCAAACCGTAATTAATGTAGAAGTTTTTAGAATTTTAATAATAAGAAAAGTTATTTTAGTACATTAAAAATCTTGCATTTATTCTTTTCGGGTACTTAACTTTGGATCTAATTCATGACCACTAAAATCATGCATGAGCCGAAATTAAATCAGCCAATTTCATGACCATTAAGATCGTGCATGAGAAACGCTCAGATTTTCTAACTTGACATACTGTCACGCATCGACATATCAATCAAGCTCTAATGTAATTTTGTCAATAAAATGCCCTTTATTTTATATCCATATTTGGGTCTTGACGGATTGGATAGTTCGAACTATCAATCAGTTGTTCTTCCTATCAAGATAAGAAATTTTGTTCTCATATATATATTTACTATTTTTAAATTATTTTGGTAATACTAAATACAATATTTGAGAATAATACAATATATTTTTGAAAAATAAATATTTTTATGGGATAAGATGATGTGTTGAAAGTCGTATGAGAATAGTTAAAGTGGATACAGCCGTACTTGATAGAGCGAAACCAGGTCCGCTGATTCGCATAGATGAGAGGCCGTACTTAGTAGAGAGAAACTAGGACCGCCGATCACCCAATAACGAGCTCGGAAAGACTTGTATCTGTGCGCATACTCGATAACACGGAGCATGATCTAATGTGTGTCCATGAAAGATAAATGAGAAATCGATATCGCATATTAAAAGAAATTTAACTATGTTTATATTTATTTTTAAATCAAATATTTGTTTATTAAAATTAGTATTATTTTTAACATATGCGAAGCATACCCTTACTGAGTTTTGTACATATCCCCCTCTTTTTTTTCTTTCTACAGATTTCAGGTTCATTTATTAGGCGGGTGCATTGGGTTGAGCGTCGACATAAATCGAGTAAAATAAATATAATAATAAATATAAAAATAACAATTAGATACTTGATTTTGTATATTCCTTATATTATTCTACTGTGTAATACGATTTTAGTGTCATATATCCTTAAGGGTATACTACCGTTATAACTCGGGTCGAAATTGGAGTCGGGGTGTAACAGATAATGTGCAAACATATATATATATATATATATATATATATATATATATATATATATATATATATAATGCATAATTTGTCGTTAAGACAAACTCATTGTATAGACAACGATTAAATTTTTTCCAAGTCGTAATGCTTATGTATTTCAGAATTTTCTTAGACATAGGTTCATAGTATGACTATAAAAGATGTCAAGTGGATGTCAAGACATTATTTCTTAATAGAAACATATGAAAGTATGTATATGATACAACTTGAGAGTTTTGTCGATCCTAAAAATTTTGAAAAAAGTTTGCAGTTTGCATAAATTCATTTATGAATTAAAACAAGCATCTCTAAGTGAAAATCTTGTTTTTGATGAAATAGCCAAAGAGTTTGGTTTTATCAAAAGAAAGATACATCTTATTTTGACAAGAAGTTCAGTATGAGCACAATAACATGTGATGTGCATTAAGCGCAACAAGCACACATACAAGTCTAATCTTAGTGAAAGTCACTAGATAGCAACCAAAATTATGTTTACATACTTGAGAAGGATAAAGTGTTCTTCTTGAGATTATGTAGGGCATAAGAAATATATAAAGTATTTACTGATGATGATGTTTGCTAATCCGTTAAATAGCCACACCCACAAAGTACATGATGGTGATCATGTTAGGTCAATTGGTATGTGATACCTCGTAGATCAATGAGTAACTTGGTTGATTTGGCCTAGTGCAAGTGGGAGATTGATGGTGTTAATGCCGTAAGGCAAAGTGTTTGTGACCTAGATTGATGAATTATATTAACAAACATTATATTTCTTCAAACGTATTTCATATAATATGTCCGTATAGGTTATTTTAATAAAATTAAAATAAACCATGAATATGCAATTCAACTTTATATTATCAAAGTGCGTAATTTTGATAGTAAAACTATAAAGTATTATGAATGTTATTCTAAATCGTCCCTAGACATTAATAGGATATTTGTCGAGACACTTATACTTGTAGATACAAATAAATATATATTTGTAGACAAGCTATAAATGTACACTAATATATTAGTTGACTGTCGATCATGTTTTACTATTCATAGGTATATATTAGAGACTATGTACCGGACTGACCCGTCATAAGAATGCTACATGTTTTACGCCAGTTGCGATTCTTGTAATAGAAAGTATTTGTAGTCCTTTGACTTGAGATTTTCTCGGTTCCCAACATGAGGAATTCTATACTTTAGCATAATCTAACACTGCCTTTAACCGGGTGGTCATAACAGTTATGATTGGATATGAATCATGTAGAGGCATGAGTACAATCAAGAACAATATGTATCTCGCATTAAATTAGAGAGATATTTTTAGGCCTCTTATTGAATTGAACTGAAGAAATGTATATCCATACTCAAATGAATTAATAGGAGTTATTAATGTCATTTATTTTTTGTTTAGGTTAATTTGGGATCAAAAAATATTAATCGATTAATATAAGGATACAATATTACATGTCTTATTATCGATATAGATATCGTGTGACAAATGGACAAAATACGTGATTATTGATTAGGTAAGTCGGATCACCGATATTCACTTAATTTGGATAGTCATGATGTCTTGCTAGAGGCCACTCATGATTTATAGATTTTCAGGTCTATTGCCAACACTAAGTGAACTTATAGGATCACACACAAGGAGAAAACTGAAACGGACGCAGAAAATATTAACAACTTATATGATGAGTTATAGAGGGATATCCCAAAAAATATTGTCATCTTATGTGATAAGATATCATACATATGTATATAAAGACTATGAACACAAAATATCAAGTAATCTAGAAGTATCTAGATGATGATATATGGATAAGGATGAAAGATGTCATACACATCTCTTAATATGAAGAGAGTCTTCACCTCTATATAACGATATAGAAGGTTTCAAAATTCAGCACAACATCATTCTCTCTTTCTCATAATAATCTATTCTCTTTTGTGTGACAAAAGAGAGAAATTCTCCCTTCTTTTTTGTATGACAAAATAATGAAAGGGCACCTTCCTTTTGTACGATAAAAATAAAAGGATACAAAATTATATGAGAGATATTATAGTCGAGTTATACACCTTTTGTGAGATAAAATAGAAGAAGAGAAAAATGAGTTTTTCTAGTACAAGAGAAGAACAAGCGTACTAGCATATGTTGTTCTTCTTCTCATTTTAAGAAGTTTGTTCGCATGGATACCGATAGAGGCATTCGTACTTTCGGCGCTTGTGATCTATTCGGCCTAAGAACTTGAGAATGGATTGTTTGGAGTTTTTGGTGGAGAAGAGTTGCATGTGTGATCGGTGGCTTCCGCACGATCCAACCTAGATGGCCTTGACGGATGAAAAATCGGTTTGGGCGATAACTGATTGAAAGGTGCTTGATGACACGCATGGTTTGAGCGTCACAGATTAAGCGAAAATCCGAAAGGTAATTTTACGTATTATTTCTTTGATTTAACCGATACGCACGGATCCTCGGATTTGTTTTGGATGAATATTTTTTTGTTGCATTATGCACGTCCGAAACCCAACATAAAAGTCCTAAAAGTCAAACTTTTAAAAAATTTAGCGACGATAATAGATTTCATTATTTTCACGATACTTGGCAAAGTCATGAAAACAACCTCTGTTTCACAACTGAACAACTTTATAAAAGAGGTCCAAATAGTTATTTTTATGAAATTGTCGATACACATGCCCTAAGGAAGATTAAATTTAATGGATCGTAAAATTGAGCTCCCAAACATTTCAGTAAAACACATCAAAAACTAAAATTTTCAAAATCAAATAAAATATTTTTAGTGCCAAGTCAACCGATCCAAAGTTGAGAAAAGTTGAATTTGCATATCATTGCAATTCTCATTTCATGAAGAGTAATGATAAGACCTCGAGTCCTACTTGTATATTTTGGAATTATTATTGCATAATTGGTCACGTTTCCTTAGAATGCCCCTTGCGCAAAAGACAGAAATGCTGAAAGCAACTCCTCATTACATGAGGAGGAATTGAAGTCTACCTAGACGCTTCAATTTTCCCCCGATTTTAATTAGCCATATTCTTAGGGCGAGTTGTGATCAAGTTATATCTTGATGGATCTAACTTGTGTGTCAAGAAAGTTTGCTTTAGATATAGGAAAATCGGACAACTTGACGGGAACCCATCAAGAGATGTGGAAAATCTATGTGACTTGCGTCATTTTGATAATCAAGGTCATGTGAAGGAATTGATCAATTTGGCTAATCGAATTGAAGTCGAAAATATTTTTGCCAAGTCACAAGCATGATCTCAAATTCTCCAACATTTGGTAAAGGTTTTGTTTTACGAGTTCTAAGCTTAAATATCCTTCATTATTTATTCATTATATATTTTTCTGTGGTTTATATTTTCTCCTCAATTTTCTTTTAGAAACTATACTTTTGACCTTTATTTAAAGGTTATATATATATAAAGGATTTTTCAATATACAAAACCTTGTCTTGAAGAAAAATTATTGTAAAACATCTAATTCAACTTTTTTGTGAATCCCTAAATATTTTTTTATGAAGTTTTCGTCACAAAATTATATGTTGTCAAAAATGTTTTTATGGGTTATTAATCTCAGGGGAAGCATTTATTACGAGAGAGTTTCTTTCTCCCGTCTAGTATTCCCATTTGATTATTTTACAAAAAACGGGAAGAAGAAATATAAAATGCTTATTCTCGGAATTATTTTGAAAATGATCAAAAGGGTGAGTTTGTTGTTCCGTTTGATGATATTCAAATCAATTCCGAGTTACTAATATATTTCGTGAGAATTTTGTATACGTTTATATGATTCAAGTTCAAGCGTTAAAGAAATGAAGCGTTATTCAGAATGGACGTAATTCTCTATCCCCAGCATATGGAACTCATATGTTAACATTATATTTACTCAATAGTCTACTACTTAATCAACACATTATCAGAAATGTGTGATTCACATCGTGTATCTAATACACATGATGTGAAATAGATAAGTTAATTTCTATGACAAGAATACTTGAAAAGGTAATCACACTACCCTTTCTTTCCTTTTCATATCTACTTGAGAGACTATGGTCTCTTTCAATGAACAAGTTCATTGCAAAATAAACCGACTTCTTACTTGAGATCGAGACCCGACAACATTTTGCCGTTATATCAGGGATTACTCTTTACGTTCCTTTATTAGCATGAGAACATCAATGACAATACATGCCCATGTTCGTTTTAGAGATTATAAGCATTTTATACACACATATTATATCTCATTTGGAATAACATGCATAGCACTTTATAGTTTTACTATCAAAGTCACGCACGTTGATGATATAAAATTGACTTGCATATTCATGATCTATTTTAATTTTATTAAAATAACCTATACTCACATATTATATGAAATATTTTAGAATAAATATAATTTTTTTTAATATAATGTATCAATCTAGGTCACAAACACTTTGACCTAGAGCATAATATCATTATTTTATTCTTGGAATAGTCTCGGTACATAAAGGCACTTCCTCGACCATTCTTCGGATGATTGAGCTCCCTTTTTGCTTTTTGATCTTTAGGTTTTGAAGGAGCAGGTTTAGAACCGATTTCCTTCTTAAACCCTAAACCGGATTTGCCACTTGATTTTTACCCTATTAATATCTTGTCTAAATCAAATCTATTTGTGACATTTCTGGTACAAGCGTTCTTGAGGGAGTTATTTTCCGCTTTTAAGCTTAGAATGTTAATTTTAAGTGATTTACTTCTATTCTTAAATTTTTCACATTCACAATTATTATTATTAATTTCAGTTTTTCAAATTCTTTTAATTGTGTCTTCTACGACTTTACCAATCTCAAAATCGATTAGCATCTGATGAGTACTAACAAGAGATTCCCGAAACCTATCTAACACTTGTATTAGCTCATCGCTGGGTCCAAGTTCTATATTAATTGTTTAAATTGTTTGAACTTGAATCTTTTATCTCTTCTAAAACATAATCAAGAGTCGTGATTCATGTCACGGACTCAACCTGAAGATTATGTATCATCGAATGAGGATACTTCCTGAGATAGAGGACATGGAACTTATCCTTGTTTACGAAGTATCTCTTGAATTGTCCGCATTTCATCCACATTGTCGAGCTTCATGAAAGCGACTTGAAAGAATCGCTCGAGTAGCTCCTCGACTTCTTCTTCTTGTCCTTTGTCTTGTCATCACATCTTTTCTCATGTCTTTTTCACATCAATCATTGTATCATTCTTCTCATGGCTCGCCTTCTTTCTTGTTCGAAGGTGCAAGCTCGGGATGAAGCGTGTAACAGTTTTCGAGTGTGTGCCCATCTTGTTGCACATAAAACAATACGCCTTCTTGTTGTCGCATCTACGATACATTGTCGTTAAACCGTTTCTCACGTGCTCATAAGTCACCGAATCATTTCAAAAGAAATGCCATCTCATCATCATGTGTCTCGATTGTCAGCATGGATATGGTTGTCGGTTGAGAGTTTGTTTGCTTGAGTCGGGTTTCGTAGTTTCGGAAGTAACTGCTTAGGTCTTTTGGCTTGATTTCTTGTGTCACCATCATCGTCTCTAATGAAACTCGAAACGCCTCCCAGCTTTGTGGCATTGCCCTGATTTGTGGTACTATTGACTACGTATTCTATGATAAAACCATTTTTTACAACCTGACGAAGTCCATGTAGATCGAAGACTTTCACCATGTATCTCTTCTAGAGGTGGCAAATGGGCGGGTTGGGCCGGGTTCGGGTCAGGTCATTTCGGGTTCCGGGTCGTTCGGGTCACGGGTCATTCGGGTCACGGGTCGTTCGGGTACCGGGTCGCTCGGGTACCGGGTTGTTCGGGTCTCGGGTCGATCGGGTCTCGGGTCGTTCAGGTCTCGGGTCGTTCGGGTTATGGGTCAGGCGGGTTCCGGTTATGGGTCAATCGGGTTATGGGTCATTCGGGTTTGTATTTCGGGTAATTCGGGTCTGTGTTTCGAAAAAGTTTGGTCTGTGTTTTGAGCAATTCAAGTTTGTATATAGATAGACGAAATATCGAAAATTCGACTTAATTTTCATAGTTCCTAAAATTGGAATCAGGATCTAACTCGTTCACTGTCTGTGTAGTGAGAATCATCCGACTCTGATTGGAATCGGCCGAGTCGAATCGGAGAATCTGATTTTTTTAAAGTATTATCTTTAAATTAAAAAAATGGAATAAAATGAAAAAAAAAATTTTAAGTTATAAAAATATGGAAAGATTCAAATAAAATATAATCATAAACATTTGGATATATCTATTATATATGATATTTTTTACTATATTTTTTATTTAAGAGGGGCAATGAAAAAAATCAGAAAAAATAAAAAATCAGAAAAAATAAAAAAAATCGAACTTGGTTTAATTTTGTTGTTGACTCGTTTATTGCACGATATTATATAATATTAATTTTGTATGTTGTTATTAGTTATGTGTTATTTATACAAAATGAGTTCACTATAACAAATCAAGTTTTCTATTAAAAAATATTAATTCATTAATGTATTAATAATTTAATGTCATAAGATGTGAGAATTAAAAAATCATCATTATACACATAACACATGTAGATATACAACTTTTTCAATGTAAAATTACAGAAAGTCCAATAATTATGGCAAAATCAGCACACAAATATTCAGCTTCATGTTATTCATCTTGCATTACATGTTATTCAGGTTTCGAAAATTGGGCGGGTCATTCGGGTTCGGGTTCGGGTAATCCGGGTTACGGGTCGTTCGGGTTTCGGGCCATTCGGGTTTCGGGCCGCTCGGGTTTCGGGCCATTCGGGTTTCGGGCCATTCGGGTTTCGGATTCTTCGGGTTTCGGGTCATTCGAGTTTCGGGTCAGGTCGGGTTTCGGGCCGTTGACTTGTCAACATCTTCGGATCGGGTCAGGTTCGGGTTCGGGTCGGGCGGGCGGGTTTTTCGGGTCGGGTCAGATTTTGCCACCTCTAATCTCTTCCAACAATTCCAATTTTTACTGTCGAGTTTCTCCGGATAGAAAAAGTGTAGTCGATTCATCGAAAGCGTCACCATGGATCAAATTAAGTTGGATGATTGTAATAATTAAATAATTAAAGAGATGATAAATAAAGACAAGTAAATAAAAGATACCCAACACCATATCTGTTGATGAAGTTCGGCAAGGTGGTTGCATTAGCCTTAACCACCCATTCTCGCTAGCAGCTGTTACTGCATTCATGAATACCTACTCTCTGGCTATGCATTTCGGTTCCTTGATTCACTAATCCAAATAGCGTTTTACAAGACTCGACTCCACGATCACTTTACAAACTCATAGCGATTTGCCGAAACTAAACAATCCGATCTCTTTTAATCAAACAACCCAACAAATTTGATCTAAAACTTCTCCAAATTGCTCACAATAATATTGAGTAATTAACTTGGACTCTAGAGAGGATTTTGTATGATTAGTGCCCCAAACCAAATGTATTTGTGCTAGGAAATGGATTATGTATTAAGTCATTATTATTTATTCAATAAAGTTTGTTTCTTATATATTTGTGTGCATGGGTTGTCAATATATATTTACATATCTTACATCCACCATTAATGACACATTGGGTTCATATCATCATAATACGTGATTCTTATAGTAGAACTGTGAACCAACGAATGACATTCTAAACTGTCCATAGTGCTATGTAGGATGTTTATAGAGATAAACATACTTCAAGTAAGAAGCTACATATCCATACTAGTATATTCGCAGACTCAATGATCATGCTTTGCTGATCATAGACATAGGGATGTCAAGTTTGAAATATAGCTACGTGTTAAACAACACATACTGGACCGACCACACTATGAGAATATTGTCATGTGTATTTTTATACGCATTTTTTTAAGGTTTTTATCATATAAAATTAACCCTTAAATCACATAAAATATATGAAAAGTGTTTAAAATTAATAAAAATATTTTTGAAACTCTTAATGCACTTTTGTGTGATTGTTCAGGTAAAAAGATAAAGAAAAGAAAAATTAGAGGACTTGGTGAAAAGTCAACTTCAAATGAAGAGTCGATCTACAAATCCCAGGTCAAAAATAGCCGAATTCTTCATAAATCTCCGCGAAATTCTCTGACATTCTACAACCCTTCTCCAACCAACCATACAAGCCACACACTACAAAATCCACAAAAAGATGAAAGTCAATCCCGGAAAATCGCCAAATTGACCAAAAGTCAACTATCCCAAAAGTAGTCAAACTTAGTACCAAATCGAAGAGCTCAACGAGACAAATCCAACGGTACAAACCTCACGAAAAAAGACCTTCTAGAACTCTAGAAAAATGAAAAACAAAATTGGTCAAAATTGGTGAAAGTCAACATTTGACCAAGACTAGAACAATCATGAGTTGCCACGTGTTCTTTCTTTTTTTTCCTCTCCTTAATTTCTCAAAACTTTTCTCTGGCCAATCGGGTGTTGACACATTGCAAGATGTGTTAGAATTCATCAAATCAGAGACTACCACGTGTCTGCCTTTTTGATAAGTCCAAGAAAATAAATTAACAGCATGAACCAATGGTCCAATCACAGAATGACAAATGGCATGCCTGCGCGATGGATTGGGTGAAGAAGAGACATGGTAGATCATTATTGGGGAGCATATCTACGCACGTCAGTACGAGACTAATCTTCTCCCCAATCGGACGCTAACGCTTGGCAATACGCGTTAAGGATTTCGCGTTCTTCCAGAAGCCAGTTAAATCCCCTCCGTTTCTTACAAGAGTGGATGGCTCTATTTCTCCTATAGCACGCACTAGTGAAGGAAATGGACCGTGTAGTAAATTAAAATGGAGAGCCATCTCAATGCATTTTCTGCACGTCGCTCAGTATGAGAATCAGCACGATGAAGGCAGAGCGTGACACATGGCGTCCGAATCTTCTCAGAAAATCCATTTGTGCATTTCTTCTCCCGTTCAGCATTGACTGGACGCTTCCGCTTCCTCCACAATGCGCGTTTTAGCTCACACTAGACCATTCAGTGAAATAGAATGGAGGTTTTTATTCGCACGTTATCTACATTAATTCAATGCGTTAGTACGAGAATCAGAGGATTTTTGTTGGCACTTTTTCTCAACAAAAATCAAAGAACGAGAATATGGCGGAAAAGAGTAAAATTTTTAGAAGGAGAGAAGTGATTAATCTAGAAGGATCAAGTGCTAGATCAACAAAGAAGGGGAATGATCTAGATTGATTCTCATTTTTAGGGTTTGATTTATTTTCTCTTTATTTTTCCTTATTTCTTTCTCCTTGTTGAATGAATAAGAGGAAAAGTATTTGTGAATATGATTTTTATGGACAAGAGTAAGTAGTCTTTTTAGTAGGGAAAGACTTTTTGTATGATATTTGTGATTAAATCTTGAGTTGAAGCATTTTATTATGGTATTAAAAAATTAATTTTTGGCATTTTGAAATGAGATTGAAGTTGAGTTATTTGGCAGAATGACTTGGTTTAAATTATTTATGTGTTGTGTTAAGAATTGTTTGATTAATAGGAACTTGGAAGAGTTTTTGTTTAGTCAAAGAAAATTTTAAATCAAGTATATGCGAGACTTGAAAATGGAATATTCTTAGTAGATCTAATATTTGGTTTATTTGTTGATTTATTTTTGGAAAGAATTTGATCAAGCCTTACTTTAAAACTATTTTAATAAATTGCTACTTATTGTGATTAATGATTCACAGGTCACACAAATTGTCATCATTTCCTTTCTTTTTCTTTTTGAATTTTTAAAAATAAAACTTTATTTCTTTTTATTTTCTCTTGCATCTTTTCTTATTAGAAGAAAATCAACAACAACTACATCTTGAACTACAACTTGCACTAAATGAAAAGTGATATTAAAAAGTTAATCATTTAAGGCTTTCCTCCTTATGGATCGACACCCTAAACTCTCATTCCACATATACATTTGTGAAATTAATTATGGGACTAATAAATAACTTTGTTATGATTGTGAATTCGAACAATGACACATTTTCTCATTTCTTACAAATATGCATGGTTCATGTCATTAGTGATTCTCATATGAATAGGGCGCCGTTTTTGTGGCGCTTTTTGTTCTCTCCATTTTTTCTTTTCCTTTTTTTATTTTTTATTATCTGGAACTATTGGCAATGATGGTTTGTAACTGGACGTTGATCAATAGATTTATGCGAAAGACATTCAAGCTCTTCATAATTATTAAAAAAAATGTAGCAATATAAAAATCAGAGAAGAAAACAGTATATATATAGTATAACATTATGATAGAACAATATATATAAATCAGATGAAAACAATATATATATATATATATATATATATATATGATATAGTTCAGACAAATAGTATATGTGTATAGCAAATGTGTAATTCGGACAAATAATATATATATCAATATATGTTATGATAAAATAGTATATATAATTCGGATGAAAATAATATATAGATATGATATAACTTTATAAAATAGTATATATATATAGCGATATATAATTCAAACAAAAACGTTATATATAATAATGCAAGATATAATATATATATTTTATAACAGTATATAAATATAATATATTTCAGACAAAACATTATATATATATAACAAATTTTTAAGTCGATAAAATAATATATAGCAAATCCCGTAGGTTGGGGACGACAGGGAGAAGGTTTGAGACTCCGACTGCTGAGGAATACGTCGTGCCCAGGTCGTCTACAACCTTGGAGTGACCAGGTCGTTCTCAACAGTGACGTGATTTCCATCTTCCCTTAATAGAAATAGGAATAAGTAGTTCATTATAAATTGATTGCCAAGAGGGTTCACCTTTGTAATTGTTAGATATTGCTATTTAGATTTAAGTTCGAATAAATTCCAATCCAAAATTGTTATTTTAAATATGAAATGGCCATAAAAAATGCATGTTATGAGCTCACTATCTTATAATAATTAACTGAGTGACTGCAATGGCGAATCTTAATCCAAATCGTTGGAGAGACTGTAGCTTGTAGTGGAATATACATCAAAATTCTTAAGGAAGCAAGATATATATTAAAATCGTTGGAGAAACTGTAGCTTGTAGTGTAATATACATCAAAATTCACAAAATACATTATTATTACCATATATATATTAAAATTTCAAAATTTAAGGAGAAGGCTACTCTATAGTCTCCATTAAGATCCGTCATTGTGAGTGAGCCTATGCTATTTTTTAATTTTTTGCTAGTTTGGTCACTATGCTACCTATGAAGTGTAGGATTACAGCAATAGGCCAAATGTATTTGTACTAGAAAATGAATTATGTATTAAGACATTATTATTTATTCAATAAATATTGTTTCTTATATATCTGTGTGTATGGGTTGTGAATGTGCATTTACATATCTTATATCAACCATGAATGACATTTCGGGTTCACGTCATCAGAATACGTGATTCTGATAGTTCTTGTGAACCAACAAATGATATTTTTGTTGTCCTCAGTTTTATGTATTTAAAACTATTCCGACCTACTAATATATTTTTGTGAGAATGTCTTGAGCCAACTAGTCGAACGATCAAGTTCTCGGAAATGACTTGGTCGCATCCTGCCTATCTCAGAAGAATAAGAAGTCGTCACGCATGCAAAAGTTTTCAAGAGAGTATTTCAAGGCCCGGGAGCAAGCTTCTTAGTCTTCGTGTAAGTGTAGTTTGGTGAGAAATTTAATTGTTATTAAAAATAAAGTAGAATCTGTAAAATAATGATTTTTGGTTAGTTCCATTGCCAACGGAAGTGGTCCGTTGCCAACAGAAGTGATCTGTTGCCAACGGACCACTGTATTGACAGCGGAACTTTCCGTTGGTGAGCATTTCATCCTGACTTCTTTCTGGCCGAAATTATATACAGTCCGTTAGCAACGGAACATTTCCGTTGGAAACGGAACTGTCCGTTGGAAACGGAACATTCCCGTTGGCAACGGAACTGTAGGGATTTAGCCGTTTGATTTGAAATATTTCTTGATTGCCTTCTTTTTTTGGCAGTACGTTGGGAACGGACAAGGTCCGTTGTCAACGGAATTACGCAGTTTTCCTTTTCTAGGGCTGCTCCCTTCCTCCTTTAAAAGGGGAAGCCGCCTCTCCCAAAAAATATTACGATTTTCATTGATGAAAAGCAGATATACTCTCTTCTTAATACTGTTAAATTGCTCTAAATCTCAAGAGAGACTAATCGAGTTGTTGAGCGTGTTGCTCATTGTTGGTTGAGATCGAAAGATATCGAGTTTGTAAGTTGATTGTTTCACGGGACGTCAAGTTTGTTGTAAGGCGACGGTGGATCGTGGTTTGTACTCAAACACTATTTGTTAGTGACAAGCGGAGCCGCAAGGTAAGTCCCGGAGAATAGGCAACTCGTGAACGCGGTAAGGGCCGCCAGCAAGTAAACGGGTGGTTAAGGCTAACACAACCACCTCGCCGAACTCCGTCATCAGATCGTGTTCGGTATCTTCTTTCTTTTTACAATTACTTTAATTTCGTATATATTTATCTTTCTTTGTTACTTAGTATTCAAACAACCATCAAATAAAAGTCTAAAACAATAAAAATATAAAACCCTAAGAAATAAGTATAATCTTCACGTTTCCATACGTTTAGGCATATTATCCCCCCCCTATAGGCCTCAACCGAACAACAATTGGTATCAGAGCTGGAATACAGACTGTTTCAAATTCCAATTTGAAATAACATGTATTCGATTTATGGCGACCCCTCCGATCAACCGTCTTCAAATCGCGTACCCCGACAAACTCGACGGCAAGAACTGGAACATCTGGAAAAGATACATGATGAACGCGTTTGATCTTCACGGTCTTCGAAAGGTAGTGAAAAATGATTTTACCGTAGATTTTGTAACAAATAGTACCACAACCAATACCGAAGACACTAAAACAAATAAAATACTTGACATAATGGCACAAAACCTCATTCTCACAAATATGTTAAACACTTTTTCTGTGATAATTGATGGTTGTGAGAATTCTATGAAATGTGGAAAGCTCTCCTAAATAGATTTGAGGGAAATAATCAAATGAAAAGAACCAAATTAATGGGACTTGAACAATAACTTGATAATTTCCGGATGATTGAAGGTGAACCCATTGAGGATGTGTACATTCATATGTCGCATATCCAAAATGGATTCACCGATTTAGGAGAGAAACTAACCGATGATCGAGTTGTAGATAAATTAATTAGAGCGATGCCATCTAGTTGGGAAGTACTTCGAGTCTCATTGGAAACCATGCTAGCAACAAAAGATATCGGGCCGGAGGAACTCGTCAACTTCTTCCGTAACTTCGAAACCCGAGTGAGGCAAATGGGAACCGACTCTCAACCCAAAACGAGCTCGATTGATGAGGATGATGAAATAGCGTGCTTGGTGCGATAATTTGGTGAATTTCGAGCCAAGGAAAAGCGGTTTAACGACAACCGACGTCGTAACAATCAAAAGACGTACTGCTTCGAGTGCAACAAGAAGGGACACACCATCGACAACTGCTTCACCCTACATCCCGAGCTTGCTCCATGGAATAAGAAGGATGATGAAAAATGTGATGGACGTTCACATGATCGACGTGAGCGACGCGAAAGGCGGTCTGATGATCAACACAACAAAGGACGAGAAAATAGACACGATGACAAAGGAAAGGACAAGAAAACGAAGTCGAAAAGCCACTCCGCCAAGGTAGCCGTGTGGGGAGACGAGTCAAGCAATTCATCGAATGGTTCCGGTTCGGACTCCGACTCCGAATCGGACATGGCAAATGTCGCGTTCATGGCATATGATGACATGGACGAAGTGTGCGAAAGGGCGATACAAGAGATGATTCGACTTGGATAACTTCCATCACAACCCCGTCCTCCTACCGCAACATCTTACATCGACACTACCTCCTCCAGTTCTTCCCATGAGGTATATCTAGATCCTACTGTTAATCCTGTTTTAGAAGAGGTTAAGATTCCTAGTTCAGATCAAATTGTTGAAATTGTAGAACCCAGAACCCGCGATAAACTAGAACAAGAGTTAAAAAGGCTTCAGGAGTCTCTTATAAGTACCCAGGAACTTCTTATTATTTTCGAAGCCTCGGTAAGGTCGTACAAGGCAAAAATAAAAGAATTTGAAAAATTAAATTTAAATGATAATAACAACTCAATTGACGAAAACTTAAACAAGAAGATAAATAATTGTATTTGTAAAAAATTATAAACTGAAATAAATCATCTAAAAGTCAAAGTTGTAAGTTTAAAATGTGAAAATAAATCTCTCAAGTCTGCTTGCGCCAGGAATGTCTCGAGCAAACTTGATTTAGACAACTTATTTATAGGACAAAAATCAAATGATAAAACCGGTTTAGGGTTCAAGAAAGAGGTCGGTACTAAACCCGCTCCTTCAAGACCTAAAAACTATACAGTAAAAAGGGAGCTCAATCAACCGAAGAGTAGAGGAAATGTATTCTTATATCGAGACTACTCTAAGGGTCAAAGTCCTAAAAGTCAAACTTTTAAAAGTTTTAGTAACAATAATAGGTTTCACTATCTTCACGATTTTCGGCATATGCATGAAAATAACCGTGGTGTCACAACCGACAAACTTTATAAAAAGGGTCCTAATGGTTATTTTTACGAAATAGTCGACACACATGTCCCAAGGAAGATTCAACCTAATGTATCAAACTAACGAGCTCCCAAACATTACATTAATGCACATAAAAAACAAAGTTTCTTAAACTCAAACAATTTCATTAAATCGACAAATTTTTCAAAATCATCTGTTTGTAGTGCCAAGTCGACCGAACCAAAGCTTAGGAAAGCCGAGTATTCAAACCATTATAAAAATTATTTTGTGAAAGGTGCTATAGAGACTTCGAACCTGACTTGCTCATTTTGCAACTATTGTTGCAAAATAGGACATATCTCGCTAGAGTGTCTCTTGCGTAAACCTGCAAATTATTCAAAATTTATTTGGATGCGCAAAGATAAAAATACTAGTAGCCCTACCTCCGATTCGGAGGTACCGAAGTCTACCTAGACGCTTCGGTAAGCTTCCCTCCCCATTTTACCTAAGCCATACTTTTAAGGGGAGTTATGAGCAGGAAATCATATTAGTTAAATACTCATTCATTTTAACTAATATGCTTTCTTGTAGATATGTCTAAGTTTATCATGTAAACCGATAAGTGGTGTTTGGATAGTAGTTGTTTCCGCCATATGACCTGGGATAAGAGTAAGTTCAAGACTTTGTGACCATTCGACGGTGGCGATGTCACCTTTGGCGGAAATCAAAAAGGAAAGATAGTTGGTGTGGGCTCAATTGGCACAGGTAATTGGACATTGGAGAATGTCTATTTTGTGGTAGGACTTGAACATAACCTAATTAGCATAAGTCAATTGTGTGATGAATGATATGATGTGAAATTCAATAACATGAATTTTCATGTGATTCAAAATTCAGATCATATTACAGTTTGCATGGGAAAAAGAAAGGGTAACCTTTATTTCTCTGACTTTCATTCTTTTGTGCCAGGCATTCATAGTCTGACCGCTTCGGAATTGAGTTCGCATCTATGGCACAGGCGACTGGGCCATGTATGCATGGACACGATTTCGAAATTGTCCCGTAAAGAACTAATTTCAGGTTTGCCATCACACAAACTTAAACTAAATGGGTTATGTGATGCTTGTGAGCGTGGTAAGCACTCCAAGTCATCAGTTTTTAAGTCAAAGTCCGTGATCTCGATGAAGCGCCCCCTCGAGCTACTCCACCTCGACTTGTGCGGCCCTATGAGCATCTCTAGTCTCGCCGGTAAAAGATACTGTTTTGTAATTGTTGATGATTTTTCTCGCTTTACTTGGGTTTATTTCTTGATTCAAAAGAATGAAACGAGTGATGTGTTCATTAAATTTTGTTCCCTTGTGGAAAATAAACGAGGCACCACTATCATTACAGTTCGTAATGATAATGGTAGTGAGTTCAAAAATGTGAAATTTGATGACTTTTGCTCAAAACGGGGATATAAACGTGAGTTTTCCGCTCCACGCACTCCACAACAAAAAGGGGTAGTAGAGCGTAAAAGCCGCACTCTTATCGAACTTGCTCGTACCGTGTTAAACGAACATCCCACTCCGAAATTTCTTTGGGTTGAGGCAGTTAACACTGCTTGTCATGCCGCAAATCGCGTCAGCCTAAGGTCTATTTTGAAAAAGACACCTTATGAATTATGGTACGATCGCAAGCTAAATATCTCGTACATGAAAGTTTTTGGTTGTAAATGTTTCATTCTTGATGAATCTAATAAACTTGATAAATTTGATTCGAAATCTAACAAAGGAATTTTCGTTAGATATTCCAATACAAGTAAAGCGTATCGAGTTTATATTAAATCTTCACGGATTATTGTTGAATCCGTGCACTTGCACTTTGATGAAACTAAAAATGGGACCGAGAAAGGTGTTTCTTTGATAGATTCAGGTACACGTCGCAGGTTATCGGGAACAAACCAACCGAATATTATCGAGCTCAACCTTAGTGATCCAACTTTAAACGAACCCGACAATACCGCCATACAAGATAATCAACCGAATGGGGACAACTCGACTCAACAAGTTCAATTTCCGAATCAAGTCGACCCACATCCAATTATTCAACCCGAGCCAGAACAACCTTCTTATCAAATTTCGGAAGTCTTACGAGAAGTATCCGCACATCTGTTAACCAATGTGGTCGGAGACCCACGAGAAGGCGTTCGAACCCGATCCGGAACAAGAAACCTCGTCGTTTTTTCCGCCTTCCTATCTCAAACCGAACCAAAAACCTTCAAGGAAGCAAATGACGATACCGACTGGATCCTCGCAATGCAAGAGGAACTCGCTCAATTCGAGCGAAACCGGGTTTGGACCCTAGTTCCTCGACCCGTCAACCGATTCATTATCGGTACTAAATGAATTTTCCAAAATAAACTCGACGAGCACGGTACGGTAGTGCGAAACAAGGCAAGACTCGTTGCTCAAGATTTCAAGCAACAAGAAGGAGTGGATTTCGAAGAGGCGTTTGCACCGGTTGCTCGGTTGGAATCCATTAGGCTTCTTTTAGCATACGCATCAATTAAAGGGTTCACGCTCTTTCAAATGGATGTTAAGAGTGTGTTCCTAAATGGATTTCTTGAAGAAGAAGTCCATGTCGAGCAACCTCCCGGCTTCAAGGATCCGACCAATTCCGACCACGTGTACAAGTTGACGAAGGCCTTATACGGGTTGAAGCAAGCACCTCGAGCTTGGTATGGATGACTTTCTTCATTTCTTGCATCTCACGGATTCGAACAAGGGAAGAGCGACTTGACACTCTTCACAAAGAAAAAGGAAAGACTCAATTTTATTAATTAAAATTTATGTTGATGACATTATTTTTGGATCTAGTGATGCGGCACTTGCCGAAGAATTTTCTGTTTTGATGCATAGTGAGTTCGAGATGAGCATGATGGGTGAACTAAACTTCTTCCTTGGATTGCAAATCAAACAAACCGGTGACGGTATTTTTATCAACCAAGCAAAGTACACACATGAACTGCTCAAAAGATTTGGTACGGACCAAGGAAAGATGAGCGATACGCCAATGGTGAAAGACGTCAAACTCGACGCCGATGAATCAGGTGAATCGGTAGACATTTTCGGTTATCGAGGTATGATCGGTAGTTTACTTTATCTGACGGCTAGTAGACCTGATATTATGTTTGTTGTATGTTTATCTGCCCGATTTCAAGCAAACCCCAAAGTTTCACACCTAAATACGTGTTCCCTTTTGCATGTTTTTCAAAAAGGGGGAGAATAAATTTAAACTTGCCAATTTATCGGAATAGTTTTGAAAATCATCAAAAGGAAAAGTTTGTTGTCCTCAGTTTTATGATATTTAAAATTATTCCGACCTACTAATATATTTTTGTGAGAATGTCTTGAGCCAACTAGTCGAACGATCAAGTTCTCGGAAATGACTCGGTCGCATCTTACCTATCTCAGAAGAATAAGAAGTCGTTATGCATGCAAAAGTTTTCAAGAGAGTATTTCAAGGCGTGGAAGCAAGCTTCTTAGTCTTCGTGTGTAGTTTGGTGAGAAATTTAATTGTTATTAAAAAGAAAGTAGAATCTGCAAAATAATGATTTTTGGTTAGTTCTGTTGCCTACGGAAGTGGTCCGTTGCCAACGGACCACTGTGTTGACAACGGAACTCTCCTTTGGTTAGCATTTCGTCCTGACTTCTTTCTGGCCGAAATTATATACAGTCCGTTAGCAACGGAACATTTCCGTTGGAAACGGAACATTCCCGTTGGCAACGGAACTGTAGGGATTTAGCCGTTTGATTTGAAATATTCCTTGATTGCCTTCTGTTTTTGGCAGTCTGTTGGGAACGGACAAGATCTGTTGTCAACGGAATTACGGAGTTTTCCTTTTCTAGGGCTGCTCCCTTCCTCCTTTAAAAGGGGAAGCCGCCTCTCCCAATAAATATTACGATTTTCATTGATAAAAAGTAGATATACTCTCTTCTTAATACTGTTAAATTGCTCTAAATCTCAAGAGAGACTAATCGAGTTGTTGAGCGTGTTGCTCGTTGTTGGTTGAGATCGAAAGATATCGATTTTGTAAGTTGATTATTTCACCGGACGTCAAGTTTGTTGTAAGGCGACGGTGGATCGTGGTTTTGTACTCAAACACTATTTGTTAGTGACAAGCGGAGCCGCAAGGCAAGTCCCGGAGAGTAGGCAACTCGTGAACGCGGTAAAGGCAGCCAGCAAGTAAACGGGTGGTTAAGGCTAACGCAACCACCTCGCCGAACTCCGTCATTGGATCGTGTGTTCGGTATCTTCTTTCTTTTTACAATTACTTTAATTTCGTATATATTTATGTTTCTTTGTTAATTAGTATTCAAACAACCATCAAATAAAAGTCTAAAACAATAAAAAATATAAAACCCTAAGAAATAAGTATAATCTTCATGTTTTCGCACGTTTAGGCCTATTAACCCCCGCCCCTATAGGGCTCAACCGAACAACAATTTTAAACTGTCGCTAGTGATATGTAGGATGTTTATAGAGATAAACATACTTCAGGTTAAGAAGACATATATTAATACTAGTATATTCGTAGGCTGGATGATCTTGTTCTGTTGATCATGGACATAGAGATGTCATGTCTGGAATATAGGTATGTGTTGGAGAATTCGTACTGGACTGACCACACTATGAGAATATACATGGTATATATCATTAGTGATTCTCATATGAATAGTGTGCTTGTTCCTACGACCTGAGGTCACCATAGATTTCTGTATGTGGAACTGCATACTTTAATATGATTCTACGTCATCCGTAATAAGATGATCATTAGGGTCATCATTAGGTATGCACTAAATCATGACGAGGAATGTGAGTGACCAAGATGAGATTTGTTCCTCTCATTCAGAGGGAGATATCTCTAGGTTCCCTGATGAACTAGGACTAAAGGAAATGCATGGCCATGCTCAAAATGGATTAACATGTGTTGTTAATATCATTTTGTATTTACTCAGTCTAATTCTCGATCAGGAAATAGACTTTGATCAAACTCAAGGGTAATATATTACCGTGCCTTGTAATAAAGACATATATCGTAGAACAAAAGGAATAAGCAAATGTCTATTTATATAGGTTTATGATCGCTGATCATTTCATTTAACATGGATAGTCATGACATCAGTCTAGATGTTACTCATGACTTATGATCTTTAAAAGATCGTTGCCATCGTTAAATAGAACCTACACTGTCACACAATGAACTCGATTCATATTGGATGAAAATATCTCAAAACTGTTATACATGTGATGTATAAATTGGTGAACGAAATAATCAATAATCGAATATTTGATTAAACGAAATAGCACCATTCCATTGGTAACGGAATAGTTCCGTTCCTAATGGAATAGTTCCGTTCCTAACGGAATGAATATGGAAAGTTCTCATTCCATGACAGCTAAGAATTTCATTAAGGAAATAACTATTCTGTTGCCAACGGAATAGTTCCGTTGGGAACGAAATAGATGCAGTTTAGGATTTTCAGTTAATATAACTGAGCAATCGTTCGCCCCTCTCTCTAGTATAAATAGAAGGGTAGTCCCTCTCTATTAGAGACACAATTCAGAAGACTTAGAGGCCGTCACAATACCGAAAGAGAGAGAGAGAGAGAGAGAGAGAGAGAGAGTTCTATGAGGTAATTTCGGAAAGTATTTCCGGAGTCAGCTCCGAGTCTGGTTATTCCATTTGTATGAAGTTCGCATTGATACGAGTAGAGGTTCTCTAACTTGAGAACTTGCGAGCGATCGATCTGCATCTCTAGAATAAGCAAGGAGATTCGAGGAGTCGAGATTCAGGAAAGAGAATGTTGCAAGTCAGAAAAATTCATACCTAAATCAGTTATTCGTCTCACGGATCAGGAAAATCTGAGCTATAAATTTTAATAGTTAATCTCATACTTTTATTTTCGTAATGATAATCTTAAAACAAATTGAATGCATATATTTGGAAATGTATGTCCCACCACGAAGATACTCCCACTAAGCGGGCTTTTGGACAGTATCTACAATTTATACCCCCGCCCCTCAACACACACACTGGACAAGATCGTTGACAACCTTCTAAACATCGTATATGTCAAAGTCAAACCTTTCCTTCACTCTTCACTCTACTCTCGCTGCATAACCAGTTGACCAACGAGTAACGCTTCAATGGAAACCATCTCAGCTCGCCAATCCCACTTCTTCCTCACCAACCCCGCTCAGCCTCACTCCCTCTCCTCTCGCTCGCTCCAGATCCCACGGCGGAGACGCTTCCCGGCGCTGGCGGCGGCGCGCCGGTCGGAGCACGACGTGGTGGTAGTCGGCGCGGGGATAATCGGGCTGACCATCGCCAGGCATCTCCTGCTCAACTCCGATCTCTCTGTTGCTGTTGCTGACGCGAGGGTCCCTTGCTCTGGCGCCACTGGAGCTGGTTCGTGCTCTGTTCCTTACTAAAATCAAGTGATCTTACTTAAACATAGGACCTTTTTTTTCTGTATTATTATTCTTTCAGTTTAAATCCAACTGTCTTTGTTAGCTATTTATGGTTAAGACATGCTTATCAGTTTTCACCTCTGGCTGAATAACATTGTGTTTATTACATATAAATATAAACCTTCTTTTTTGTAATGTTTTAATTGCATATGCTCACTTCTAGCTTGCATTAAAAAAAAATTTCCATATGCTCACTGTGAAACCATAATGATCATTATTCCAGGATTTTTTTTAAAAAAAGAACCACACTTTAATCTTTATCAATGAATTACAACTGACAAAAGTGAAAACTAATTGCTGAAAAGCCCATTCCTTTCAAAAGATGTTTCGAGTTATTAAATTAGCACTTTTACATGTGCTTTTGTGATGGAATTAGGGCAAGGTTATATATGGATGGCACATAAGACACCTGGCACTGACACGTGGGACCTAGCTGTCAGAAGCAGAAAACTATGGGAAAATTTGGCTGAAGATGTAGAGAGAAAGGGTTCAGATCCTGAAGATTTATTAGGTTGGAAAAAAACAGGTACACAAAAAGTTCCAAAATATTCTTTCTTTTTCTTCTTATATTTTTAGGTTTTACAGGGGTAAAACTGTAATTATTCCTGTTTTGTGAAGGAAGCTTATTGATTGGTACGAGTAATGAAGATCAGTCAATGCTAGAAGAACGAGTCAAAGTTCTCTCTCAAGCCGGTTTAAAGGCAAAATACTTAGAATTTGATAAGTTGAAATTTGAGGAACCGGAATTAAAAGTCGGTACGGAATTTGGGGCTTCTTTGGTACCAGATGATTGCCAGCTGGACGCGTACCAAACCGTCTCATTCATTCAAAAGGTCTTGTGTTATATTTTGGTGAAATTTCATTTATACCCCCTCCAAATCAAATTTACCCTTCTGAAAAGTTGAATTATCGAACTTAGGAATGAGAAGTGGATTTGGATAAGTTTGATATTTTTAAATTTTAGATGAGTAAATTTGATATTTTTAAAAATAATTTAATGTATAAGTTTATGAAGTTAAAATTGTGTATATTTTTATAGTAGGTCAACAATTCGTTCTGCTCAGAAGGGAGATATGCTGAGTTCTTCAATGATCCAGCTGTTTGCTTATTAAGGTATGCTTTTATTTTTTTGACATTTTTACAGAAAACACCTTCCATTTATTCATATTCTGAAAAGACCCTACATCCTACGTTGTGTAAAAATTATATTTTTTTTCATAAGTTCAAGAAAATAAAGTAGAGTGGAAATTATAGGTTTATTATTTCTGATTTATTTCTGTTATTTTCAGATCGGAGAAAAACGGAGCAGTTGAAGCAGTTCAAACAAATAACAATATGTTGTATGGCAAAAAGGCTATTATAATTGCAACTGGCGCTTGGACTGGAACTTTGTTGCCAAGTCTTGTTAAACCAAATAATGCACCTCAAATTCCAATCAAACCTAGAAAGGTATATCAGAAAAGTACTAATTTAGTTCTTAATTTTATATTTAACCATTAATTGAGAGGTCATAATTTAAATAAATACCACGAAGGGAATGAAAAAACAATAAAAAGATGGGAAATAAATTATGAAAATTGAAATAGTGTTGGGTAAAATATGTTTTATAATGTACAATTTATGCTATTTATTTTTTTCAGGGTCATTTGCTTATATTGGAGAAGTTCAACAAAATCAAATTAAATCATGGATTAATGGAGGTAGGATATATCGGCCATCAAACTAAAAGTGTTAAGAGCACGGATCTCGATGCGACTAAAGATCTCCAGGACTTGACGTCAATCTCTTTCACAGCCACATTGGATGCTTTGGGAAATCTCATTCTAGGTAATAAATAATATATTAATTTTTCTTTCAAACTTTATGGTACAATATAATTACTCATTAAAAGTTACAGTTTTGCCAAAATTGACACCAATTCAGCATATATTCTGCAATTAAACTTAATTAATAGTTAATATCCAATTAAGTCTTGCCTCAATTTCTCCCAATTTTGCTTCAATTTGGGTATTTGTCAGGTTTCTTAATTATATTTTATATTTTATTTTTATTTTCTTTAATTCAGGGAGTAGTCGCCAATTCTGTGGGTTTTCTAAAGAAATAGATCCATCTATTCTTAAATCTATATGGAATCGTGCTGGAGAGTTTTTTCCTTCTTTAAAATCTATTTCTCTTGATGAAATTCAGAATCAGCAAATCAGGATTGGACATCGGCCCTATAGTAATCTCTCTCTCTCTCTCTCTCTAACTCCTAAATATTCATTATTAATTTTTGTAAATATTTTATGCAGTGCCTGATGGAAAGCCGGTAATTGGGCCTGTACCTGATATACCTAATGTATATCTAGCAGCTGGACATGAAGGAAGCGGACTTAGCTTGGTAATAACAAAACATTTCATTTATAGGGAAATTTGCAAAAAAGCCCCTACATTATCACTAAATTGCAAAAAGCCCCTGCATTATTAGAAATTGCAAAAAAAGCCCCTCTATTCTTATGAAATTCAAATTTAGTCCTTGTTAGTTCATAAGAATAGAGGGTTATTTGTTGCAAGTTCCAATAATGTAGGGGCCGTTTTGCAATTTAGTGATAATGTAGGGGCTTTTTTGCAAATTTCCCCATTTTATATCCTTGGAGGCTTCAACTTACCATCATGGTTCCAGTATATTATGGTCTCCAATTTTATTTATAAGCCTTATCTAATGAATATTTTTGTTAATATAATTATATGTTTCAGGCATTGGGAACTGCAGAAATGGTGGGTGATATGATTCTAGGAAACCCTAATAAAGTGGATCCCATGCCTTTCTCTATTGAGGGTCGGTTTTCTGGTAATTTGTCATGAAATTTGTTGATCTGTAATTTTTGTTTGTCAAATGTATTCTTTTTCCAATAAGGTAAGTTTTTGTTGTATCGTATTTAGCGACATTGAATCTGTTTAGTCCAATAAATTTAGATAGACTGAAATGAACAGATAAAAAAGGCTTTTTCTGTTGACTTAGTCAACAAATCTATTTTTGTAGAATTTATCTACTTTATTATATTTCAAAAGTAGGTCAACAACAGTATGATTGATTGATTATGTGAAAGACTGCTAGCGCAGTTGGCCACACACACAGAACTCGAGTAAGGGAGAGATCTCAAGATCGAGTCCCGACTAGCCGGGTTTTTTTCTAGAACTACGTGGGGATGAAACAAGCCACCGTAGAATAAAAAAAAAAAAACAAACAATTTGATTGATTAATACAAAAAACTCATTAACCTTCATTTATGCAAATATATTCATTTTGGATACAATATCAGAGGAGGGAACAAAGGGACACTTTTTAAAACAAAACAAATCCATGAATGAAGAGAGAAAAAAAGAAATAATAATATTTTAAATCCGATATATCAAAAAAGGCTGTTCCAGCTTGGGTCTGTTTCGTTTGACTTATTCAACTTGATCCGTTTGAATCCGCTTCGCGTTCTTTTGGGACTTAATTTCCATCATTGAAGCATCATTGCCTCTGAACATTTTGTGACTAAGCGAGCTGAAATGCGCTCTGGAATATTGTCTTGAGGCATTTCTCCAATCAGACCCTGATTTCATCATTAATTCAAATTCCTGATAGCTTATCTTCCCATCCTGTTGTATAATAATAATCATCATTAGTAAAAAGATTGCTCTTTTATTCTGTATATTTTGAAACATTATATGTGCCACAAGTATGTTTATCTATTAATTCGACCACTTTTGGAAAAAAGCTATAATATTTTATTATAACTAACCTGGTCTTTATCAACATCCAAGAATATTTCGTTAATGAGTTGATCATTGGGGCCTAAATCTCCCTCAATAAGAGCCTCTCTTAACTCATCAACCTCAATAAATCCATTTCCATCCTTGTCAAAATATTTGAACGCCTTTGCAAGCTGTTCTTCACTTCCGATTTTCTTCAAATGTACTGAAACCGTCACAAACTCGTCGCAATCCAGCATTCCATTTCCATCTATGTCAGCCTAGTAATAAAAATAATTAAATTCGATTAGTTGCAATTTTAATCGGATTCAAGTTTGGATTTTTTAAAATTATAAACTTACGGCTTCTAGAAGCATCTGGATATCTGGATCCGGGACTGCATTTCCGATAGTTTGGAGCCCCTCTTTGAGTTCTTCGAAAGTCAAGTTACCATTCTTATCTTTGTCCATCATATCAAATATTTGCTTTATGTCGGCCACCTCTTCGGACGATAAATGTGAAGCGACCACCTTTTCATGTAAACCATTTAAATTGTAAATTAGTCCCTGGACTCTTGTGAAATTTTAATTTCTCAAAAAGGGACTAGTTTTTACTTAACATACCCTTAGAGCCTTCTTCTTGAATTTGTTCATGGCTGAGAATTGCTTCAATCTCGCTCTGACCTCCTCTCCGAGAGGAATGTTCGGTGCCATGCTTGCATTCTTGAGCCATGGATGCTCTGGTGAATTATCATACAAAACATTAAGTTGATTAGTTACATCAAATATAAATCATTTCTTCAATTAGTTACGTATAATACAAGAGGATGTTATTTACCAAGAACTTCAGTGGCGGTAAGTCTAGTATACGGATTCGGATCGAGCATTTTCTGAATAAGATCCTTGGCATTATCAGAAACCTTTGGCCAAGGGTCCCTTTGGAATGTGTAAACTCCCTTTATTATAGCCTGAGCAATTCCTTCGTCATTTTCGGCCCAAAAAGGCGGGACTCCGCAAAGCAAGATGTAAAGGATAACTCCAGCACTCCATATGTCGACTTCAGGCCCGTAATATCGTTTCAGCACTTCTGGCGCCATGTAATATGGGCTTCCTACCACTTCCATGAACCGCTGACCTGTCGTACATGAATAATTGTCATATATATGATGTTATATATTAATATTTTCTTATGTGTGTTTGTCAATTTACTGTTTTTAATGTGGATTGGTGTATTACCTGGTCGGAAGAAGATGGAGAGGCCAAAATCGATGGCTTTGAGAGGAGACTCTTCTGAGTTGTTCGCGAAGAGAAAGTTTTCTGGCTTTAGATCCCTATGTATCACTCCTTGATCATGGCACACCTGTAATTAACCAAAAAAGAAAAAATAGTGTAATTTATTAAGACATTTTACAACATTACAAACATACTAGATAATTGCAAAAATTCTAGGAGTTGAGCATTTCGATCCCCAATTAATCCCGATTGAGTGAATAAACATGACTTTCTTTCTTATTTTCATTCTTGTCTTTCTCCTTTACATTTAAGGATTGATTCTGAATCTGAATACATGATTCATAGAATTGTGTACATAACTATCTCAAGCTTTTTATTTTCGAAAGACTTCGAATTAATAAATATTTGATAGATGTGTTATATACCTGTACGACTTCTACAATAGTCTTGAACACACTAGCGGCGGCTCTCTCACTATAATGTCCTCTTGCAACAATCCGATCAAAAAGCTCTCCGCCCTCACAAAGCTCCATGACCAAATGCACGGATTCCAAATCCTCCATTGCCTCGTTCAACCTCACGACTCGCTCCTCTTCTCCTCCTCTCGCGACTCTCCTCATTATATCAACTTCTCTCCTCACCTCTGCGCAGTCTGACTCGGTTCGGAGTCTCCGTTTTGATATCGTCTTGCATGCATATTGTATGCCAGTTTGGATGTCTGTGCAGAGTCTCGTCACACCAAATTCACCCCGGCCGAGTTCCTTCCCCAAGCTGATTAAATGATGTATTATTATGTTAGAAAATGACTTGGAATGATATTTTCATTGTATTTAAGAGGAATAATTCAACTAATTTCACTGTATTATAAGAACTTTTGATGTTTGGGAAGTAATAAAAAGAACAGAAATATGATCTTATGTGGTTAACAACTTAAAATATGTTTGTTGGTCTAAGTACAATTTTGATCTATCTACAATCATGTTTACTTTCCATATATAATCCAAGGTTTAAAGCAAAAAGATCATTTTTAAGGAAGCAAAAGAAATTAAAGAAAGAACTTATTTGAGAAGCCAATTACACCTAAAATTGCTCTATTCAAGATTCAGCATCTTTCTGGCAACAACCAATAGAATAATTAATTACATATTTATTTGAAAATACTATTTGATCAGTACCTATAGCGGGACGAGAAATCATCGGTTCCATTTCCGTTCTGTCCAAGAATAATAACGTTAAGACAAGTGCTATGATCGATTTGCGTACTGTCAGCCTCTTCAGTTGGGGTGACAGTCGAGACGGAAGGAAGGCTTTTCGGAAATTTTTTCTTTATCATCTTCTTGTTCTTCCTTCTATGATCATTTGATGATGAGTGGATTGAGGAGTTGGTACCAGTATCGGTACGGCTTAATGCTGAGTAACAACCCCCCATTTTGATCCTTTTTCGCTCTCCTGATCACTTTCCCTCTCTCTTCCTTCCCTGATCTCTCTCTCTCTCCTTTTTGAATTAGAGAGATGTCCTGAATATATACCATTGGCTCTCCATCTCTCTCCTCTCTCTATACCTCCCTCTCTCCGTCTTGATTCTTTTTTTTATCTTTTTGGCTTATTTTTTCCGAAGGTGGCATATAAATTTGCAAATTTTGAGAGGTTGTCCTAGGTTGTCGGAGGTTGTAATTGAAACTAGAAAAAGTTCAGCTGAACCTGGTGTACCATAGACCATAAATGATAGCTTGATAATAATGAATGTAATTCAGATCTGGAAAATTGTTCTTTCCGTACAAAAATGAAATATCTGTTGGTTATGATATAACGTTATAATTGACACTATGTAGTTGTACCAGTTCAACAAAATTGGAATGGAACGGTTCCAAACAATCTTCATGCTGAGCATATGCTATTGAACTGTATATACTATCTCTCCATTTTTGTAACTGAAGATGTCCTGTCGTAAGGGATTACAATATGTTTGCGCACTGGATTTTCTCAATTGACTGAATAAATGGAGATGAGGTGAATAAGTTGTATTGGTTTGGATCCTATTATTTAAATTCATAACACGAGTAGTTTTCCAAAATTAACGGTGTCTTCCGTGTACGACCTTGCAAGGTTTTATTTTTGAAGGAATACAACCTTGCAGTGTTGAATGTGTGAAACTTTTTTGACCTTCCATGATGGATCTGTACTGGTTACCAAAGATCCAATACTACATTTGTTAAGTTTTAATTTAATTATTAATGTTAAATAAATATGAAGAAGAGGATTTCTATTTTTACATGCATTAAACATTATTCATGCCGGCAGAGAAAAATATGGAAATATTGAACAAATCTTATCAAAACAGAGAAGATATTGTTTTATTTTATAAATAATGAAATAATATTTTAAAAAGATAACTTAAAAAATGGAAATAATGCTAATTCCGAAAATGAAATTAATTAATATATCAAACTGAGTGAGAATTTTTACTTTTTGAGAAATGTGAAAGAGTGACACCTTACATCATGATGTACATGATGATTACTTTTTTGGAATCGGCTAATTGGCTCTCGCAATATGTGGCTCCCGTACAATGAGAAGACACTACGTATTCATAAAAATAGAAGTCATATTAAATTTACCTGGGGCTCCTGATTCTATGCTCTTTCGAGCTCTCACGTCTAACTAACAAGATTATAAGCTCCAAATGACTCTCAAAAAATTCAACTTCTAGTTGTTTTGTTTAGTAGCTTTCTCGTAACTTCTATTGAATTTCTCATATAAGATATATTGTTTAAAATATAAAGGTATAATATTTAGAATCTACGATATATTGTTGTGATATAAAAGTATATAGTTTCTTTTTGGTAGAGAGATCTATTTATTAGTCTCATCATATAGGTCTGGGTTGACATCTTATCACGGAAAGAACCATAATATGAGATAAAATGTAGAGCTTGTCTACAGTACTCCACATTGAAAATATTAGTTCTGATGAACGGTCCGGATTAGTTTGAAAGTGGAGTACTGTAGAAGTTTTTTATATATAAAATAAATGGTATAAGGGTAAAA